>OZ004711.1:28390522-28990522 GCA_963924515.1 Vespertilio murinus
GGGGAAGTGTGATTCACAGAGGGGGCATCTCAGTCGAAGGATGAGCAGGATCTGAACATTTGGAAGCAAAGGGAGGAGTTTTCTGTACCAAAGTAACAATCTGAAAAAAAAAAAAAAACCATGGAAGGGGGAAATGTGGGCAGTATACTAATAAAGAGAATAGCTCAGTGTGCATGGATTGTAGCTGACGTTCTCAAGCTTAAAAATCATCAACTGTTTAAATTTAAAGGTTCCTGGGTCTACCTTCAGACAGCTATCCTTTTTAAAATTAAATGTATTGTGGTGGTATTCATTAATAACATTAGATAGTTTCAAGTGTACAATTCTATACATCTGTATGTTGCATTGTGTGGACAGCACCCAATGCTTAGTCTGATCTATTACCATATACTGGTATTTGACTTCTTTTACCTTCATCAGTGCCCCCTTCCCCATTGGTCACCCCCATATTGTTGTCAGAATCATCATTACAAGTGGTTCTGTTGTAAAGGGATTACAGTCCACAGTTTGAGAAAAACTCACATTGTATTGTGGGTAGAGATGAGAGAGGAGTTAGGGTCTGAGTTAGAGACAGACTTGACTTCTGGCCACTAAGTTTATAATTTTTCTACTTTTCCTGGCAGTTTAGTATTTGATATTTTGATGAAGGAGAGAAATACTTTAAAGATGACATCCAAGTTTGGATTCTGGGAGGCTGATAATATGGGAGAGAGAGAGAGAAAGAGAGAGAGAGAGAGAGAGAGAGAGAGAGAGAGAGAGAGAGAGAGAGAGAGAAACCTTCATTCAGCTTTTGCCTTTAGGCTGAGTTAGCATCTATTTTCCTTGTAAAACCTCTAATACCATGTGCCATGATCCAGATCCCCCTAGTGCTGGGCACATAAACCTTGCAGAACTCAGTTCCTCATCTGTGACATGGAGATAAAAATGATATCTTTTCTGATCTGTTGAGGATCTAAATTGGGTAAAATATATGCATTTCTGTAAGAAATTCTTTTCCTCGGGGAAAGAGCTAAATTTTAAAGTTCCTAGCTTGGCTTAATGGATGATAGTACATCTATGCCACAGTTTTTCTGTGTTTGCAGAATGTGCAGTGACAATGCTCATTATCAAACACTAAGAGAAAAAATAAACTTGATACAAAATTGTATATCTATATTAATTATAATTATTGCATTATTCACTATGTAGGAACTATAGCTGTATCTTAACATTGGTTTTCTCTAATGATGAGTTGTACATAAATTTAGTTATTCCTTTATTTGCATAATTTTTTCTTGAGCATGTATTGTATTTGTAATCAGAAGAAAAAAAATGTTGTTTTTTTTCCAGTCCCAGACCTTAAAGCCATTCAGAAATCAGTGAAGTTGAGGAGCAGTATACCTTTCTATTACCCCATTCTTCTTTTATTTTGACTTTTCCCACTTGAACACAGACCCATTTTCTCAATGAGTATGTATGTGCAGTTTAGATAGAGTCCTCAGGGAGAAGGACAAGAAAAATATTGATATATATTACCTGAATTTGTGAAGACTAAGTCAATATATCTCAATTGAACCAGGAATCCTTCCTATATTCACATTGGATTTACTTCCAAATGTTTTCTTTTTTAATTGATTGTAGGTAACTTGGGAGGGACACAGCACTTGAGCACAATAAACACTGAGGATACCAACATTTAGAGAAAGAAATAGATGGGTATGTTGTAGGAAAAAGCCAATTTTAGTTCCAAAAGGGGGGCATACACTTGTTTCTAATTTTTCTGATTTTTTTTTAGGAGGATGGGAAGAGTGAAAGGCAGAGAAGAGACGTGAGGTGTGACTTGTGTTGTATGCTGGACTTCAGAAGTGGAGCCTCCAGGATGTTTAACATGCTGCTCACAGTTTGAAGCCAGAGCAAGATCAAACTGCATACGAACTATAACTTATGAATATCAGTGGAGCAGACTTCTAAGGCCTGGAAATTAACCAGATGAGGTCTGTGTCTTCATTATGTAAGTTACTGAAATGATTAGAATGAAGTTCAGAGACATTTGGGCCATAAAGTACAGCACATATATGTTTCAGAAGTTGGAAATCATGACCATCCATACTGGATTTCCAATTTACTGATTACATACTCAAAAAATCTCAGGCCAGTGTTATAAGAAACAAAAGGATCCTTTCATGTGTAGTCCTACCTCTTTTTGTTTAGGAGCTTGTGAGAGAGAACGGAAATCAGGGTTGGATAACAAAGAAAAATGTAGCAGTGCAGGAGCATGATAGCAGTCTACTTTCTGCTAACAGGTTCCCGATGTAAATTGCAGAGTTGAATTTTAAAACAATTGCCAAGAGAATACAAAAGTGTATAAAGTAATCTAAAGATGGAAGCCTGGTGTCCCTTTAGACTTTCATTCCACTCCACACTTTTTCACCTAAACTTATTAAGGAAAACAAATAAAAAGTACATCTGAACATGATCTAGAAGGGACAAAATATTTGTATGTTTGTTGAAATTAATCCCCAACTTTCTTCCAGTCTTCATAAGAATACTTTTACAAGAAATAAAGCATTTAATTTTATTTTATTTCAAAAGTCTTTTATTTTCATACTAAAGCAAAATTAAGAACTAAGCTCTTTAAATATCTGTCACCTGGAATGTTTGGTTGTTGAGGTCTAAATGCCTATTTTGTTTTTGTTTTTATTTTTGGAGGTAAAAGATAGGTTGGGTTGATTCAAATTGAAAACGATTTCAGTTTTCACTTTATCTGGCTTGCATAGGCTAATGTAATTATTTCTTTAACAACTTTTTAAAAATGATCATACTTATCTATCAGAAGAATAAATGTATATAAAACAGAAATAAATCTATACCAATATGTTTCTTGTTGATTTGCTTTCTTTTTGTTTTGATATATTAATATTACCATTTAAACATCATAGCTTCTACTCATTTCATTTCAATAGTATCTTATTTATCAAAGCATTACATTGTTCAACTTGGGCATAAAGTCAGAATTTTAGCACCAAACTAGAGGCCTGATGCATGAAATTCATGCAAGGGTAGGCCTTTGCAGCCCCGGCTGTCTCTCAGCCTCTCAACCCCACACCCCACCCACTGGTCATTCTGGAAGGTGGTTCTACCGTCATGTCTAATTAGTATATTAGCTCATTATTATAGAAGATACTGGTAGCTAGGAATAATGAATAAAAATGTAATAAAGACAAGCTTTAATGCCATGCTTTTCCTTCTACTAGGTTTATACGGAATGTTTTTGGGTTTTACAAGTAGATATTCATGGCTTGTTTAGCTGATAGAGAGTATACAGATCAATATTTTAAAAGTCGAATATCATGTCAACTGTAATTGTAAGGCTGGGGAAGGTCCCCCTTCCCCTTCTTAACTGACTTTTCCAGTAAGCCCTGGTTAACTGACCTTTCCAGCAAACTCTGGTTTGGTCACCGTAGAGGTATTTTATCTGTTCCTAAAATCAGCCTGAGGGATCAGCCTGCTAAGACAGACCATCCAGCCTCCCTAACCGCAGGGCCATAGCTATATTATCTGTTTCTGGGAGGACTATAGCTGTACTTTATCTGCTTCTGAAATCGGCCTGCAAAAACAGACCATCCGGCCTCCTCGGGAAATGAGTCAACTGTCAACTATTATGAGCCAAATATTAACTGTTAACATAGTTCCCTGATTTACAGACCACCTGCGTGTGGTTTTAGCCTTTATAAACTCATGTCCTGCAATTACTCGGCGCTCCCAGTCAGCCAGCACCGTTGCTGTCTGCCTGAGAAGCCCCATGCGCTGTGCTTGTACTAATAAAACCTCATGCTTTTTGCATCAAGTTTCGGTCTCGGCGTTTGACTTGGGGTCGTCGCCCCCTCCGTCGGACTCACCGGGGGTCTTGGGACTTTACATAATCTTTGAAATAGACATTGTTCTCTATGAATTTATGAACTATCTCTCCCTTAGAACTCTGCTCGTATTGAGTGTTGGTAATTTCATCCCTCAAACACAGCTAGTTGGTGAAAATGATCAAGAATCATTGCATCCCCATGAAGTATTGAGCTCTGCAATCAGTACCTAGAAAGATGCAAGAAGGCAAAATACAATGTTTAATTTTCTTTTCTTTATCTCCAGGCTGATTAAGTTAAAAATGTGGAGAATGTGGAGAGGAATTTATCTTTAAGAGAAAACAAAAAATCAACATAAACCCCAAATCAGATACCAGAAAGTTATTTTTAAATTTAAAATTTTATTTTATTGTTGACAGTATTACAGAAAGTTATTTTTCACTTATTTTTGTTTTATTGAAAACTATCCCAGATACATCTTGAGAACTCTAATGCAACAGAAGAAGTTAATAAGAACTCACTTATTTGGAAATGAGCTGTTTCCTCCTCTTATTATTAGTATTTTTTAAATTTGTCTCTCCCAAGCAAATAACCAAGAGTTACTTAAAAAAGGAAAGAATTATTACAATTATCACTCACCTTGTAATTCATAAATTATCTTTGCAATGGCCTACCAGTATTTTTTTATATAAGTCTTCCTGATATGGCAGGGTTTATCCTTTTTAAATCAATTGTCAGGTATTTTCAGTGACCGGAATGAAAGAGAGAGGAAGTGAAAAATTAGGCAAATCTCAATCTGAAGGCACTTCAAAAACCCAGCAGGGCCCAGCGGAGGTCTTTATAGCCTCTTAGAGCTATTCTCCTCCCACAAATAACCCTGCCTGCTGCCTGTCCTCCTCCAAGAAGAGCCCCTCCCCATGGATTTTGTTCCTTTTCTTCCTCTGGAGGGGATTGAGATAAATATACTCCACAGGTTCTACATGGAAGAACTGTTCTTCTGCTAACAATTCACATTTTACATGTAATATTGACTACCTGCAAAACACTGACATAGCTAGTAATGTGCTTCTAATCAAACAAATAAACAAATTTCAGGCTTTAGATGAAATGTGAACTACAAATCATCATTGCTACAGATGTGGTGATTTGGAATCTTTATTGGAGGTGGTATCATATGCCCTTGACTATTTTTGCAATGACATTAAACATGTGCCTTTGAGTTTGAAACCCAAACCATTTTTTCACCAACATAGATGAATGGGATACACAGTGAGATAAACTTGACTTCACCCTTTGAAAGGAAGTGACGTGACTATACCTTCTCTTTGCTTTGAGGCTTGAGTGTTAAGGAAGTACATTGATGTTTGTTTTCAGCTGTTTTTCTGCAGCATCCCACTGTATGTGACATCACTGTCCTGTCTGCAGTGTGAGGATAATGAAGGTTATGAGACCAGAAATGAGCCCCGTCTGAGAACAGATCACACACAGTCCTTCCACATGCATTGTCTTTCAGTGACATAAAGGCATGAGTCAGTTGATTCATTTGCTTCCGGCCCTGACCAATTGTCTGGCTCTCCACAATTCATTCTCGGTTCATTTGTGTGACATCACGGATTTCACCTTTACTTTGCCAAACATCAGCCTTCACATTTTACTGAAACATTAAGAGGCATTCAAACTCTAGATATTTAGGACCCTATAAACAAAACATCTATTTGAACTCTTAATATTACAGCTAAATTTTATGTCTTCATAGCAAAATGTAAATTCTTTGAATGGGGAAACATATTTTGTTGAGCCACCTAAATTCACCACAGCCAAAGAGCTTGGGAAAGGAAAACCTTAAAATGAAATCATAAATGAAACTGTATTTTACTTACTTGATTTAGCCTCTTCCTACTTTCCAGAACCATCTTTGCACTGGCTCAGGAGACTGTAGACATGATCTCTTCCAACACATTGGAACCTGAGACATGATCTCTTCCAATACATTGTCCAGAGGCGGCAACTACAGCCCAGGAAGGTGAGAGGCCTTGATTCAAGTTCAGTTCAGGTCTAGAACCTTGTCCAGCTCAATCACAGGATTCTGATCAGAGTCCAATGAACTCATTGTAACCTCACCTTTCAGGGTGGGGGAAGGATGAGGAAGCTGTACCATTTCAAATGAAGAAACGTTTTCTGAAGCACAGGAATAGCATTTCTACCACCAATTAGACAAATCACCCTTCAGGGGAAACATATTTTTTTTTTATTAAAGCCTTCCAGCAAACACTATTTCCTAATTAGTTCAAAGAACATAGTCACAGATGTGGGCCAAAATATGCTGCCTCCTTCAGAAGTTCTCATATCAATGGTTAGGATCTCTTTTATTTTATGACCAAGTTTCATGTTATGTGTGGGTTTTTTTTTCCTTTTCTTTTCCTTTAGGAAGGAAAGACTTATAACCTGAGAACTTTAAACACAAATACATTCACCGAAAACACATTGATAGCATAGCAGATGCTTTATACCCGAATATTGAAATGGATCAAGTAATACATGCAAGTCCAAATTGTTGGTGTTCCAGTGTGCAATACCTTTGGCCTACATCCAACCCAAAAATCTAAATAAAATATTTTTCCTTCCCTGAGTAGGGTTGCCATATTTAGAAAACAAAAATACAGAACGCCCACTTCAATCTGAATTTCAGATAAATAAAGAATAATCTCTTAGTATAAGTATGCTTCATGTAATTTTGGGGACATTCAATTTAAAATTCAAATTTAACTTGACAGCCTATACTTTATGCAGCAACCCTACTTCTGAGAGAATCAGGTCCCATATTTCAGAATTTATAAAAATCTAACAAGCACACACACATACAAATTGCACTTCACACTTCTTGGCAAACTTCCTTAGCTGTGGGGATTGTTAACAGCGCGCTGATCCCTGGGAGAACTGCGGCCAGCCAGGATGTGGGCTCCACCTACAAACCCTGGAGGCTTGCACCTTGAGACAGTCTGTGAAAGAAAGGTATCAGAGGAAAATGTGCTGATAGAAAATATTTCCTTGTTCACCTTTTTGCAAGTTCTTCCCTGCTGCCAAGTCCATTTACAAGTCTACTTACAAGTCCACTTTACAAGTCCATTTACAAGACTTACGCTGGTCTTGGGCTACATTATTGGCCAGTCGATGTCAGAGTTTGCCACAGTACATGTCACAAATTAATTCCATGTGCTAGTGGGGGGATTCATATTCTCATATCACTTGTAGACTCTTGGAATTTTAGAGCTGGAAAAGCTTTATTATTTATAAA
The DNA here is from genome assembly GCA_963924515.1 of Vespertilio murinus. Taxonomy (NCBI): domain Eukaryota; kingdom Metazoa; phylum Chordata; class Mammalia; order Chiroptera; family Vespertilionidae; genus Vespertilio; species Vespertilio murinus. Next base: position 28,397,654 of record OZ004711.1, read on the forward strand.
ATTACATAATTACTTTATAGCACAGATGAGGTGGAGAATTAGGCCTAGGGAGCTTAAACGGTTTGTCTGAGGACTCAGAGAAGGAGCAGGGCAGAACCAGGGGTGCTGACTCCAGGTGTAGGTCACTGATCCACCTCTTGTTACAATCAGGTATCAAAATCGGGATTCACATTTTTTTTTAACTGTGAATGAGCTACAACCCACTTGACTAAGGTTTTCAACACTAAAGACCCTCTTGTTCTCTCAATGAATTTGCTAGGTACCCATGTAAATAATAGGAGTGAGGGCTACTAGTACTGATTTATAGCAGCTCATGGGCTTTGGACTCATACGAACCTACTCAGTTTCTGGCCAGAGTTCTTACTGGTAGTGAGGACTTGAGTTAGGGAAGCCCTGAACCCCTCGGAGCATCTCTTTCTTCATCTGTGGAATAGGGTAGCTAAGATACTTACCTCAAAGGATTGTAGTGGGGATGACATAAAATATGCAGGTAAAGTTCTTACGCAGGGCCCCGCACACAGTGAGGCCCCAGTGAATGCTGTTGGCCACTGTTCTAAACCAGGGCTATAGAGTTACATCCTGTTTTCCCTGAGCTCATATTCCAGTCAAGATCAGCACACACCGGCATCTCTACTTAGAAAGAAAGAGTTTAAGTATTTCCTCTTAGATCAAGGCATAACATTCCATGAAATAAACAAAGGATTTGGGTTAATTATTCCACAACACCAGCAAAACAATGCCATCCACATTATTAAGAACTCAAGCCAAACTTACAGGGCAGCGGTGTGGGGAGTCAGGTCACATGTTAATAATCTGCTCTCCCACTCCTCGGAAGCCTTCAAATGTCACGGGCTGATTTTATTTGGGCTATTTTAACAACTGTATCCAATTACACCCCTGACTCATTTAAAGATGATTAAATGTAGCCAAAGCAAAATTACCGAGTCAGCAGAATTCGGTTTTTTGGCAGTGTCTCATTGCTCATTCCCCAATCTTCTTGTGCTGCCCCGCACCCTAAACATTCGGTCCCTTTGTGTAGCTCTCATAACCCAGCCCTGTCACCCTCGCACACTCTGACAAAGCACAGGTGCCTAAGGACCTCTCCCTACACTTCCCCCTGCATGTGCATTCAGGTTCTCATTTCCTACAGTGACTGATCACATGAGGCATTCTGATGGGGGTGGGTTGAGCTAATTTAGTCCAAAATGTACCTAATTGATGGTCCAGCTAATTCAACCAGGTTTTTTTTTTTTTCTCTTCTCTTTTTACTTTTTTAAACAAGAACCTTTTTAGCCCAAAATACAGTGGATTTTTCTGAACTAAGGTGTACTTTGAGGTAAGAATGGCTCTATGAGGGAAATTTAAGTCATGTGGCCCCAGGAGTGTAACTCAAGTGTTCCCACGTTCTCTAGGCTTCAGGGATCACTCATCTATTTAATACCAACTGACATGGAATGTGGCCGGTCCTGTTCAGCCATGAAATGTCAGCTTTCTCCCCCCCCTGTATTTCTGCAACTCCTATGGAATGGTGACATGATGGACAAATCCATCCTGTAGGCAGTCATCAGCTCTTGCTCTGATTTGCCGCTTTCCACGTCTTGGCTGGCTACCTCTGTCTCCACCACAATTCTACTCCAGGCTACTGCCAATCTGCCTAACAGGGCGAGGCACTAAATATTGACTCAGTATCTTCTTTGATTTTTTCCCAAAGCACAACAAATATCAGTTTACAGATTTTACATTTTATTATTATTATTTATCATTATAGCTTGAGAAGGTCAAAAGTGAATCGCAATGCAAAAGGAGAGAACAGAAATGAAAACTCAAAGTCACTAACTCATAAAATTCAATCTCGTATTCCTTCCAAAAAGATTTCCATCTCTCTTTTAAGCCTCTGCACTCCAGCCTATCTCTCAACTTCAGCCTGCCACTGTGTTCCAGGATTCTGCTTATCCGTTGATTGTACAGGGATTACAGAACAAACCAATGAAATATCTGCAAAATTCTTCCCCCAGTTGGTGCCAGACCCAATGGAGTGAGATGGGCTGTGGGCACAAAGGACATATGAGTCAACTAAGAGAGAAACTGGCTTGTGCTGGCTGAATTCTTCTCCAGGGATGTCCTAGGCCAGTGGTTGGCAAGCTCATTAGCCAACAGAGCCAAATATCAACAGGACAATGACTGAAATTTCTTTTGAGAGCCAAGTTAAACTTCTTCTAATGCCACTTCTTCAAAATAGACTCACCCAGGCAGTGGTCCACTTAAGAGCCACACTTAAGGGGCCAAAGAGCCACATGTGGCTTGCGAGCTGCAGTTTGCCGACCATGGTCCTAGGAGAACGAGTTTACTTTTCTCAGAGCGATGCTTGGCTTAGGAAAGCAACAATTTTCCAGGATCCATTTCTGAAATGCATTTCAGTGGGGGTGCGGGATTCTTGGGTTTAACTTCTCCTCAGAGGGGCTGTCCCTCTGTTTCCTTTTACTTCTCCCCTTTTGCATGGTTCTCAGTCACAAGTACACATTCCTTCACTTGCTCTTCATCCCTCAATTATATACCAAGCGCTTATTCTATGCCTGGGGTGGTACTAGCTGTTGGGGGTGGGAGGATGAAATAACATTCTTGGTCCTTCCTTAATGGAGCTTCAGTTAGCAGGGAAGTTAGTCAATAACACAACTAGAAGCAACTCTGAAAAATATAAATTGCAACTGCTGTGAAGGAAGTAGCCATGATTCTCTGAGAATCACTGGGGAGCTGTCCTTTAGATGGGGGTGGGGGTGGGAGTGGGGGCAGGAAAAGGCTTGGTGGCCAGCCAGGTGATATTTAATCTGAGAAAGAATGGTGAAAAAGAACTCGCCATCTGAAGAGAAGGTATAGATATAGGTATGAGTGTTGGAAGGAAGAGAGGTGAGAGAAAGGATGGGAAAAGGAAAAGCATTTATAACAATGGAACAGCATGCCCAAAAGGTTCTAAGGGTATTCTACAGGAACTGTGGGTAGGGTGGTCAAGGATGATTGGAATCATCCTAGTGAATCCGACCTTGGAAGGTTGCAGTGGAACACTGTTTAAGGGCATTCGGTGCCTTAGTAATGAGTTTCCATTTTATTGTAAGTGTAAAAGGAAGTGAATAAAGAAGGGAAGTGTAATGATCAGGATTGCAATTTTTGAAAGATTACTCATTAGAGAAAACAAATGGCTAAAGTGGAAATGTGGAAACAAGTTAGTGAAGTCATCCAGGTGACTGATGATCATGGTGAGAACAGTGGAGAAGGAGGGAAATGGAAAGGCTCAAGATAAATAATGGAGAAAGAATAGTCAGGTCTCAACAAAGTTTAGATATAAAAAAGGGAGGAATTGATGGGTCCCAGAGGGTCCCAAAGGAAATTTATGTCCTCTTGAAAATGATCACCAAGTGTATTCACAAGTAGAATTTTATAAACTCTTTGCTCTAGGTGCCTACATTGTATATTATTCACTCTCTACAGACTATACCTTGATAAAAATGCTTACCTGTGGTTCTGGCTTGGCAGATGTGTGGACATCTGTGCCCTTTACTCAGTCGGGAAGGCCCAGAGTGGGAACAGGTTTCAGTGAAGGTTGAAGAGGAATCAAGAGCTGTTTTTGGCTTGTGAGGTCTGACCTCCCTGAGAGTCACCTAAGAGGACCCGTCACACTGCAGCTGTATTTGTGCATCTGGAATGTAAAGGAGAGGCCTGGGATACATGTTATGGATCCTTCTCATTTTCAGAATTTTACTTCTACGTTCGGAGGAAAATCAGATAGGAAATAAAAAATATACCTTCTGAAAAAACAAAATGTGAAACTTAAACACATTCATAAAATATTAAGAATGGTTCCTGGTTCCTATTGAAATCCCACAGGTCTGATGGAACCAGAATCCCTATGGGGTTTTTTAATCTGTGTCACATCTCTGTAGTTCTCACAGCACAGAGAATACACATAAAGATTATTAGTTAAACAAACAAACAAAACACACATGATTGGCCTAGATTTTTAATACTTTTAGTGTTCAAAGCCTTTCACCAAACAATTGATTGTATGTTTAATTTCTGCCCCTTTTCTCCCCCTGAGATAAGTAATAAGAAAGAAACAGTGATGTTAAGCATTTTCGGAACTAAAGGATAAGGTGAGTTACTATGTTGACGTTGTTAATTTGATATGTCTGGGTCATCAGTCACTGGGAACATAGCATGCGTGTTTCCAAAACTCACACCTTTTTTTTTCCTGGACTTGGAGTTGTATAATGGGCAATTGCAATTATCCAGATAATTAAAAATACTCTATGAATATTATATGAACTACCTTATGAATGAATCAAGTAACTGGGCATTTCCCCCAAATTAGTAAAATCATTATTTAATGTTTTGATTATGTATTAGTCTGCCTCACTGATACTGTCAAGATAAGTGAATCCCAGATGATCTATTATAAATAAAAGTAGATATGTCATGTTGTGTTTACTTACATCCATAAAACATTTACTAGGGACATGCAAATGCGACCACTGTGGGATGATGTTTACTACAAAGAGTTGTTAAGAAATATGAACCCTGCTAGGAATCTGCTCGATGAAGAAATATGCTTAGAAACAGATCTGCCACCCACTGAACAGAGTACACTTCAAATCCGCAGGTTGATATAATTATTTCCGAATGAGTTGACAGCAATCTGTGTGAGAGTCAAACACAACATTCAGGCAGCCTCATGATGTGAGCTTCACCAAAATTGCTGTGGGTGCTGGGAGCATAGTTTTCTAGCCCATCAATGTCCAGTGTTTACACCAAGTCACTGCAGATACAAAAACATTTTTTAGATTCCTACATCCCCCAAAATTATACACGTTATCTGTCAAAAACAAATTTGATTTAGTAGGTAAGAGTGTTAAGCAAGACACCTCAGGGGGGACGGCGGAGGCAACCCCAAACCACTGACTGGTAGAAAACATAGAATGACTGGAGGGCACAAATTCCACAGGGAAAGACATAAGGGAAATCTGGAACTAGAGAGCCAATATGTCTGCCATTTCCTTATGGAAACCCACATTGTGTGCATACTTTAAAAGGCCAGTGACATTTTTTTTTGAGAACAGAGTAAAATAACATAGATATTCAGTACTTAGAGTGAAGGGGAGTTTGCAATGTTGACTTAGCATTAAAAAGGTAAGCAGCATTTATATTCTAAACTAGAGGTCTTTTGCATGAAGAGATTAGTGCAATTGGCCTTTCTTCCCTTGGCTTCCAGCACCGGTTTCCTCTGGTACCCAGGATCCAGGCCTTCACTCCAGCCGGAGTATGCCTTCTTCATCTTCCTCTTTGCTGTGGCCAGAATGCTGCTTCTGTAGATCTCTTAGCCCCCCACCTTTCCTCTCATTGCAAGTGTCCTGTTCCATCCATCCACTCAGTGCCTGGAGCAGCTGGGCAACCACCACCTTTGTCCTTATACTTTGCATATTCCCTCCTGATTGGTTGGTGGGTGTAGTGGAGTGATGGTCAATTTTCATGTTTTTCTTTTATTATTGTAGATGGCTACTGGAGTTCTAAAAGGTAGGGCTACACTAAAAGCAGCTCAGATATTCATCTTCAGTGGTGGAAGATAAATACTTGAGCGTTTAGTGGTCACACAAAAAGCCAGTACAATGTTGGGAGAGCTCAGCAGGGAGCTGGAAGCCAGACTGTGGGGGATCAAATCCAAGTTCAAGCTCTTCCTAACTGTGAGCAAGCTAAGGCACCTCTCTAATGCTTTAGTTTCCTTGTCTGCAAAATATAATTAATAAACAGGACCTTTCTCCTGAGTTCCTCCTGAGATTAAATGAATTAATTCTTATAAAGCACTTAAAACATGTTTGTTAAATACCTAAGTAATCAATAAATGTTAGGCAGTCTTATTTGGAGACCTACAACAATTAGCTAAACAACAAGTTTCCCTCAATTATTCTCATGGACTTATTTTATCTTTTAGAAGAGGTTTAAAAGAAGCTATTTTATAAAAGTTGTTCACAGTCATTTACTTCAATTTCTACTGCAAAGCAAGTTTCAATGGATCAGCTAGACAGTCTTATTCCTTCTCTCTGCTAATTGAACTTGAAGGAAATCTGCAGTCGTGTATTTTCTGTTCCAGTTTGAAACTAAGATTCTAGAGTTACAAATATTGGACACATGAGTATTTTTACCAAATATGTGCTAAACTATGTGTAGGGTACAAAGTACAATAAAACTGGGTCCCTGTCCTTAGGACCTTATAATAAATTGTGTGGCAACCTCGTGAGACTCAGGAGGGGTAGATGGGAAAGCAGAACTGTGGAAAGTACCAGGCTACACTGACTCACAGCTCATGCTCAACAAACAAGAGCTCTTTCCACTGCCATTTACACAATATTTAAAAGCTCTCTAGGACACACCTTAAATTCTTCATTACTTCACAGATGGAGCATTGAAACTAAATAAAAAATTTCCAGTATGCATTCTAATTTTTAAGCCTCAAGAACTTACTGCTCTTGTGATTTGAAGAAAAATGCTACTTTCCATTGTATTAAGGATTATTTCTTTGGTTGTTCCCCACAGGAGAGGAAATGAGGTGCATCTCTGGCCTATTATGTCATTTGATGGCTATTTTTTGCTTATATAAGATGGCTCCCCATGGAACAATTTTCTGCATAATGAAAACTGACTCACATCATGATGCTTCCCCACCGGCCTTAAAAATGTCAACTTTATTTAATCACAAATTTTGTGATTAAAGAATTTTACTAATATAAATAATATGAGTCTGGTTCATAGTAAAAAAAAATAATTTTGGTTCTTGAAAACTCACTTCTATAAGGTAGAAAATGAAATGAGTATAAGTAGAAATCAAATGGTAAAATATTCCTTTGCTACCTCAAAATAGAATTAACAACTCATATTATCAAATATTAAGAATCTTCTTCTGCCGAAACCGGTTTGGCTCAGTGGATGGAGTGTCTGCCTGTGGACTGAAGGGTCCCAGGTTCAATTCTGGTCAAGGGCATGTGCCTTGGTTGTGGGTACATCCCCAGTGGGGGGTATGCTAGAGGCAGCTGACCAATGATTCTCTCTCATTGATGTTTCTAACTCTCTATCCCTCTCTCTTCCCCTCTGTAAAAAAATCAACAAAATATATTTTTTTAAAAAGAATCTTCTGTTCACAATCAGTCCATCTTAAGAAATCATATGTATTTCTATTATATAGATTAAAATAAAAACTATACACTTGGAATTTTCTCAACAAAGAATATTGCAAAGCTTAATTCAATTGAGAAGTATATGAATATTAATTTACTAGAGGAAATGTTTTCTTTATTCTAACATTATATATATTCAATATGTTAAACTATTAAAATTTCATTTATTCTAACACTGTATATATTCAATACTTTAACTTTTAAACTATTAAAAGTGGTAGACTAAACATTCTGTTGTGTAAAATTCACAAAAAGGATGATTATTTTAGAATGGTCACCAGTAGTCAAACCACTATCTCTGATTTTCTATTATTTTATGTCTAATGTCATAGTCCAGTCATATTTTTGACCCATTATAACTTGTTAATTTATTCATTAATATAATAGATATATTTCTTTAGTATCTTACCTCTGCCTGGTGCTATAGCAGGATCAGACTTCAAAGAAGAATGAAACAGATGAAATCCCTCTCCCTCTGGAGCTAGTATTGCCCAGTTCCCAAATATGGCTCTAAATTCCATGGGAAATACCTCCATGCATTCAAGGCTGATGAAGAATAGTCAAGGTAAAAGCATTGGCAAACATTGTATGCATCTTTATATCAATAATAGATGCCCAATGCACAAAGATTCTTGCAAGAATGGGCCTTCCTTCCTCTGATTGTCTGCATCACCTTCGCTCCAGTCTGGAACTACACCTTCCCACACTGCCCAGAGGCCTGGAGCAGCTGGGGCGGTGTGGGACACCTGTGTTATCACATGGTGATGATGCAAGTGTCCTGTCCCACACCCGGCCACTTGGTGTTTTCATATGCAAACCAACCTGCCATATTTGTTGGGTTAATTTGCATACTCACACCTGATTAGCTGGTGGGCGTCGCAAAGGTACGGTTAATTTGAACATTTCTCTTTTATTAGTGTAGATCAGTGTTTCCCAAAGTGTGGTATGGGTACCCCCACTGGTATCGGAAGAGTTTTTAGGGGTACGTGTTGCACTGGAGTTTGGTGGGGGATATGCACTGCACCGTGCTTAGCTGTACCTAATTCTACGTTCTCATGAGTCAAGTCAATTTCATCCTTCTAATTGATCCAAATAAATGTTATTTATAATATAACTTTTATTTATATTTTATTATGAATAATTTTATTTTTCATTTATTATTATTTTGTGTATGTACCAAAAAAATAAAAAAAATAAATATATTTTGATTGTTAGAATACATCCATTTTTTTTGATGAGGGGTACTCAGCGTTACGAAAATTATAGAAGGAGTACACATATGTCAAAAGTTTGGGAAACACTGGACTTTAGATCATAAAAAGAAAAGTGATTTATAATAGAAACATTATTTATTAAACATCTGTTTTTATTTGCTCATAAGCAAAACATTTTTTGTATTACCTTATTTTCCCACCTCCAAGCCTGATCAGTTATTCCATTTTAACACAAAAAAAAAATGGTTTTCCTATTGCCTAAAGCCACATAGTTCTTAAATGATAAAGTATGGATAGTAACACAGATTTGGGATCCAAGTCTGCGTTCTTGATCACTATGCTCAATAAGTTCTGGTTGATATAAGAGATTGTTGTAGCACAATACATTGCTGGGAAATAAAAGAGGCCATCTAGATTAAAGGCTGATGATATATTGAAAAAGTACTAAGTGTTCAGAAGTTCTCTGTTAGAAAGTTTAGCCATGAGGTTGTAAAATAAAAAATAAAAACAGGACATCTGTAACACTGTCAAATAAAGATAAATTAAAGGAACAAAGAATCCAGGGTGGTGCAATGTGACCTTACAGATATGTGTGACCGTAATGCTTACCACATGGAAACGTTGGGTGGCCCAGAGGAAACATTGTTGGAGAGGACTAGAAGAGGAGGCAACATTCCTAAGCTCTGTTTCACCTTGGTTCTCACCATTCCATTGCGTTATTGCATGGCCTGTTTTGAGTCATTCAAAGATTATTTAATTAGAAAGTTGGTTGCTCAGTCTTTTGCCAGGCGCCACCCATCATGAAAATCCCTTATTCCCTATCTAAGGAAAGAAGTATGAAAATAGTCTCATTCTTTTCAAGTCTTTAATAAGAATGCTGACAAGGAGCTCAGTAACACAAGGGCATGGCACTGGCATGGGACAGCCATGGAACAAGTAGCCGATGCTTCATGAGTCAGTAACAGCTGGAGTCTGCCTCAGGGACTGTGCCTCCTTCATGATGTCTGAGTCCTTGGCATCATTAATTATAGACTTCTAGTTTGTCCATCTTGAATACCTTTAGTAAGTTTCCTGGTAAAATCAACTAATATTATGTATAACTTGAAAGCAAAATCATCTTTTGAGCCATCATAAAAGTAGGAAGCAATGGGCATCGAAAGCAAAGAGACAACCAGAAATTTTGGAAGTTATATAAGCAACAAATGTGACCTTTACTCTAAAAGCTGAAACTGGGAGAGTTCTAGTTTTCTCCTGAAGGCTACATAAAACACAAAGATGAAGATAACTTTTCTCCTGTCTCCCAGATGATTGCTCTGGACATGGAAAGAGCTCCTGGTGTTCTCCTCTCCCTGAACCCCCCCCCCCCCACCAACACGGCAGAGCTACAATTAGTGTCCAAGAGGAGAGTGTGGAGAACAGTGGCCATGGGTCTGGAACTTGCCTCTCTGTTCCCATCATTTAGACCAGTGGTTCTCAACATTTCTAATGCCTTGACCCTTTAATATAGTTCCTCATGTTGTGGTGACCCCCTCCCCACCATAAAATTATTTTGTTGCTACTTCATAACTGTAATTTTGCTACATTAATGAATCGTAATGTAAATATCTGTGTTTTCCAATGGTCTTAGGCCACCCTGTTAGCTGTTCTCAACCTGTGGGTTGTGACCCACAGGTTGAGAACCACTTTTGTAGAGTGGTTGAGAACCACTGATCTAGAGGGTATAAGGAACCAGCTAGAATTTCCTTCTTTTTTATCCTCCCTCAGGGCCCCACAGGATCTGATCAAGTTTGCTGGCCAGTGCACTGCTGAGTCTCAGAGCATGTGCAGGCCCCTGTCTAACACTGAGCACAATGGACTGTGGAAGTCAAGGACACAGTGTCATGCTCCAGATCTGTTCCAATAGCAGAGACAAGCCCGGGTGTCAGTCCTTTACAGATTGGAACAAGGATGGCCACCTGATGGGTGCTCTGGCAGGTACATTTACTTGAGTGCCTGGCAGTGTTTACACAGCCATCTGTATCTCCATGGGCCGCACTCTTTGATGCCTGACAGGGTTCCTTTGCAGGGCTTCTGTATTTGTCAGTAGCCCTCACTGTAAGTCTTTGGACTCCCTCTATGTACCTATAGATGGAGAGATGAAGAGAACCAGAGACTACCTATAGCACTAACTGCTGCCACTGACTCTGGGCTGGCACTGTGAGGTCCTGACACATGTGATTGGTTCCATCATCCTCATTTTATTGATGTTTTAACTGAGGCTCAGAGAGGTCTGGCAACCCCCCAAAATTGCCCAACTAGTAGACGAGTTAGTCAGGATTTAGAGTACTGCTCTCTGACTCCACAGCCTGCAGTCTCAGGCTACCACACAAGCCTCTGCCAGCACTGCCTCTTAGAAGCTGTGAGCAGTGGCCCCGCCTGGTGTCACTACCCAGCAACCCATTTCACAATCCAGTTGTGGCGGAGCAATGCTCTAAGATTCTCAGGCTAGAACCGTTCTTCCGGCAGGCTATTTGTTTGGCAGCTTAGCTACTAGTATATTATAAAAACATCCCAGTTACAATATTCATAGGGAAAATATTATTTTCCTCTAATTGAATAAGCATAACATATGGTGAGGTGAGCAACCTCTAAGGCTTCATGCTCTCCCAGATGGAGCTTTCTCTTGAGTCAGGTGAACTGTACTGAATGTCCTTGGGGTCTTATAAATAAATCACCTTTTCTTTCTGATTGTGTTGATATTCAGCCATTACCGAGCAGGTCAATTCCTTGGCTTCTTGAGGCCATAGGTATGCATTTCTGGAAACCCACTCATTTTCTCCAATTGCCTTTTCTCAAAAAAACATGAAACTGGCTTAAATAAAATATATTGAATTATGTTTGGGGAGAGTGCTGAGAAAGCTGAACTGATGATCGCCCGAATCTGCTTGTCACCTGCTGTGGGTTTCTGAATCATGCCTTAAAGAATAAAGTATTGCCAGAAGTGTCTCGGATCAAGTGTCAAAAGTGTCCGACTTAATTGTTAGCATAAGGATTTAAGATGCTGGGTTTCCCTGGTGCTAACACCTCTCATTGATTCTGGAGCATTTCCATTTGTTGTTTAACAGAAACAGCCCCTCGGTATTTATAGGCCTATCACTCTAGAAGGGAAGCATTTGCAATTTGCACTTTCAATTTTAACTCTGGACTCCTTTTTCTTTAAACAGCCTTCAAATGGGTGTCAGACAATACAAAGAATGCTTTGTCAGTGGTTGCACTTAGCAGTTCTCATCCCCATAGGCCAACATTTCAGAAGAGCCTCCATGATGCTTTGCTAATTGAAATCTAAAATGATGAGTCTTAGTTAGAACCAACCCCACCATAGTCAGGACTTGTGGGTCCATTGGTGTGTGGGTCCATGTGTGCATGCCTGCATGCTGCAACAGGAGACATATCTGACAGCAGATTGTATTATCTAAAAGTGGTTGCACGACATGTATTTATATCCCGTTCCACATGCTTTTCTTATGATGAAATGTTAGCATTCCTCCATCAAAATGGGGGCTCTTTGTTTTCTTCTCTTGAACTTAAAGGGATCTTGATAAATTCTTTGACCAACAAAATGTGGTAGAAATGGTGCTGCATGACTTGCAAGGTTAAATCATAACAAGCAATTCATATCCTGACTCTCTCTCTTTCCCTTTCTCATTTTCTGTTCTTAATGCTGCTCTTGGAACTCAGCCACCATGTTATCAGGAAGTCCAGGCCCCAAGGAGAGGCCACAGTAGATGGATGTTCTGGCCAACAGCCCCAGCTAAACACTCAGCAGTTCCTAACTTCCATTCCTGTGGGACCCTGAGCCAGAACCAACCAACCAAGCCACAATTTAACCCACAAAAACTGTGAGAGATGACAAATGATTATTGTTATTTAAAGTCACTATAATTCGAGGAGATTTGTTATGATGCAATAGGTAACTAAAAGTTACCATTTCTCATTTTCCATAACAATCAGAATAAAACTGTATTTTTCCTATTTTGGTATCAAACATATTTAAGCAATAATTCTGAAAAGAAATTTTATTATCAAGGAACTTGTTAAAAATAATAATTAACAACCTCAAGCGTGATTGATGGGTGATTATTTGTCAGTGTAGGTTCAGCAGTTGTAACAAATGTACCCCTCTGGTGGTGGATGTTGATAAAAGGGGGAGGCTATGCATGTTTAGAGGCAGGGACTATGCAGGAAATCTCTATACCTTTTCCTCAATGTTGCTATGAACATTAAACTGCTCTAAAAATATAAAGTCTTAATAAAAAAAGGTACCAAATTAATAGTAACAATAATTTTAAAAGATAACCATGACTGAGGCCTCACTATGCAGCACTTTAGATATATTAACATATCTATCATCCAAATAAAACTGTGAGGAGGGCACTATTAACCACTCAGCTGCACTAGCAGGAAACACTTATAGAACCCAGATACCCACCACCTCTCCAGCTTCTGGGATGAGAAGAATATCCCCGAGAGTTGAGCGAAAACGGGGTATAGAGAGGCCTGGCTATCTGATAGGCAAGAAAGAACAAGCAAACCATTCATTCACTACATGAACCAAGTCTCATTCCAGGTACCAGTGAACTATGGTTAGACAGGCAACCTAAGTGGAAAAGCCTGCTGTCATGGAGAGCTGACCTTCCCGTGTACTGGACCATGTATCCTCCCTTTTCACAGGGGACCACGGCGATCCCACTGTGCACCCCACGCCATTCCTGCCTTGCTGAGTCATCACAGGCACGGAAAAGTAGTCAATTATGACACATGCTAGTCATTAGCCAGATGACTGATGTAAAAGAGCACAGTAAGTGGAATGCAAAGCCAAATGAGAAGGAAGAGAGAGAGAGAAAGAGAGAGAGAAAGAGAGAGAGAGAGAGAGAGACTTTGGTAATAATGTCTGTGGGAAGGAAGAGGGCAGTGATTTTGGAGCTCAGGAAACTCTAAGCATGGGAAACAGCATATCTGAATAGGGACTCAGTCCAGTCATGTCTGTGGACATCAGAGGCCACAGGGGCTTTATTAGAAAAGGCGGCGGGAAGAATCCAAAGGACTATTTTGCTTATTTGGTGCCTAAGCTCAGCCAGTGCTAATGGAGACACTGAGGGCAACAGAAATCACAGCCATTTCCCCATTTCCGTGTCACCCTGAGGCTCCTATAAAATAGTTGTTTCGTATGAAAATGGTGTCAGTTTCTAGTCTATCCACTGAGTTCTGAGGATTTGGAAGAGGAAGAATGAAGCCACTCACCTAAGTTCTCTCTAAGAAGACTCATGCAGCTGCCCACTGTAGACCAAGGGCAGAGTTTGCAGAGCACCAGGAAGCTGTAACTGCAGACTGACTGCGTAGCTGGAGAGGAGGTTTGTGTCAAGCCTTCCCCGGGGCCCCAGGCTGCATGCAGAGCTTGGCCAAACTACTGTTGGAGCTTCGTGACACAGAAACTCACACCAGCAAGGTGGCTTGTGAGGAAAGGACTGGAAGCACTGCAGGGCCCCCAGGAGTTCCCACCAAGCCTGCAATGCACACGGCTAACTGGGAAGAGTTGGCTAACTGGGAAGAGTTGGCTAACAGAAGCAGCCATGAGACGTGGTGGATTTCTCTGCTGTTGTGGGAAAAACAACGATCTTCTCTTCATGCAATCATCTGGTGATAATCTGATTTCAGTAGCCTCTGAAGTTCTATTAAAATATTGGCAGTCTTTCATTACAACTATGGCTAAAGGGAATAGATAAAGTCTGGGAATCTTCATGTACAGGATGTCCCAAAAAATGTATACATGCTTTAACAGCTCAGTTTTGGAAATGAAATGTGTTTTAATAAGCACTGCCTTTATAATTATTCGAAGTGTTTTGGGGACACTCTATATATTGCTATTTCTTTACCAAAGAGTTCCCAAGTTAAACCTGCTCTCTGCAATTTCCTCAAACTTCTTCAAAGGGCAAAGGTACATGTGTTATAGAAATAAAAATGCCTCAAACTAAAACTGCTTGAAAAGGAGATAAATCATGCATAGAGTGACCTGTATTTTAAATACATACACACAAAATAAAATATGCCAATATTTTTTAGAATAAAAAATCTTAATGTATATTGATATCACATATATAGAAAAAGTTTAAAATTTGAAAAAATACCCTTTGTTTCTCTTAATATCTATTTCAGGTTTAATTTGCCGCAAATTAATGGGGAAACCTGGATAGGCAGGGGAATAACAGTGCTTATGGAACCATGGGGAGTCAACCAAACACTAGCCCAGCTCCCCACCGAGGCAGGAAATTTCTCTCTCCTCTTCCTTCTTTTCTGATGAAATAATACTAAGTTATCTTTGAATGGAAGCAGATTCTTTCCTTACATAATGAGATATAGCTTTAAAAAATGTTATATAAAGATACTCCTTAGTATCCTTGGTTATGTGATTAGGCAATTTTTTTTCTGATAATACAAAACAGAAAATTTAAAACCTCTATACAAACACATACACAACCTCAAAAGAGCAAGGAAAAATGTATTCACCATGTTTATGAACAATAAAAACTACATCTTTGTGTTTATAAGTCGCTTATTCAAATCAACCCAATAGAAACATGACTTATAATCTATTAGAAAATGTATAAAAAGAATGTTGAGAGGCAATTTATAGAAAGCAATAAAAAATATCCAGTTAGTATGAAAATGCTTGTCTCATTCATTAATAAAAATAGTAAATTAAATATAAATAAGATACCATGTTTTATATTTCAGAATGATAAAAAAGGTTGGAAGTTATTGTGTACTGTCAAAAATCTTCAAAATATGGGCTCTCACACATTGTTGTTGAAATAATTTCATACAAGTTTACTATATTCCTATCTTGCCAATACCTATTAAAATATAAAACACACAAGATTTTTGAGCCAATAATTTTACTGCACACATTCAAGTAAGTTTACTGCTCAGAATTCCCTCAGGTATACATGAGAAGTTTATATACATGTGTGTGTGTGTGTGTGTGTGTGTGTGTATGTGTGTGTGTGTGTGATCTGACTATATCTTCACACAAATGGGTATTCATTGTAGCATTGCTTGAAAAGACTAAAACTAAATACAATCAGAGTTGAGCAACAGGAATTAAATAAAGTATAGGTCAATGGCATAATAAAGCAGTATATGGTCATTAAAAAGAAGGAATTAAATGGAAACATCTCATAATGTACTTGAAGAAAGAAAAGTGTGGCACGGTGTATCTAATAGGATCCTGTTGCTATGAAATAATGATGCAACTATCAGGGGAGAGAGAGATGCTTGTATAAGCAATGCTCTCACCACTGTAAAATGTATAAGAAACTATCAATCAGTTACATTTGGAGAAAGCCTGGGAGTTGGAGTAGGAGAGAAGAAAAATTTTGTAAGAAAGATTGTGCCTATGGTACAATCATATTTTCTAGCCTAATACATTTTTAATTTCATTGTACTAAACTGCCAACAGGGTTATCTGAGCAGGGGAATCATAGTCCAACTCTTGTTTTCTTCTTTGTACTTCTCTACAGGAAGAAAACTTACTATTAGCTATTATATTAACATATGTGTATCTCCCTCTCTTCTTTGCATGTTGAGAATCAAAGTTGAATTTCTCCACCAATAGCTAGAATAGTCCAGATAGTAATTGGTTAGAGTTGGATATGTCAGTACCGTATGAACTCCTGTTTAGCTTAACATAGATGTTACATACAGAAATATTTCCAGCTAATACTCTGCAGCAGTGAAGAGGTACAGAAATCTGTATTAAAAAACGGTAATACCTATTAAGTGACAGCATGTATAAAAATTAACTTAAAATAGATCACAGGCCTAAAGGTAAAACTTAACTATAAAATTTCATAAGAAACCACATAAGAATAACGATCTTTTTACCCCTCGGATAGAAAAGATTTTAGACAGAACACAAGCATAAACCATAAATTGTAAGATATTATCTGTTAACTTAATGACTCAAGTACTGATGTCTGAGATGTGTGCAATGCCCTCTTCTCTTCTCACTCCCACTCCATCTGAGAACTTTGGATTTCAGCAGGGCAATCCCATCATTATTAGTGGAGCCCAGAGCAAGAACACTGCCTCCAAAGGTGCAGTGCAGGCTTTGTGGCTGGGGAAAGGTGAGCCTGGGTTTGGTCAGTAGAGCTTTTGGCTCCTGTCATCATGAGATACTCTATCCTCTAACAGGAAGATTAGCCCTGTCAAAGCATAAAAGAATGCAGACCAGGGCTTTAAATATATATATATATATATATATATATATATATATATATATATATATATATATAAAATTGATTTTTTTTTTTACAGAGAGGAAAGGAGAGGGATAGAAAGTTAGAAACATCGATGAGAGAGAAACATTGACCAGCTGCTTCTTGCACAGCCCCCACTGGGGATGTGCCCACAACCAAGGTACATGCCCTTGACCAGAATCGAACCTGGGACCCTTCAGTCCGCAGGCTGACGCTCTATCCACTGAGCCAAACTGGTTTCGGCCAGAACACGGCTTTTAACAAAAGAGAAATCTTCTGTAGACAAGATGGATTTTTACCTCTCAACTTTTGTCTTTATGGCACTAAAACTAGGAATTCAACTCACACAGAATCAGTGTCTCTTGTGAAAATGGTTCCTTTCTGGACAACTGAATTCTTTCTCTGTTGTCTGGATTGTGAAGTAGGACACAGAACTCTGGTGCAAAGATAGGGCACACATGTCCAAGGTGACCTCCCCAGAACTCTGACCTATTTCTCTCAGCTACTTGCCCATCTTTAAAAGCAACCTAATAGCTGAAACCGGTTTGGCTCAGTGGATAGAGCGTTGGCCTGCGGACTGAAGGGCCCCAGGATCGATTCTGGTCAAAGGCATATACCTGGGTTGCGGGCACATCCCTAGTAGGGGGTGTGCAAGAGGCATCTGGTCGATGTTTCTCTCTCATCGATGTTTCTAACGCTCTATCACTCTCCCTTCCTCTCTGTAAAAAAAAAAAATCAATAAATATATTAAAAGCAACCCAATAGAATCAAAGGATGTTTTTTTTAAAAAATATATATATTTTATTGATTTTTCACAGAGAGGAAGAGAGAGGGATAGTTAGAAACATCGATGAGAGAGAATCATTGATCAGCTGCCTCCTGCACAACCCCCACTGGGGATGTGCCCGCAACCCAGGTACATGCCCTTGACCAGAATTGAACCCGGCACCCTCCAGTCTGCAGGCCGACACTCTATCCACTGAGCCAAACTGGTTCCGGCAAAGGATGATTTTTTAAAGCAGGTGTGTTATTTTGAGTGGGCAGTGCTCTTCTGCAGTGGGAAATAACATCATAATCAATCCAAAATTATATGTATAGTAGGTGTAGTAGTTGTTTCTCAAACTAATAACGTGTTTTTCCCCCTCCCCTTCTCTTTCCTCCTCTCATTGAAGGTCACAGTGCTTTTAATAGTGTCCTCCAAAAAGATACATTGAGTTTTCATCCCCGATACCTGGGAATATGACCTCATCTGGAAATTGGGTCTTTGAAAGTATAGTTAGTTAAGGACCTTGGGTTAAAATCATCCTAGGTTTAAAGTGAGCTTTAAATTCAATGACTGCTATCTTTGTAAGAGGAGAAGAAACACAGAGACACCTGGAGAAGGAGCCATGTGAAGAGAGACAGAGGCTGGGGGATGCAGCTCTAAGCCCAGGAGGGCCGAGGATTGTCGGGAGACATCAGCAGCTAGAAAGAAGCCAGGATTCCGCCCAGAAGTCTACAGAGGGAGTGCTGTCTGCTGGCACCTTCATTTTGAACTTTCCACATCCAGAACTGTGAAAAAATAAACTGCTGTTTTCAGTCACCCAGTTGCTTGTAGTTGGTTATGGCAGCATTAGGAGACTAATCCGCTGGCCAATCCTGTAAACCCACCCAGATCACCAACAAAATTTCATTTAGACCTGCCCCAGAGCTATGTCAGAGATACAAGGCACTGAAATTAGAATCAAGAATTTTCCCCAAGTCTATCTTAAGGTGAAAGCAAATGTCTATGAGTGATAGCGTGTGGAGAAAAGACAAAGCCTGTCTTTTTATGAATTAGTATGAATTTCCAGTCAGCACAGCTATTTTGGAAAACAGTCTGTAAAGCTGGAGGTGAGCACAGTCTTTGAATGAGCATGACCACTGCAAAGGAGGAAAACTTGTATATGAAGACAAGTGCAGGGACTTTTTAAAAACATTATTGTTCCTAAAAGCCACAAATAGGGAAAAATCCAAACATCCATCAGCAGGATAATGATATATGAAATAGAATGTTTTTCTACATGAATATTCATAAATGACAGCTATCTGCAACAAACTGAATGCATTTTTCAAACAGAAGATTGAACCAAAAATAAAGCAGCACAAGAATATATACAAAGTATGATTCCATTTATAGAAAATCCTGAAAATAGTCCTTAAAACTAAATTATATGATCTGGAGATGCATTCTTGGATAGTAAAACTATACAGCAGAGCAAGAGAGTGATTGCTATGGAATTTAGAGTAGTCACTCACTTTAAGAGGGAAAGTAAGTGGTTATAATTGGGAGGGGAGAGAGCTTACACACACTGGTGACATTCTTTTTATTAAGCTACATGGTGATTTCATGGATGTTTATATATTTATTTTCTATACCTGTATTCATTATGCTTTCTTATATATAAAATGTTCTACATATATTAAGAAACTAAAACTTTTCTTAAAAATGGAAAAAAGGGGGAGGGGGTGAAAGAAAGAATCCATAAAGCTATAGAAACAGAAAATGTTCTAATTCACCTTGAAGAAATTCATATGGTTCTTTCACATTATCTTCCCCACTCTGGTTTCCAGCCTGTCAGCTAAACTCTTAGTCAAGGCATATCTACTGAAATCCAAGATTCTGGACAAGGAGGGGAATATGATGAAAAAGCTCAACAAATCTTAATTGTTGCCTTGAGGGCAGTCTATGTGGAGAATGTAGTATTTAGCTTTGCCACAGACTAGCTCTCCCAAGACTGTTAAGTGGTAGCTGATATTGGCTGGAGACACGTAGGTAGTAAGACGAAGGCCAGTTATGTGCAACATGGCCATTTCCAAGGGCTTTTTAGAGGTCTCAGCTGAGCCTCACCCAAGCCCAGTGAGAAGACATCACTCCTATTTCACTTGTGAGATTGGTAAGTTGCAGAGAAGTTAAGAAACTTGTCCAAAGTCACAAGTCATGACAGGGCCAGAATTGGAAACTAGGTTTTCTGCCTCCAACTGCAGTGACATTGAGTGGAGTTCTGTGGTGAATGTACTGACAGCAGAACTTATGTGGTAGCCTAAACTGACTTGGCACAAATGTCTCCAGTTTAAGCCTTCGGGTCCTGGGCTGAGAGGTCAGTAGGCTCCAAGGGGTTGTGCAAAAGACAGACATGGTTTTAGCGAATGATGGTACATCTGAGGACGCTGGCCTCTTTGTAAGCCTTGTGCCTATGGTACAATCAAAGGCAAGATTAATATTGCTTGTGATGGTTTGTACTGCTTGTGGTGGTGTGTACTATTTATCTTCCATGTGGTTGATATTCCATTCCTCCTAAATACTTTGCAGCCTCCCAGCCAAACCTTAGCTCTTTACAATCTCAAAGCAATGAATCACTTAGTAAATTATTTCAGATGAATAGACATAATCAGATCTCTGTTTGGACTCCATGCTGGAGAAAGTGTGCAAGCCCTGACTGTTTCATATTGCTGCCCTCGGTGCCAAAAACCCAACCACTTGCAATACTGCTCCTGCCAAGAAATCCCCAGGCCCTAGTAGTGGTTTCAACAGAGGATATATGAAAAGACTGAACAAATATCATCGTTTTATCCCCATTTCTGTCCTTTAAAGCTTTTGCAAACTTAAGCAAGCTGTTTTTTTTTTTTTATGACATTCTTAATAACTTGTGAAAGTCTACTGAGGCCATTCCGGAATTGCTACTTTGAATTTGGGAAATAAAAGGTGAAAGTTTGCATCCCCTAAATTCCTTGATAAAGTAACAAAATATAAACTCAAACAAAATAAAAACTAAGGTCCCAGTCAACATCAAGATGGATATGTTTCTCTTGCTTTTCCCAATTGATTCTCTCATATACTCTGAACTGGAAACAATGAATTACCAATTCTGCAGATGAATCTGGGGGACAGAGACAAGTCAAAGATAAAAATATACATAAAAGGGCAAATTGGCTGGGGAGTTTGCTTATTATCAACCAGATGCATGGTGCACAAAATTGGTGCACAGGAGGGTGTCCCTCAGCCCAGCCTGGATCCTCTCCAATCTGGGATCGATATCCCTTTCACAATCCAGGACTGCTGGATCCTAACAATTCACCTGCTTGCCTATCTGATTGCCCCATAACTGCTTCTGCCTGCCAGCCTGATCACCCTCGAAGTGATCCCCTGCCAGCCTGATGATGCCTAACTGCTCTCCTGCCAGCCTGCTGTCCCCCAACTGCTCTCCCCTGCAAGTCTGGTCATGCTCAACTGCCCTCCTCTGCCAGCCATCTTGCGACAACATGGGGGAAGCCATGTTGTGGCAGTCTTGCTGTGACAATGTGTGGGCCGCCATCTTGTGATTATGTGAGGGGATCACACAAGGGTGCAAGGGTGCAAGGGCCACCTAGGCTTTTATTAGTATAGGTAGAGCTGCATACAATGCTGGATATGGGCATAATTAACTCCCTATTCTTTTTAAAAATATATTTTATTGATATTTTACAGAGAGGAAGGGAGAGAGAGAGAGCTAGAAACGTCGATGAGAGAGAAACATCGACAAGTCGCCTCTTACACACCCCCTACCGGGGATGTGCCTGCAACCAATGTACATGCTCTTGACCGGAATCGAACCCAGGACCTTTCAGTCCAAAGACTGATGCTCTACCACTGAGCCAAACTGGTTTCGGCTAACTCCCTATTCTTAATAAAGGTCTGGCCACTTAGTGGGTATGTCAGCACATCATTAAGACCACCTCCACCCTTCCCTGAGAGTCACCTCCATAGTATAATTGCACACACCCTCATCATCTAACATGGCCTTTCCTTCATCACCATACTTCCACCTAAAACAAATTGCAAGAAGAAAATTAGTTGGGACCTTAGTATATTCCACTTGAAGAAGTGGGAAACCCTACATCTAGTTTTTATCTTTTAAATTAGAATAGCACATGTATCACATAATCCATATGTTAAAAAGAGTGCATTTAGTTTGTTTTTAAGAATTCGGTGGAGTTTAAGAAAATGCCTTGGAGGGAATGGTTGTCATCTTGAGTTAGAACCCATCATGCCTGAGGTGCACCACTCTGGCAGACAAAGTAATATCCAAGTGTCCTTCTCCACATTCTGACTGTACATCTATGTGCAAATGAAGTTGCATTTGAGTTGAGACTATTCAAGGAAATTATGAGAAGCAAATCGGGATGGATTCGTAAACCAATCTCTGCAGAAAGAATTTACAAATTTTCAGATTTGAAGAAAAGCATCACTTGAAACTTCTGGGAGACTTGGAACTGATAAACATCAATTTACATAGCTGTAAAATTGAAATAAAGGGACTTCCTTCACTGGGTTGTAGTGAAATGAGATCTTATAAAGTAACAGAAAGTTACATGCTTAGTAATTGCTAAGTAAATGTTATAAGTAGGTTTACATTATTTCCAAGAAACATTCATTTTGCATATGAAATTTCAGATTAATAGAGAGAATAATAGGAAAACTGCTACAGATGAGAATATTGTATTACAACTTACAAATCAACTTTTCTTCCATTATTGTAGTTATTGCTCATCTGTCACCTTGAGGTTCTATATTTCAACATTTCAGGAGAAGAAATCAAGGCCAGTTCCTCTGGGAGTTCATAAACAAATAAAAAGCAGAAACATTGCCTTGCACGTCTTCTTATATCTTATTTATTTATTTATTTATTTATTTATTTATTTTTTCATTCATTTATTTATTTTTCATCTACATTTATCCTCTTGTGCCCTCTTCCATCTCCCCCCCTAACCCCAAATATCCACCCTGTTCTGTTTTCCCCCCTCTTTTTTGCTCAATCCCTCCACTCCTCTCCCTGCCCTCACCTCCCGTAAAACACACACACACACACACACACACACACACACACACACACATGCCAGAGCTGTCTGCCTGCTTTCTATCTATGAGTCTGTCATGAGTCTGTCTCTGTTTTGCTTGGTAGTTCAGTTGGCTCATTAAATTCC
Organism: Vespertilio murinus; assembly: GCA_963924515.1. Lineage (NCBI taxonomy): Eukaryota > Metazoa > Chordata > Mammalia > Chiroptera > Vespertilionidae > Vespertilio > Vespertilio murinus. The sequence continues at coordinate 28,420,361 of OZ004711.1, forward strand.
ACATAAGAGTGAAATCATCTGGTACTTATCTTTCTTTGACTGGCTTATTATTTCACTTCTTTTATACATCTATTGTGCCACAGTATCAGACATATATAAAAATTGGTTTCAACTAGATTTAGCTAATATCACTTCAAACTATATTTGTATAATTTTGACCATGACAAAAGTCCTTTGAATCATATTCTGACCACTTTGTCCAAGCTGTGCCCTATTCAGAGGAAGCTCTTTCATCATCTTTTTATGCCCTTTTATTAAAAAAAAAAAGAAGTAGAAGAGCAAGAACATGTCATATATCCACAGGTATCTCATGGGATTTTAATTAGCTATTATCTCAGGACCTTTTCCATGTGGGATGAAATAGAGGTGCAAATAATTCAGTGTTTGGTTTTTGTTGTTGTTGTTGTTATTTGATTGTTTTCAACAAGAACTTTATCCTTTACCCACTGAATAGGTTAATGCTGATTTATTATAGAAAAACTGCTATAGCTATGATGTTTTGCTGTTTTCATGGCAATAGTGTGGAGATTAAAATGATTTAGTGGTTCCTTAAAATAGCAAATGACACCTTTCCCAGGTAAGCAATGATGCCTCTCCATCCTGCCTGGAGTTTTCAGAAAGTTTATGTCTGTGCTGAGAGATGCTGACTTAATTGGTCTGCAGTGGAGCCTGAATGCTGACATGATTAAAGGCTCTCCAAGCATTTCTAGTCTGCAGTCAAAAATGAAAATTACTGTGATATTACTGCTATAGGTAGATATAAAACAAAGAAACAACCTTTAACCTCCCCTCAAGGAGCTACAGATTCTACTTAAGAAAAATATGCTTTCAAAATACATTCACATACTTTAAAGGGGGTTAAATGACTTCATCACTGAAAAATTTCATATTCCTTTTCTCTTATTATCCTCTCTCATCTTTCTCTCTCTAGGAATGAAACAATTGAGGGCCAGAGAAAGATAAATCATACCTTGAAATAAGAAGTAGAAAAGCCAAGGGCCACTTAAATAGTGTGCTTTGTTACAGATACCCTTCACCATTCAAAAAGGGAACTTCTTCTTGACAAATGAAATATGCCATCCAAATGTCTAAGAGTCATTACACATGCTCACTCATTGAATGAGTTAATAGTGAAAGTTGAGCATTAAGAACCGATAGTGCTGGCTTTATTTAAGGTTCTATGGATGCCCGTTTGTCTGGTGATAAAAGCAAAATCCAAGAGTTCTCCCATTAGCTTGATCTTCATCTCTGCCTTCCCCACTGAGCCACATGGAATTCTAACAGGAACCCAGTGTTGCTATTACCCACAAGGAACCACACTCTCCTTGTGAATAGAGATGCTGAGAGCTGGAGAAGGCCCAGTGGAGGAAATCTGATTCCAATTTGGGGATGAAAGTACAGTCTCCCCCTGCCAGGTTTAAATTGAGAGTGTATTACTCATTTTTTAGTTAATTTCTCAGCCTGCAGAATAATTTGGCACATGTGTGCCGTATATGTATGTTCCGTCCTGAGGGACCCAGACCTTGACTGAGTAGTTGTAATTGGGGGGAAAAGTTAATAAATGACAATCATAGTTAAAAACCTTATTTATATAAGAAAATGCGTACATTAAAATTAAAAAGGGGTCATTAAAAATAAGAGAAGTGGATTAATAAATGTTTCTTGTCTCAGACTTAATTTTTTTTGGTTAATGTCAAGGCCATAGGGGCAAGAAAGTGGAATGCAATGGTTCTCAAAATACATTCACTGAGAAGAAGCACAAGTGAGTGTGGGAGAAGCCATCCTGTTCATGGGCAAACCATTCCTTCTACCTATGTTTAGTCTGGTTCTTCCGGATAGACTTCTCATAGGTATATTGGAAACTTTGAAGAAAGACTTACGGGCTTTCCTTTCTGTCCCTGTCAAATGTATTCCTTTTTATTATTAATAACTGTTGCCATCTCCAGCATAGTTGTAGTGTCCATGAATCACAAAAATGCATAATGATCAAAACTCTAAATTCAATAGTGCTTTATATATTTTATTATGATTATATATTTATATTAATACATATTCATAATGTTTACATATCTATAATAATAAAAGGGTAATATGCTAATTAGGCCAGGCATCCTTCAGGATGTCCTTCAGGATGAAGCTGGATTGAAGGGAAACACGGGTCCCAGGTGCCTGTAGTGGTCAGAGAGAAGCCAGCCTAGGTCCCAGCACTGGAAGGAAGTGAGGGCCAGCAGCCAGGGGAAGGAAGGCCTGCTCTTGCATGAATTTTGTGCATCAGGCCTCTAGTTGTTACATAAGTATATGTACATGTGTAATTAAGTGCAATTGCATTTGCATACATTTAAAAAATATGATTCATACAAGTCACCTAAATGTCTCCATGTTTTATAGGTCATCCATTTCTGTAATAGTCAAAAAAGATTCCCAGGTCCCCATCATAGGTGTCTGCACTATATTCAGCCCTTCCCACCATGTAGCTAAAGATCCCTGAGAAGGATGCTTATCTTTTAACTCTATTCTGCTTCCCCACTCCTCAGCTGGTCAGCATGGCTGCTTCATCCCATGAATGGGTCACAGGTTCCTGCTCTTCATCTGCTAAACTATCCCTAAGAGACTACTGCTGTCCATATGACTTTCATTCAAGATTTAGGAGCATGGAATGGTGACATCACATCACATCAAAGAAGGCAATTTGAAACTGAAGAGCCAACAGCTCCGTTCACTCATTTATCCAGCATATCTTACTAAATAATATTTTCATCCCGATCTCTGCCTCTCTTTTCTGGGGATCTAGCTTGGCTCCATTTGGCTGTGATGTGCTCTCTTTAAACCTAGAATTTCTCCCTTCTGTAATACCCCTCCTTCAACAAACCTTCTCCCTCCCTATCTCAGGCCTACTGAACAAAGAAATAAGATTTCCACCTACCCTGTCTTTGTCATCAGGGATAAAATGAAAATGACTGTTATTTCATTATATGGGGAAATTTTAATTTTTGTTATTATCCTGGGTGCTCTGATTAATCTAAGAAGCCCCATATAAGTATCTTTCTGCTGCACCAAAGAAATCTGTCTAAACTTCAGTCAATTTAGAACATTCCATCTTTCCATTCTTATCACAAATAAGGTTAAGAATTGTTGATCTGGTCAAAAAAACTGCTTGGTGCACCTCTGGGCATCTGTCACTGGGTGCCCCAGTCAGTGGCCCACCACCTCCTGGCTTGGAAATAGCTGAGCTATACAGTCATAAAAGTATCCAGTGGGCAAGTTTGGCCTTTGCTGCTGTTTAGTTTGGGGAAAGCATTCTTTCCCCTACTTGATCATAAATTTGCCTCCTTTTACTTCTTTCTTCTTGCTTTCTGTATGGAAGCTAATGAATACTTACAGAGCCAGCAAGAAAGTGTTAAATCTCCCAGAGGCGTTTCATTTAAATGTACATCACAGTCTTGAACCGAGAGAGCTTAAAACAAGGGTTATCACTGGCTGTGGGTTATTAATCATCCGAAAGCCAGTGGAAAATATGTCAGCAGGGACTCAAGTTTTCCAAATCCTTTTGAATCATGCAACATAACATGACTTCCTAGGCCATCTTCCCACACACAGCCCCGTTAATAGACTATCTTACCTTAACAGAGGCATAAAGGTGGATGGGATTCAAATAAAATCACATCTTCCTCTTCCAATCCAGAAAGCTTGTTTAATATCTCATTCTGTTTCTTTCTTTGTCCTCCAAGTTGATCACAGCACAGACTCCCTGGTAGGTGCTAAATTGATTCCTACAAGGAAGTCCCAGTGCCCAGGGCCTATAGAGCTGTGATCAGTTTCCAAAAGTCAGAAATACGCTTCTCTCTTCTCCTGAAAAGAAGTTAATTTGCAAACTCACCAATTAAAGGGTACACTTACATTTTGGAATATTGCCAAGTAAATATTCAGTGACCAGCATTAGATTGCAGTGGTTAAGATTTCAAATCAGAATCAGACCCCCTGGGTCTGTGACTCAGCTCTGACAGTAACCAGGTGACCCGGGCAAGTTATTTAATATGTCTGGTTTGGTTTCATCATATGGGAAATGGGAACAATAAAGCACCTCCCCTGTGGGTTTGTTGTGGGAACAAAATGAGGCAATTTCAGTTTAGTGCTTAAAACAGTGTACAGCAAGAAATTCAAATGTGTCTCCTCATGTCTGTTCTCACCGAGGTCTTTGAGTGATAGATACAGATATTAAGGTGACTAGGAAGCTGAATTCAGACACTGTAAAGGAAAGTATAATGAATTGGCTACCCAACTCTAGAACTCCCAGACTCCTTGACACTATCGAAGGTAAAGAGAGGAGAATGAGTGTAACCATTTATGAAAATATTTCTTTGGGGACAGCTGTTCTAAGTCCCTACTATTCTCATTCAGGAGGGTGGTTACGGTGTGAGGCATTGTTACCTTTTGATATGCTATTTTTTTTAAACTTTGAAGTGAGAAAGGTCTTCAGAGGGGTCACTCTGAGACTTTGATATACCTTCTCTTAGCCAGGAGAACATTGTGGGACAGGACTTGACTCCTATCCCATTGATCATGAGGGCTGAATAAAAAGAGATGAGCTAAGCCCTAATCTGTTTGGTTCAGTGGGTAGAGAGTTGGCCTGCAGACTGAAGGGTTCCAGGTTCGATTCTGGTCAAGGGCATGTGCCTTTGTTGTGGACATGTACCAGTAGGGGGTGTGCAGTAGGCAACTGATCGATGTTTCTAACTCTCTATCCTTCTTCCTTCCTCTCTGTAAAATATCATAAAATATATATATATATATATATATACATATATATATATATATATATATATATATATATATATATATATATATTAAAAAGATGAGCTCAGTGTCTGGGTGGCAAAGGAAAGACCTTGGTGCTGGGATGGGGGCATCTGTCAGCAGTATTTGTCAGGGAAAAGGATGCAGCAACATTTCTTGTGGACCAGAAGCTGACTACTCAGGAGAGAGAGTTATCTGGTACTAATACTGACACAGTTGCCTGGAGGGTAGAGGACCCCTGCAGCTAAAGCTGGGAAAAAGGAATGTCAATGTGTTAGAGGCTATGAAAGGAATCACAGGCACCACCCAATATGCATAAGAAATGCATAATTTGGTTCAAGATTACTGTTAGAGGATGGGTCCATCCAACCCCAGAAATGAAATTTAGAAGAAATTAATAAAGTGTTCCATAGAAAGATTCCATATTATTCAACATTGCCAGGTATAATGGAATTTTCAAGAAAGATATTTGCTAACCCTTCATTTCTTTACCCTTCCCCAGAAAATAGGTCTGGCCTCAAAGGGGCAGGACATGGCTAGCAAGCTGGTTGGTTGTACTAGTGTTCTCCAAAGAAATAGAGGCAATAGAATATGTGTATGAATAGAGATAGAGATAGAAATTGAGATAAAGATAGAGAGATAATTAGAGATAAAGTTAAAGATAGAGATAGAAATAATTATATCAGGTCCTGATATAATGAACATGATTTTGTTCAATATCATTTCATTATGACATTGGTGAGATGCCATAGGAACTTAATTCATATTTATATCAATTATTCTCTGTTAAAATTGGTTTCACTTTAACTAGTAAAATCTATGGATGACTTTAAGTGAGGACTTACTGTATACATACCGTAAATATATCAATATATAGATATCTATTTATTGTGATGGATGGAGATAGAGATACATCTATCTGTATCTGTATCCATCTATCTTGGAGATACTTATTTTAAGGAACTGGCTCAAACAACTCTAGAGTGTGGCAAATTTAAAATCTGCAGGGTATTGGCAGACTGGATACCCAGGAAAGAGGTGCAATTTGAAGAGTCTATAGGCAGTCTACTAGCAGACTTCCACTTTGCTTAGGGGAGTTCAGAAGTTGTTTTTTTAAGTCCTTCAACTGATTGGATAAGGCCTACTCACGTTATGGAGGTCAGACTGCTTTACTCAAAGTGTGCTTACTTAAACGTTAATCTTACCTACAAAGTATCCTCACAGAAATAGCCACACTAATGAAAGAGAAATATGCAAATTGACTGTACATTTGCAACACCCACCAGCCAATCAGGAGTGAGTATGCAAATTAACCCAACAAAATTAGCCACTATAGTAGGGTGAAGGGGAGAGGTAGTAGCAGGAGAATGAAAGAGAAGAGCCAGTCACCCCTTTTCCAACTTCCAGTTTGCAGGCATGTAGGGAAGAAGGGGAGAAGATTTGATGTTAAATCATAAGATGAGTTTGATTATTATTATACACTGGATACTTTAATTTTTAAATGAAAATCTCTGTATTACTTAAAAGTGAAATTAGGACAGTAGGAATGAAAGTCATGTTCTTGCCTGAGTAATCATTTAGAAGGTTGGTACTAAAAAATTAAGGGTAGTGGGAGACCAAAATGAGTCTTTTGATTATTCTATAATTATATATGCATAATATGTTAATTACAAGTGCCTGGCACATAGTAAATAGTCAATAATAAAATTAACTATTATTATTATTACATATACATTGACTATGTATATGATATTTTATTAAAAATAAGACATATATGACGATGACATATAAATGTAGCCTGACACTCTTAAATAGAGGTATACATTTCACTGAACATCTTGATAGGTAGGAAAGAACACATTTAAAATATATTTACTTCTCTTATAAAATCATATTCAAATGACTATACTTCATGTTCTGGTATTTCACAAGAGTATATTTATTGCCTGAACTTTGGTCTGTGGTGGGATAGAACTTTGAAATTTAAATATACTCATGCCAAGACAAACACAGTTGCCTTTGTTGATGTTTATTATTGTCTGTAGCCTGGGGGCATTATTGACTCTTAGGTAAACAAATAATTAGCTTGCTCATTTGAAGTAGGAAGGTGTAATTAATGAATTTGCTTATTCCTTCTGCTCCCAGGCAGACAGCCAGCCCTTTGGGTCTTTGCTCTTCATCTTTTCTCTCTCTCTTTCTGTCTGTGTTTACCTCCTGTCTCTATATCCATTCACAATATACTGGCCTATTCTGCTACTCTGGATTCCAGATAATCTAGTTGCATGTGGTATTCAGAGTAAGGTGATCATTCTAAGACATCAGTCACTGACCCAAGACAGTTGCTCGAGAATATGTTTTTTGATGTTATTTTCTTGGCTGTGCAAGAAGCTTTTTAAGAGATGCTTTTAACATTGATGATGAAGATCAATAAGAATAAATTTGATATTCAGATGTAGCAGGCTTGCATTAGGACAGAAATCAGCTCTATTACATAAATGAACATTTTCAGTTATAGCCTTAGTGAGTCTAATTTGGCCATGGCCTTCTTGCTCATTCTTTTCCTTTTTTAATGTATTATGTAAGCAATTTAGAACAAGATTGTTATATAAGTTTTTACCTAAACTCTTAAAATTTTCTGCTAAGGTACTAGGTCCCAGTTTTTGTGTGTATGTATTTTTAAAAATATTTTATTTATTTTAGAAGGGAAGGGAGAGGCAGAGAGAAAAAAAAAATCAATGATGAGAGAGGATCATTGATTGATGCCTCCTGCACACTCCTCTACTGGGGATCGAGCTTGCAACCAAGGCATGTGCCCCAATTGGGAATCGAACCATGAATTCCTGGTTCATAGGTCAATACCCAAGCACTGAACCACACCGGCTGGATAATCCCAGTTGTTTTTACATCCAAATGAGATGTATGTGTGAACTCACAAGAACTGTGATGCAAAAATATTACCACAGTGGTCCACTATATAAAAACAGAGGTGCACCATGGAGGGCATTGTGTTCAGAGTCTTACTTTCCTGAACAATAATGGGAAAGCCTTGGCTGCATCCTTTGGCAACATGCTGCGTGATAAATACTTTGTGGTCAGGATTTAAACAGTATTCCCTCTGGAAAATCAGGCATTTTCAGCAGTCTGATTCTCATTCTATCAGACCACTCTGAAAATAAGATCTGCCAAGATGTTGAGAGAGGGACAGAAAGAATGTAAGTCTCTTCATTGACTTCCCAATGCTGTATAAATCAAAATCTGCCAGCCCAGAGAAGGAATGAACAGAGGCCCACAATGAGGCAGGTAATTACTCTGGAAAATGTTAAGTCTCGGAAATTGAAATTGTGACGCTGTTCTCATATTAAGCAGATGGTCCTCAGATTTTCTATTGATTCGAGTGGCTGATACCTTCTCAATCTGTGACTTTTAAGCTCAGAGAAGCATTTCATTTAAAAGAAAATTAGGATTTCTTTCATCAGCTCTCTAGGTATTAAATCATAACCAATTGATACTTCTTGAATATCCACTAGGAGCTTATGATAGACATTAAGATAATTTGGGCAACAGATTTACTCAAACCTCAAATACAAAATTCAGAAATGCAAATTAGAAATGCAGAAAGAAGACCAACTTATATGAAGATATAAAAAGAAATAAATGAATTTAGAAAGGAAAATGTGAAATGGTAAGAAAGAAACGATCATTTCCACTTTATGATCCACTGTGACTGCGTCACATGCTCATCCTTGCTGCCAGACTTGTCTATATTCTTTTCAGATCCCAAGAACAATTTTATCACAGCCTCTAAGATGGTCCCCTTGCCCTTTTTTCAGAGACTTAGCTCCCTGTGTCTCTGAAACTTAATGAAAGGCAGATATTCCTGATGCTTGGAGAGCTGAAAATGTGGTGAGATGGTGAAACAGACCAGAGTACTCCTTGCCAGTAGGAACCAAGCAAGTGATCATGCCAAGCAACAGAACAGGAGTCGGTCCTCTTTGGGTAAACAGGACATGCTTTCCCTGTGACCTCTGGCTGACCTCCGGAGGGAAAGAGCCAAAATAGTCAGCATCTCTGGCCAGTGAAATCAGCATCAGGGACATCGGAAGCTCAGAGAACTCCCTGGCTTTGGGAAGGAGCAAAGCAATGACACAGCAGTATTTAAAGGCTGAGTGAAATGATAATAATACTACAGAGACTCATTCATTCTAGTCTGTTCTCCACTGCCTGTCACATTTCCCTATGGTAAATTATCCATTAGTCTTAGGGTCATTTGTTATAAAACCAGTTATCCCATTGTCCTCAAATAGCAAGAGGGTATTTACAACTTACAATACGTGATATATAATGAATACGGGGACCTTTTCATTTTAATTGGGTTCCTGATTAGGGAGGAGAATGTTGAACTGCCATTGTGGTTTTGTGGGCTTGTTTTCAGTACACACAACTAGCACAATCACTGTGAACCCTTTCTTATAAATATGATAAATAAATATGGAATGAAGTCGTTGGGGCCAAATTGGCAATGGTATCATTTAATTTCTACTTGGGTTTCCAGCTAATTAAATGAATGGAAGCCTGTGCTAATTAAACTCACTTTGATAATGAGGCACTAAGGAATCTTAAATGACTGAATGTTAATGAATATTTCCCAAGTATGGGCCCAGTATCCTGAGTACTGCCAAATGGAAATTTCCTGTTTATCATTAAAACATAGAGTTCTTTATAAAGTTCCACATAGGTCACCAAAACTAGAAGCAGAAGATTTGGTTTTGTTATCTTTCTTTAAAAGTCTGGTGAGGTTGATGAAATTTGAATAAAAAATGAATTTTATTATAAATAAGATATAATTGAACTCACCCCCTGGGATTTGGAAGGCCACTCATAATAGTGCACAAATTAAAGCCATAAACAGGAGAAAACTCTGCCTTACCCTGCCGCTGCTCACAGATGGGCAGCCCACAGATGCCTACTGTTTTTGCTAATAACTTGAGAGGGTAAGGCAGACAAAAGGTCTGGCCATTTTGGAGGTGTGCTTTCCACAGAGCAATTACAAAGGTGCTTGCTCTGTTTTTGTTTTGTTTTTTTCCTTTTCTTCTTTTCTTCTGGTAGATGAGGCTTAGCAAGCATTTTTATCTGAAAACTATGATTACTGCAATTGTTGGAGTTGCTCTACAACCTTGATAATTTGCTCCTCTAGCTTACAGTGCAAACCAGCAAATCCTAACATACTCAGATCAAACACTAATGGTACATAGTGCATACGGAGGAGCCATTTATAGGGGATGCCTTATATACAATTACTTATTTCAAATATTTCAAACCCTCAAATATATTAAGAATTTAAATATTTATTTCAAAGATTCTACAAAGCCCCTCTTCCACAGACTTCCTTAAAGGGGGGAAAGAAGGAGTTAGTGGTTCTTGAGCAAGGCCTTGTGCTTGCTCCCCATAGATCACAATTCCATCACCAAAGTCATGGCACATTGATGGGCAAAGACCACCAATTCATTTCACAGGGGAAGAAATACACACCTGAGACATTAGAAGTAAGCCAGCATATTTAACACAATACCAATCTATTTTTTTAACTCAACACATTTACCCTCATTTGCTGACGTCAAACCTAGGTCTACCATTGAAGCACCATGTTGAGGGAGCCTCTCTAACCTTGAATATCTCACCTGTAGAAGGTGGACGATAACCCTGCCAAGCAGGGCTGTTGTGAAGATGAAGCTTGATAACATGGAAAAGACGATAGCACAGTTTCTGGTGTTTACAGCACAGATCCTGGTGTTTAACAAATGCCACTTTTTCCCTTTCTGGCAGACTCAAGAATAGTCACCTTTTTCACAGGTGCAGATGTGGTCTTAAGTCAGTTTTAATTGGGCTGTCTAACATAAATAAAATGAAATGAATAAAATGGGCCATAAGGATACAAATTACAGAGAAAGTTTTTGAGTGTCTTTTTATATACCTTCTTTTGTGAGTGCACAAAATGAGAGAATAATTTTTAGTAAGACACTTATGTTTTCCTTAGTAAAATTCCAATCCTCCAAGCCTTATTCTGTTTTATTCCAGCCATTCCCTTCACATTCCAAATAGGAGCAGGACTGGGAACAACCCAGAAAGAGGAAGGAACAGATCAAAGCATGCTTCCTCCCTCTGGGTGCATTTCTTCAAAGCTCGAATAGCACATCCCATTGGTCAGAACTTAGTGATGGGAACAATCCTTAGATGCAAGAAAGCCTGATTAGTATAGTTTTTTAATTCAGAGAAGCCATGTATCAGCTGAAAATCAGGTTCTATTAATAATAAAGTAGGATACAGTGTGTGTCAGGTGACTCTTTGACATAGAAGTCATTACAAAAATTCAAAGTGAGAGGTAATGGTGGCTTGGATTCTGGATATATTTTTGAAGGTATAGGCAAATAAATTTTTGAATATAGAGTGTTAGAAGAATAAAGAATGACTTCATGGTTTGGATATCTGAGCATTGAAACTATGGAGTTGCCTTTTATAGAGTTAGAGAAAATACAATGGGAGTAGGTTTTAATGGCTAAACCTGGTTCATTTTGGGCTTGCTGTTTAAGCTGCCTATGATACATTCAAGAAGAAATGCAATGAGACAGGTGAAATACAAGAGTTCTAAGGGAAGGTTTGGACTAAAAAATTGATGTGAGAATCACCAAAGAACAGAGGAAAATTATTTCAAGGTCTGAGCATGAGAAGCTAATGTTTAGAAATCTGAAGAATGGAGAAAACATCAAGAGGTGCTGAAAGAAGCAACCAGTGAAATAGAAAATAGGAAGTGTGAGAGCATGGGGAAGTCCTCTTGGTTAGATAAAAGGCATCAGCTGAAAAAGAGATAAGGGAGAATGTGCTGGAGGTTGGAGATTTGAGGGTATGGAATAATCATTGAGGAATTAAACAGTATATCTGTTCATCTTCACCTTAGTAGTAGTATGGTAATTTAAAATTTGGGAGCAAGAGAGCTCAGAGAAAAAGAGAAAAACAGCAACCTGGAGAGTTCTTAGTTTTGAAACAAGAAGAAGAACCAATGAATGGAACAGAGAGAGATCAGTCAAAGAACTAATCAGAGATATCAAAGAGAGAAAATGTTCAGGTTAGGACAACATGTTACACAAGAGTATGGATTAGGGAGTCATACGCAAATCTGACTCTATCTCTTTCTGGCTGTGTGACCTTAGGCAGGTAAGCAGGCACCACTGAAATTTACTTTCCCCATTTATAAAACAGAAATAATATTGTACCTGCCTGGTAGCATTATTGTGAGGGTTATATGAACTATGGCTTGCAAATGACACACTTGGCAAATTGAGATAATACTACCAACCCAGTATTATCAAGTCAGAATTGATGAAGAAAAGGAGTTGCCAAGTGGCCATAGACAACTCAAATGATGTGCAGAAATTAAAAGTACCTTCTCCACTTTCTCTGTAATGAGATGTGTGCAGCTGTTGGGATGCTGCTTCTGGGTAACATATTCCAGTGCCCAGGTTCCCTCTCTGTCCTTGTTCAGCTTCCCTGAGTCATTGGAAGTGATTTCGTGTAGATCTTTTAGGCTAGAGATAAGTCTTGGTTGGGAGTCTCAATTCACCAACCCTAGACACCCCTTCTCCAGGATTTTTTTTCAAGATTATTACATTTTTCTATTGTGTAAATGGTTTGAATTGAGTTTCTGCTCTCTGTAGCCCAAACCTTTTTATCTAATTTGCTATGGAAACAGATCAGAAAGAATCTATTGAATTACATTTTTTTTTATAATTTGAATAAAACAATAGAAGTCTGATGTGTTTTTATTTTATGTTTAATTCTATATATAGAATTCTCAAACACAATAAACTCCAATAGAGTTTTAGAGATATTTAAGTTAGATTTACTTTCTTCTGGTACAACTGAAACAAATTCTCAAAATACATCTTGCTGTTTCTCCATGGTTTCTATAATTACTGAGTCATTTAATAAAGGCAATACTTCCATTTTCATTAAGGTATAATAATATCGAATTCTTAGAATATACTTTTAGCTATTTTCTTCCGTGTTGTTAGTTAATTAATGATTTAGACATCTGGTTTCAACTCTGAGATGTAGAAAGCTGTGAAAAATATCATTCTCACCCTTACATTACAATAAGAAAAAAAGCTGGGCTCATCAGAAAATTAAGTTCTCAGGGCAAACAAGTAACTCAAATATGGAGAGATACAGGTACCTATAGGGGTAAATAGAACTTGAGAAGTTACCTGTGGCAGATTCTGCCAGACTCCATGTAAAATGGTAGGAAGATACAGCTAAAATGTTTTCAGAAACTGCTAGAGGCTGAGTGTGGGCTAGGAGGTGAGTGGAAAGCCCCTGGTGCTGCAGATGTGGGGGTACATGTAGACCTAGAGGTGTGTGCAGACCTAGAGGTACGTGCACATTCTTGCTGGCAGTGCTCATAGGAAAGATTTGGAAGGGTCCTGAAAAAGCCTCAATCCCTCCATGATTATTCCATACCTTCTCTTTGTGGTGCTGACTTGGGAGAAGGAATGGCAGCTAATGCCCAACTTTGCCCAATCATATTTCCTCTATCCCCACTACAGGACAAAAGGCTTTATCTGCGGGAAGAAGAATAATGAAAACTGCACTGGTGGAAATTCACTGAATCGGTGGGAAGAAAACAGAAAAAAAAGCATCTTTCCTAGGGGGAGGAATAGAAATATCTGTGAGGTCCAACTGTGCATTTGGAGAGACCTAGAACACTTGTAAAGGCCACTGCCCAGACCCAGGGACCTGACTCCAAGCCTAAATCGGAACTTCAGGGAATGCTGTCTTTTCTCACCCCCAGCCTGACATGCTTAGAGTAAGACACCAGCAGAATGCAGCTAGAAGAGTTGCAAGAGACTAATCTTTAGTAGGCAAAGGGAAGACCCAAAGCCAAGGGAGGAAGAGACATGGAGACAGGAACCACTATCGAACTAGCCCATACTGCAAACATAGCTATGTTAAAATGAATTTTAGGCCTGAGGTATACTCAGGGGACCATAAAAACAACAAAGCCTAAGCTCTGCCCAACTCCTAAATCCATGAACACAAAACCCTGTGCTTAAGGTCTAGCTGGAGAAAAGGCATGCTCAGTTCCAGCCATACAAAATACTTGCCCCAGTATCTATAGTTCTACACAAAAGATGTCTGGCTGTCAACAAAAATTTCTAAGGCATGCTAAAAGGCAAACACACACACACACACACACACACACACACACACACACACACACTCACACTCACAATACAAGAAGCAATTACTGGGATTGGATTTTGAAACTTTGAAACTACTGGACAGACATTTTAAACTAATTATTATTAAACTGTTATTTGCCTTAATAAAACAAAGTAGACACTTTGCAAGATCAGATGACTAATTCAACAGAGATGTGGAAATTATAAGAAAGAAGTGATTTAAAAAAATTAATATAAGTTCAGTATAAATATGAAGGCCCCCATCAGTAGACACAACATTACTTGATGACAGGAGAGTGGAAATTACCCAAACTGAAACACACAGAGAAAATAATAATAATAATAATAATAATAATAATAATAGAGTACCTGATGATAAAACAATTTAAAACTGAGTAATATATGTGTAATCAAAATCCTGAAAAAAGACCAGAGAGAAAATTAGGCAGAAGATAAATTTGGAAAAATTATGGCAGATAATTTTATAAAATTAGTGACATACATTCCATCACAGATCCAAGAAGCTCATAGAAAGCCAAGCAGGACAAATACCACACACAGACACACATTTAAATATATTCTATTCAAACTTGTGAAAATGAAAAATAAAGAAAAAAAATCTTAAGGTTAGCCAGAAAGGGGAAAAAGAACACCTTATCTACAAAGGAACAAACATAAACATTTTTATAACCTATCAGAAACTAATCAAGCAGAAAGAAAATGTAACAACACAGCATGACCTCAATTTTAAATAGTTACAATCTCACATGCCAATATTTTATAGCATATTTATGACTTTTTAACTATATAATTTTACTTTGCCCCTGCGACTTAACTTTTCATGGTCTCAATTTTCTAAACACTAATTCACATTATAATATTTATCTTACTCTTTTCTTAATACCCTTCTGTTTTTAAAATAAATATTGGCTAAAACATTACATACCTTGGCAATAGCCAAGTTTCTATAAACTTAGCAAAGGTATCAATTTTTTTAAACACCTTATCTATTACTTGTATACATTTTGAATCCATTAAGCTACATAAAAATTTATGTAAAGATAACATCAGGAACTGGAAGTAATTTTCTGGAAAGCTTTGAATACTGCCAACAAATGTTTATGTAATAAAAAAAAAGCCAATAGATTTATAAGATATTTTTATTTAAATGTCAAACTTGTAAACTTTGTGTTTTAGAGTTTACTAAAGTTTGATTGCCTGACTAGTCAGCACGAAATCCTATACTCCTTACTTGCGAGTTACAAGGGCATATTTGGAATGAAAAACGTTAAATTCACTTTAGGTACAGATGGTTGTTGTAAAGAATATTAAGAACGATCATGAAGCAATTGTCCAATAAACATACTAAAAACATTAAAGTAAATCTGGAACACACAGGTCTTAATAGCACACATCATCCATTGGAAGCACCAGTATCCTATCTGCAACAAATAAATGGATATTAGATAGAGCAGTTCTTAAGTTTTAATCAGAAATGCTAGACACAAACTAGAAGTAGGAGAAGAGAACTTGGGAAAAAATGTGTCATCCAACTATTACTGAGTGGCTGGCTACTTCTCCCCACTCTGGAGTTCTCTAATGCATGAAGCCAATCTTCCCGTTCTTCTGATTGATTTCAGTGTCCAAGTGGCAAAATACATACTTGTCTGTGCTCTTTGGCCCCTAAAGCTACCATCATGCTCCATTTCATTCATTAGAGAGAATAACAAATTGGAGTGAAGAGTGCTAGGCATCAACCTGATTTTTCTACAGCTCAGAAGGTAACTGATGAGCTGTTTCCTCTCCCTGCCCGTGACACAAACAAATGCCACATGTCTACTTGTCTTTGCTTTCAACCTCATATATGTGATTCACACCAAAAACATTTTCTTGTGTGGATAGTTGAATAAAATCCCTTTTCATATGTCTGTACTTACTGCTATAATAATATTATATTTATTCATTCTTATTATCTCACAGGCACTGTAAAACTATTTTAGAGATATTACTTCATTTAATGTATACATTTCCCTGAAGTAGGTTATATATCATGACTGTTTCATGGATGAGGATAGTGAGGATTTAAAAAGTTAGCCTGGTCAGTATGGCTAAATGGTCAGAGTGTTGTTCATTCACTGGAGGGTCATAGGTTTGATTCCTGGTCAAGGGCACATAACTGGGTTGAAAGTTCAATCCCCAGCCCCAGCTGGGGCATGTGCAGGAGGCAACAAAATGATGTGTCTTTCACATTGTTTCTCTATCTCTTCCTCTCCCTCTCTCTCCCTCACTTCCACTCTTTTTAAATTCAATGGAAAAATGTCCTTGGGTAAAGATTAACCAAAAACAAAATACGGGTAAAGATTAACCAAAAACTAACTAACTAAATAAATAAATAAATAAAATGCCAGTAAATAAAACTGAGAAGGGATGAGAAAAGAGATTAAAAGAGATCCAGGAGGCTATGCTACTTTAGAAGCCAAAGATTACTGTTTAAAGACAATCTCAACAAGGTCTAATGCAAGAGAAACACCATGTAAGATTAAGCATCAAAAAGCAGCAAATGAATTTTGCAATCAGGAGATCATTGTTGACCTCAGAGAAGGCAAATTTTGTCAGATATTAGGGATGGACTTTGGTTTTAGTTGACCGAGAAGTAAATATGAAATAATTGGAGATATAAAGTATAGATCACTGCTTTATTTTATTTTTTATTTATTTTACATTTTATTTTGTTTTATTTACTTATTTTATTTTATTTATTTTAGCAGTTAACAAATGCAAACTGAGATGATACCTGGTAGGAAAAACAAGTGTGAGAAACCTTTATTTTCTTTCTTTATTGAACTATTTCATTGTCTCAGTTTTCTGTTGTGAAAGTTGCAGGAAAGAGAACGTTGGCTGATGGGGCTGAAGCTATGCATTGCAGGTTGAAAATCAAAGGAGGGAGAGGACAAGAAGCAGCGAGAAGTCTGACTGTAGCGAGAGGGGCATGTAGCTTAGAAAATTGGATTGACATCAAGTGAGTAAGCCTTTCATGCCACACACCAGGTTCAAAACCCTCAGTAGCAGACTGGCTCATCTGTTTGTAGACGAGTCATAGTTTAGCTAGAAAAACTTTTTCCAACTTATCTCCACTACTAATCTGAGGCAAGAGGCACAGTGAAAAGATTTTTAAAGAAAACTTGGTGGTACTGTTTGACCACCTGTATTCTTGTAGTTCTTGCTAATCCCCCCTAAACCCTTTCTGAGCAAAACTGGTTCCTGGTGAGGCCGTCCTGCTTTCCAACCTGGGGCTATAGGCCCCCATCAACTCTCCTGTGGGGTGCATGGGGTGCAATATTAGAAAAGCAACCTTTTCTTTTAATATATTTTATTGATTTTTCACAGAGAGGAAGGTAGAGGGACAGAGAATTAGAAACATCGATGAGAGAGAAACATTGACCAACTGCCTCTTGCACAACCCCTACTGGGGATGTGCCCGCAACCAATGTACATGCCCTTGACCGGAATCGAACCCGGGATCTTTCAGTTCGCAGATGGACGCTCTATCCACTGAGCCAAACCGGTTTCGGCAGAAAAGCAACTTCTTACTCAGATTTCATTCAGTCCAAATGCTTAGCTCCTTGAAATGGATTGCTTTTGTTGGGATTGAGAAAATTTATTTATGACCCTCCTTTGACATTTTTAGCTCTATTCCTTGTAGGTAGGTTGTTTCTAGCATGTTTTAGTTGGAAAGAGCTATGTATGTGTTCAGAGGCCTTAGACACAGTGGAAAGGAAAGCCTTAAACACGTTTTTCTGTGAATAATGCTTTCAGGTACTGTTTCTGCCTGTCAGAGGTTAAATTCCAGAGGCACAAGTTCAAAGGCCCTCATCACATACATATGCATACCAACCATCTGAGCTTTTTGTTTAGGAAAATGACTTGGTCTAACCCAGATTGCTAATGAATAGCTTCCAGATTAGGACAGGCCACGGGAGAAGTTGTCGGGGCTCATCAGCTGAAAAATTGGTTTCTTAAAAAAAGAAAACTGAAGCTATTTTCAGATTTCAATTTATGTATGAAAATGGAAAAGGCAGCACTTAATTTGTTAATGGAAACCTGTCTCCTGCCTGAAGAGATCTGCGGAGCAGGCCTGATTCGCTGGAACAAAGCGGGTCTGCAGGAGAGGAGTGAGCAAAGTCGCCTCCGCCCGAGGAAACAATCCAGCAATTAAATCAGCCGCCTCTACAAAAGACACACTCGGCTTTAGAGGAAAATTTAAATTTCTTTCTGAGTCTGTTATTTTTGACCATCCTTTTCCCATTTATTTCTGTTAATTAACATTTTACTCTAATTCCATTTAGTAAGAGATGTTTAACGTTACATTTTTAGCTTGAGAATTGTCAACATGGCTTGGCATTTTTCACATTCCCCACCCCCCACCCCCCACCCCATCCGCAATCATGTCTGGCTTATCTTTTGAATCAGAAAAAAAAATGCCATCTCTTACTGGGGACACAGCAGAAATAGGATGATTGATATTACTTGACGCCTGCTGGGCTGAATGTCCAAGGTGGGAGGCTGTGGCTCCAGGGCAGACCCAGGAAGGCTGATCATTTGTAGACTGAGTTCATCACCAGGCAGCCCTTGCTCTGAAGGAAACAGATAGGCTGATGTGTACTGAAACAAACACAGGAGAGCACAATCTATTATCTTTCTTCCGCTGTGATTTCTGAACATCACCGTGCTTCTATAGCAAGAGTACATCCAACTATGCACTTCAGTCACAAACAGTCTGGATTTCACATATGATTCTAAAGATAAAATTAAGAGCTGTATATACCCGGCAGATGCATACTGTTTCAATAATATGGCATATGTATAGTTTATGTTTCTATTAAACCCATCATATACATTTACGCACAGGAATAAAGAAAAGGCGAGAATAACAATAACGAATATTTCTATTACAGTTTCAACAGAAGTGGAATTTTCCTCCAAAGTGCATAGTCATTTCCCTAGCATTACATAAGCCAA
Organism: Vespertilio murinus; assembly: GCA_963924515.1. Classification (NCBI taxonomy): domain Eukaryota; kingdom Metazoa; phylum Chordata; class Mammalia; order Chiroptera; family Vespertilionidae; genus Vespertilio; species Vespertilio murinus. Next base: position 28,439,407 of record OZ004711.1, read on the forward strand.
CATGATGAGAATGGACAACTGCTAATAAGTTCTAAAAACACACTAGAAAATCTTACAAATATAGGTACTAAGTAAAAGGGACAAAATGAGCAACTTTGGGGCAGTGGCCAGAACAATTCACACCTGATTTAAAATTGTTTTAGTTTATAAATATTATCAATTCATACCTCAAGGCATTTGTTATTAATATTATAAACTATTACATTATACTTTAAAACAATGTGAAACAGTAGGAGTGGGAAGGGCAGGTGGATAGAATACTTAGAGATTGGAGATGTGTGTGTGTGTGTGTGTGTGTGTGTGTGTGTGTGTGTGTGTTTAATAACGAGGGAGAGAGAGACAGAGAAATACAGAGTGAGAATTATTCTTTTGTGAGGTTGTTTTTGAAATATTTGTTAAGGTTAAAGGGAATTGGCAGAAGTATTAATAACTTTCAGGACTTTCCCTGAAGGATAAGGTATATTTGAAGAGGAATCCTTAAGTCTGTTCTCTGACTTGTCAAACAGTGGCAGGAGAAAAGAGAAACAATCCAAGAATGTTGCTACACACATCAATTCTACAGAGGGAGGCAGATGATCAATTATTTTCTGATGCTGTTTGAACACAAAATAATATTCTGAAAGTAAAAGGACTGCATAGAAATATATTTTGAGAACACTTGTAGCCATTTTTCCTAAACCATATATTACCAAACCTTTCATTAGGAATAATTTTATTTGAAATTCCATTATTATTAATGTTATATATGACTTCTCTTTCCACAGTAAACCATAGCTCTCCCTAATTTCCCTCTCCCTAATACACACTCTCTCTCTCTCTCTCTCTCTCTCTCTCTCTCACACACACACACACACACACACACACAGAGAGAGAGAGAGAGAGAGAGAGAGAGAGAGAGAGAGAGCCCTGAAAATCACCCTTGGCTCACATAAGGTTTCCTAATGAAAACATTAGGACAATGGCATTATGGTCCAATATAAAAAAAATAATTGCATAAATCTCTGTGGTTTCTTTTAAAACCTTTATAGCCAACTATAAAAAGAATACATTTTTTCTTGCTTTCTCTGATTTTCCAAATCTTTGAACCAGAAAGGATCTAAGGAATTATCCACTCCATGCCTCTCTGACAAATCTTACACATAAGAAAACGGAGGCTCCAAATTGTTAAAGGGTCTGCCTAATAAAACCTGGAAATCCAAATCTAACAATAACCATTTCTAGATGAAAACCCTTTGGTAGTTCATGATCCTCTACAGAATAAAGCGGAAGTTCTTTGATGGGCTCTCCCTATATTTTCACTGTCATCACCCACCCCATTTCCCTACCAGGAGTTTCTTAAGCAACTCAGAACTGCTGAGAGTTCCCACAGCACACTGAGCCTGGCCTCCAGGCCTTGCTCATAATGCTGTCTTTTCCTGGTTCACCCTGTTCACCTCCAGCTCTTCTGTCTAACTTGATATACTGTGTTCAAAACTCAGGATAATGCAGCATGCCTTTCTAGAAGTACTTCAGATTTGGTTAGGGACCTATCTGTGACCTCACAAGACTATGAATAACTTGATCACACTTCTGAGGCCATTATCAGGATCTGTGGATGGGATCCTCTTCCATTAATCTCTAAGCACTTTGACAACAGAGATTGTGTTTTTGCACCTTTGCATGCCTATCTAGTAGTGTCTGGAACAAAGTAGTTTCTCAACAAATTGATGGAGCATCTATGGTTATTGCTAAAATAACCTTTTCTTCTCTATTCTAATCTATATAATGAGCATGTGGCTATTAGATTTATAGACTGGTTGAAGTTTAATTAAAAATTGCCTATATAGAGACTGTAATTTTGAGAGCACTTTCACACACATCCTTTCAGGCTGATATTCTAGAAAACAGATTAGTCCTCTGAATAACAAAGCTGATGCTGTCACATACCCATGGCTGAGGCATCTATATACATAAAAAGCCAGTGTCTGTGACAACCAAACGACCAGTCACCTTGAGGACAGGTGGGTGGGGCTTCGAGCCTATTGAGGGGGAGAGTGGGTGGGCGGGGCAGCAAACAGTAATGGGAGGTGGGGAGGTGGGGAGAAGGGCATGTGGGCAGGGCTATGAGCAGTGGTGGGCTACCATGTGCGATTTCATGTGCTGGGCCTCTAGTGATATATAAATGAAATAATCCTTGTTAATCACTTGCAAAGTTCTTGACACATGGCAGTGTTAAAGTATTATTGTTATTACAAGTTATTTTTAGAAATGTATACTGTTAGGCTTTCTCCTATATACTTCTGCTATTATATTTGAACCTAATTTAAACCTTCAATATTGAAATTGTTTTTCACTTTTTTTTTTCTGAAGAAAATGATTTTCAAGATTCAAGGATAAGTTATATCTAAAACTGAAAAATAGAACAGTATAGAAATTTTAAAAAGTAGAGGAAAGTTTATATACTTTCGACAACTAGATGAGGGGAGAAAATGCCAAGGATAATCATGATCAATGCTTTAAAATAGCTGAGATCTTTCACATAAAAATAAGACTCATCTTATATACTAAATACATGAGTAAAATGAGTGAATGGAAACAACAGAAGAGGATCTGGATAATTACAAATGAAGACTGGTTTACAGAGAATTCATGTAAGTATGGATTCTTACTATGCTATAAAATACTAAAGAATAAGTAAAAATAAATGATTTAGCTTTATCATTGGTAGAAACTTATATTTTTTCAATTAAGTATTAAATGATTTGAACTTAAAAAAGCATTGCCTATTTTCTGTGTAAGTCATAAAAGAAAAACATTAGTACAATGAAATCTAAATTTTTAACTGTAATTTATAGAAAAAAAATAAAAGGATAAGTAAAGAACTAGTCATATTTAACCATAGCTCACAATACTAAAATCACTATTTGTACTGATAAATATATAATAAATTATAACTTATTTTAAAAGATGGGTAAATTTGTGGAGGGGGGGCAGTAGAAATTACACAAAGAAGTATTACTTGTTCTCTGAGAACATCTATCATTCTGAACTTCCCTTCTGGCTTTCTAGCAACTTCTAATTTTAAATTCCATCAATAAAAACAGCCTACATAACATAAAGCTCAGATGGTGGTGTGAGTCTTTCTATCTGCTTTGGCAGACCTCTCATCTCTCCTAATAAGACTTGGGTAACCTATGAAAACCAATACAATTATAGTTGGTTATGAACGATTGCAGTCCTGGTTTATTCAGGGTTTTGTATTCCACCTCCTAGGGAACAAAGAGCCCACAGATTTTTATGCTTCTTGGGGCGGGCCAGTTCAGTTACACGGACAAATGAAGGGAGAGGATTTTCATAATTGTTCTCCCAGGTGTTAGACTTTCTAGGGAAATACATATTCTCAGGGTAGTGTCTCAGTTTATCTATCTATATCCTCACATTATCTGGTTTCAGTGTCTTTCCAAAGTCTTCTTTTAGGTCATATTCCAAACACCAGCATTTAAGCCAAGGATTTATAAATATTCCCATGAGTATTCACATGTTCTTTTTAGGATTCTCTACAGAGTAAATGTATGTAAATCTTATTCAAGCTCAATAAGACATATCAGAATGCAAATCAGAATAGTGTACAGAGATAGCCTTGACCTGCTCTTGGTTTTATTCAGTGAATAATTTTCAAATATCTGTTCTTTAACTATTGTTACTAACCCCCAACACCTGACTGCATCATCCAGATGTCTTCACTGAGGTGGAGCACCACTCTTAAACTGAAATGGAGTTTGACTTGCTCATCGATGATTTGCTAATTTGCAAATATACACACAAAGTTTTAAGATATTTTTATAATTAATAAACCTGCTTTACTCTTTAGAGCTGTTTATTATTTTAATGAATTCACCCATTCAGTCTCTTGAAACAATGAAGCTAATGTGTCTTTCTGAATATAATGAAATTCATTTCTATATTCCTGGTGTTGTGCTGTTTTGTATGTGTTGGTTTTTTTTAACTAATTGTAAATCTCATAGTCTATAGCATACAACCTGTAGTGTCATCATGACTTTGTTAGCTTTGTAGCATCAACAGCTGGTTCATTGCCTAGCACACTGGTGTTGGATTAATTTGGAAGAATTCATCTGATACTAATGTGAAAAAGTATCTCAACTGCCCAAGTTTAAAAAGCTGTAATGTTCTTGAATAAGATGAGCAGTTGATAGATTATGATATGACAAGCGCAGAGACTTTTGAGGATGTAATAAAGGGAAATGAATCTCTCTATTGGCACCAAGAGGAGAGAGGGAAAAGCAAACGAGTAGAGAAGGATGGATGTTGAAGCATCTCTCTAAATCAACTTGAAATAGAGTCTTGATTATCAACAGAAAGGCTGCGAGTCTTAAGTTAATGAATTATTTATTCTTTATTTATGATGTCTGTGCTTTGTTTTGGGTGTGTTTTCCAACCGATGGCTTGAAGGGTACATACTCGATTTTTTGATTCTGCTTATAAATTTTAAGAATGAACTTAATACTTCTCTCTTTAATTTTTTCTTTTCAGTTTTACAGAGTGCACATTGACTGTACCCTTTAAGCAATGAATAAACTGGGCACACTAGTATTTTTCCTCACTTTCCTCCTTTGCTCTATTTCCGGATTTTGGTTATGTTATTTATTTAAATTTTTCTTATATATCTCTTATATCACAAAATAATGAATTTAAACATCTATTGCTCGATTTGTCTGCTTAGGCCATATTAATCAACTCTCAATTATGAAAAATTAGAAATCTAGTCTAATTACATTTATTTTCACCATTTTGCACCTTCAAAAGTTAATTATGTTATATCCACATTTTCAAAGTTTTAAGCACTTAAATCCTGATTCAAAACCACAATCCTTACATATACTAACTGGGAATGCTATATCTGAATAGACTGATTATTTATGCCCAGTCCTTTTCCACAATGCCCCCCCCCCCCTCTGATGAGCTGCAGCTGAGGGATGCCCCCACAGATTGTTTTCACCCTGAGAACTTGTCATTATAATAACGGGATAGTGGGTGCATCAGAGGTGCATCCTACTCTTTAAGGACCACTCTACATCTGTTGGGACGAATTTTAGCCACAAGTAAGAGAAATTAAACTACTAGGACATGCATTGCCTTAATGATAAAGAATCAGTAGACAGGTGCTTGCAGAGTGGTTATTCAGTGGGACAGAGACAGTACTAAGGGCTTAGATCCTTTGCATCTTTTCTGACTGCCAACTTTGGCAGGGAGAACAGTTCTGGAAACCATCCTACAGCTCCAAGAGTCATGTGCAGATAATAATGTGCAGAAGCAGTAAAGGGGCTCACCCATTTGCATTCCTTTTTAAGGTGAACAAAAGTCTCCCAGACGCACACAGTCGTGTCCACTTTCTAGAATTAGCTCTCTGTCGAACTCAGATCAATGAAATGGATATACCCCTAGAGATAATTAACTGGAAAAGCAGTAGAGAGTAACCTTAGCAATGCACTAGAAGGTAGAATGTAAACAGACCTTTTCTTGGAAAATTAAGAATGCTTCCTTCATCTAGGATTGACCATTTCTCCACTTTAAATCTTATAGAGACAAAAATTTTTTACCACACTAAGGAGATATACTAGTGAAAGTAGGCCAATAATTTCATTCATTTTTTAAAATTTTCTCTCTAACAGATGCAGCACTCAGAATATTTAAATATTCCCTACTCTGCTTTCATTCAGTCTCCTCCAGAAAGTAGAAATTTTGGTTCAAGTGATCTTAAAACTCAGACCTGGAACATTTTGGGCAGTGATAGGAGAGGACAAAGCGGGGATTGGTCCATACCCCAGAGCTGGTCTTCTGTAGGTCACTTTAGGTGAGTGTTTAGCAGAAGGTCATATCTTTCCCCTTTTTATACCTTTCCTGGGACAGAGATTGAAGGATGAGGATGAAATCTGCTCACAATCTTCCAATCCCATTAAACTTCCCCCAGGGGAAATACCATTAGACCTTAAACAAAGGAACAAGTCCCTCCCTAAATAGGTTAGAGGACATATATCACGCAAGCAGGCTTTCCAAACAAAGGAGCTCCAAGCAGGGTTATTTTCTTTTCCTTCAATGGAAGCAAAGCAGGTGTTTTAAAGGAAAGGCTGCAGTGACCCCTGCCCACCTTGCTTCAGAGAAATGGCTGTAGTCTCCATGCACTGCTTTTACAATAGTAATAAGGATAAATCACCACATGACTAAAGCCATGTGTGAAGAAGAATTCCCTGACATCTCATCCAGAAACACATTGAGAGGACATCGAGATACGATAGCAGTGAAAATTAGGAGCTGGGCCCGGGGGTAGGGAAGGATGGACCTGTCTTAACTTTGGACATTATGTTACTACAATGTCATTAGCACTCTCACTTTTCTGAGGCTGAGGGATATTCAGATTACATTTACATGCCGAAGCAAAATAAGGTCTAGCCCTCAAAATTGATATTTACTCCTTCTCAATAACATTCTGCCAGAACAAACTTAAACCCATTATGGCCAAAACCCATTCTTGAGATTGAAGCAGCAACTGTGGGTGAATTATTTTGTCTTTGGCGGTGACATTTATACTCCATAGCCTAAACTTGTCCACACTTAGCAGAGGCCTAGCCGCCTCAGGCACTGGCTGCTACAGAAGAGATAGACCTGTGGATTAACTTGATCAAAAAGTACAATCAGAAGGAACCTCAGAACCGGTCTGACATTATGATTGTGGGCCTGGAGTAAGTCATAAAAGCCAGCCAAATGAGAAATCTAAAAAAACACACAGAACAATTCCTCTCTATGGCAAATGTTTAGGGAATTAGATATATCAGCTAATTAAATCACAAATATGGTCTGTGAAGTATCGCTTTTTAAGAAATTAAATTTAATACTAAACATTATGGAAACATTAAATTTTCTTTTATCCGTTTTTGATTGATATTCAGGAGGCTTTTTTTTAATCTTGCTTTTTTTTCCTGTTCAATAATTGCCATCTTATATCTCTATAGGAGGAAAATACAGCTTTTTGAATGTTTTAGGAGTTCTTTGTACATTAGAAAGGCCCTAAAGAGGAAACAGGACACATTAACTATGGTGATTTATTTATTTGGAGCCTCCTTCATCATTCCAGTCCCAAAAGCCTAATCAACAGAAACTACCCAATTTTAGCATCTGCCAACATATTTCGTATAGCTTTATTGCCCTTAAATTGAGTCAAAACTCACAAAAGCAAAAGAAGTGTGCTTTAAAATTTTTGAAGCGTCTAGATATAATTTTCTCATAGTTTCCCTACTGATCTATACGCACAAAGCTAAAGCAACTACATAATAAAATGAAGGGCTTGAAAAGTGAAATATAAGAGTCGCCTGTTTCTATGGTGGCTGTCTCCATGGTACCTGGTTAAAAGAATACACTCATGACCCAACAAGTCCGTTACCTCTCATTTACATCAGGGGTGCTAATTATGCTTTATACAATTTAAATCAGAGTCCAGGTTTGAATCTTACATTTTAAAACAATTATTTCCTTATACACTTCTCTTTGGGACACAGGGACATTATTCTATCTGTGACATGTGATTATTTCTAAACCACCAATTTAAAATGGCCCATCTCGTCTCTTTATCTGCCCATTTCTTCTTTATCCGTCCAAAGCAACCTACAATAGTGACCGAAGACAGCATGTAATGGTGATAGACATATCATTCATTTTAAACAATAGAACCCAACCGAGAGTTTTTATTTTACCACTGGTTACTTTCATTTTTCTTTCAATTACATCCAAAGCTCATCTTTCACTTTTACTGTGCATATGTCTTCAAGTTATTGTTAGTCATATGTGTGAAGTAAACATGGAGTGATAAAAATTCAATGAGATGACACATTAACATAAACCAGTTTATGAAAATGAGTCAAAAGAAAATGATTGGCATAACTATACTATTGCTATAGGAGATACATTGACTTAAAACTGGAATCAGGATGAATCCTAGACCTACTCTAACATTATGGCCAAAGTGCTGAGATAACTCAGCCCCAAAGCACCTGGCACTGTTCTAAGAGCTTGCGCATATTACCTAATCTAAGAATCTTGATATCAATCTCATGAGGTAAGTTGTTAACCCCATTCTACCGCAGAAAGAAAATAACTCAGAGAAGTGAAGTAACCTGCACAAAGTTACACAGCTAGTACATGTTGGAACCTGAACACGAACTGAGGCTGTTTGGCTCCAGATTCTGCATTTTTTACCAGCCTGCTAGCTGCAATGTGTGACAATCAATATTCAATGAACAGGGGAGAAAAGAAGGTAAAAATGTAAATCAGCCCAAGAAAATGGATCCACTGTGGGAGTATTTTTCTTCCCATAATTTCAGTTACTCCTTCCTGTGCAACATTGATTTCAGGCCCCACCCATGATTTTTTATTTTTTTAAACCATGGATTCTCTCCAATTTGACCTTGTTTCTTCTCATGCTTAATTCTTCACATCCCAACAAACCTCAACTTAGAGAAATCAAATGATCTCAAAAAATTGTCCTGAGGACAGAGGCACTTGAGAGACATTAAAATTTGTCACCAGGAAAATAATTTTTTGAAATTTCAGGGAAATGTGGGGATTGTAATTCTTAAATACCAGGTAGAGGGTCATATTTTTGTATTACTGAAAATGTACCTCAAGGAGGCAGCTGGTCAGCTCAGAAAGTTCTTCAGGTAGATCTCCATGAAATATATTGTCCTAATACTTGGGGGAGCAAAGGCTGTGCTATTAGCAATTCTGCTGGGACAGCAGGTATGAAGTGGGACTGTGTTGGGATATCCCATTGTAATACCTTTAGAGACTGAAGAGGTAGAAAGATGGCTTAAATAAGAGAAAAATTATTTTCTCTTGATGGTGGGGATTTTTAAGTTTATATTAAGTATGCTTGCACTGGCTTTCAGATTTGTTCATTCCCTAGGCTCATGATATCCAACTTTATTTATTATTATTGCTAGTTGATTGGGAAATTGCTTTAGGACTGGCACTGTGCTGAGGATTTAATTTATATTTTATAATTTAAACCTCACAATAATCTCATAAAGTAGGTATTATGATTGTATTCTTTTTGGAAATAAAAATAAGTTAAAGTGACTTGGCTAAGGTTACATAGCTTACAAATTGCAGAACCAAGGCTGCATATAAATATGGTGCAAAGCCTATATTCTCAGCTACTGTATTCTATGTCCCTAAAATGTTTTGGTCTTTGAATACTTTTCAACAAAAATATATTTATTTTTCTCCATCAAGAGCTTGTGAATGCAGTCAGCCTTAGAATAGAATATATTGCAACTATAGTCTCACAGATACATTTTTTAATGAAAGGAGAAATTAAAAACATTATTGCTACAATTAAAATATTAAAACATTGGGCAAAATCACAAACATTCAAACAAAAACAACAACAACAGGATTCACGGTATGTGATTATTGAGAGATAACACACTCTAAAGTGGTTGAGTGACCCCAAAATAATGATTTTCATTACAGAGATCACATGACATCTGATCATTTCTTCAAGTCAAAATTCCATAATTTAGGATTATATAATTTATATAATGTACTTTTTTACTACCTTACATTTAAATGAGGCACTGTTACTACCACTTCACTTACATTCAAATTCTCCTCACAACCATCCTGAGATAAAAACTATTATAAAACTAACTTTTTAGACGAGGAAACAAATGTACAGAGTTGTTAAATTTCCCATCCAAAGCTAGTGAATGATGGAGCCAGGATTCAGACAGAGCCCATCCAGCCCAGATTGGTACTGGAAAGGATGGGGCCATGCTGACCTTCATAGCATTTTCTTGTGTTTGTTACAAGTATGTGCTGAGACATGAGATGAGTTAAAAATGTTACAAAAATACATTCTTCTCTATTTTATTTGTTTTCCAAAAATATGCTTCTTTAAATTTGTAACAAGTAAAAGTGACTTTGTGTGTGAGATGTATAAAAAAGAGTAGAAATTATCCTCATAATAAATAAGATTGGAATGAGAATCTGAACTGATAATTAAGCAAAGAGAAGGTGAAAAAATCATGAGCATAAATAATGCACTTGTATTCTTTCTATGGCCATAATGCACATGTGACATTGCCAACTGAGCTTTGAGACTACGTTTTTGCTTTGTTTTCCCTGTTTTTATTTGTATTCCTCCTTGTGTTTTATGAGTCCAGCTTCGATTGCCTTGAGACAAACATCTGGATGTTGGGTCCTCAAAGTGTGGACTGTGGATCAGCAGTTTCCACATTGTTGGGCCCTTGGGAGAAGCCCAAAATCCATGTCCCCTCCCAAAGATTTGGAATCTGCTCCCTGGTGATTCTTATGCATATGAAAGTTTGAGAAACACTGGTCTACAAAAGCATGCTGGAATCCTTCACTGATGAGAAACAGTCTTCTTTTGGAGGAAAGGTCAAAGTCAGTCATCTCTTTTTGGGGAGGGGAGAAAGTGGGAGGCAGAAAAGATGCTTGGGTGAGAAATAATGCTCTGTTTCTTGTCTACACAACCACCACCCTCATATCAAGCCCCATTCACCACCCACATGCTCAGTCAACTCACAGCCTGAATACACAGCCACATAGAATGATGAAATCCACCATGTTTGTGTCCAGGACAGGGTAATATGGGAGATGAAATCTCAGAACAGAAGCCTATAAGGCCATATTGGTAAAAGGAAGTTTTTCTTAATGCAATTTACCTACAGTAAGAAATCTGTGAGTTAATTAACTAGGCCAAATCTCCTGAAGGATTCAAAATGGAAAAGTGAAGTGGGATTGAAAGGTATTGAGTGTCTACTATGCCTGCTCTATACGAAATATCGTTAAGTCCTCACAATAAATCGATGCAGTTCTTATCTCCATTTAACAGGCTAGGAAATTGAATCACAGAGAGGCGGCCTGCAATCACACAGAAAGTCGAGGCTGCCAGGTTCAAACTCTGCTTTTCTGACCTCTAACCAGCACTCTGTTACCCAAAGCTGATGGTGTAAAAACAGCTGGAAGCCAGTCTCATATCTCTGTTTTCCTTTAACTTGATGAGAATTGTTTCTATGTTGCACTTTGGGTGAATTATTTACAGTATATGGGATGTTCTACTTAAATATAAAACATAAAAGATACATAAGGTAAGGTCCCTACCATACCTTTACACTTTAACTGAGCAGAAAAGCTAACCTGCATGTAAAAAAAACAAAGGTGTATTAGGCTTAGACTGTGTCATTGGCTATTAATACAGAGGAATTCAGAGAGGAGACCAGTTGAATTATTGATCTGTGAAATCTGTGACTTTAGGATAAAATGTAGGATGATATCTCACTCAGGGGTGTTATTGAGTTTACATTGAGTGAATATGATTTTAGACCTTTAGTGCCTACCCTTGACAGAGATTAGGCTCATTTATTTGTGCTTCCAACTAAAGAGTGCATTTGGACAAGGATTCCATGACTAAAATAATAAGAATAATTATTTTATTTTATTTTTAATAAAGTGAGCTGCTAAGGATTGCAGGGAGTGGCACTTGGAACAGCTTGATGAAATGGCATAGGAAAATTTAATTCCTTTCATAATGTTGCCTAGGATTGGCCATGATCAGCATTAATAACATGGGTCTATCTGTCACAAATGCTGAAAAGTCAAAATTAAAGACTCTGCTTAGTGGAACATTCAATAAGAAAATTGTTAGGGCAAGAGTGTTCAGTCCTCAGCTGAATTCATACTGTGTCTGACTGACTTGACTACCGGGGGATGTCAAGTCTTTCGTGGTGAGGGCAGCCTCACATTGAGGGTATTTGAAACATCACCAGAGCAATTCCCTCTGCAAAGCCCTGAGGACAATTAACCAGAACCCTTACCCGCAGGTGCCATGCTGCCTGGGCTCCTGAAGGATATATATGTAAAAGGAATTTTGGTTATGCTTACCCTGATTTGGGGACTGTTAGAATTTGGAACCGTTAAAGCCTTGATCTGGAAAAGGGGAGAAACATAAATAAGGGATCGAACAGAACAGCTACTGAGAGTCACCCCCTTGTCCAGCTCATGATGTGGAGCATGGTACATGACTTCTCTATTCATGAGACAAACCTTCACTCTGTACCTATCACATGCAAGGCATGGGAAGATTACCTACCTGATAGGGCTGTTGTGGATATTAAATTGGATAATGTTTGTAAATTCTTTAGCCCGATGTCTGAAACATAATAAATTGTTCAATAAATGGCCACTAACATGTTACAGAAATAATCAAATGTATACTTCCATATTTTTATTTATATGCACAATCCATTTTTAAATTGAAATAATTGCAGAATACCTACATGCAAAGACATAGTCTACACGATCCAGATTTCTAACATAAAATATGGGTCAAACTTCCTTTCCCAAACTTGCAAGAGCCAATTTAAATGTTTTTGTGTGTTTTTTGTGTGTGTTGTACTGGAATTTTGCTGAATTTAATATTGCTCCAATAATAATAATAATATCACATTTATATGTAGCTTTAAAAACATTTTTTTCATACTCATTAACTCTAAATGAATTATTGCCAGTAGGCTTGGAAATTTCCTTGTTTTATAGAAATTTTGGTATGTAAAATTTATTTTAAATGAATTTGGCCTGAACCAGAAACTAAGTTACAACAATTAAAATGTCCAATTTAGTCGAAACTGGTTTGGCTCAGTGGGTAGAGCGTCATCCTGTGGACTGAAGGGTTCCGGGTTGGATTCAGGTTGAGGACATGTACATTGGTTGTGGGCACATCCCCAGTAGGAGGTGTGCAAGAGGCATCTGGTCGATGATTCTCTCATTGATGTTTCTAACTCTCTATCCTTCTCTCTTTCTTTCTGTAAAAAATCAATAAAAATATATTTTAAAAAAATAAAATGTACAATTTAGAGAAATTCTTGGTAGCTTTCCAATGTGCCATTAGTTTTCATAATCAAGCTGTTACATATCTTTTTTTCATTATGCATGAGCAAATAGACTTCACTACACTCAATTTGAAGCAATTATTATCTGTGGCACAATATAATTAAAAGGCTACTGCTATTTGTCGAAGAATTCTTTGTTTGCCAAGCTTATTAATAAAGGTATGCCAGGAGCACGTTCAGTGCTGCTTGGCACTCAGCGGTTGGCTCTGGCAATGAGAAAGTAAATCAGAATTCTCGATGCTTGTATTTTTCAATATTTCTGCCAATGTGCATATTGGAAAACATTTGACATTAAATAGCACTAATTGCCTTAATTGGCTTATGGTTAACAAGCCCAATGTACTGTTGGTGTATAGTTAAAGCATTGAGTTTATTGGGGAAAGTTAGATTATTATAATTCAGTGGTCCAGGTGTAACACACAGAGCAAGACAGTTGAACTGCACACATGACCCCTTGTGTGTGTCTGTCATAATGAGGTGTGGAGGGGGTAGGAAGCCTCCTCTGATTAACCTGGGGTGAGAACGTTTCACACAACTGTCCCAGGCAAATAATTCCCTTTAGAAAGCACATGAAGGAATGTCAACCTGTGTTGAATACCTCAGTGGTAGGCAAAGTCCTTTGTCAACAGAGCTAAATATCAACAGTACAATTGAAATTTCTTTTGAGAGCCAAATTTTTTAAACTTAAACGTCTTCTAACGCCACTTCTTCAAAATAGATTTGCCAGGCAATGGTATTTTGTGGAAGAGCCACACTCAAGGGGCCAAAGAGCCACATGTGGCTTTCGAGCCGCAGTTTGCCGACCACGGAACCTAGACCAATCCATGAACAAGCAAGAGCTCTCACTTGCCACAGGACCTCTGTATTTGAAATCGGCAGGACCTGACTTTGTTTGCCAGTGGCTAATAACAACTGTAATAACACCTTCTTATATTATCGTGACCAAAGTACATAATCGTGAGCCTCTCTTTATTGTCACTGAATAGTTTTGCTTTCGGTATCATCCCAATGGAAGCTGGGAGGTGAGCGCAAACCTGCCTTCCTGGTGTCATTCAGCAGAGCCAGGAGCCTGCTGCCACCTCCCCCCATTGCTCCTCTGGCTTGCAGATGCCAGAAGTTTGAAAGGAAGGGGTTCATCTACTGTTGTGAATGCTCCCCCCCCCAACAAAGCCCACGTAAATTTTCAGACATTTACATCATTATATCCTTGAGTTTAATAATGCTAAGAATTTTTTTTAAATGAAGAAAATGCTGTTAAGGGTGGCTTCAGTAGTAGGGGATAACAGGCAGGTCTAAAGAAGAAAGAAAGGTCAAAATGGAGTAAGTTCCCCCTGACCCCCCTCAAAACAAACAAACAAACATACAAAACAAAACAAACAAACGCAAAACACCATAATGCTCCACTGTTCTCAAATCCTGGTGGTTTGCTTTATTTGCTAATTAGTCTAATTCAAAACAAATTAAAAAAAAACAACTTCTTATTATGCCTAATGCCTTTAGGAATACTTTTACTGCTTAGAGATATTGAAATATGTGTGATTTTGAGAGGAGTGAAAATATCAGAATAATAACATTTGTAGCTGGAATTAGGACTGACATTTCAACTGAGGAAGATTCAAACTTACATCTGCTCAAATAGGGCAAACTCAACATCTTGGGCATTTTTGATAGGGGAGCAAAATCTTGTGCCTGAACATTATGACTGGGATATGGAAAGTGTGCTTGCTTTTACATTTAATAATCAATGCCTCCTCAGTGTGTGAAGGTCTGGGTCTGGTTCTCAGGAAACAGGGAGGCAGGTCTCAGCCTTTGTCCTACCCCTTGTGTGACCTCCTGGTGGTCTCCCAGGGAGGGCTCAGGTGTTTTCCATCTGCCCCTGGGAGAAGCCTCCAGCACACAAGAGCACATAGACTGAGATCACTTTTATTTGGCAGTTTTACGAACCTGAGAAAAAGGAATGCAAAAGGAAACCAGAACACCCTGTAAGTGAGAGAGCAGTTTGATCTCTATCTCCCCTTTTTCTAATGTTTTTATTACATCTGAAGTTTTATAACTACATCCCACTCATGGTTGTGAGCAATTAAGAGCATCTGCCAATGTGAGAGAGAGGAAAAAAATGAAAGCAAGTAATCGAATTAATGACATTTTATGGGTTTTTTAGCTGTAGATTTAGGAACACATTCTCAATCATTAAAAATAGTAGCAGTTAGTTGTTTTTTTTTTTTTTTTTACATCCAAGTAAAAGTTTAAAGTGTTAAAAATAAAGCATAGGTAGAGATACCTCCTTTGCATCCCAAATAAAAGGCTTCCTCACTGCCTGTCAGTTTTCAAAGCCCATCAGTTTGAAAAATAGCACAGACTTACTTCATTCTGGAAAAAAACAAAAAACAAAATTAAAATAAAACAACAACAAACAAACAAAAAACACGATGTTTAAAGTATGCTCAGTGCATTTCTACCTCTTTGGATGGTATGGTTAGTGGAATACACTTATAACATGTAAATGTATTCAGTTTTTCATTCATTCAATGGAAATCTATAAAGCAATCAATATCTACCAGCATGAAACTGAGCCTTTAGGATCTAAAAATGGTTAAGGCCATGACCTCTGCCTTCGGGTAACTCCAATATGATTAGCATCCTATGTACGTGAAGGTGCTTTTGGTTATTGGTAATATCTTCAACATACTTGAAGAATCAGGAAGGGCATTGGGATATATATATGAGAGCTCTAGGGTGGGCTTCATGGTGGGCTGACTCAGTGGCCCAGCAATGTCTTCAAGAACCCAAGCACTTGTGGACTCTTCATTCTGCACAAGCCATGACCACTCCATCTGCCTTTTGCCCTAGCACTCACAGATTCCTGCAGGTAGCATCTATGTTTGGATGCAGTGGGAGAGAGAAATAGTCTCCTTTGGCTCTTAGGAATAATGAAATTCATTGCCTGGAAGGCTGAAGAATCTTTTATGTATCTCATTGGCCCAAATTGGTTCAGACTTTCAATATCCCTAAATGGTATTCCTGGTAAGGGAGTTAAGATTGCCATAATTGGCTCAGCCTAATCAGGGTCCACCTCTGCATCAGGGACCAGTCAGATTTCCTTGAGGCATGTTGGGAAAGAGTTCCATTAGGCAGGAGGAAAGAAATAGGTTCTGGGCAATATCCCTGCCCTCATTATCTTTTGTAGCACTAAAAGCTATTTCAGTAATGTAGGACTAGACTGGCTGATGAGATGGCTTCTGAAGGAACCTGCTTCTTGGGACCAGTAGTTCTCAAACTTAAGGACCTTGAGGGCTTATTAAAACACAATCTGGCCCTGGCTGGTGTGGCTAAGCTGGTTGGGCATCTTCCCTGCACCAAAAGGTCACCAGTTCGATTTCTATCAGGGTACATGCCCCAACTGGGCTTCATCCCCAGTAGGGGGCTTGCAAGAGGCAGCCAATTGGTATTTCTCACCTCTCTCTCTCTCTCTCTCTCTCTCAAATCTGTAAAAACATTAAAACACACACACCTTGTGTGCTGGGCCTCACTCCAGAGAATCTGATTCTAACAAGTTACAGTAACACTGATATATCTAAGAGTAATTTGGCAGCTTTTGGTGTGCTAAACATCAGAGTTTAACAAAATTTACATCAGATCCTAAAACATTTTCTCTCCATGAGGCAGTTTTCCTTTATTATATCAGTCAATTGCCTGGTTAGCCTTGGAGACATCCTTCCCTCCATTGGAAATTACATAAAGAGCCTCAAGTGTCTTTTGAAAGCTGTTGCTGCTTTTACTTTAATAAAAAAAAAGTCTCCAAACTTATTTTTTAAAGCCAATAATGCACATATAAAATGTAAATTTGTTTTACAGCCAAGCTTTAAGAAAGTTACAGTTCATATTTCCGTAATTCTGGAAATAGCTATTATTGTATAAATTGGATTCTCCTACGCTGACAAGAAGAAGTGTATTATTGAAAATATTGGAACACTAAATTGCTTGAGAAATAAAAAAGATCATAATGTATTGACTCTTTACATGTTGAACACAGACTATTTTTTGACATTGAATAAAGCAATTCAAACCATCTTTTTACTGCCCAAGTTTTATAATAGACCTTTAACTTAAGCAGAAAGTTTGCTGATCCTCGTCATTGGAAAGTTGGCACATTTTCCAGAACAATTTGAGCTGGCAGTTAAATCTCTTATGTAGGTAATTCTAAAGACCCAAGATAAGTGTGAGTGGTCAGAGAAAGATGCCTGCTAAAAGCTAGGTACTGTTCTGGGAGCTTCATGTATGTTACTTTATTTTAAAAAAATTAAAAATCAAAAATCAAAATCAACAACAAATAAGAGCTCTCCTCATATGCTTTTGTGAATGTAAACTTCTCCCTTGGTGACCTAGGAAAGGTTATAATGCAAAGCAAAGATCTTGTAAAATGCCTTTTCTCTGCTTAAAACCCTCTGTATCTTGGGATTTCTAACTACATAAAGACTGAGTTCCTTAATGACACCAGGGCCCAGGTGACTGCCTTCCTGGCAAGCCTCACCCGTTTACTAGAAGTACATGAGGTTCCACCTCTAGCATATACCTGTGGTCAACAAATCAAGGCTCACGAACCTTGTGCACCTCTTTGGCCCCTTGAGTGTGGCTCTTCCACGACCTAGGTGAGTTTATTTTGAAGAAGTGAGACTCTCAAGCCAAAATATCCTTAAAATCTAGCCACACTGACCTTCCTTCAGGGTCTGGGCAGTGAGACCCATTTTGGGGTTTCTACCTTGGTTGGAAATGCTGCCTCATCCCACCCTTGCTTCATAATTCTCCCCGCTCTTCAAATCTCTGCCCCCATCTCACTTTCTCAGGAAAAACTTGCTGTGGCATTAAGATTTGTGAGATGAATATGTGAACACAAACATTTAAGAAGCGTGTGCAATATGGTATTTAATCCTTGGAAAGTTGGTACATTTTCCAGAACAATTTGAGCTGTCATCTGATCAGGTGTGAGGACCATAATCTACTTACTATTGTATAGGTCACATGGTCGGCAAACTCATTAGTCAACAGAACCAAATATCAATAGTACAACAATTGAAATTTCTTTTAAGAGCCAAATTTTTTAAACTTAAACTTCTTAAAATGCCACTTCTTCAATGTCCAGCCATGGTATTTTGTGGAAGAGCCACATTCAAGGGTCCAAAGAGGTGCACATGGCTTGTGAGCCTTAGTTTGCCTACTACGGTATAGGACAATGCTAGAGGTGGAATCTCATGTACTTCTGGTAAACAATGAAGAATGTTTTCTATTTCTGTAGAGCAAATAGGATTATCACAAATAGGATTAATCTGCTTTGATTATTTATGGATTAGAATAATCTAGGAGAAGATATGTTTTATTGTCCCATATATAAATGCTAACAGGAAAATATATTAGTTGTTTTAATGTATTTATTTCCCAATGCTTGACTCTGTCTTGAACTTACTAAAATATAACATATATGAAAATGTTAAAATATAAAAAGCACAAAATAAATTTAAAGAGATATTCTTATAAATAAATACTTAATGGAGGACACAAAGATGATGCTTTTAAAAATTGAGATTTATAAGAATCTCAATTTATTTTATTTATAAGAATAAATACTTAATGGAGCATTGATTCTGTATGTAGCAGAAATGTGAATTTTGATAGAACAAGTTGACCATGACTTATTTAAAAAAAGTAAACAATTTAAGACTTATAGTCTAAATTACATTCATTGAAAATGCTTCCAAAGTAAATTTAGAATTTTTAAAAAAGAACAACTTCTACAATATTCAAGAGAAGCTGGAACTTAAAACATCCTCTTTCTGCCATGGCTGAGTTGCTCAGTTGACCAGAGCATTGTCCCTTTAAACCAAGATTGTAGGTTCCATCCCTGGTCAGGCGAGGGAATGCATAAATAAGTGCATTCATATACTTTTTCTCTCTCTCCCCCCACCCCTCTAAAATCAATAAAAATAGAACAACCTCTTTCCTCCCCTTTATATGATGACAGTCATTACAAAATTTTCACTGTATTGCATACATGCTACACCTACAATTTAATTAAACCTTTATCAAATAGTTTTCTACCCAGAGGAGGTGTAGAAGCTCAACATTATAGCTTAGACTTAAAGAAATCCTAGATTATATGTATTCCTAAGATTCTAAGCCATCCTGGGTTCTATTTAAGATTTTTTGTTTTCTGAATAATAACCAGTAAGATGTAGTTTAAAGAAACATACAAAGCTAAAAAAAATAATAATAAATAAGATAAAATTTCACCACAGTTCTTTAAAAAAATTAGAATGCAGTAAATTCTCAGAGCAAGACTAAACATTGACATATGTTTGTGAAACTTAGATGAATCAGAAACAAGATTTTCCAGAAGATTGCCTATGAACTATGTACTGTACTTTTTGCTATAATTAAAGCAAGTAAGACTTGAATTAAAAATTCACATGAATTTTCTAGAATTTTTCTGTTAAGACAGGCTTGCCTTTTTTGTTTCCTTTTTAGTCTGCTGTATCCCCACTGGACAACACACTATAGTCCAGAAAACATTTCATTTTAAAGGGCTCTATTATAGTTAATGAAGATAAGTCCATATGGAATAATATTGTGATAAATTTTCCGGTGGATATTAATTAGACGTATGAATGTGTGAAAGTTAACATTTATTTACATCCCAGGCTAAATGTTCAAAGGAGTGTATGTTAAACAAACAATTAGAAGCAATGATGCATTAAATTGGTCTCACCAAGAAATAGTATTAATTTTAATAGTGCAATGGAAGCTTCTTGGAAAATCCATGATAAGACTTTCTCTGCCCAGTTGCCTGCTTGTGAGACTCTTGTCTGCATAAGCCACTTCTTTTTGTAAAAGTTGATGGAAAATTGAGGATGGAGAAGGAAAGTGCATTTTCCACCTCACATCATAAGGCTGCCTAATGGTCTCATTAACCTATGGACTTCCTCCCAACTCCTTTGTTTGCACTGTGCAAACAGTATCTAACCACTCCTTTTGCAAACAGTCAGTGACCTGTTCAACCAGGGAGGGAATTCCTCACAGCTGGAACCCTTCAGTTACTCTGCTCTTTTTTGAAGTGTTACTTTACTGAAACTATAAAAAACAACATTAACTCTTGGTAGACAGAAACTATAGAACCACAGGGACTGCTGGAGGAATTTCTTTCCCAGGCGAAGAGCTATTCTAATATTCTGGGATGCTTTTTTGTTCGTGCTGGGAATTTATTAGACTATCTTATAGTCAAATATTTGGCATAGAAATATTTTATTGTTCTAATTTTCCTTATTTCACCCTACAGATAAACTGATAAGAATAATGAGGATCATTTATTGAATTCTAACCATATGTGAGCACTGAGCTAGTGAATTACATGAATTGTCTAATTTGGTTCTCTCACAGATGTTATGCATGTGTATTTTATTTACAACTTTGTTTTATAGGAGTGAAAAGTGGGCTTTAGAGGTTGAATATTCACTGAAATTCAACAGATGGTAAGTGACTGAACTGGGATTTGAACCAATGTCTGTCTACCTTGTATGTCAAACACCAATGTTAAATGGTTGGAGGTTGAATATTCACTGAAAATCAACTGATTGAGGTTGGAGGTTGAATATTCACTGAAATTCAATAATTGCAAGGGAAATATAATAAATAAATATAATAAATTGGCCTAGAATACAGAATTAAAGAGTACATTTAGCTATACAGAATAGCTTTATAAAAGCAAGGGAATGATTATCATAAAAATCAAAAGAGCCCTGGCTAATTTGCTCAGTGGTTAGTGCATCAGCTCGAGGACTGAAGGTTGGAGGTTCCACTCCCAGTCAAGGGCACATACCTCTATTGCAGAGTTGCAGCTTTCATCCCTGGCCCAATGCATCTCTCTCACATCAATCTCTCTCTCTCTCTCTCTCTCTCTCTCTCTCTCTCTCTCTCTCTCTCCTCCCTCCCTTTCACCCTTTCTAAAAATCAATTTTAAAAATATCTTCAGCTGAGGATTAAAAATAGTAAAAATAAATAAACAAATAAATAAATACAGTCAAGAGAAGGTCACACTTGAGAGGAGGAGGGGCTCATGGGAAGATGCACACAGTAGAGACGGGGCTTCACAGAGGTGTCAACATTCCATTTCTTATCCTGGGTGGGCTCACATGAGTTTTGTCTTACAGCTATTTACAAATGATACGTTTTATAAAGTTTTTGCATATATGTGATATTTCATTGTATTTTTAGAGCCTTGTAACAGATTAAATGGCTGTTAGTTAGATATTTGGAACTTTGTCTGATATCTTGAATAACTTGATTGAATTATATTAATACAAATAAAAGCAAAATAACATGTCTTTCAGTAGCATATTTCTGCAATTTTTATGACTTGACTTCTCACTTTGCCTTCCCCAACAGGCTGAATTTCCTGGGTGCTCTTTTTAATCCTCATAATTATCACTTATTAGACAGCCATTTGCCATGTGCATTAGGTTTTGGGGAACAACTACAAAAAGCAAAAAAGTATGTGTAATGTTTATTTTGAAAATGAACAGAATAGCAGTTGGGTATCTCAGGTTTATATCAACGTAAAAGTGTTCAGAAAAAAAAAGGATGGGAGAGAAAAGAGATGGAGAAGGATGGAAAGAAAAGATGAAGGAAAGGAAACGTCTATGTGTAGAATGCTCATTGTATGCTGGTTGCTCTCCTTCAGGATATTCCATTTACTTCACAAGGAATATGGAGGCTGTTTTATTTATTTATTTATTTATAAAAATGATTGAATTCATTAGGGTGACATTGGCTAATAAAAGGATATAGGTTCCAGGTGTGCAATTCTGTAAACACCATCTATATATATTGCACTAGAGGCCCTGTGCATGAATTCATGCACAGATGGGATCCCTCAGGGTGGCCTGCAGAGATTGGCCCCAGCTTGTGCCCCCAGCCTCACAGCTCCACAACCCCTCCTGGCACAGCCTTCCCACCCCCCTTGGCCTGGTTCTGCCCCCTCACCTGCTCCACCATCGCGCCTGCCAGATTGGGGCCAATGCTCTGCCCAGTTCCCTCAGCACCTGACCCCTGCTGCCACCGCTGGTCACCATCTGCAGGCCAATTGGCAGGTGATGGAGCCCCACTCACATCTGCCTTGGCCTGGCACTGCCTGCTCACTGCTCCACCATCCCACTGTGGTCTCACTCTCTCTGGGGCCAGCAGCACCTCCCTTGCCACCCGCTGCCAGTGCTATGTCGCTGATGCCCACCATGTTCTGTGTCACTCCCTGGTGGTCAGTACATGTCATAGCGAGTGGTTGAACTTCAAATCTCCTGGTCAAATGACCCCTCAAGGGGATAATTTCCATATTAGGCTTTTATTATATAGGATTGCGTTTCTGCCACCCTACAAAGGGAGAAAGAGACTCCAGCAGAATTTCTTATAGGTCTTCAATTTGCTTGCGCTCAGGTCATGGCCCTCATGTTGCCAGTTATCATATGGAGGGGAACAAGGTGGTGGAGTCTAGTTCGGGTGATATTGGCAACTTCCCAATTAAAGTGGCCTTAGGTGTCACCTCTCTCAAATAATCCCAGTGGGCTGGAAAAATTGTAGTTGCTTCCCTGTCAGGGAATAGGGGGCTCCACAAGGGGTCCCACACTTTTCAAAGCAAACAGGCTTGTATTAATAGAAACAGAATGATCTTGTCTTCCTATCTTATCTGTCACCTGGCTCCAGAGAGAAGGCAAACTCACACCTTCTTGGGGGATGGTGAGATAGACTTTTGAAATTCAGAGATATCGCTTGATGTGTCATTAAATGCAATTTCTTTTTCAGAATTTCCTCATCAGTAACGATCCTTATTATGTAGGTGGACAGTCTCTTAATATTGATAAAGACCTTTGCAGCTGCTCTCATCACGGGCCTCGTGTTTAATATGCACTTTGCAATTAGTGTGGACGGAAAGCCGCGCATTTGCAGTCAGCCGCCCTTTCTGTCAGATCGGTTTTTAATCTGGGCTGTGTTCAGCTGCAAGGGGCTGATAAGCATTTCTGAAATCTCTGCACACGACCAACAGCACTTTAATCTCGTCTTTCAATTTCCAGTGCACTCATTACACAAATTCGGCTCCAAAACCCCTGTGCATGAAAATTAGCCTTCCTGGATGTGGTACAATTGCATTTAACCTTTGCTGAAATACTCCCATCCTTCTGGCCATTCGTCCCAGACAAATATAGACAGTGGCTTACTTGTAAAATGGAAGAATTTGTCCCCGAAGCCCATGGGCTCTAAAGTGGAGCTAAACGTTAGCTATTTGTTTTAATTGAGGGTGAAGAAAATGATTTCTTCCATTTTAACCTAATTTTCAGAGAATAAACATCATTACATAGAGATAAATTATATTTCCATGTAGTACTTTCATATGCAGAACCCTCGACTAGCCCAGCTGTCAGTTAGAGCTTGCTCATTTCCACCTGAAGGCCATTAGCGCCAATTTTCAATCAGTTACGTAAGCATTAACCTGTTCCTCTCTGCATGTAATCTGTCTGTGAGCCGGCTGGGAGGAGATGAAATTCTTAAAGTGTCAAAATGCTTTCCTTAATATGCGCTTAGGTCTTTATTTGCATTACACCTTATGCTCTAATTTCAAGCTTTCAAAGATTAAAAAAAATCGTGTGAAATAGCAGCTGGGCCTTCCTAGTCTCTGGAGTGGGGTCCGGGCTGGGGAGGGAGGGGTACTGCTTGCTGAAAGAATCGCAGGGGGAAAGCCTGAGCTCATCTTATAGGGAAATGATCAATTTTATCTGTTATTTGGCTGCACATTAAATTCCTCACAGAAATGGAGGTGAGTTGAGGACCAAGGATCCTCAGTGTATTTCACCTTGTTTGGATTATTAAAAGTGAATTGAGCTTCTGAAATTCCCCAGGGGGGAAAACACACACACACAACAAACAAGTTATTATATGTACATATATGTATACTTCTTAAATATATATTTTATTGATTTTTTTTACAGAGAATGGAGAAGGATAGAGAGTCAGAAACATCAATGAGAGAGAAACATCCATCAGCTGCCTCCCGCGCACCTCCCACAGGGGATGTGCCCATAACCAAGTTACATGCCCTTGACCTTTCAATCCGCAGGCCGGTGCTCTATCCATTAAACCAAACCAGTTAGGGCCATATATGTATATTTTTTAAATAAAAGCTCCAGACATGTTTGGTGAGAAAGTCTTCACGAATGACTGAAGGACTTTTATTTCCACCCCCAGTTTTCCAAAACACCAAAAGCCCTGGTCTGAACTCAGCTCTGGGGTTTTGGTTTTGATCTTTGGACCACCTGAAATGGATGGGGAAGCTCTGAGAAAGTCCTCTCATTCTGCATTTAGACAAAGGATTGAGCAAACCAAATGCAAGATGTCTCTTGAGACAAAAGAATAACATTTATAATGACTTTCTCCAGAGCTCTCTGTGATACCGCTTTGCTAAATGCACAATGAAGAGGCTAGTACATTTAATGAGGAGAAATATTGGTTCTCTTGAAGACAACAAAGAGATTTAAGAATGAAAAATGGACGGAGTGTGTACATCTCCTGTATTTCCTGAAACACAGAGTTTGGGGCATCACTTCTGCACAGATAAGCTCAGGATCACGGCTTCGAAGAAGACTGGCTTGATGAATGAGATCACTGTAATTTTCTGTTTTCAAACCCTGTTGAGCTTTGTTCTTTTTTTTTAAATATATATTTTATTGATATTTTACAGAGAGGAAAGGAGAGAGATAGAGAGCTAGAAACGTTGATGAGAGAGAAACATCGACCAGCTGCCTCTTGCACACTCCCTATCAGGGATGTGCCCACAACCAATGTACATGCCCTTGACCGGAATCGAACCCAGGGCCCTTCAGTCCGCAGACTGATGCTCTACCACTGAGCCAAACCGGTCTCGGCAAGCTTTGTTCTTTTAGAGATTCTACCTGAAGGCAAGTTGCAAGAGACAGGTTCCCCTCCTCCCCTTGGGAGCGGGGTGGGGGTAGGAAGCGGGTAGCATGGAGTTTGCTAAGTGAACAATTGTATTAAATTACAATGTGTGTCACATTTGTCTAGCCTCGAATGTAGAACTCTAAGCAGGGCGGGGAAGTAGATTTCATTTCTGTAATGTCACTTGAGGCAAACAATAGAATTTTTCACATGGTAAATTTACTTCTTATAATTGTAAAATTCTCCTTTAGTAATTATAATGTTGGAAGTAACTGTAAAACAAAAGGCCTGAGCCGCCTTCTTACAGTACATCTATCACACCTCCTAAGACTCTCTCCCCTAAAACCAGGAAAGAACACAAATTCCTGGGCCTCCAGCCTTCCTCACCAAAGAACTCCCAACCATTTGGCTCTGGCATCATGCCTATTGTGTGGACATGTTGGGACACTTGTGTTTACCCACAGGCCACACCAAGCCCATTTGTGCAAAGCTCCCCTACTGACCCATATGATGCACCGATAAGGTGAGCATCCTAGACTATTCAGCCACAGATGCTGCTCTCAGGTGCTGGGTGCCCTGTGGTCAACAAATTACTGGTTGGAGTATCACCTATTTCATTATTACATTCATTTATTCATTTCAGCAACATCACTGAGAGATCTTTCTGTGTTGGGAAGTATGCTTGAGAGAGGGAGAAGAGTAATGTGAGGAATGGCTAGGGGATGGGTGTCATTCTGTTACTTCCTCCCAAGGAGAATATCTACTCGAGGCTCAGATAGTCAAAGAAGCATTTAGTGCTCTGTAATATTTCTCTCTTTTCCACATCCAGCAAGGCTAGAGAGCGGATCCAGTTCCTGAGTAGAAGAGCTGGGGATTGAGAAATGAAAGAAAGAAAGAGACAAGACACAAAATGAAAGGAAAAGGCCGGGGGCTGGATGGACCGCTGCCCTCTTCTGATGGAGACAGTGACCCAGAGCCCATGCAGCGTGTTTATTTTATACCCCCAAATACCAGGAAGTTTCACCAACAGTTAAGACAAAGGAAATTATTTTCATTCTTGAGTAGGCCCCAGCATTCCTGGTGCTTGACTTGATTTGCATAATGAAGCCCACAAGGAGACACCTGGGCTGAAATGAAAGTCAAGCTGATAGCACCCTTCCCTTTTTGGCAAAGTGTGTTCCCAATGCGTGGCTTTGCCTGTGGCCTTGGGTTCAGCTGACAATTTAAAGAAATGCCCAAGTGCCTTCCCAGGAGCTCTCTACACTTCTTTTGTCTCCAGGGAGACCATATCCCTCTACCCAAGAAACCCTCTTGTCTGATAGACTTTGGGTCACTGGTTTTCAATTACTTTGAGTTCTATTTATTGTCTTAGTTGTGTGTGTGTGTGTGTGTGTGTGTGTGTGTGTGTGTGTGTGTTTAATCTGCTTGGAAAAAGGTAATGAATCCCTTTCCAAGTAAATTTAGAGGTGCTCTCTCAGGCCTTTCACATCATAATTGAGCAATGCTGCACAGAACTCTAGAGATACAAAGGCAAGGAAGCCAGAATACCCATTCTTCAAGGGCCCAGGAATTTAGCAGAGTAATAGGAAAATAAATATTTCACTATGACACAACCAATATGTATATGATTACTCAGCATTTCTCAAATTGGATCTCACGGACAGTCAAACCTCTTTTCTGAGGTCTGTGAGTCATGGCTTGGAGACAGCCCACTATACATAAACCTTAGTTCTGCTACTATCTGGCCATATCATGACAAGGAAGATATTTTAGCTCCTGAGCCTTGGCATCCTCTCTATAAAATGAGGATGCTAGTTGCTACTTCTGTTGTGAAAATTAAATGGGAAAAGACAGGTAATGAATTGGTCAATTTCCAGTTGTATGGTGTACACGGTATCTGTATGCCTGACATCAACCACATATCATTGGAATCACTACTAACAACAGCACAAAACAGCATCTAAATAAATAAAAACCTAAGCTACCAAACAACGGAATGACAAAACGACTGGTCATTATGACACGCACTGACCACCAGGGGACAGATGCTCAATGCACAGGATCAGGCCTGTGGGGATAGGGCCAAAACTGGCTATCCGACATCCCCCGAGGGGTCCCAGATTGCGAGAGGGACCCCACTGGTGCACAAATCCATACACTAACTTATTTATGACAAAAGTGAAATGGAAGGGTAACTACTGCATATCACTGGCAGAATTCACCTAATATTATTTGTTCTCTTTTCTTAGGAATGTCAAATTTCTGCTTAGAATTCCTCTTATGCTAATCCAAATTCAACACATTCCATTCTAAATTTTAAAAAGAAAAGCCTAGCTCAGAAACCTTTTGCAGACTCTTTAAGGAAGGACCCAATACCCTGTTTTCAACAGAAGACTCACTATTTTTATAAACCATTCAGTTGAAGGTATTTTTTATTTCTGCAAGTTATAACAAAAATATATAATGTTTTGTGTTCAGACATTTGGCCCTCCTTTTTGGGAATGATTTGAAGGTAACAAATAAAATATCACTTTTTTTTTCAAATATTATAGTAATAGGTTTGATGAAGCAATTGACTCGATACCCCTCCCCCCAGGAACTGACTTTTCAGGCCAGTTCACTGTGGTCATTCCCTTTTGCTGAGACCACACTTTGCTTGCTGAGACCACATTCCATTATCTCTCCCCTGTGCACCTGCACAGAGAATTCCCCGCCCAGAAAAAGCCCGCCAAAAGTCCTTTAAAAACCGCTGACTCCTGTCACTGGATGCTGAAGCCATCCAGGCTCAGCCACCTGGTGTGCGGATGATCAGTTTGTAACCCCTCACCATTCTGGCCTCCTTTGGTGACCTAACAAATAGCTTAAGCAATGAATTGGTTGCTGGAGTTAATGTGAAAAACATGACCACCCAAATAAACCATGGTTGCCATGGAAGGACAAGCAAAGGAAATAGAAAGTGAAACAGAAGCTGAAAGTAAACCTGACCCCCCGGGCTCCTTACCAAAGTACCTAAGTTCAGATATCCTAGTCAGGTAGCCAGACACACTGCTGCCAAAATTCACCTCTGGAATATATAGGCAGCACTTTTCAAGAGCAATGAATAGTGCATCAAAAAGACCAAACAAGCCCGGCCAGCATGGTTCAGCTGTTGAATGTCAACCTATGAACCAGTAGGTCACCGTTTGATCACTGGTCAGGGCACATGCCCAGGTTCTGAACTTCATCCCCAGTATTGGGTATTCAAGAGATTCTCTCTCATCATTGGTGTTTTTCTCTATCTTCCTTCCTCTCTGAAATCAATAAAAATATATTTAAAAAACAAACAAACTTATCATTCAGCATCTGGTGGAACCTTCAACATGCAGAACTGAAAAAGCAGAAGGTTTGCCTGGCCAGCTGACATGACTCAGTGGTTGAGCATTGGCCGATGAACCAGGAGGTCACAGTTTGATTCCTGATCAGGGGACATGCTGTGTTGTGGGCTCGATTCCCAGAAGGACATGCAGGATGCAGCTGATCAATCATTCTCTCTCATCATTGATTTTTCTATCTCTCTCCCTTTCCTTTCCTCCCTGAAATCAATAAAAAAAATATATTACAAAGAAAAAGAAAAAGCAGGAGGTTGGATTAAATTAATTATTTTGAATTAAGACATATTTCATACTTTCTCATTTCTAAGATGTCTTCAATTTGAAGACATAGCCAATATTTGATCATACCCTTTAGGACTAAGTAAACACACACTTTAATAAGAACCCAAGTAGAATATTTGAGTACCAAAACTAGAACCTCACATAGATTTATCCATATAATTGCATGTCACTTTAATTTTCACTATCACAATTAATATTGATCCCAAACTTTCTTCACCTTCAGAGTTGAGAGATTCTTCTAAAAACCTTTCTACCGCTGATGCTTAGTATCATGTGACATCTGAATAATGTGTTAAACCAGCCTTGGATCATCCACATCCTTCTCTCGGCTTTGAATGCATCCTTAGAGGTTCCTGTCTATAATGCTTAAGCCCATGATTCTAACTACATTTAAAAATGCACCGCCTGTATCACAGAGCTTAGCTCTTCATTGCCTAAGGTCTTGTTTTCTTAATGTTTTCATGAGGTGAGATGTAGAAATTTCAAAACTCTAAAATGTTTCAGATGTATTCATATTGTTTAATATGTGCCTCTTTTCTATCCCCTTCCCTCCCTCCAAATTCAAGTCCTGGTGAGAGTAGACTCCATCTTCTGCCACCTTTATGTGCTGCAGAGGACTCAAAGACCACTAGCCTGTGCTGGGTATATGTTTGCCCACTCAGGAAGGTGATCAATAGTTTTGCATTTTAAAAATTGGTTTGTTTGTCCAGGAACTAACTTTGGCATGCTTAGTAGCCTGTCCTCAGCTGCTCTGCCTTAGTTTATCCATGTGAAAGAAGAAGAGAAAAACATAACAGCCACTATTTGGTGATTATTAGGATTTTTCAAATCTCCTGGGGTAATGGGTAGCTCAGGTCTGTAGTCCATGTGTAGACTTTGCTGAGACAATTACATAACAGAGCCATAAGAATTTAAAGATTGTTTGGCTCAGTGGTAGAGCGTCGGTCTGGGGACTGAAAGGTCCTGGGTTTGATTCCGGTCAAGGGCATGTACCTTGGTTGTGGGCACATCCCCAGTGGGGGGGTGTGCAAGAGGCAGCTGGACGATGTTTCTCTCTCATCGACATTTCTAGCTCTCTATCTCTCTCCCTTCATCTCTGTAAAATATCAATAAAATATATTAAATAAAAGAATTTAAAGATTGCAAAATCCTTATAAAATGAAGCAGCCACTTCCATTTTTTAATAAATATTCCTGTTTTCTGTCTTTTGCTTACAATTAAAAACTGACCCACAGAAAAACGCAGGACTAGTTAGCAATACTAATACTGACAGAAGAAGGAAAAAAACAAATATAAAACCTGAACATAAAAAAAAAACTTTACAAGAAAAAGATATCTCAACATAATGTGGATAAATGGGTCCAATTTTATCCCCTAGAAACTGTTTAAAAAAATATTGAAAATCCATCCTTTTAAAAGTCTTTGCTTCTCCTGAAAATAGTAAATATCTTGTAAGGAGATATGTCTCCAATATAATAGTACTATTAATAAAATCTGCCTTAATCATATATATATATATATATATATATATATATATATATATATATCCCATGCCCATAATACTGATAAAGTTCATTTTCTGAATGTGTTTTATAAAAGGCTAAACAATTTTAAGCAAAGCCTGACTATCTCTGTTTACTGCCATAATCTTTCTATGCTCATGCTTGGTAGGTGGTAGGTATTTATTTCTGAATCCTCTCAGAATACTGTGTTATTGTAATATATTTTGAGCAATAAGAGCATACTTTAGAGCTATAGGTCATGTTGCATGACATCATCTATATGCAATGAATTGTCTAACTACAGATGACAGAATAAAAATCAGAAACATTTTGTGCAACATGTGTACTTTGAGAAGAGTAAGAATGGAAGATGCACAAGCAACGTGCTCAATAGGAAGATTTTATCCTCTACTAATCAACTATGCATTTACTCAGTGTCTACCACATGACCCATGTTGACATGATATAAACACCAAGAATGCTCATTGTTGAGTTGAATTCAATTATCTAATGCATCTAGCATCTCTTAAAATTAGGAAGAGTTGTTTTACATTATTCATTTGTCTATTTACTCACCTTTATTTGTTACATTGGTAAACATCATCTAAAGATCTTCAAGTATATTAGGACATTTTAATATTTGTTCCTTAAAAAGATTGTTCTAACGTAAAACTATCTTTCTAACTCTGTGTGAAATCACTCTCTCTCTCTTGTCTCTCTTTTTACTCAGGAACAAAAGCCATAATTAAGTCAGTCAGTGCCTATTACCAAATATTCATTAAACCCATACTTTGTGCTGGGTACTAGTTTTCATTTCAGGAAACAAAACAAAGTCCCTCCTTCCAAAAAGCTTGTATTCATATATATGTTATAGAAAATAATAAAATAAAATATTTAAAAATGCACCTCAGGTTAATAAGTGCTACAAATAAAATAATGTAAAAGAGAGAAACTGGCTGAGGAATGGCGGGCATTCAGTAGTTCTTATTTAGCCACATTGGCCTGGGAAAGTATCTTGGAGGGGGTGACATTTAAACTAGTACTTGAATGTGGAGAAATAGTAATCACATGCTGTGGCAGAAAAGTAACACATGGGAGAAAATACAGGGAGATGGACTTGAGGGGTAGGCAAATGCCACATCAGGTAGGGTCTAGGAGATAATGATTTTTAAAAAGATTAACTACAATAAGGTAGGAAGATTATGATCATGGAAACTTATAGAAGGCCAGACTCTGGTTGAAATAGTAGAGTTCAAACCAAAAATAGATAGTCTAAGTAGAACAACAGGTTGTACTAGTAAATTAAATGTGGAATGGGAAGAAATTCACAAATTAAAGACAAGAGTTGGCCCTAGCTAGTATTGCTAGTTAGTTAGAGCATTGACCCGTGCACCGAAGGGTTATAGTTTGATTCTTGGTCAAGTGCATGAACCTGAGTTGCAGGTTTAACCCCCGGCCCAGATTTGGGCTTGTGTTGGAAACAACCAGTCAATGTGTCTCTCTCACATCAACATTTCTCTCTTCCCCTCTCCACCTTCTCCTTCCCTCCATTTCCACTGCAGTATCAGCAAACAAAAAGACAGGAGTTGACCCTAGAAGCTACTAGATATTACTATTTACCTAAATATCAAAGATTTGGTAGGTTGAGGATTCTGCAATCTGTGTATGGGTGAGGCAATGGGGAAACCTATGGTTCCTTTCTTCAGGACATGCTGTATGTAGGGACTACTGAATTATTTTTTTAATATAGATTTTTATTGATTTCAGAAAGGAAGGGAGAGGGAGAGATGATAGCAATGTCAATGATGAGAAAGAATCATTGATAGCTGCCTCCTGCATGCCTCCTACTGGGGATCAAGCTTGAAACCAGGCTCATAGATCTACGCTTAACCACAGAACCACACCAGCTGGGCTGGGACTACTGGATTTTTTAAGTAGGCAGTTGACTATTAATCTGGAGGTCAGAAAAAAAAGACATCAAGAGCTGCTAAGAAATCTACAAAGAGAAAGACAAAAAATTAACCAATAGTTTTGTCAACATACAGGTCTTTGGAGATCTTAATAAATTAAGCTTAATTTAGATTGGATTGAAGAGAGACAGGAAGTTTAAAAAAAAGTGGAAGCAGTGTTGTATATAGAAGCTTACTAGAATCTTGTTATGGAGGTAGAGAAATGCTGTAATTGTTTGGAGTCAAGTTAATTTATTATTTGTTTTAAGATGAGTGACTCATGATGATGGGAATGATCCAAAAGGTAAGGTGAAAGAAATGATACCAAAGAAAAAAGGGAATGTTGGCAGAGCAAAAATCAAGAGAAATTATGAGGTGAAGGAATCCAGAGTCTGAGTGAGTGAAGGGTTTGTTTTGGGTAAGAACAGGGACACCTCTTCTATGTCAAGGTAGGAAAGACAGAGTGGGTGAACACAGGTACAAAAACTGGCAGACTAGGTGGCAGCGAGAGAGCAAATTGTAATGATGTGCTCTGTCAAATACAGCAATTAATTCTTTTGTGAATAATTGCTAGCTGCCGATGCTCTTTATTAAAGGTCAAATACAGCAGCTTTCCAATTGTTAGAAGAAGAATAAAGGAACTAGTCCGCATTGTTTAATATCACTAAAATTTAAAAAAATTTCCCATTGAAACTATATCACATACATTGATGGGGAGAAATTCAAAAGAGAAAATAAAGACAGATGAATTTATCCGCTTGAAAAAATATATGAAAACGACACCAAATAATATTGATCTTAACAAGAACTTCCTTTGTTGTCAACAGACACATTTTCAAGGCTTCCACATTTTAATTAAAAAAAAAAAATGGGGCAACTGTCAATTTGAATTACTCCATCCTGCTTTGCATAATAATTTACATATTTATCCACCAAGAAGGCTCTGATAAAGGGCAACATCCCATGAGAGATAAAAATGCTTGATTCTTGAATTGCAAACCCTCTTCTCTCCAGCAGTGAAATTGTAGTATTGAGAAAGACAATGGGCCAGGTCAGTGGTTTGTAGTTTATTTTTTACTATGAAATTTTACTATAGAAAATTGCTTGGAGCAATTCTTATCATCACTGTCCCAGTTAAAACAATTTTTGTTTTTTAACCATGAAGAACAATTCTTGCCTAAAGCAGGATGATCACAGGAAAGTTTTATTCACTCCCAACAAGAAAAGTCAAGCCAATTTTGAAAACAAAAGGTATTTGTTTACTGTTTTTATTTACCAGTAATTTAAAGGCTCTGCTCTTTAGACTTCAGACAGATGCTATGAGATACTCAGAGTTTTGAGAACTCTCCTTGAGGTTTAATTTTTATCTCAATTGTAAAGTTGTCTGGGTACAACCTAAAGTTTTATACCTTTTTTGATTTTGCCCTTATCTCGTGAGTGGGGCATATCCTGACACTGGGATAAGCTCATTCTAAGTGCTCTCTAATATACTCCCTGGTGTGTAGGCTGTCCGCTTTGCTTTCACAATTTCTCCCAGCATAGCACATCAAAAAAAGACAACATGGAACACACAGAAAATGATCACATGTGTGCCAGAAATTTTAGGCATCCAAACCCTGGACAGGCTATTAGGAGATGGAAAGGAGTCCTATGATACCAAGAACTCCTGGGATGTTGAATTAAATCCCACTGCTAACACTTGCATTGATGGCTGATGCCAATTCCAAGCGCGTCACTGTGGCTCCTACAGAGACTGGCCCCCATGTCGTCACTCTCTCCCCCTCCACTGCTCTCCTTCCATCCTCTATTCCTGCCTTTTTCACTGCTTCACAGATAACCAATGAGGTTGAATCCACGCAAGGCTCAGCTGTAGCACTTTAGCCTGATCATTAGTTAAGTGCTTTTCAAAGCATGTTCTGCAGGGCTGAGAAGTCTCCTGGATGGGTGTCAGGGTCACTGCTGAGAAGCATTTCTTAGGGGAAACTGGCAACTGTCAGATATTTGCTTTTCAAACAGAACATCTCCATTCCTCTTTATTTTATAAAGAACCCTTTTCCAGGGCGCTGCCACATGCTTTCTTTTGAGGAAGTAGTCTGCTTTGGGAAAATACAGAAAGTATTCATATTGATAGAAGTGGAGAGATTAGTCTGTAAACCCTTCTGGGCTGAATTTTCACAGTAACATTTTAGAGACAATGCTTTGACCTTGTGGGTCCAAGACAAAGTGGAAGTGAAGGATGGACATTTATGGTCATTCAGTTTCTTTGTGATCTTAAATCACATGGACAGCCAGCCCGCCCAGCATAGAGGAGGGAGAGGGGAGAGGGGGAGGGGGAAGGAGACAAATGCTTTTTTGTAGCAACAAGGAAAACATTATTTCTGTACATCTTAGAAGATACCTAACACGTCCCTCCTCTCCCATTTCTCTATGTTCCTGATTTTTGTTTGTTTGTTGTGTGTTTGTTGCAGTCTTTGCTTTCGTATAGTATTAGGTTTACAAAATGGAATCAGTAGTTTCCTTGAGAAAACCTAACACCCAGTTAAATAAGAGCTCATTTACAGAGTCTCCCATTTCACTGAGTGAGTCAAGAACAGAAATTGTAAATGGTGCTTCAGTCACTGAATGCCCACAGCATTAATCAGGAAAGAAACAGTACTACACAAGGCCTTTTTCCTTCTGTCCTGACCCATTAAAAGAAGGGCCTGTCTTCCGGCGAAGGGGAGCTCCTGCTCCAGGCCCCCTCTGCAGTCCCTCCCGGAGACTGGGCCACAGGCAATCTTCTTAGGAAAAGAGCAACAAGGAGCTAGAAGGAGCTGAAACATACAAGCAACTTCCATCACCTTTTGTTTAATCTTTACTCTGGGGGGAATTATTTTCATATTTAATTAAGCCAGATATTTGCTTTATGGCAGGGAGCTACTCCTTTGTTTGGGTGGGGGGACTAGAGATGAGAGAGAGAGCAGAGCGTGATTTTCCTCAGTTCACACCCCCCACCTACCTTCTAAAGGACAGCTTAGTTGATTATCCTGTGAATCATCTTACAGCAAGATTGTGGGGCAAAACTCTAGCTTTTACATGGGAAAGGGGGTCTCCATCCTCTCTGCTCGCAGCCATCAAGCTCCTGCAGTCTCCCTGTCTGAGGTGAGCAGCAAAAGAATGCACCCATTTAACTTGGGTAATAACCATGCCCAACGAAAGAGTGGCGCTGGCTGCCTGCTGGTGCTGCAGGGACGATGTAAATGTTGTTTTCCTCTGCTGTCGCCCTCACACAGTCGGGTATATGTTGCAAAACGGAGGAAATTATCCAAGGGCTGTAATTATAGCAACTCATTGACACAAATGCTGAGAGGCAGATGTGGCATAAATAATGAGAGAACACAAAGAAGACTCTTCATTATCAAATCCAGCCTTCGGGCTCCTCATCACGCGGGAAGCAGCCAAGGCCACAAAGGCCAACGGTAAGAATCAGTTTCCCCCAAGGCTGCTTGATTATCCCCCCTCCCAGGGAACTGAGGGGTGGATATCAGAGCTCCGACCTATTAGAGTAAAGAAGAAAAAAAAAAAAGCAAACATGAGCCATATTGCAAACGGTGTGGCCTCACATGGACACTGCCATATGGACATATGGATAGAATAAATAGGGTGTGTTTAGGGAATGCTGCAAAGCCACAGAGCAAAAGGGAAACCCAAACCAAAGCACGACTCCAACAAAAGTGAGGCCAAGCCAGGAAGACAGTAGCAAAAACAACAACAGTCAGATCAATCCCTTTAGTGGCGTAGCTGGCAGCTCCCATGATGGACATATTAGCCAAAAGTTCAGTTGTAATTTCTAACTTTTATCACAAAAGGGACTAGTTTTATCATCATACAGTAGCCATAGATATATAATTTTTAATTATTATAGATGCCCCCTACTTCCCTCCCTTTCTGGTCCCCTCCACCCACCTTCCCCTGCCTTTGGCCTTACCCTTGCTGTTGTCTGTGTCCATGGGCTATGCATATAAGTTCTCTAGCTATTCTCTTCACCTTCTTTCTCCGGTCAGCCCACCCACCTCCCCTCTGACATCTCTCAGTCTGTGCCATCTAGCCATGTCTCTGGTTCTGTTTTGTTCATGACTCTAGTTTGTTCATTAGATTCTGCATATAAGTGAGATCATATGGTATTTGTCTTTCCCTGAATGGCTTATTTCATTTAGCATAATAGTCTCCAGGTCTATCCATGCTGTTACAAAAGAAAGTAGTTCCTTCCTTTTTACAACAAGAGTATTCCATTGTGTAAACATATCACAGCTTTTTTTTACCTACTCATCTACTGATGGACACTTGGGTTGTTTTCTGTCTTGGCTATTGTAAATAACACTGCTATGAACATAAGGATGCATATATTCTTTCTGATTGGCATTCCCCACTAACAATTCGCTAGGGTTCCCTTTTCTCCATATTCTCTTTAGCACTTGTCTTTTGTTGATATATTGATGGTACCCATTCTGGCAGGTGTGAGGTGATATCTCATTGTGGTTTTCCTTTATATCTCTCTCATGATTAGTGACTTTGAGCATTTTTTTATTATGTCTATAGGTCATCTGTATGTCTCCTTTGGAGAAATGTCTATTGTGGTCCTTTGCCCATTTTTAAATTGCATTATTTGTGTTCCTAGTATTGAGTTCTGCATGCCTAAAATTTGTTTGGTACAGAATGGACAGAGCCAATGGCTTCATCTTTGAATTATTTCACATGAAAATACTTTATTTCTTCTAAAAGATTCTGGTGATCTATTGTCATGCCTCTATATAGGAAATAAAATGCAGCATTAATACAGTCTGAAACCCCCAGTCTCACTTCCTTTTTTATGTTTCTCTGTTTCCCTGTGCCCATATTTAAAGCAAGGATCCCTACACCTTTGCCTAAAATTCAATGAATTTTCAATGGAAACAAAAGGACACATTGAGATTAATTATCAGGATATTTTCCTTAAAGTAAAATAAATTTGGTGCCTCAGATGAATTCTAAATTCTAGGTGTTTTGTTGTTGTTTGTTTGTTTGTTTTTTAGGGCTTTGTGTTTAAGCCACACTTTTATCTCTTGCCTTCATTCATCTCCAGATATATTAAATCCTACTGTTATGACCAGTTTAGCACAGTTTATTCTGAAGAGGAGAATAATTTGAAATAATAATAGCTGATGTTTATTAAGCATTTAGTATATACCAGATGCTATACTAAAGGTTTTAATGTATCAACCCTTCTGATCCTCACATACACACTCCGTGGCAGGTACAGTTATTTTCTTCAAATTACACATAAGAGAACTGAAGCAAAGAGATGCAGTCCCTTGGTCAGGCTTACATGACCCGCTCATGTGGCAGAAGCAGGATCCATGCCACAGTCTGACTCCAGTATTATATTCAACCACTCATTAAGCATCAAAACCTGCAATTATCAGAGCCACCATTTTCCTTGACTGCTTCAGAAGGTTTTCCTAAAACTAAAACCAAAGAATGCATCTTAGCGCCCTCATATCTTATGTACTTGGAGATTAAAATAAAAATTAGATACTATTCTACCAAAAAGTTATTTCTGGCAACTTACAGTCAAAACCTACAGGGTCAACAAATAGTAACCTAATAGAAAATACAACCTGAGAATTATTAACAGAAAGGGTAGTTTACAAATGGTTTTGAAAACAAGGTGTTATCTTAAAAGCATGTCTGTCTCTTTATTAATTAACTTATTAATTAATGCCATTTTCCTTTCCTTTTCTTTTTTTGTAAAATGTTTTTCACTCTTCATATTCCCTTTCCTTTTGCTGAAATCTTTCACTGATTATTTAATCCCAATAGGATTGGTCTCCACACCTCAACTTTTCAGCTAGTTCAAAACTAGAATAAATATTATTGGGTCAAAAGGCAAAACTCTCGGATGTAAGAGACATGAGTACACAACTCAGAATATTATTCCATACAGAAGGATGGTCAGAATGCTATTATAATATTTCACCCTATTGCACATTTCAGACTGCAGTCCCACAAGCACAGATGGAGCCAAAGACCTCAGGGCTTTTTATAAGAAAGGAACATGCACACTCCAAAGTTCAGATTTGATAGTTATCCTTACTGAAATTAAACATTCAGCTTAAACTCCAGTAAAGATACAGTTGGTAATTTTAAAACTGGAAGTGATATTGGAAAAACTTGTTAGATTTGTAAATGGCATTGCAGCTGCCAGTTGAAAAGAAACAGTCGTACGCATTCACATGTTTAATCCAGGAAAGTATATGCTGGAATAAGTATTAATTGTTAGTAAGAAAAAAGAAATATGCCTCAAGCACTTACAATTAGCACTTAAAGTTTGGGTCTTTGGTCAAAGTTGTTTAGTTGGTTGTTACAATAAATCCTTATGCATTTTTATTGTGGAGATTTAGCCAAATGTTTTGCCTCTCATATACTCTCTGGCTTCATGAACAAGAAATGTACTAAATAAATGTACTAAGAAAAGCATTTAAATCCATTTTCCTCACTCACAGCAAACAAGGTATGAGTGACAAATCTTGTAAAATGAAATATTCTTTATGGGAAAGTGGATCCGAATATATTTACCTATCCCATGGCCAAACAGAGACTCTTCTTAGATTGTAACATAGAAATTGTACTATCAAAACAAATATGAAAAGAACCTACTTTTCTGTGTGTTAAGGTATATTTGTCTCTCTTCACCTTTTTTATTACTATAGATCATTCAGATGGTGAGGAGGAGTAGGGAGGAAATTTGCTTCAGTGATTCTTACTGCATTTTTAAGCCAATTTCCACATTGGGTGCAGAAAGCTGATGTGTTGCCCTAATTTACAAGAATATGATAAAAAGCTTTGCTAATTTTATTGATCTTCTCTTTCACTATAGCAAGATAACCCAATATAGTGAGTAGGACAAGTAGAATTAATTTTCATCTAGAGAAGGCCTGCTAGGCCTCGCTCCCTTGGAATATGATGCAGACTTAGACCCATTCATAAGAGTCAATTATTTACTTAGATTATAAAAATACTATTTACCAGTCTGCCCCTAAAGAGAGTCTTTGGACATTTCGGGCCCTAATTAAAAGTATGATTTAAAGTTTTGCCCTCTGGGAACTACTTATACTTGCATCCATTTTCTAAATATTTCTGCCCATTGGAATTTGCCTTTAATTTTTGGATTGGAAGCAAAACTAAAACACTGAAACCAAGAATTCAATCACAGCTGGAAGATTATGTACAGATGTTTCACACAAATTATTTCATAGCTGAAAGACAAAAATAAAATTGAGGAAGAAACCAGTGTTATTTCTCAATGAATATGGAAGGTACTCTAAATATACATAATAATTATTAGGTAATTCATTTATCAGATGATTAATTCTTACAGAACCAGAAAATTTGAAAAGGATACTTAAGTCCTCTGTCAAAAACTCTCTAATCTTGTTTGTCTAAATGCAAGTTATATTAAAAATAGTGAACATAATTCTGAAATATCACAGGATACTTCAAATCAAATAGATCAAGTTAAGAAAATTACATTGTTTTAAAATAGATTACTTATCTCCCCTAATCTTCTGTGTTTCCTGTCTCTATTTCACTCTTTTAAATCTTCATTATCATGTGTCCAGCTTTAATATACCAAGACTAAGAAATAATCTTATTTGATACAGGCATACCAGCTGATTCCCCTCAGCCTATGGGAAATACTGAAAGTGCCATTTAGTTTAAAGGATATGATTAGAAGTAGCTCAAATATAAAAGTGTGGCCTGCTTTTTTCTCAATGTTCACCATCTTGTTGGAATTAATAAAATCACATTCACTTTAATAATTCCGTTATTACT
Organism: Vespertilio murinus; assembly: GCA_963924515.1. Lineage (NCBI taxonomy): Eukaryota > Metazoa > Chordata > Mammalia > Chiroptera > Vespertilionidae > Vespertilio > Vespertilio murinus. Next base: position 28,479,312 of record OZ004711.1, read on the forward strand.
ATCTTTGCTAACATGAGAACTCGAAACCTCTGTAAAGTCCTTCCGATCTATTTTTGGTGTTCTCAGGGGAGTGTTACAAGTGTGCACAATACTTGCCAAAATATGGCTAATGATCAATTCCTTAATGCTCTCCAAAAATGAGCTAACACTGAATAACCTTGTTTTACAGTGAGGTATTATGTATTTTCCTCCATTCCGTGTCATGTTCTATTAAACACTCTTCAAATCAGTACTTGTACTCCAATATCTTATAGTATTTGGTGAAACATCTCCTTCAAGTTGTTTTTTTCCCCATGAATTAGAGTTTATTTCTAGGACCCACACATGCAACTATTGCCCTAGGCCAGGTGCAGAGTACCTGGGAGCCTCCATAGTACCCTCAGAATCCCAAATATGCAGCTGACTCTGGGCCTTAGTGCCTACCTCCTTCTCCTCAGTATGTTATTATTCCCTGGCAAGAGTCTCTAGCCCCTCAGTTTATAGGTTTTGTTTGGCTCCCACTAATCAGATATGCCCAGAGCTGTCCCCAAACCAGCCTGAATTCAAACTGGAACTTGTGACAATAATAAATTATGTCTATATATATATATATATATATATATATATATATATATATATTAAATACTACTGGATTTTTAAAAGGAAGACATTAATATTATATAAAATATTTGTTTCTCTTTCTCAATCGGTGCTTAGTAAGCTGATCCCTTTCTGGGTTTGCATTTTCCAGAGAAGTCCAATTTGATGAGCGGCAAAGGAGAAATTACTACAGGAAGCCAGGAACAAAGCTATATCTTGCTAAAGCATTATAATGCTTCCTGGTAGCATTATAGTTACTTAAATACCACATTCAATAGAATCTTCTTTACTTTCATCTGGTTAACACCAGTCTTTCAATGGGGAGAAGAAATAACAGTTGGTGTTCTGGTCTGCTGAGACACATGAAGCAGGCACATATTGAAGGTCAACTCTACAGTCTGTCAAGATGTGGGAAGTGTGGAGGAGGGGCATTTGTTCATTCTCCTCTCATATAAAAAGATGTATCTAATCATGTCTCTTTGAGCATAGGGAGAGAAAAAAAATTTGGAAAGCATCAATGTTCTTTGGCTCACTTGACAGTGCATGAATTATCAACATATATGAAATTATTCATTTATGCAAACTATAATTTGTATAGCCTCTTATTCAGCATGAATACTATCCATGTGTGCCAAACATACAGAGCCCTAACTTCATTAGAATAAGTATTCAAGGCAGGGGTGTCTGACCTCTAATTTCTTTCCCTGTCATACACACACGCATAAATAAATTGCAAGAGAAAACCCACATTTCCTCATTAAATGTAGTTCTGTGAAAAGCAGTAACTAAAATGTGGAAAATGGGCAATGCTCACTGCACAAGATATTTGTTATAGTCTGAGAAAAATGGAGACGCCAAAGCAACATCTGAAGGCTATGTGATCCCTTGAAAATGTCATGAATTGCATATTTCTAGAAGAATGTCATAATGTAACATCAGAGCAAAGTGAAGGGAGACAAATAAATAACATTCATTTCAAATATTCTTCTATAATTTAGACAATGCCACCAAAGAAAATATCTTGCTGAAATTATATTTATCCTCTTGATTATCCCACAAACTTGATATTGATTAGCTCAATGTTTCAGAAGTTTCACAGAAAAAGAATGAAATGATGGTATAGATTCAATCCCTAAAATGAACCAACTTCCCAATTATCTGGCTATCCTATTAGATAAAGAAAGAGAAGGAAGAGAAAAGAAAGAAACAGAAAAAAGCAACTAAAACTTTCAACTTTATTTGAATAAGTAAAACCAAAAATACTATTAAATGGCTTTCTTAAAAATTCTTATATGCCTAAAAATGACACTTGTTTTTCCATATGTTTTTCCAGGGATTATGGAATGGGAGCCCGCTGGTGATGGTTACAGTAACCAATGCTGATTATGCCTTCTGACAGACGAAATACCTTTCTTTCTTTCTTTCTTTCTTTCTTTCTTTCTTTCTTTCTTTCTTTCTTTCTTTCTTTCTTTCTTCTTTCTAGTGGCAGAGGCTGTGTAGAAACTTTCCAACTGTCTTTATGGACAGACAGAAGGAAAGGGTATAACTATTCAATTGCAAAGATTCTTTAGTGTCTGAATATGGACCTTTAGCAACACAGCCCAATCCCTGTGGAGAGGCTACATGTAGGGGATATCCTCTACTTTCTTTTCCTTCCCTGCAATCCCTACTCCAACTCTGATGTGAGAAACCATTTATTGATTTTTTTTTAATCAGCAAAAGAGAGAGAATGGACTCTTAAGTAGACTGAGCAAGAGGCATAACTCTACACTTATTCTTTAAGAAGAAGAAAATCTTTAGGAGACAGTTTGCCTCTTCAAACTACACCTTGTACATGTCTGGTGTATATGGAGTCCTCAGTGGTTCTAACTGATGACTGGGGGCATATCTACTAGAAACTCATTGGTGGAAGTTGTTACAGGAGTATGTCAAGCCTTCTGGTTTAAATAGTATTATTATTATTATTATTATTATTATTATTTCATTATCATTATTATTTACACAGAAGTAATATATAGGAAATAAAACCAAGAAAAAGAAAAATACAGCATGAAACTTTTTTACCTCATGATGAATATTTCCAGTATCCAGGTATTTTCATTAATATCAGCCAACCACGGAGCCTATTGAAATGCCATCTAATTAGATAAAAGTATAAGAATATCAGAATTAGAAAATGAGAAACATTAATCCAATTTAATTTTGCTTTAAAAAATCTAGCTAGGAATATAATTTTTAAAAATTACTAGTGACTTCTTGTTTTAGCTCTAAAATGTAAAAAATATAAGAATGGTTATTTTTTTTTAATAAGAAGAAAAATACTGGACAAATTGGAAATCAATTCCTTTCCTCGAGCCCATCCCAATGAGGTTTTAAGGAGAAACAGGCACGTGGAGAAACAGCCAGGATCAGCTGATCAGTAACAGAAGCAGCTCCTGGAGTTCAGGGAGAGCTACATGGCAATTTTGTTAAATTGCTGGAGGCTGTGTAGACTATCCTGAGAGTGAGAAGCTTTGTGGCGCTAAAATGTTAGGGAGCCACACAATTTAAGTGCTTTAGCTTTTGGAACTGTACCAGACTTCCATGATAAAGAGCTGAGATCTTTCCTGGCTCTGACAAGGAAAGGAGAAAAGTAATTATTATGAAATACAGCCGGAGCTGTCTCCATAACGCAGGGCTGGTCTTCAGGGAAAAGACTTTTCCAGAGCCTGATCCCTCAAGGAAAGGGCCTTCCTCTTACTCCATCCCCTTCTAGCCTTCTTGTCTCACCAAAGGCTGGCAGGGGGTTGGGGCACAGAACAGAGTCAAGAAGTAATAAATAAAACATAGTTATAAAATCTATATTTTTTTCAAGGAACAATGTTGAGAATGTTGTACTCAGGAAAATAGGGAAGTGAATATAGAGGGTAGGGTGATATCTCTGAAAATATCTGTGAAAGGCAGAGCCCAGAGACACAGAGCCACTAAAGGACAGACCTCTGCCACAGCTTACCACCATATTACAAAGTTTTAGTATAGTTATGGTGGGTTATATTTGAAAGAGCTGTAAGACACAGACTCTCTCTGATGGGAAATGCTTAGGGAAAGCCAAAGTCAATGGGAGAGGCCAGTACAAGAATCTTAGAGGAATCTGAAGCCTCTGCCATCTACAGCCACAGCAAATATTAGACACAATCCAACTCTTAGTCAGATTAATACAAACCTTACATTAAAGGCCTATTTAATAATTTACTACTACTTGGAATATGTTTGGCTCCCAGCAAGTAATTTCAAAACATGCCAAAAAGTAAGCAAGAAAACCAAATTCTGAAAAGCCAAAGCAACCATTAGAACCAGAGTCATATGTAACACAGTGGTTGGAATTATTAAATAAGAAGTTTTAAATAACTATGATTAGTATGTTAAGGGTTCTAATGGAAAAGTAGACAACACATAAGAACAGACAAGTAATACAAACAGAGAGAAGGGAGCTCTAAGAAAATACAAAAAAAATACTAGAAATCAAAGACACTGTAACAGAAGTGGAACATTTTTCTAATGGGCTATCAGTAGACTTGACATGGCTGATGAAAGAATCATTGACATTGACAATAGGTCAACAGAAATTTCCCAAACTAAAATACAAAAGAAAAAGGAAAAAGAAAACAAAACAGGATATTCAGAATTGTGGAAATTTTCAAAAGGTATAAAATGTGCATAATTGGAATACCAGAAAGAGAAGAATTAATGGAGCCGAAGAACTATCTGAAACACTAATGGATAAAAATGTTCCAAAATTAATGACAAATACCAAACCACAGATCCATATTTCCAGAAAGCTTAGCACCAAGCTGGATAAAAACCATATCTAAGCCAATCATATCCAAACTAGGAAACTAAAGACAAAGAAAGAAATAGACATAATTCAGATAGGAATGCACAAAAATATACCATACTAACATTAATTGAAATAAATCTGAATTAGCAATACTAATTTTTGACAAAGCCAATTTCAGATTAAGACATTTTTAGGGGTAGAAAGAACATACAATAATGACAAATATAAAAAACCATAACAACTGTAAATGTCTATATACCTAGCAAGAGAGCATCAAAAAATGAGAGGCATAAAATTATAGAACTGAATGGACAAATACACAAATCCACATTATAGTTGGGACTTTAAACACCCCTTTGTCAGTAACTAATATATCAAGCAGGCAGAAAATCAATAACAATATAGTTGACAAGAACCACACTATTAACCAACATGATATAACCAACTTAAATGAAGTGGACCAATTTCCTGGTTAAAACTTATACAAACAGAAATAGATAACATGAATAAATCTGGAAAAGGCTAAAATATAGGGATGGTTAACAGCTCTTTTGTTGTATTTATCAAAGCTAATAGATTTTATAGAACATAAAGTGAATCTTAATAATATAAGGCTGAAAGATCTTGAAATGAATCAGATAGTGCAGTGGTCGGCAAACTCATTAGTCAACCGAACCAAATATCAACTGTACAATAATTAAAATTTCTTTTGAGAGCCAAATTTTTAAAACATAAATTTCTCCTAATGCCACTTATTCAAAATAGACTCGCCCAGGCCATGGTATATTGTGGAAGAGCCACACTCAAGAAGCCAAAGAGCCACATGTAGCTCCCGAGAGGCAGTTTGCCAGCCATGGAGTGGAGAGCGGGAGCCTGGTGTCTCACTGTTATAGTGGGAGATTATAGGTAAGCAAGAGGTGGATGCTAAAATGAACCATGAAATGGTAATGGTTAGATTTGGATACATCAGTATGGGCTTTGTTAAGATAAATACACATGATTATAAATAAATATATATATATATTATGGATCTGTATATATATTAAATTAAAGCAAATGCATTTAATTGTTCTGTTAGCTGAGATGGCCCATAAGCAATAATACTCCAGTAGCAGCAAGAACACCTAGCACTTACACCTTGGTTTCATTACCATTTTCCAATTAAAGAAGCCAGGGCTCCTTGAGCAAATGGCTGATTAATAGAACTGGAGCAGGAAATACACAAAAAGACCCTAGAGCATCCTGTTGTTCCAGGAAGTAAGAAATTATGCACTCACACACATGATAAAAGTATGTCAAGGAGACAAAACAACCATATACATATATGTATAATCCATGAGCACAGACTGTAGTTTGGTGGAGGCCTAGACCAGGGGTAGGTTATAAGGGGTCAATGGGAGAAAAAAGAGGAGATATGTAATACTTTCAACAATAAATATATTTTTAAATAATTAAAAAAGATAGAACAGCCAACTGAAAGACCACTCAATGGCCAAAAGTGGAATAATTTGAGCAAAAAAAAATAATAATAAAGTAATTTTGAATTTTAAGCCAAAGTATGGAACAAATGTCTGTGAGTCTGTGAGTTGGGGGATAGAACGTAGTCAAGAAGTAATCAATGGAACATAGTCATAAAACCTATTTTTTAAGGAAATTCATTGGGAATGTTATAACTTCCTACATTAAAAATATATCTCATTCAAAAGAATTCCAAATAATTTGTGTATATATTTTGCTCTTACAGAGGTGGAGTACAATGCCTCATGGCTTATGTGTGGGCTGTGCTTGATGACTTCCTTTCAAAGAGCATGGGAGGGGGATTAAAAAGGTAAGTTTAGAGTGATGAAATCCAGCAAACACTACCCCAGACAGGAGGTGCAGGTAAATGCTGACAGTGATGCATATACCAATATTATATCAAACAATATTTTTTTTCAGGTTGGTTTGACATTTATTTATATTATTTTCTTTTTCTTCTTCATTTCTTACTTCTTTTCTCCCTCATTCACACCCTCTCTATTTCCTTTCTATCTTTCCTTCCTCTTTCTTTCTTTCATAAAATTAATTGTATCAAGCACGTTATTTATGAATGTATCTTACAGTTCATGCTTACAAAGCCCCCGATTCTAAAAATATAAATATCCACTCAAATACTGTTTATACATTTAAATCACTATTTTTGTTATTGGTTATGAAGTAAAGATACAACTCATTTTTTTCCAAGAAAGTATTAACCCAAAACCCTGACATTCCTTATTCAATAGTTCATTCTTTCCCTACTAATTTAAAATTTCATTGATATCATACACATTTATTTTCATTTCTTGGTTTTCTAATGTGTTTCTTTTCTTTCAATGACTATTTTAGCACATTAAATATTTTTAATTTGTTGTTATTACCTTGATGACTAAATTGATAACATCATGGATCTAGTTTGTTGCTTAGCAAAGCCCAATAATCATGAGAATGTACAGATTTTAGGAAGTTGTTCCTTCTTGGACCACCGCTGGGAAGAAGAGGTGGTGGAATTCACTAATCTGAGTAGAAGTTTCGGTGTCAAATTCTGTAACCTTGCCTGTGTGAGACATGAGACCACTTCATGACCACTGATTGCCTGTATGTTAATTCCACTTAAAAAACAAGCAATTTGGTGACCTATATAGTCTGATGTTAATACATGTTAAGTGCAATTGATTCTTCTGTTTTAGGCTTAACACCAAAGAGGTCAAGAGAAATTAGTCTCCATACCAAATCTATCCCCATCCAGGTGCAGTAGCACAAAACAGTCCCACAAAACTTTCTCACTCCAAATAATACCACCCTCCCTTTAAACACCTCTTCTTCTCTGCTGCTAAAGCAAGCTCCTCTGGGTAGGGACATGCTTTTGACTAGGATCTCCTGCTATCTTTTAACATTTCTGAGGACTCTGCTGCTACCATCAAAGAAAAAACTTTAATGTTAGAAGTATTTCCTTTCTTTAGGGTTGAATCACCAGGTAAAGTTTTATTGGCACATTTACTTACCATATTTTTCGCACCATAAGACGCACTCGACCATAAGACGCACCTGGTTTTTAGAGGAGAAAAATAGGAAAAAAATATTCTGAACCAAATAGTGTAATAAAATATTTAATAAAGTATAACAGAATAATATTTGAACCATATAAACTGAACAGCAGTCAACAGTGGCATTGAGAACCATTATCACTGTCATTAACACATAAAGACAAAGGTTTGAGTACTCTAGTCTTCTGAAAACCCCAAGAACTCTTCTTCGCTAGAGTCAGAATTCATGAAGCTCATTTGGTCACAATCACTGACATCACTTTCTTCGCTGTCTTCGTATAAAATACAGTCTTCACTTCCATCTAAGGCATTGCTAATGCCACATTTTTTGAACGACTGTACAACAATCTCTTCCTTCACTGAGTCCCATGATCTTTTCACCCATTCGCAAACTTGAGTGATGGTGGGCCTCTTCATTCGTCCAGTGGGTGTCAAATCATGGTTACCAGCAGCCATCCACTTGTTCCACTCTTCTCTCATAAAGACCTTAAATGGCTTGTTTATGGAGACATCAAGAGGTTGCAACTGGTTGGTAAGACCTTCGGGAATGACAGCTAGATGGGTCTTTACTTCCTTGAAGCATATGGTGGTGACACAGTACAGCAGCATCGTGCCTTCCTGCACACATCGGCTTCCGTAAGGAAGGTGAGGGAGGACCCGCTGCCACTCTGCAAGTATCTCAGTGGACTACTGAGAAGCCTGGATACGGGGCGGGGGAGGGATGATGCAGTCCCCAGGGACACGGAAGGTCCCGGGGGACCCGCTGCCACTCTGCAACTCGGACCATAAGATGCAGGCACTTTTCCTCCCACTATTTGGTGAAGAAAAAAGTGCGTCTTATGGTCTGAAAAATACGGTAATAAGATTTGAAAAATCCAGGGATTTAAAAAGATAAGAAATCCCAGTGATCCACTAAATATGTCCATGGGAAGATTGGGACTCATAGGTGAGATTGGTTCTGTTGTTTTATTTTTAATCTTAACTTTCTGTTTGCTTTGTGTTTTACAGATATTCAAGTTTGATGTTTCTACTAATTTGATATTCACATATTTCCTCTAAATGTAAAATGACTTAGTGACTAAGAGCAAAGACTCTGGAGCCAGATTGCCTGGATTTAAATTCTGGACCCAATACTGTCTAAGATAATTATTATGTAAACCTGGGTGATGAGGCAGAAGGAACACAATGATTTTTTAGAGTTATAGTGGAGCTTTGGCCAAAAGGCCCAACCAAGTATTTATTTCATTAACTAAGGAGTGTACTTTGTTTTATTTACAATTAGATCAAACTTTTAAAAAAACTTTTTGGTCTCCAGACTCTTTACATTTTAATTAATTGTTGCAAATAATGTGTAGATTCATCTATTGATATTTACTATATTAGAAATTAAAAGTGAGAAAATTTTAAAGTATTAATTTTTAGTTTATGGAAAATAATAATAAGATGGTCACATTACTAGAAATACCATGTTTTAAGAAAAAAATCTATTTCCCAAATATAAAAAGTAAGTGTGAATAATAGCATTATTTTACATTTTTATAATTCTCTTTATTTTTTTACCAAAAGAAGAAAGCCTGATTCCTATATATACTTCTGTGTGTAACCTGTTCCTATGTACTATTTTGGTTGAGGTATATAAAAAAAAGTTGGCATCATACACATGTACCCTTGGAAAAAGGAAGTCATTAATAACGGTGGTGGATATTCTTCATCATTACACCAAAACTCTGCAAAGTGTTGCTTTTAAAGTTTACTTGCAACATGGACTCTGAAACCACATTGGTGAACTTTGTATACTCTATAAGTAAAGCACATTGGTATATTGTGCAATTTAAGTGGATGATTTACCCATATATAACTTTATAACATTATGCATTGTCATTTGAAAAATATTAGTTCAATGAATTCTACAACATTCCAAATGTTGATACATTCATTGATTTATAAATATAAAAAACTATATTTATTAATTTCATTATTCATCTTAAAAGAAAAATCTTTAAATATCAGGAAGCTATCAAGTTTACAATGCAAATATGCTTTTTCCAAAATTCTAATTTGAGCTTCAAAACCTTAATTTTATCAAGTCAACAAATATTATTAGTGCTTTTGCTTGAAGAGTTTGCTTATTTTGCTAGTTTTTAGAAAATCCCTACCAAATATTCAGGTAATAATAGCAATCATTTTTTATTAGTCTTTAAAAAATGATTAAGTGATACTCCATGAAAAAAATCACCTATTTCAGTTAGCAACACAAACTATTGCATAGTGCTTTTTACTTATGACTACTCTAGGTAGCAGAAGTGCTCTATGTATTCTTCTCATTTTGTTACAAAAGTTACTGAAATTTGTATTCAAAGATTATAATTTAATAAAATTAATGTTTTTTTTATAATAAAGACATCTTACCTAAAATTGACAACTCATTTTAATTTATGAATGTCTGATGGAAAAAAATTTAATGGCTACTGGTACAATTTAGTGATATTAATTTAAACCACTATTGTTTCTGCATCATTGAAGCAAATGTCAATACAGTGAAAAAGGCAAATGATATGTCACTATTATTATAAAAGTAGTTTTGACCTTGTGGGTCCCTGGAAAAGTCTCAGTTTCTCCAGAAGTTCATGGGCCACAGTTTGAGATTTGCTGACTTAGATGCGAGTGGGTAGATCCAGTAGAATAGCAAAAAATTTTTGTCCAGTACAGAATACAATCCCAATGTAAATAGACTTGGTGTTTTATAAGGAATAAACTAATTGGTCTCTATTTAATGAAATCATTTCAGCATGCTTTTCCTGATGTTATAATCTGTTTCTCGGATTCTTTTTTTACTTAGCTGACATTTTGCTAGCTCTCCCATTAACAAGTTACATATATCATTTATATGTTCTCTCTGTATATTTATTTGCAACTTGTTTTTACCTTTTAAAAACTACAACTTGATGCCACTTACTATGTGATATTGAGTAAGTTACTTAAATTCTCTATGCCTTGTCTGTAAATGGAAATATTAACAGTTACCACTCATAGCATTATCGTATCACATGATTTAATACATCAATTCACTTAGCGCAGTACCTGACACAGCACAAATGCTCTACATACATAAATGGTGCCTATTACTATTTACATTATTTAAAAGAAAGCATTTCCCAAATATTTTTTTTTAAGTAGAGATGCACCACCCCTGAAAAACACTTTTGGTGTGACTATTTTTGAAAGCATGAAAACAGTAGAAATTTTTTAGACATGCAAACGTCTAAGATTAATCAAATACTCCAAAAGACCTTAGCCATCTTGTAAGTGGGGTGAAGTTAAGGGACTGCAAAATCTCCTTACGAGGCGAATTTTTCCCAAAGGTAAATGCTCGGTATTATGAGCCCTGGAAGCAGCTGAGGTGACTCAGTGGGGTTTTGTTTTTAGACAGCTCTTCCCTGCAGGTCCTGCCTCCCTCCTGTTGACTCAGACATCCGCAGGTTATTGGGTGAGTGCAAAACCTGTGACCAGGACAGAAATAAACCTCCAGTAGAGTTATGCAGACCCCGGCAGAATTCAGCGAAAAGTGCAGTAAAACTGAAATCTGAAGAGCTTTAGTCAACTTGCCCTTGAGCCCAGACTGTTATGTTTACTTGTATTGATATTCATAAAAATAGTTGGAGTGTGAACTAGGGACAAGCTACTATTTAAAAATTGCCAGTAGGGTTTGTTTTTCTATTACTTGAGGTGGAGGGAAGTTAGAGAACTTAAAATTATTTAAGCAGGAGAAGAAACATTTTTGTATTTTGTGGTTGAAATAGAATTTGCCCTGGGGTAGATTTTTCCTTTCTGGGAGGTATTCCTTTAGCCACCCTTTTTAGCCATGTAGATGCAAAGTGGTTGCACTTAGAAAAACAAACCCAAAGGCAGTGGCTGCTGACTGAGATGCTGCTCCATTATTGATGCAAACTGCTGTCTTGGCCTCTGTTGAGATGAATATGACTGTGCCTCCTTCTTCTCTTCCTGAAGCCCGAGATAGGGCAGGATCCTGGATTTCATAGAGGAGAGGACCAGAGAACAATTCAATGTTATCTCCTCAAATAAATAATAAACGTAATTCAAATTTTCCTATAACATGTTTGCTTTTCCCCCCCTTTGATAACTTAGAAAAGTTTTCAGCGTGTTGTCAAAGTTCGGAAAACTCTTTCCAGTTTCTCACATAAACAAGTTGAAAGATGTCAGGTGCAGTAACTAATCTTAAATACTCTTCAATTAATGTTATTCATTAACCAGTTTGTCACCAATGTCCTTATTTTTGTGGGTTTTATGAATTTTATGTTATTTTGGTGATGTCTTTTTTGCCAAGTCAAAATGTAAAGTTTTTAAAAATATGTTCATGTGGTTTCTTACTCCTTGGTAATGGAATTATCAAATAATTCATGGACATATTTTATTCTCCTTTTCAAAATATATCATTTTTTTTCTTAATGATTTACTCCTTTTGGTATTCTTTGAAGAAATATTTCAGTACAACTTATTTTTTTAAAGTTAGAAAAATTTCTATTGATTTTACTATTCCTCTGTATTACTTCTATTTCATATTTTATTAACTTTTCTTCTATATTTTCTCTAATGTATTTGAAAGATAACTGACAGGTTAAAAAAAAATAGGACCCTTCACATATGTCCCATTAAAGACTCACTTATTTTGTTGAAATGTTCCAAAGTGTATTTCCAGATTACTTTATCTGGTATAATTTTTTATATCAACTTTGTGAATCTCACTTATGCCCAGATGATAGTCTTTAAAATGTCAGTGTAGTATGTTGGGAGTCTTAAACAATTTTGAAATAGGCAGACTCTCCCCTTTTATTTAGACTTGGTGCAGAAAAATCAAAGTTGGAATGCATATTGAAAATGCTCCATGCACAAAAAAACCTCAAATTATAAGACTTCTAGAAGTAAACATGGGGGGGGGAACGTTCTTCATATGTTGGTCTTGGCAATGATTCTTGGATATGACACTAAAAGCACAAGCAACAAAAGCAAAAATAAATAAGTGGGACTACATCAAACTAAAAAAGCTTCTGCACAACAGAAGAGAAAATGAATAAAATGAAAAGACAACATACCGAATGGGAGAAAATATTTGCAAACCAAATATTTTAAAGAAGTTAACACCCAAACTATATATAAGGAACTCACACAACTCAATAACAACAAAAATGGATAAAAGATCTGAAAAACATTTTTCAATATATATAGCTAACAGGTATATTAAAATGTGTATAAAGTCACTAAACATTAGGAAAATGCAATTCAGCTGTTATAATAGCAACTGTTAAGAATGCTATTATATAAGAAAAGAGAAGACATAACTAACATTGGAGATGGTGTGGAGAAAACAAAATCCTTTTTGGATCTGGAATAGTTGATGGGAGTGTAAATTGGTGCAGCTATTATGAAAAACAGTATGACAGTTCTCAGTAAATTAAAAATAGAACTACCATATAATCTACAAATTCCACTTCGAGTATATATCCATGGGAAATCAAATCAATATCTTGAAGAGATGTCTACACTTCCATGTTCATTGCAACATTAGTCACAATAACCAGGATCTGGAAACAATGGAAATGTCCAGGGGCGGATCAATGGATGAAGAAAACATTATATATGCATATGTATGGGTTGGGGGAAAAGCAGGTTTAAAGATATGAGTATGTGAAACACAGTTTATTCTTGTATTATTATTTATTAATTATTGTATTATTTTCTATCTGAATAACTGTACATGTACTTTTGCCTCACCCTGTATAGATATAGGGTGGGGGGTGGGAGGGAATCATGCTATTTGTGACAAATGCTGAACCTGGAAGACATTATGGTAAGTGAAATAATCCAGATGCAGAAAGACATACTGTATTATCTCAGTTATATGATGGATCTAAAAAAGTTGAATTCACAGAAGCAGATTGTAGAATGGTGGTTGTTGCCAGGGGGTGGGGAAAATGGGAAGATATTGGCCAAAGGGTACAATTTTTCAGTTATAAGATGAGTAAGTTCTGGGAGCTACTGTATGCCCTGGTGACTGTACTTAACACTTTTTTATTATATACTTGAAGTTGGCTATGAGAGTAAGATATTAAATGTTCTCACCACATGCATGTGTGTAGGTACACACACACACACACACACACACACACACACACATACACACAAAGTAACTAATGAGGTGTGAATGTGTTAATTAACATGACTGCAACAATTGTTTCACTATGAATAGGTGTATCAAATTATCACTTTGTACACCTTAAATATATGTGATTTTGTCTGTCAGTTTTACCTTAGTAAAGCTAGAAAAAAGAAATAAAACTACTCCATTTACAAGAAGAACTCCCAAAAAACACATATAACTGTTGCAAATTAATAAAATAATTATTTCAATTATGGCTCAATAATGAAATAGTCAACTTAGTGAGGTTTAGAAAATGATCTGGATGTGGCCATTTTCATATCACAATATGTCCTGCTGTATGGTGTTTAGCACAATGAACTGGAAACTAGCGTTTGTTTGAAAATTTCAAATTTTTATCCTATTTTTCTTGGTCTACTTTCCCACGTTTCCTCTCTAGACCCTACTGTGTTATTCAGTCTGCTTTTTGGCTAACTTCTCCCACTTGAGAATGCCACAAGTCAGAACTTGATTTGTCAGCACTGAGCTGGGGATTTTCTTCAAGGTAACACAATACCCAAACCTTATGATTTGAGAAAATCAGGACTCCTCCAGGTTTTACTTGCTCTCTGTATCCCAGGTTCACCCATCACCATTTTCTAAGCTACGAGAAGGTGAGATTTCTAAGCTAAGAGATTAGAAACATCAGTAAGTGCTAGTCCAGGGACACTAATCCAAATGGGCTGCCAGAAATGCCCTCTCAGGTGGGCTTTGCTGTTGTTATAATAATTACTATATACAGGCACTGTTGTGTTTGACCTATATTAATTAATTTAGTCATCACTGCAGTCCTATGAAACAGTTATGATTATTATCTTCATTTTCGGACCAGGGAAAGGCATCTCAGAGAAAAGTAACTCTGTCTTGATCACATAGCTGGTACTTTAGCGGTAGGACTGAAACCAGACAGCCCAGTTACATATGCTCTAACACACTTTGGTGAAATATCACAAGGCTCATATTCCAAATACAGGATATCCAGAAAATTAGAGGCATATTTGAAAAGGCTGACATTTCCAAAGTAGGATTATTCTCATCAGAAGATTACGTGGCATTATTTTTCTTACATACTAACTGGGCATTCACAAGTTTCACAACTTGCTCTTTGGTATATTTCTAGGTAATTTCCCAGGGCAGGTTGTCAACCAATGGTTATTGGCACCAACTCAAACGCCAACAGGAACCCCCGATTAGGGGTGTGGTGAAAAAGGAGACTTACTTTGTGCAAAAGGCTCAATGGTAATACAACATGGCTGTGGAATAGCATGGCTGTGGAACAGCTGGTGTGGGGTTGCAGCGCCCCTCTGCAGGCCCTGCTCCCAGGGGTCTGCCCTGGGGAGATGTCCTCTGTGTTTCAGCTCCAGCTCAGACACACAACCTTTGGTCTTATGTGGAGGAAAGTGCACTCACTGAGATTGAGGGGAGCTGGCTTATGTAGGCAAATGTTCCATCCCTGGTTCCTGATTGGTCTGTCCTCGCGCAAATGCGAATGTCCAATCTTCACAATTTGGTTTGTCCAAAGGCACCATCTTGATTGGTCAGAATAAAGCTGCTCTGATTGCTCAGTGCTTTGCAGCTCTGATTGGATGGGTAAAGCCTCATTCTTATGGGTTAAAATAGGACTCCAGGCACCCTTCATAAGAGCTGGTTCAGGTGGCAGAAACACAGTGCAGGCAGGCATTCAGCTCAGAGGCAGGTAGGTTAGTGCAGAAGCTTCTCCATGAAGTACAGTTTTCATGAGAGGCCCCACCCTCCTCACACCCCTCTTCCTTCCCACCCTCCCCCACCTCACCTGGAGCAGAAATGGCTGATTGATAGGCTCTGTTCTTAATTTTTTTATAAGTGATAGTATTTTTTTTATAATATATTTTATTGATTTTTTTTTTTTTTTTTTTTTTTTTTTTTTTTTTTTTTTTACAGAAAGGAAGGAAGATAGAGAGTTAGAAACATCGATGAGTCATCGGTCAGCTGCCTCTTGCACGCCCCCTACTGGGGATGTGCCCGCAACCAAGGTACATGCCCTCGACCAGAATCGAACCTTTGACCTCTTAGTCCGCAGACTGACACTCTATCCACTGAGCCAAACCAGTTTCGGCCTGTTCTTAAAATATTGAGCCCAGTTAGCCACTAGGAGTCCTTAATAGGTGTCTTTTTCCTCCTCAGGGTTCACAAGGTCCACAGGTTCCAGCACCACCTAGGACAAGGGAACTTATCTCTCCTCTTTTTTCTTCCCCATCTGTCTTCACACCCCAAGCCCTTTAGAGCATTGTCTCTTTATTCTTTAGTGCTTCCAAATCAAAAACAAATTGTCCAGTTCCTTTCCTCCCCCCAATAAAATTGCTTGATAAATATGAACAGTAGAACATACCACTAGAAATGTCCTTAAGTTTAGATACATAAAAACCTGCCTGAAGTATGCCCATGTCCCAGGGATTTCCTGCAGTGCCATCTCCTACCTCTCAAGGGCAGAGCACCTTCTTGCTCCAGCAGCAAAATTTACATCCTAAAGTGAGTTCTCAGCTGCTCATTCTTCTAGTTAAATCTTTGTTGGGTATTTTGTTTTTGTTTGTTTTGTTTTGTTTTGGTTGGGTTGGGCTCGGTTTCTGGTTTTTGTTTGTTGGTTGGTTTTACACTCCTCTGCACTATTTAAGGCTATAATTTTTATTTATTTTAGAACATATTGCAATTTTCCATGCAAAAGTGAATCTGGCACACTTTTTTCCTCAGTATTCCAAGATGCAAATTTGCTAGAGAAGTATCAAAACAAAATATTTCTCCTATGCCCACGTCTTTTCGGGGAACTGGAATTAAAATGTAAATGAAGTGTTGTGCATACTTTGTGCTTCTTTTTCTCTCTTTCCCTGGAGCAGGGGGAGGAAGTTAAGCCTGTTCCATGCTTTCAGACTCTAGAGAAACTTTTATATAACCCCTGATTCTGACAGTTTTCCATGAATCTCTGAGAAAAACACAGGAAAAAGCTTCAGAGTGGGTCCTTAGGGATGCTAAACTTGGATAGCCGCCTGAGACTTCATGTGATTCAGTGGAGACATGTGTGGCTCATTTATTTACAGAATTGCTTCTTTCCTATGTGTGTTCTTACACGTCAACCTCAGGGAGTCTCTTCTACATCCTTCTACAGACCTGCATCAAAGGTCCTGGTGTCAGGCAGAAGTGTGCCTGAGAGACAGATGGTGCCATGTTTCTCTTACTTCAGTAAAGGAGAGGCAATGACAACCAGGAAGAGGGACCTTATGGGGCAGTGATATAGCACATTTCCTTAGGTGAAGCATCTGTCTTTAGGCTACCAAATTAAATGTTCTCTTTTATTACTCGTTCAGAATGAACCTAAAGGATTTTAATAAGATCTGTTTTAGCACCTGCTAAAATCATGTTGGTCAATACCATTCATATTTTTTTATACCAAATACACCCCTGAAATGTCTATATGGTCTTATCAACAGCTCTTTTGGATTTATCATACCTTTGTTGCTCCAATTTCTGGATTCAGAGAGCTTGCTCACTTTTCACATTTGACAAGCTTCCTGTCTCAGTTTCACTGTTGCTTCCACATCTGTTTCTCACTTTCTTCCAGAAACAGATGTGGCCATTCTAAAAACTGATTTTCTAGGTGCAATTTACAATATTCACAGTTCCATTGATATATTTGGGGTTTGTAAATCTTTGTGAAATACTTATATTGAAGTAGCATTTTCATTCCAGTGTTTGTTCTTTAAACATTTTTTGGAGACTTTGTTTATGTTGTTTGTTTGCTTCTTACATGCAGAAAATATTTTGAAGGAAAATAAAATTGGGTCCATTAGGACACTGGAGTTCCTCAGGTGCTGTGTCTTGAAGGTTAACAATGGAAGCAGGTCTGGGCATCAGAAAGGCTGGGTTTGCAGAAATAACAGAAAGTGGAGTGGGGGAGAGGCTAAGGGGAGCTGACCCAGCTGCACCTGTGCTCAGAGGAGGGACAATTATTCAGGCCAAACATGTGTTATATCAATCGCAGGTGCTGCTGTGGGAGTACAGATTTAGCAAACACTCAAAATCAGTGATGTAGACAGCCCTCCTACTTTCCAAAACTTCTTTCAATGAAAACATAGATTTTTTTGGCCACTGGTCTATGGGTAAGGGTGCTAGACACTGAGGGGGCTGGAGCAGGGTAGGACCTGAAGCCTCAGAGAGCAGCTAATCAGAGTAGGTACTTAGAACAGGACCCAAGGAAACATAAGAGTTCTTACCCAAGTTGTACTGAATTGGGGAAATAGACAAACCAGTGGTGGGAGGCAGAGGAATAGGAATATACTGTTAGAAGCAGACTAAGCAGCCAGGCTGCTAATACTGAGCTACCAATTTCTTTAAAAAATATATATTTTATTGATTTTTTAACAGAGAGGAAGGGAGAGAGATAGAGAGCTAGAAATGTCGATGAGAGAGACACATCGACCAGCCGCCTCTTGCACACCCCTTACCAGGGATGTGCCCGCAACCAATGTACATGCCCTTAACCGGAATCGAACCTGGGGCCTTTCAGTCCACAGACCGACGCTCTACCACTGAGCCAAACCGGTTTCGGCACCAATTTCTTACTGCTCCTTTTTTATATCCATAGAGACAAGTTTGCATAAAAAGAAAAATTAATTCCTTCACAAAGTATTCTAATAAATATATCACAGTGCACAAATTAACATGTCCAAGGAACTCAAAACTCTTATCTCCTCTCCCTTCTTCTAATAACATTGGCTTTTGCTCTCGAGCCCATTGGCCCCAGTTCCCAGGGCAACCTGCCAATCAAGAATTACAGTGCAGCCGAAACCAGTTTGGCTCAGTGGTAGAGCGTCAGTCTGCGGACTGAAAGGTCCTGGGTTCGATTCCGGTCAAGGGCATATACATTGGTGGTGGGTACATCCCGGTAGGGGATGTGCAAGAGGCAGCTGGTCGATGTTTCTCTGTCATCAACATTTCTAGCTCTCTATCTCTCTCCCTTCTTCTCTGTAAAATATCAATAAAATATATATTAAAAAAAGAATTACAGTGCAGAATGTGGAGCAAGGGCAGTAGAGAAGCAAACCAGAAAGACCATGCCCTACAGCGGGGCACCTTGCCCTCCACCCCTGTGCGCAGCCCCAAACAGTATTCCTTTTGTTCTGCCTGGAAAAGGAACTTCCTTCCTCCTCCCTGCCCCACTCCCCGCCCAACTCTCCACATCTGGGATCTCAAACCAGCCAAGGAGGTGTGGACACGGAATTTAAGATGTGTTAAGATGCTTCCCAGAAGAAAATGAAAGCTGTAGCCCACAACTAGAGCGAATTGGGATTTTCCAATGTAGGTGGGGACTGTAATTATCTAAGGAACACGGCACACCTTTGAGTTTTCTGTACACCATGTTTTACTAGGTGTGCGCTAGGATGAGTGCCTGCACCCTTAATGGCTTCTGTGATGTTCCCACATGCTTACAACTGCTGCACATAGATGCCAAGTTCATGTGATGTGTGTTAACACCACCCTGGGTATGCGGGCCCAGAGCAGCTGTCCAGCATGTGTTTCCAGTGATGTGGGCTATGTTCTCGTCAGAGAACGTCCACAGGAGTCTAGTAAAACATTTCGCCCTGTCTCTCCCTTTGGTTCCTCCCTGCACATGTGTGTGGGAGTTGTGAGCTAAGTGTGTGAAACAGGATGAGTGAAAGGAAATCTGTCCCTTGAGTTGATGTAGGAGGTTCTTGTTTGGGGAGGTACAAAGGGAAACTTCTAGAGCTTGCAAATAAAGTGACCAGTCCATGAACCACTAAATTGTGTTCTTGTGGGTAGAACAGGAGGGCCTAAATAGTCTGTATTTCATCAGCAATTATTGCCAAAATCCAAGAAGTACTGGAGATTTGGTCACTATTTTTTTTCTTTTTCTTTCCTTCCTTCTTTCTTTTTCTTTTTTTTTTCTTTCCTTATTTTTTATTTTTTTTTAAGTGTGGCCAATATGCTCCAAACCCCTTTCAAGTTAGTACCTCTGTTTCAGGATGTGACAGAAGTACTGGCCTATGATTTAGCATCACTAATGCAAATAAATCTCCAGTGAGTGATGCCTTGTTGATTTGAAGCAGCTAACTTCCTATTCCACCGTGAGCCAATCAAGCTCCCAGTTAATATTTGAAATATGGTGACAAATAAAGCATATCCTTTTAAAAGTTGATTTTGAAATCATGCTGAGACAACCAATAATTACTGTGCATCCACTAGGTACATGGCCTAATTTGTGCAAGGTGCCAGATCTTTCTTGTTCCTGTGGATCAGCTCTCCCACGATCCTGTTAGCCCGTCGCCCTTCCCACCCAGGATAATATTCTTCTTGCTGCTCTTCTTGCTGCCCCAGGCACAGAGAGCATGGCTGCTTCATTTGCAGCAGCCTCTCTGGCTGACATAATTAGACTGTCTTAAGGTCTAAACACTACGGCCATTTCCCCTCCATGTCCCATTGTCACTCAGATCTTTACACACTGTGTTCTACTCTGAAGTAACTTGAAACAAAATATTTAAAGTTTAATGATTCTGTACTTAATCCACAAAAGGAATTTAACTGGTTTTTCATCTTTCAATAAAGGAGGCCTTTGTCAAGTATATCTGTTTACATTATGAAAGGATAGTAAGATTTGAGTGAAATAGTTTAAATGTAAAAGGTAAAATGTGTATAACTTTCTCTTAAAAATGCACATAAAGGAATTTTTATGTATTAAGAATGAGTAAGGTCTATCTTTGAGAAGATAGGTGAATTTTCTATTGCAAAGCAATCAAAAGGTTAATTTTGATATTTCTCAATAGGCAGCATTTCATAGAAATATTTCAATTTTATTTAAAAACAGGTAAAAACATCACTCACTGCTCTTTCTCTCCCTTCATATATATATATATATATATATATATATATATATATATATATATATATACATAATTCAATGTAGTAGCTAGTTTGGCACAGATTTAGTTATATACAGAGTAAATGCTATAACTATGACTTTTTGCTTAAATTAATCTGTTTCAAATTTTAAAATTAGCAATAGTTTACTAATCCTTATACTTCCCATAGAGAAAATTTAAAATAAATTATTTAATAAGTTCAGTTTTTCCATGTCTACCACCACCAACAACACCAAGAGCACATGAATTAAAGGGTGGGCATTTTTTAAGTTCCAATCTAGATGATTTACTTTCATGGACATACACACTCACACACATACACACACACACCAACATCCTTGCTTTTAGGGGTAAATGAATATTTGGAATCAAATTAGGATTTTCAGTTGCTGGACATTAATTAAAACTTGTCAGTCCACAATCTTTCTTTGCCTAAAAGGGTATAATAAGGTATATAAACTCTATATAGAGAACTAGACAGTAAGATCTCCAGCCTAGCAGGCTCTCTTTGGGGCTACTACTGGACTCTGCCTTGTATTGCAAAATCAGCCATAGATAGTGAATAAACAAGTGGGCTTGTCTGTGTTTCAATAAAGCCTTATTTACAACAATAGGTGTTGGGTTAGGTTTGTACTAATTTATCTGTTCTCTAAACCAAAGTGAAGGGTGAATCCCCCATGTAGACTAAAGTGAGCATTTGAAGCAATTAGCCACACTAACACTTCACAAAGTGTTTTCCACAAATATTACTCCTGAAAAACATTCTATTCAAACGAAAATTAAATGAACCCTAGCTGGTTTGGCTCAGGGGATAGAGTGCTGATTCCTATCAAGGGCACGTGCCCAGGTTGTAGGCTTCATCCCCAGTTAGGGGGCATGCAGGAGACAGCCAATCAAAGATTCTCTTTCATCATTGATATTTCTGTCTCTTTCTCTCTCCCCCTCTCCTTTCATGTATGAAATCAATAAAAATATATTTTTAAAAATATCCCCAAAATCCAAAGTGTGAAAACATAGTGTTAAAACTATTTAAATGAATTTCCGAATCACTATATACTATATCCCCTAAAGATTCAGTGGTAAAGAAAGAAAGCAGTAAAGAAATCTATTTACCTCAAAATTTCTCAAATCAAAAAAACATTTGTGTGTTTTTGTTTTGTTATTTTCAGAGTGAGTGGAAGAGAGAGAGAGACATTGGTGTGAAAGTGAAACTTTGATTGGCTATTTTCTACATACTTCCTACTGGGAATGGAGCCAGGAACTCAGGCATGTGCCCTGACCAGGAATTGAACTGGCAACCTTTCGGTGCATGGGACAACACCCAACCAAATGAACCACACTGGCCAGGGCTGTAAAACCTTTTTGAACACATGTCTACAGGCATCCTGTGGAGGGGGTGTTCTGTAGGGCACACATCGAGATTGCCTATCTAGATAGAGCAACGCCTTTCAAAATCTTTTGCATTATTAATTGGATATTTTCAATAAACCTACATTTTTTTTCTTGAATTATCCCAATAGCTTTGGCCCTAAGTGATGAACTTGCTAATGATTTCTCTTTTTGACATATACTGGACCCAGGTCTGGTTATGACATAATTATTCGGATGAACTGGACAAGCAGAATGTTAGTGGTGTTTACATAACTGGAATACTTAGAATGAAATGCATCCCAGAAGCCCCACTTTCTCTTGTTTCTGATTTGACTCACATCACCCACGGTCAAAGCAATTTGTTTCAAAGTTTGTCATTAATGAAGCTGACATTTTCAAGCTCACTCCACTCTCCTGGGATCTGTCATAGTAAACCGTTTTGTGGGAACTAGAAAAAATGGTCACATGTTACTCTCTTAAGGGTTTTACAGAACTAAATGTGTGTGTGTTAATGTAATTATTATTTAGTGCTAGCAATTGGTGCTATTTATAGAATGTATTGTAAAACTTATGTTATGGTCCCAATTGTTGATGTTAACCTGGAGAATTGAGGTGGAAAGATAGAAAGTCTTTTTAAAATCAACTTCCCTTTCTCCTTTGCTTTACTCACATATTTTTAGCTCCTTAAGGATATAAAAGAGTTCACCTCAAATCATAAAATATTAGAACAGAAAGGAAACAAGCACATTACTTGCCCCAACTTTCCCATTTTAGAGGTGAAAAGCTGAGGCTTAATGGTTATTGAGCTGATTGTGAGAGGGCAAGCATGCCCTGTTAGAGTGGTACTTCAGGGGTCAGCCCTTCTCACAGGGGCAGATCCAGGATTTGTGGGGTCTGAAGTTTCTAGTTTTCAGGCCATCTTTAAGAAAAAGGAGCACCTTACGTTGCAAATAAATCACAGGACCACGTGAACACATTGCTAAAGATTGTCACAGAACCTTGGAAGGAACCTGTGCACCTACACAGATGGGACCCTTGCCCCGCCCTTTATTTCTTTGAACAGGGGTTTGATTCTCTTTAAGCTACTGTCTGAGTGACAATATCAGTATTGCCAATTTTGAGGCTATTTCTATATCAATCCAGAACTTTTGTTCTAATAATCTATTAGAAATCCTTGTAAGCATAATCTATATTAGACTTCTTATTTCTGATACTCTTAGATAATTTTCATCAGTGCCAGGGCTGACCAGCAGCCTCTGAAAGACAGATGAACAGATTACTCAGACACAGCTTCACTGTGCAAGAGAGGGCTAAGGGACTCCTGGCTCTAGTGGCCTGAGCAGCCAGGATTGCCTGCCTCCTTAGCCTTTTATTGCAGTTGTTATCTTTGATACAACCATTAGGGTGAGTAATCTTGGGAGGACACACATGTTTACATTGTCCTCTGGGCAAGGGCATCCAGGCATTAAGAATAAGCATTCCAGTAAACACCCAGGGGTCTGCAAGTACACAGGCTTGTTTGGAAAGGTCAAGGAATAATTAGGGCGCCACCTTCCACACTCCGCTAAGTCTCCCCTAAGTCGGAATTCTGATAAACAGCTCAGGCGGCCTTCCACACACTTCCCTTTTCTCAGAATTGCCCTCCTTACAACTTTCCAACCACGTCTCTTGTGTTCCCCAACACAGTAGTCCTAGTCTAGAGGTAAAACTTCCTTGAGAGAAGCTATGCACATTCATTCCATTCAAGATCAAGGTCATGGTGTTCTTAGGTTATTTTATTTAGAATTATTGAGTGTAACTTCAAGAGGGCAGGGTTACCTTAATAAGTAGTCTTCTTTTTAATCCATAATAACATCTGAGTGAACCTACTTCCAATGTCATGCAGAGCAATACATGAGTCATCAAACATCAGAAAGGTAGGTTCTTGTGCAGAGGTGATGGCTCTAAAGCCTGAGGTGACACATTTCTTATTCTGTAGGAAAGAAATGAACGAACACATGAGAGGAATGAATAATCCCCATTTATTAATTTTTAGTTCTAACACTAAGTATGTATGTATATGTATGTTTATAGTTGTGATTATACGAAACAGTTCTTGTAATTTTCTATATGAACTATATATATTATTTATAATATATGTTATATAATATATATAGAGAGAGAGACTATATTTAGAGTATATGGAGATAATATTCATAGATATCTATATTGATATTTATTACATCTATCTGTCTATCTATCAAGAAAGGTAGAGAAGAGAGATGGAGGGAGGAACGGGAGAGAGAGTTTAATATATCGGTAAAAACAGCAGGGCAATTTTAACACAATGCAAGTAAACATTTCCCACTTTTGAAAGTTCTGTGTTTATTCCCAAATATCTATAACTTGTATTCTCTACAGAACTTTCTTGGCAAAATTCAAAAAATTAAACTTGTCTTTTGCTTCTCTGCTACCCTAAGTGTTTATTGGTTTTTCGTCATCATAAAGAAAACATCTATTAAGAGTTTTCATTGGACCTGTCAATAAGTGCTATACCAAGTTATGCCTCTTGGTGGGTAGAAAACAATGTTCATCAGCTGGTGGGATTTTAGGAACAGATTTCTGCAGGGCTGTAGGGAGACAACGTAGCAGAGAGAAGGACTGGGCACTGAAAAAAAAAAGTAAACCTCGAATGGAACTCTGTCTTTGCTATTGACTAATTGAACGATCTTAGACACCTCAGTTAACCTCAGTGAAAATGAAAATACTGGAAGAGATGTTACAAAGATTAGGGAGACCACTCAAATACATACAAAGCTCTCAGTAATGGTGCCATTATATTCAGGGTTTAGAGCCTGTGGGACAGCTGAGTTCTCATTCATATTAATTAGTGTTTGACTTACACTTACAGACACAACATACCCTTCTCCCCTCCCCTCCACATCCTCCCTCAATTCCTCCCTCAGTTATGAACCTGAACTAAGAAACAAGTTCTCACATGTTCTTCCCTCTAGTCCACTTCCATCAGTGCTGCTTCTTCTGGTGACTTCCCAGAGAACACTACCTCACACCATCAAGACCAGTCTCCACAGATGCCTAGTTCCAAACCCTCTGGATGCTGAAAGTTTGATGTGGGGTGGAGTAATAGAGGGGAAGAATAGGGTAGTATTTGGGACTTTTAGCTTTTGAGGTTGCAACTGTACAGGAAGAAAATGTTTTCCTCAGTTGTCTTAAGGTCCCTGGCTCTGTCTGAAAATAAAAATGACAAAAACAGGTTAACAGGAGAAAGCACACCCATTTCATTGAATTTTAGCATGTACACGGGAGCCTTCACAAGAGACTGAAGATCAGAAGAAGTGACAAGAACAGAAGTTTTTATATATTTTCAACAGAGTTGACAAGTCAGAGAAGTTGGGTTTGGGGCAATAAGTGATAAAGAAGTAACTAGGAAGATAAGGATGAGATTAACAGGTTTGTTTGTATAGAATCGTGGCCCCAATTTCCCTGTCACTGGTGATAAGAAGGTCTTCCCACCTCCTGGTATTGGGCGGGTGCCTTTCACCCCAGAGTTTTATGACCTGTTTCAGGAAAGAAAGACAAGTCGCGGGGAGGTCAGAATGACATCTTTTTTTGATGTTGTTGTTAAATTCTTTCAGCATAAAATATTTTATATCCTAAGGTGCCATATTTTAGGATAAAATGTCCTGAATCACATCACAACTAAAGGAACCCAGTACAAACATGCTCCTATAAAATATAATGTATTAGCTCACTGAACAGGAGTGATCAGGGTATTTGGCTGCAAGAAAACTCAAACAGTAGCATCAGGTCTCTATCTAGTTGCACCCTTAGCCCTGCTTTCCTCTGTAGATCTCAGCCTCAGAAGATGGTGGACTCTATAGTTTCAATTTTAAATCATCTAAGTCCAAGTCTAAAAAACAAAAACCAAAAAAATTATATAAATATGTTCCATTGACTTTATTTGGTTTGTTTGTGAATTGATTAATATAATCAAGAAGAGAGACAGGTTTGGGTCAAGTGCCCTCTCCTGTATCTGGGGCTTAGAGTCCACTCCACCGAATTCCACAGATTAAGAGTGGAAGATGGGAAGTTTCTTAAGATGCCTTTCCCAGAGGTTAAATTGAGGCTGGAAAGAAACAAATAATGATTGTCCACTTTGAATGGTCCTCTTAACACTGTATTGAACTTTGTCTCCCAGCCTTGAACAAAGTCTGGCAAAGCCTTATGCGCGCCTAAAACCTCTTTCTCGATAAGCCCATATCCAGTTCCATATCCAGCAAGGCTATAATTGGATCCTAACCAATCTCCCACCATTTCTTCCTTCTCCTGTTTCCCTTGAACTACCATACACAAGACTCTTCCAGGGCCACAACATGTAAATCACTGTGCATACCAAACAATAGTTATAGGTATAAAAATGGGTCGATTGCCTACCAGTTCTGTAAATATCAGTCTAGTTGGGATCACTGAGCCCTGCTTCACCATCATTCTATCATCATCATCATCATCATCATCATCATCATCATCACTTTAGGTCCTTGATTTTCCCAGTTACAACATTCTGCCCTATTATATATTAGATCAGGCAAAGAGGCTTACCTAAAAGACCTTAGCAACATCTAGGGACCCTAAGGAATTGTGAGAACAATTGCTTCTAGAGGCACAGGTGGCACAATCAGTAAGATATTACTATCATCACAATTATTACAAGGTGCCAGCATCTTGGATAGGAGGGTGTGGATTGGCTGTTCAGGGCAAGAGGAGTGAAACATTATAAAGGTGGCTTAGGACACCTAGCATTTGCTTTGTCACCTCTGTAACAGGTTTCCATTTCATTGTGGTAGCAGAAGAAAAAGCAGCTTGGCAGGCTTCTAGCTGACCTTCAGAAATAGAAGGGAAGCAGGATCAGCTACATTTATTCCTAAAATATAGTCTGAGGTGTTACAGAGGATAACTATAAGAGAGACCTAAAAAGAGAATTATCTCCCTTCTGCATTCTCAGAGATAACATTCCTGAACCAAAGAGAACTGAGCTCAATCCGTAGAACATTTAGTAAGGACTACATTTTCTTTTCCAAAGAATAAATTCCATTAGCTTAGAAAAGAAGTCTTAATCCAGAATATGGTTTTCATAGCCACATTGATTCTTGCTTTTGTTATAAAATATGAATCCAATTTAAATTTATTCCATGGAGATGGAGGAAGAGATAATAGCATGGAGTGGAAATAGACTTTGGAGTTAATGTGCCTGGGTTACGAACTCTAAGATCTTTAAAAGCTCTATTACTATACAAGAATTTTTCTCAGTCAACAATTTTACAAAAATGTATGTTCAACCTGAAGTTAATTTCTATTAACTTATCAATTCAGAGTACTGAAAATATTCTACTTTGATTACATCAGTGACTTTAAAATTGTAAATATGTAGTTAAGAAAATATTGATGTGTATCATAAGGTATAACAAATGAAGCTAATTTCTTGACCATCTCCTCTGTTTGGTTTTAAGAGGAAAATCTTGAGCCTTTAAAATTGGCCCCTTATTTTGGACATTATATCTCATTACGTACTTAGAGTTCTCAATTATGTGTATGTTTATGTGTGTATGTGTTCATATGAAAAATTATTTTTTAAAATCAAGATTAATTTCTCTAAGAGATGATTAATTACCAGTTTCACAGAAATCTGTTTAGGCAACATAGCTGGAGTCATAATCGAGTTTTCAGTCGGTTGACTCAGTGCCCAAAAGTTTTAGTTCTTTGGTGAAATGCCCAAGTTAAATGGCCATTTGATTGAAATACATGGCTGAAAGCATCAGGGATTTGGCAAAGCAACAAGATTGACAGCATGACACTCTCATATACATAAAAGAGCCAGAATAAAAAGATACATGTGGTTGGTTTTCTGTCCAAATCAGAATTTTAGTCTCCAGTGGAAGGACAGCCAGTGCTTTCCCAGAGATAAAAGGAACCATCCCCTCACTGCCCTAAATGGAGTCATTGTTTAATATATACAGATATAACACCACCAAACACACAAACTCACACGCCAACAGAGGAAGTGATTCAAGTTCTGGCCTGGGAAAGCAACTGCACATAGCCTCTCATTTTTATTTCATTTCATTTTAACTTGGCTGATTTATACACTCTAACACTGTAGCCAATGAGTCTTCTCTGTCTCTCACAAATCCCCTGGTTAAACTGGCAACAGTTATGACCTAGTTTAAGTGACTTCTTCAAAACAACCAGGATAGCATTTATTTGGTGTTTAATTTTAATTTTTTGTTTTCTGAGTAGCTGATCTCCAGGAATCAATCATATCACCATGTGGCCAAGCTAACATAATAATTATTCCAAAATAGAAACTGCAGGATAAGTTTATTACTGACCAGCCTACAAAAACAAAAACAAAACAAAACATACACACAAATATACACACACACACAAATGAAAACCCATCCTTTCAGACTCATTCCCAAGACGGAGATAGTAGTTGATGGTTTCTTTTTATTTATTTATTTTTTTAAATTGATTTCAGAGAGGAAGGAAGAGGGAGTGAGATAGAAACATTGATGATGAGAAAGAATCATTGATCAGCTGCCTCCTGCACAGCCACTACTGGGGATTGAGCCCACATCCCAAGCCTATGTCCTTGTCCAAAATCGAACCTGGGACCCTCCATTCTGTGCCAAACCAGGTAGGGCAGTAATTGATGGTTTCTGAAAATATTGATACTTAAAAGATCTTATTAAGATTATTTATTAATTCAATCTGGTTGTTAATTCACTTTAGTTTTGTTTTTAATATGTATTTTATTGATTTTTTTACAGAGAGGAAGGGAAAGGGATAGAGAGTTAGAAATATCTATGAGAGAGAAACATTGATCAACCACCTCCTGCACACCCACTATTGGGGATGTCCCCATAAACAAGGTACATGCCCTTGACCAGAATCAAACCTAAGACTCTTCAGTCTTCAGGCCAACACTCTATCCACTGAACCAAACTGATTAGGGCTGGTGTGTGTTTTGTATTTGAATTCATTGATTTTGGTTGTCTATCAATTATTTCCGCCAACTTTATTTGTTGTTGTCTCTTGATTTGTTAAATTTACTAAGTGAAAAACTTATAGTGTTTTTACACAAATTTTATTTAATTTAAATAGAATATAAACCCATGAACATTTTTATTATAGAATGAATGTTTGAATCTTCCCCAAATTCATATGTTAAATCCTAAACTCCTAATGGGACTATTTAGGGATAGGGCCTCTGAGGAGATAATAAAGGATAAATGAGGTTATAAACTAATCTGGTATGTTTGAAGCCCTTATAAGATGAGGAAGAGCCCCCAGATATCTCAGCCATGTGTAAATACAGTGCTAACATGGCTGTGTGCAGGTCAGGAAGAGAGTTCTCATTGGAAACCCAATTGGCCAGCACCTTGTTCTTGGCTTTCCCAGCTCTAGAACTGTGAGAAACAAATATCTGTTGTTAAGCCACCTAGCCTGTGGTATTTTGTTCTGGCAGCCCACACTGACTAATGCAACTTATCTAAATAAGGTTTTAGTTATCTCCTTAGATTTTGATTAAGAAATGTTCTTAACTTTATTGATCAGCGTATATATTTTTGTTTTGTGTTTATTTTTCCCATCATCATTTATCTCCTCTATGCCCTCTTCCACGTCTACCTACCCCCTTCCTCACCGGAATCACTACACTGTTGTTCGTGTCCATGAGTTCTCTCTATTTGTTTATGTTTTTTTTTGTTCTTGCTCAACCCCTCCTCCCTTGGCTCAATACTCCCTCTCCCCCAACACACATATCAGAGCTGTCTGCCAGTTCTCCATCTATATTTATGAGCCTGTCTCTATTTTACTTGATAGTTCTGTTTGTTCATTAAACTTAACATATGAGTGAAATCATATGATACTTGTCTTTCTCTGATTAGCTTATTTCACTTAGATTAATATTCTCCAGGTCCATCCATGCTGTGGAAAAGGGTAAACTTTTCTTACTTTTTATGGCAGAGTAATATTCCATTGTATAAATGTACCACAGCTTTTTTATCCACTCATCTACTGAGGGGCACTTGGGCTGCTTCCAAATTTTGGCTATTGTAAATAATGCTGGAGTGAACATAGGGATGCATATATTCTTTCGAATTAGTGTTTTAAGTTTCTTTGGATAAATTTCCAGAAGTGGAATTGAGTTGTCTATTTGATATACCTCTTTGATATGACAGTTGTTTAGAATAGTGGTTTTAGCATTTGTTGGCGATTAAATTACTTTTAATTTAAAATTTGTTCATTTAAAAACATGTTTTCTTACACTATTACATACATACAGGAAAGAGAAGAAATCATGAAGGAATACCCTAGTAATTATCAAAAGTCAATATGCCCATGTAACTATGGCCCTAAACACAATATCCTCTTTGTCCCAGAATAAACTGGCACACCTCTTCCAAAGTATTCCCCATTTCTCCTTCAACAGGTAGCCATTCTTCTGTCTTCTAACACCATTAAACATTTTGTCTGGACAGGCTGCCCTTAGTCGGTTCTGACACAGGTTCTGTTCCTTTACTGGCCTTTATAACAGGCTGTGGCAGAGCCCTTCTGTTTACCAAGAGCCAGGGGCAGACGGGAAAGCAGGAATACTACACTTCTAGTACAGACAGAATAATTGCAGAAATGGCCCCCAAAAGGAGCAAGGTCTCCAGTGTTCATAGTTCAGCCAGTAGATGTATTGAATCAAAATGCTATGTGGTTACATCCAGAGCAATGACAACTTGCCTGATATCACACAGTAAAGTCAACGTTGAACTCCCAAACTTCAGTGGATGTAACAAGTCAAATCAATTTTATTATTTTAATACCTGTTTCTGAGAACATAGACTTTATATTAATACTAGTAGCCTAGTGCACAACATTCGTGCACTGGGGGTGAGGAGGTTGCCTCTCAGCCTGGCCTGCATCCTCTCACAGGGAGCAGGGCTAAGCCAGCAGGTGGACATCCCCCAAGGAGTCCTTAGTACTGCAGCAGAGGTGAGGGAGGCTCCCACCACCACTGCTGCGCTCACCAGCCCTGAGCCCAGCTTCTAGCTGAGCGGCACACCCCCTGTGGGAGCGCACTGACCACCAGGGGACAGCTCCTGTGTTGTGCGTCTGCCCTCTGGTGGTCAGTGCACGGCATGGTGACCAGTCAATCAATTTGCATATTAGCCTTTTATTATATAGGATACTGCCTTTGTACAGATTCCAAAAATTCCCTTTTTGCTTTATGCATTTTATTTATTTTTTTCTTTCTTACTTGGTGGCTATATTGTGTTTTAGGATGAGTTAAAAAATCAAGGACTTGGTTTAGCAGCTGAATTTCATTTGTTGTTCACTCTGTTTCTATATCATAATTTAAAAGAACCAAAGGATGATTCTTTCCTGTCTTTTTGTTAACCATATCTGAAGATGCCAACAGCTGTTATAACTGTTTCCAAAAAGACTTTCCCTAAAGGAAGCTGATAGGTTTGGTTTTATGTTATTTAGGTCATTTAATCAGAAAGCAAATCATCTGTCTTTGATCGTGCCCTTGCCAGAAGATCCCTAACTCATTAGTGTGCTATTAATGAGGCTGGGTTTTAAAGCAGGTGTTGTTAAGTGCAATCAGAGCAGCTTTATTAAGCTGCAAATTGTCTTGCCACCACAAAGGAAGTCAGATTGGTCCACGCTCAGTAACCTTTGACTATATGCATGACTTGGCTGATTAAACCGCAATTGATAATGACCTTCAGTCTGGCGAAGCTGGGAAAAGGTGATGCCTGATGTTGGCATTCATTGAATGGGATGTGAGTGACAGGCAGGCAGTCTCTTTAATTTAGAAATCTATAATGTGATTTCAAAATTAACAAATATCACAGTGCAATGAGCAACTAATTTATGTGTATTAAACTGATGTTTTGATGTGTGTGTTATTCCAGAACAGAGGCATCATTCCACAGAGAGAGTTAACTTTATGTTACAGTAGTTTTGACTAGCCATATTGGGTAGCTAGAAAAGGAAGACTGTAGGAGATAGAAGACAGTTGTTTTTTAGAGATTATTAATTTATCCAGAAAGGTCATTTAATCAGAAAGCATTCTGAGCCCCTATAGGTTGATGACCCTGGCCTGGTGCATTGCACACAGGTGCTGCTTCTTAGGAACTCACAATAGGTGATAGACAGGAGCACCAATTTTATCACAATTTATTCAGTGCAACAGCAGTTTATCATTAGCGCACGAGAGGAATGCTGTCTGTCATTCTCAGGACCTCCACTGATTCCAAAATGGGGAGGGAGAATCAGAGGACTATGGAGGGATATTGTAATTTATTGAGTATCTATTATATGCTGGCAACTTTGTCCATGTTACCTCATTGAATCTTTGCAACAATTCTTAGGTAGATATTTTATTTCCCAGATGAGGAAAAAGAAGTTCATTCATTGGGTGAATATTTAGTCCAATGTCAATCAACTAATAATTAGCACAACCAGGACTTGAAATCAAACCGTTATTCTCTAAAACCCATAGCATTCTGTGGAAACACTCAAGGTAAATGGAAATAAGCACAAATAGCAAAGTATGTGTCATTCATGATGTGTGTGTGTGTGTGTGTGTGTGTGTATTCTAGTGTTTTTGTTGCCTGGCTTGAGCAATATAATACACAGCCCCATAATCTTGAAATCAATATTAAACAATGGCTTCTGCCTCATTGTATTATAAATTTCCCCTGTTTTTTGTAAGTTCGTCTTTATGAACATACAGAAGATGGCTTTCCCATTTGTCATACATATTTCCTTCACATTTAGAGGCCTTTACAAAGTACCCTGCTAAAGTATAAATAGCCCAGAGATGCTAGTAACTTTAAGTTGTGCTAACACTTCTACTTCCCAGCTTGGGTGAAAGGGCATTTTATTCTGGGGTGTGTTAATAGAAAGAAGTCTATCCCAGGCTCGCACAGGTTTGTTTAACTGATAAATAAAATTAGAGAGGTTTCTTTGTTAGTGCAGGACCTTTCAGAGCTTTTAATATGCTAATGGTATTGTGACTTTCCAAAGAGAGAATTTGGTATTCTGCATTTCCCAAGTTTTCTTGGCCATGTGGCTCTTTGTGCTTTGAGCACCAATTAACACTCAGAGGAATTAGTGTGTGCAGAACAGAACTGAGGCCTTGCTCTATAAAAAATTTGCATCCAAGTAACAGCTTAGAGAGAGCAGAGAAGAGAAACAAAGATGAAAGCACACTGATACAGAAAATAGGAAAGCCCCATGACTGGGTACCTTTTTCATGACTTATTGAGAACTTCTTGTGGTTATTTCAATGCTGTAAAAATCTTAAGTGATATGATCATGTGTGACATGAACAGAAATTATAGTCATCTAAATTGTCTAAACCGAATAAATAAACAAAAAAAAAAAACAACCCATCAATAGCTACTGTAACTATAGGTTGAGTTTCCAATCCCTACATCTCTCTTGAACAACACTTTAGTGAGTAATTCATCTTTAGATTATATAAAGATAACTAATCAAAGGCTTACTTGTGGTAAAAGGAATATGGTGCCTTGAAATAAACTATGTAGATTTACTGAGTTGACTAAGATGTGTAAAAGTACAAATTATGTGTAGCTTTAAGAGCTGTAATGTTCTAGGTCAACACTTGTTGCATTTCTAGAATCATATTTCAAAAGTATATTATAAAAACTGTCAAACAAAATCTCTATTTTGCAGTCACAGTCAGTTATCAATTTTCCCACTAGGGTACTCTCTCTGGCTGGGGTCCTCCACTGTTTGTCTTTGCTGTAGCACATTCCGTCTGTCCCCATGGTCATCCCATTGATTGCTTCCTGCTCTCAGAGCTAGGAAACTAGTTACCATCACGTTATAAAGCTCTCCATCTGCAAGGGCAAAACCCATCATTACAAGGTATCTCTGTCTCTCCAAGTTATTTGCTATTGTAGTTGTTACTGCTATAGCACTTCCTGCTCTTGTCCAGCTACTGCCTCAACGCAAGTAAGTCAGTGAGGTGGGAGCTGCCCTGCCCTGCAATTCCCTTTGACGCCACTGGAAGGTTTCCAAGCATGCGCTCTAGTGGTATCATTACCTGGAAACACCTTCTGCTCACAGGGAAAGAAAGCTGTTGGAAAACTGCCTGAGGATTGTTATATGTAAGAAGGTAATAAACTCACTTGCCACCCGCTCGATAATTATTTTCTTCTACTTGTTTTCCAGACTTCCTCAGAAGACCACTTAGCTCTACTCGCTTTAAAGAATTCCTTTTACCTCCTGCCACGTTTGCAGCAGGTTGATCCCAAAATAACAGATGGTAGAAATGATCACCGACATTAATCGCAATGAAGCCACCTCTTCAGACCAATGACAATCTTGCCTGGCTTTCACCTATAGGTTGGTGATTACAAGAAGATAGTAAGGATGCCCGATCATTTGGCCATCTGATAAAACAGACCTGGAATGTGGCCCAGATGAAAAGTTTTGGAGAACAGAGCAGGAGTTATTCAAGTTTTCCTTCAAGGTCATGCATTTCCTTTTCAGATAATAAACAGGTTTGAATAAGGATTATTTTCCAGGTTAAGCAATCACAGATTGTGACTAGGATAGGGGAAACTTATTTTGGGAAGGAGGATAAGAAAAGCACACTTTGGCTGATAGATGTTTCAATTTTCCTGAGAAGAGAAGTGCATTGACCAGATTGTAATCACTTTGGTAAATTACATTTCAATGCTGAGTCATCTGCACAGCAGTGAGGTGGTATCTTTCTCTTTGAAAGATAAATTGTAAGGCTGTATTATCCAAATATAATAAATGACTTAGAGGAACTCTGAAAGAAACTTAATGCATGCAGGAAGACTCTTAGCTTTTGCTTTTATCTTTTAAAGAGGAAAACGAGTCCAAAGATCTTAAAATCTCCAGGAAATATTTGCACAGGAAGTAACATTGCTGTAAATGATAAACTTGTATCTGACTTCACAAAAATTGTGCAGGTGACGATCAGGTGAATGAGAAGGATGCAAAGTGCAAGAGGGCATCTCTGAGGCTCAATTGAACTGAACAATATTGCAACTACTCATCCTCTTTATCAGCTGTTTCACTTCACAGTTATGTGAGAAGAAGCAGTGAGCTATACTAGGATAGTGGTTCTCAAAGTGTGTTCCCCGACCTCCTGCATCAGTATCATCTGGGTATTTGCTAGAAAAGCTAATAGTAGTGCTGGGTCCCAGAACTGCCAAATCAGAAACTTCGGTTTTGGGGTCCAGCAATCTACACTGTAACAGGACCTTCATGTGACTCTAACCCATGTTACAGTTTGGGAACCTTCCTAATCAGAAACTCTGCATATAGGAGGCTCTGCAATTCACCAAATTAGCTGAGTGCACATAGACAAACCCTCTAACTTCTCTGCATTTAATTTCTTCTCTGCAAATTCAGGACTGTGGGTTACATGATTTCTGACAGTGCTGTCTACATTATTACATTAAAATTGAAATTCTACTGTAACAGCTCAACCCTAAAAGCTTAGGCTCTGAAGACAGAAAGCCATATTTTCAAATCCCTCCTCTACCCTGATAGCTATGTCCTCTTTCTTTTGTTTAACCTCTCAAAGCCCCAGTTTTCTCATCTGTAAACTGCAGCTATTGATAGTTCTTAAATCATAGATTTTTGAGTTAAACGAGATAATACTAAATGTAGAGTGCTTGGCTTGGCACTCAGTAAAAGACGATTATTGTTATTTGGGAGAAGAGCTCTGACAAAAGGATATTTAATTCTTAAGATTATATAATGAGGGGAAAAAAACTTTTGTTTGAAGTTCTATAAGTAAACACTGTATGTTTTAAAACAAACATGCATGCTTAGCTTACTTTCTTGTGACTAACCAGTTCAGGCTATCAGAAAAGCCAGGGGCACTCAAGACTTCTACTCAAAATACCAAAGGTGCATTTCTCCCCCGTGCTAATTTGGTTAAACAATTATTTTAAAACCTGAAGAGAGATTTGGTGAAATGTTGGTGGAATAAGGATGGTGACTTTTGTTGCCCCCTCTAACAGCTTGATTTATTTTAGTTTGGCCTAAGAAAGAACACAGTATTTGCAAACAGTCCACAAGGAAATCAGGCATTAGTTGTTCACACGAAAGCATGATGCGGCTCATATTTATCCGTGTTGATCGCGGCCCCAGACGGTCTGACTGGGAACGTGCTTGGTAGCAGGAGAGCCAGGGACGCAGCAGCTCACAGATGCCTCCTTCTGTAACGCGAGGTGTTCAGCCTCAGACGGGCTTTGTTGGCTGTGTTGCTACACACAATGAATCAGTGTGGGGGCTCTGCGTGGCAGTGCCCAGGCCTCTGTTTTAGTTCTTAATTTCTTTCACAGCATCAAAAGGCCTTTCTATTCAAAAAGCTTTTCTCTTTCTTTTACTCCCGAGCCTCTGGAATGGAGGCAGAACTGCAATCTACCAGCAGCAGCCTTTGTTCTGGTCTTTCAGGAGGCTGGGGAACAGTGTGAGTCCTTCCTAATTAGCCCATGTACCAATGACATACCCCTCCAAGCCAGGAGAGGCTGCCATCCCACAGCCCAAGTGGCAGAAAGGGGGGAAAAGGCCTCTTTAATTAAGGCCCAACAAAACCGGGTTAAAAAAAACACAGTACTTTGTTCTCTACAAATGTGCTTTTTCAATCCCTGTAAATGCTGGCACATGCTTTTAAATTGGTGCCTTCACTTTTGCCAATGTGCTACCTCTCTGCTTTGGCTCAAGACTGCAGAAATTATTGGCCCAAAGGAGTGTGGGACCCAGCAGCTTGAGGCTACGTCTGTGTCTGCATTTCACAAGGGCACAGGCTGTGCACAAACCAGGAGCGGATCATCAGGAGATGGTCGCCGTGTAAAAGGATGCAGAACAGCTACCCCCTCCAGGCTTGGCATTTACACAGGCCGCTCACAAATGTCATTCCCCTGCTCATGCCACAGATGCATCAATTTTACTCTTCCACTGCCTGTCCCTCCTTTGTGTCTTTCAACATTAATGCATTTTTTCCCTAGATGACCTCTTCAAAGACTTAATACATTCAAGTTAAGGAGCTGCTCTTGAATATGGCGCTAATGCATTATTAGCGTTCTGTCTCTACCTCTTAGTATGTCCTAACTTTACCTTACTGTACTTATGGGAATGATCAGGTTTTGCTCTTTCATTTTCAAACTGAAAATACGTTCCCTGTTTTACTAACTATAAATGTTTCACTGTAAAAAAATTTAATGCAGGTAATCATAAGAAATGTTTTTTTAAATTATGCAAAATTGTACCATTTAGAGATAATTACTGCTAACATTTAGTGGGGGGATCCGTTCATCTGTGTATTTCCATGCAAGTTTACACAAATAGGATGTTTTCATTCCCACTCTCTCTTCGCTCGACAATATGTGTAGACATATGTTTAAGTCAGTAAATACGGAGGCCTTTCTAATTGCTGTGTAGTACTAGACTTTGAAGAATACAGAGACTATTATTGAATGTAAGTTTTGTATTTGCATCCATTTAATATCTAATTAATTTCATTTGAGTACCTCATGAACATTAAGAAACGTCAAAATTCCCCATTTAATGAAGATTTTTTTTTTTGCAGGTAACAGTCTAGATAGGAAGGAATATTCTTGAAGCAATGTCATAGTTGCATGTATCTTACATGAGGGGAGACAGGATGCACACGAGCATACATGATGTTTTTATTTTTAACTTTATTTTATACATAATTATTTTTCCAATAAGATAATTTACTTCTAGTCAGTGAATCTCAGTGCTTTCTTGAAAGCTATCGTTGTAAAAAATCACAAAATTGCGGGTTTGTTTTAAAAGTAGCCTTTTGCCTGTACAACACCAAACATTTGGTCAGTTCACCACGACGTTAGTCAAACATTGAAATGTTTGGCAGATGTTGTGTTTGAGTTGATCACGACCTAGTCATCAAGTTGACACAGGCTGAGTAAATGAGAACAGAGAAAAGCAGAACATGTCCTTGAACTATCTTATTTTCTTTCTGAAATGTAACCTAAAATACATATGCCTCTAACATGGACTACATACTTTACAAAAGTCATGATATACTGGGGAAAAGGCCAGTCTTAAAAACAGACTACTTGAGACCCATTGTCTCTTCTACTCACAGGCACTTAATACTCCGTAGCCTCAATGTCATTATCTGTAAAAGGAGGAAAAGGTCTCAAAGGAATATTGTAAGAATCAGACACCATAATGTCAATAGCTAGTACTTCACATTTTAATTAAATTCAGAAAATATTCTTGGAATACCTACTGCGTTTCAGGCTTTCTGAGAAAAACAAAACCAGTTTCGTTTTTATAGCTATAATAGTGTGGAGGAGGATAAGTATTTGTTCTTCTATCCTTCTCAGTTGTTCTATCCAGCCTAATAATTAAATTGATATGAAACAGAGTAACAGGAAACATATGAAATTTATTCTATACGCACATATAGGAGTTTCATAAAACCATGGGTCCTGAGGATGAATTGGGCAGGTAAGGTTTATATGCCATTTTGACCTCACACATCGGGAGATGGGGTGTGGTTTGGAACTTCAAAGAGCAGGAAGACAGTTCACATAGAGATAGAAAAGCATATATTTGGTAAATAAATGTTTGCTGAGCCATCCTTAGCAATGGACACAGAGAGGATTTTGATCAAAAAGGACTTACTAGTTTCCTTCTGTTTATCACACACTAGCTCATATTTAACTATAGTTAAACCTCTTAAATGTCAGAGTTAAAATTCACCCCTAAATATTTTTCCCAGGTTTGGTGTTTTGTTCTTTAAACTACCCTTGGTAAAATTCTGGGAACAACATAGCAGGTATCTTTAACACTGGACTTACAGATGGTTAGATATTTTCTTCATATGACCATGCCATGAATGAAAATGTGACAGTTAAATGTGATGGAAGCCAGTGGAGATGTTTCTCGAAATGATGAAGCTGATTTAAACAAACGCATGGTTCTTGGTAACCCAAGGAGCAGTGCTCCTATACAAGAAAAATATAGATCTTTAGAAGTATATGCGATGCAGTGTAAGGTAAGATTTGGACATCCACAGACAAGTATCAACATGCAGATGGAAATGTGGTTGAGAACTTGGGAGCGATGCTTAAGCTGAAGTTATACGATGTGGAAGCCGTGCATGTGAAGTAGCACCTGGAGCTGTTGGCATGGATGAGGTGACACTGAGGAAACCATCTATGTGTTTCCTAGAATTAAAGAGAAAGAACATTCAAGAAAAAGACTTGGAAGAAAACCCAAATTTCAAAGTTCAATAAAAGAATGTGGAAAACTTGCAAGAGAATGAGGGAAGTTGTGTGAAAGAAAACTGCCCACCATAGGCCTAGCAAGGTGCTGAGTATAATCATACAATTACATACTCTCACGTGTATGAACTTGTTTAATTCTCTCAATTACCTTTTGAAGTCCACTTGGGGAAACGGGGCTAGTGAAATGTTGATAATTCATCCACAATTATGTACCTTGCAAGTGGTAGAACACTTTAGTAAAGATCTGTCTGAATCTAAGGCTCATGCTCAACAAGTTATGTCCATGTGTAGAAATCCATAGAAAATAAGTGCAAAGGGAAAAAGAAAATGTCAATTTTGAGATCATTGGTATCTTCTAGACATAGATGTCTCAATTGAAAGAAAGGGAAGTATAAGGTAAAAAAAGTAGTAAGGAAATGAAACAATGCTTCATTGTTTCCTTCCAATGGTCACTTACTCCAAAAAGTGACTATGCAAAGAAAGAGCTGTGTGTAATTATCAACAAAAATAAATCCCAGATACCAAGGCCTCTGCTTGGGTTGCCGGGGGGTGTGGTCAGCCTGCAAACCATACAGGTCCATCGCCCAGGCCGCCCCACGCCCCAAGGGAACCCCCACCCTGATCCGGGACATCCTTCAGGGAACACCAGCTAGCTCCCACCCATGTACCAGGCCTCTATCCTCCTAACTAATAAAAGAGTAATATGCAGATTGACCATCACTCCAATACATAAGATGGCTGTCCCCATGTGGTTAAAGATCCTTCTCCCATGTGGATGGACACAAGATAATCACTACAAGATGGCCAGCAGAGGAAGACAGTTGGGAGGGACCAGGCCTGCAGGGGGGGGGGGGCAGTTGGGGGTGATCAAGCCTCCAGGAGAGGGCAGTTAGGAGTGACCAGGCTGGCAGAGGAGGGAAGTTAGGGGTGACTGGGCCTACAGGGAAGGGCATTTGGGGCAATCAAACCTGCAGGGGAGTGCAGTTAGGGGTGACCAAGCCAGCAGAGGAGGGAAGTTGGGGACAACTCAGCCTGCAAGGAAGGGCAGTTGGGAGGAAACCAGCCTGCAGGGGAGGGCAGTTAGGGGTGACCAGGCCTGCAGGGAAAGGCAGTTAGGGGCAATCAGGTTGGTAGGGGAGAAGTTAGGCATCAACCGGCTGGCAGGGGAGTGGTTAGGGAGTGATCATGCTGGTAGGCAGAAGCGGTTAGCAGGGGTGGGCAAACTTTTTGACTCAAGGGCCACAATGGGTTCTTAAACTGGACTGGAGGGCTGGAACAAAAGCAACCTGACCATGCTGGCACTCTCATCTTGGGCTGCTGGTGAAGGAGCGGGGGGGGGGGGGGGGGGGGGCAAGAGAACCCTCTGTTCTTTTGGCTCTGCTGGCTGGATAGAACAGCCAAATGGGCCGGATCCGGCCTGCGAGCCGTAGTTTGCCCACGGCTGGGTTAGAGGCAATCAGGAAGGCAGGCAGGCAAGCAGTTGGGAATTAGCAGTCCTGGATTGTGAGAGGGATGTCTGCCTGCTTATTTAGGCCCGATCCTGGTGGGATCAGGCCTAAACAGCTGTGCTGAGGGACACTTCCCTTTCCCCCCTCTCCCCGCTGCACAAATTTCGTGCACCAGGCTTATAGTCTTTATATAAATCTTAAAAAGCATTATTATTAGTTTCTCTAATATTAATTCTCTAATATTATTAGTTTCTTTTATTATTAGTTTCTCTGTCTTACTAATGTTGAAAAATAAACTGAAGCACATTAAAATTGCAAGAGTTTATGTGAGCAAGTATAGATCCCAACTGGGAAGGTGATTGGGGCTTTCCACAGGAAGAAGCTAAAGGGAAAGGCCTCTATGGAGCCAATGCTGAAGCAAAGCAGGGCACTCACTTGGTTGGCTACAGCTTAAGGTTGCCTTATCTAAGAAGGCCTAGTTGGTTATTTGTGATTGGTTGTTCTTAAGTTTCTATTTCTTAACTTGAGCAATTTACAGGAATTGACTTTGGTTGAGGTTTCAGTTTGCTTACATAGGCATTAGAGCCACCTCAGTCTAGTGAACTACTTGTTTAAGTACTCTAACTGTATTTAAAAGTTCTCTTCCTGATTTATCTTTTAATAACAGAATAAATAACTGTCTTTCTTTTAACAATCTTCTTTCTATTGATTCAAA
The DNA here is from genome assembly GCA_963924515.1 of Vespertilio murinus. Taxonomy (NCBI): domain Eukaryota; kingdom Metazoa; phylum Chordata; class Mammalia; order Chiroptera; family Vespertilionidae; genus Vespertilio; species Vespertilio murinus. Next base: position 28,520,780 of record OZ004711.1, read on the forward strand.
TATTTAGCTAGAAGAACCTCTTCTTGAAAAATTTTTACATTATTGTTCTCATTTAAGCTCCTAAATACTCACCTGATTTTGAAATTCAGGAGTTCCTGCCAGTCTGAGATTGGTGTTGATGAGGAAAGGTTCTCAGAAAAGATAAACCTACAGAGTTGAGTCCATTGCTTGCTGCATCAGAGATGGGTTTTGGTGGCTGTGAATCAAGAGCTGGAGAGATCTGTCAGTGGGAGTGCAAGCTATGAAAAGTAATAATGTGCCTTCCACAGTGTTCTCTGGCATACTTTTTTTCTCACCAGTAAGTCAGTTCAGGGTCAAATTCTGTATTGGCAAGCAAGGGCCCCAGCAAGCCTGATCCAGCTTGCGTAAGTACAATGGAGCTGGGAGGTCTGAGTTGAAGCCATCCCCAAATGCTTCCCCTGGAAGAGTCACTTGATGTGATGACAGAAGTGTGGCAGAGGCTGTGCAGCTCATTGAGATTACAGAACAATCTTACAATGCGATCTTACCATAATGGAGCCACCTCCCTACTGCTGAGAGTATGGCAAATGAAACTTTTTCTTATGATGCCAAAGGTAAGGCTGCTAAGCCCTAGAAGGTCAGAAAGGGTTGTCATAAGAAAGTTGCCAAGAGAAACATGATCGGGGTGGGAGGCTCCTATGTGAGTCTGTGGCAGAAGGCAAAGATCCAAAATAGGTTGTGTGCAAGAGGTGACTGAATTGAGAGGCCATTTTTTAAGACACAAAGTTCTCAATGTATTAGGATTAGGTAGACTTGCTAAAAGCAGAGTCATCTTTTTTTTTAAATTGGTTTTAATCAGTTAATTTTATCTATTTTTAAATATTAAAATGTTGTTTTTAAGATTTTATTTTTAGAGCAATTTTGGGGATTTCAAAGCAATACGAAGGGGAAGATACCGAGATTTTTGCATAAACCCCTGCCCCCACACATGCATAGTCTTCCCTATTATCAACATCCTCTCCTCCCCCCCAACCCCCAGAGTTGCACATTTGTTATAATTACTTAACTTACATGGACAAAGTCCACAGTTTACTTTAGGTTTCACTCTTGGTGTTGTATGTCCTATGGGTTTAGATAATAGATAACTATGTGTATCTACCATTATAATATCAAACAGAATACCTTCACTACCCTAAAAATTCTCTGTGCTCCACCTCCTTATCCCTCCCCACCTTCCGACCCCTGGCAGCCACCGATCTTTCACTGTCTCCATTGTTTTCTTTTTTCCAGAATGTCATGTCGTTGGAATCATATGTAGAGCATGCAACCTTCTCAGATTGGCTTCTTTCACTGAGTGATAAGTATTTAAAGGTTCTCCATGTCTTCTCATGGCTTGATGGTTCATGCTTTTCTCTGAGTAACACTCCATTGTCTGGGTGTACCACAGTTCAGTTTGATTTTCCATTCACCTATTGAATGACATCTTAGTTGCTTTTAACTTTTGGCAATTATAAATAAAGGTGCCAGTGTTAGCGTGGAAATCATAGGTTTTTTAAAATTTTGCTTTATGTTTTGTTTGTGTTCCACTTTTGCCTCTCTTACACATGGGCTTTATATACCTATGTTGTTATGTATCTTTCAAAAACTGAAGAAAGCATTTTCCCCAATTCACAATTATAAAGGGGAGGCCATCCTCTTATTCCTAGATAAAGATGAAAAAATAAAATAAATTTGATTTTCAACTTCTGATTCAAGTCAAATTGGGTAATGGCTTATTTATTGTATCTTGCTGGCTCTCTTTAAGCTGCAACGCATCTTCTGTAACAAGAGAGAAAGATAAATAAGTCAGCAGGCAGCCTAAGGAAAGCCAAATTGACTTCTTTATTATATTCTGTCAAAGTAGCAATTGATATAAAATGTGCAAAGGCTGTTAGATATTTGTGAGAGAAACCTGTATGTATTTTAGGGTAGAATTAGAAATGAGTGAAGAGAAATATTAGGCTTGAAACATTTCAAAAGAGCCATTTTATTATTGTTGTTCTTTCACTGAGATTTTTATTTGAATTGTTAACTCTGTTGGCAATTTTCTTTTGACTACTTCATTTTATTTTTAAAATTTTATTTTATTGATTTTTTACAAAGAGAAAGGGAGAAGGATAGAGAGTTAGAAACATCAATCAGCTTCCTCCTGCACAACTCCCACTGGGGATGTGCCCTCAACCAAGGTACATGCCCTTGATTGGGATATTTCAGTCCACAGGTCAATGCTCTATCCATTTAGCCAAACCAGTTAAGGCTCTTTTGACTACTTTACTATAATATAATTCATTCCTGAAATTATAGGGCCACCCTCAATGGAACAGCTTGTGGTTCATTTTACAAGACTATGTATCTCCTTGGAGACTTTGTTTAACAGGTGCTCAGTAAATGGTTGTTGGACAAACAACTCTGTACAAATGTATCAAGCAAGCATGGCTTCACTGAGTGTCACTCAAAATAGTTATTGGGAACATTTCACCATTCACTACCACTTGTATTTTCCAATATCCCTGTTTCTCCCTTTTCCCTTTCCTTCTTTCTTTCTTTCCATCCTTTCTTTTTTTCCTTCACCTTCTTCTTTTAAAGTCTTTTTCTGCTTCCTTATCTTCTATTTTTCCTTTATTTCCTTTCTCTCCTTCCCTCTTTCTTTCCTTTTCTCCTCTCCTTTCCATTTTGCTTCTTTCTTTTTTTTCTAGACCATGTCTTCCTTTCAAATGCTTTTTATTTATTTGCTTACAATTTATTTATTGGTCCATCCAATCCCAGTGGACACAGTGCAGTGGTGCTACTAAGGGAGTTTATCCAGCTTGCTGGATGGACAACTCAAAATCTTAACTGGGGTGACTGACATTTCTGTAGCTGTGTTTGTCTGGAGTGAATTTTGTACAATTGTTCAGTGTGCTCGATGTTGAATGTGTTTGCCTCAATGCATTCTGTAAGCCATTTACATTTGGATAACTATCCACACTAGAATTCTAAAGAGATTATGAAAACTGAAACAATATGGTACAAAAACATGTTTTACAGAGGCTAAGAGTCTACTAATGGCACAGTGTAATCTATTCATTGTATTATAGTCCTGTGTTCTCCAGGGAGTGTCTGAAATTTAGGAGATATCTCTGTATCAAAATTTACACTGGTCTCTCACAATCCCACAGAAGACATTAGTTGCAAAATAAATCAAGGTCCCCCCCTTGTTTTCATTCTGCTTGCAGCAAGTGCTCTGGGAGATTACATTTCTCTGGTTTGAGTCACTCAGACCCTGAGATTAACATTCTCCTGGGAGAGGACAGCAGTGTTGCTGGAGAGCTAGGCCTATGCCTTCTGAATTTCAAAGGGCTGGGAAACAGCTCATAATTTATTCAAGAGCTCACAATCAGGATTACCCCCAAAAGCCATAGTCCTGCTTCTGTCTATTTTTTAAAAATCTTTTTTATTGATTTTTTTAGAGAGAGAGAGAGGAAAGGAGAGAGGAATAGAAACATTGATGAGAGAGACATCATCATTGATTGCCTGCCTCCTGCATGCCCCCTACTGGGGATCAAGCCCACAACCCAAACTGGGCATGTGCCCCAACTGGAATGAAACAAGTAACCTCTTGTTTCACAGGTTGACTCTCAACCACTGAGCCACATCAGCCAGGTCCTGCTTCTTTCTTACAGCTTCTTTCCTTGTCCTGTCTGCCCCTGCTCTTCCTGCCACTTCAGCGGGTCTAGCAACAGTAATAAACACTTCAGCTTTAGGTACAGTAAGTCCAAATTTAATGTCCATAGATTCTGTGACTTTAAGTGAAATGACATATGATAAAATCAATTCTACCATAGCCTAATTGATGTAAGCAAGAGTTCAGTTTCTATGGCATCTCATCTACCCTGTATAATAAAAGGATAATATGCAAATGGACCAAACGTCAGAATGACCAGTTGCTATGATGCACACTGAACACCAGGGGGTAGACACTCAACACAGGAGCTGTCCCCTGGTGGTCAGCGCACTCCCACAGAGGGTATGCCGCTTAGCCAGAAGCCATGCTCACAGCTGGCAAGCACATCTGTGGTGGCAGGAGCCTCTCCTACCTCCACAGCAGTCAGAGATCCCCTGAGAGCTCCCAAACTGGGAGAGGGAGCTGGCCGGGCTGAGGGATGCCCCCTGCCCCGAGTGCATGAGTTTTGTGCATCAGGCCTCTAGTGTTATAATGAAATAACATTTTTTAAGGATCTGCTGTACTTAACTTCTTAACCCTCCCTCTATCCCTCCTTCTCCTTCCCCAATTTTGTTTCTCAATATTAATTAGCCACAATGTGAACTGAAGTCTAATTTTTATAATAGAATCTATATTCACTCTTTTTCATTTGAAATTGGATGTTTTATATTTGCCTTTCTCAAAAAATATCAAGCCAATTTGTACTTATGTTGGAAACACAATTTATCACTCTTCTGAGATTAAATCCTCCCTTCCTCTCACAGCCCTAATCAGTAATTCTAGATAGGGAAAAAAAAAATCATACTCATGGTATAATCTGACCAGTGCTGTCCAGTAGAATTTTCTGTGATTAAAAAATGTTCTATATCTACATTGCTTAATTCAATAGTCACTAGCCAGTCATGTGTGACTAATGACCATAGCATATAAACTTTTACGATTTTTCCCCTGTTTTTTTTCTCTCTTGTGAAATAAAATACTGATAAAGAAGGATAAACACAATATATATATTTCAGAGAGGAAGGGAGAGAGAAAAAGAGAGAAACAACATAAATGATGAGACTAATTGATCGGATGTCTCTTGCACACCCCCTACTGGGGATCGAGACTGCAACCCAGGCTTATTATGCCCTTCACCGTAATTGACCTGGAACCCTTCAGTCCACAGGTCAATGCTCTATTCACTGATCCAAACTAGCTAGGGCCATATTTCTATATAGAAAAATACATTGATAAATCTACTTTTCAGTGCCACTCAGTGCAGTGGTAATGTCTAGAAATGATATTTTTAATAAGGGGTTTCTACTAGAACTTGATGACTAAAGAAATAATAACCAGCAGAAAATAGAGGAGGGACAAGCTGAGTTATTACAGAGTTCAGAAAAATAGGTCTACCTATCAGTTAGTTTAGATTGACAATTTTAAAAATTCAGCAGAGCTCAACAGTTTATGTTCAACTGTTGCTTTGCTAAATTTAATTAAATCAATGTGTGTATATGAAACCAAATTAGAATTGGTGGAAACCTTGTTTATTTTGTAAATAATAATAATATATGGCAGAACAACTTGGTGAGCACATTTGCCATAATGCAATATATGTCTGAGACTCAGTAAGTGGCACAAAGTGACAGAAATGACAGAGATATCAATACTCTGTAATTGGTCCCTCTCCCCAACTGAATCCAGTGTAAGTACAAAGGCATTTCTGACAATTCTGGAAGTTGATTTCCCCCCACTGAGCATGTGTTACTGAAATTTCAAGGATGTGCTTCAGGAAACACCAAAGTTTGGTGATGCTTTGACTGTAGGATGGACATGCTCATGGTGTCCATTAAACAAACTACTTATAAAAAGGGGTATCACTCGTTTTTAACATTCAGACTCTTCCAAGTAATGGGGAAATTGAAATGGAAAGCCTTAATGGATTAGATATTTTACAGGCCTATCTATCAGCTCTGGTTTCTCTTTATGAGGTGGTTGGGATGACTGTAGATACAGTGAAGAGAGATGGAGGTTAAGACTAGCTAGACTTAAGTTGTGGCTGGGGAATAAGGTAGACAGGGGCAAGTCATTTGACCTTCTCGGTACTCAATTTCCTCATTTGTAAAATACCAAGTATACTAAAGTATAGGTCCATGGATTTGTACATTTTATTGTCCAGTAGCAGTTTGTATACATGTTAGACAGCATCAGGGTTGCCAACTTTTTATTTTGCCAGGGAGGGTCATTTAAAAGAATGCATCTCATCTCACTATAATTTCACAGAGAATATGAGGTTGTAGCACCAAAAAAAAAAAAAAAAAACCCAAAAAAAACCCCCACAAAAACAAAACAAAAACAAAAAAAGCGATTAAACCTAGCTTTATGAAGTAATTATTTCTTTCTTTTGTAATTACTTGCCTTAGACTTTATTCCTGACCAATGTGACCAATGTGGGCCTTTGGAACAGGTTGAGAACCTCTGGAATTTTTACAGCCCTGATGGTTTTTACGCATTGACCAAAAACAACTTTTAGGTAGAACTAATTTCAAAACTGCATTGCCTAATGTTGATTCCTCACCCATTTCCTGCTGTTTATTATTTCTTTATTCACCAACTCCTAAAAGAAAACCCATATTGAGAAATACTATTTACTCTTTTATTTTTAACCTATTTTTATTTATTAAACTTTTATTTGACTAAAACAACAACAACAAAACTTTATGCTCATTTCACATACTCACTTGTCATGGGTAGCTAGTGGCCACTATGGTGGACAATACGGAAATACAGTTTTTAAAATGCATTTGTTTTTATTTGTTTGTTTGTTTGTTTTTGTTTGTTTTTACCTAGAATCACTGACTAGGGAGTTTAAGAGGAAGGAGAGAATTCAAACTTGGGATGCTTATCAACTGAATCCCCATATAAGTCGACAGTACTCAAGTTTTTGTTTAGAGGATTTTTCTGAACCCAGGTCTTTGTGGCCCTGCTTGGCTTTAACCTCCTAGCTTCCTCCTGCTTACATGGAAAGAAGAACAAGGCCACACGTACTTTAAGATTTTGGTTCCTTGGAATCCAGATTCAGATCCAGTTCCATGTTCCAATATTTTATGGGAGAAAAGACTATACGGCAGCAGCAGCTGGTGTGTTTGGAAAACCCCACTCTCCTCCTTGCAGCCCGCCTCCCTGGCTGCCGCCTCACCCAGGCCCCATTTACTCCGTCTCACAGAGGAGAGAAGCCCGCCAAAAGGCTCCAACGAGGCTCCATCTGCTCACTGCCTAATCTCTATTTAAATCGAGCTAAGTACGCACTCTTCCTGGGAGAGCTGGGCACGGTTCTGGAGTGGGATTGTGTGGAAACATCTCCACTCACATCTCCTGCAGCATTTGTTTCTGGAGCTTGTTATTCTGCAAGGTCTTTTCAGACCAGGCTTTAATTAGCACTGCAGCTTTCTCTGATTCTTAAAATGATTATCTCTCCCCAGCACAAAAAAAGAAAAGCAAAGCTTTGTGGTTATTTGGGTAATTTAGTCAGTGGAGTCAGCCTCAACAGATAATTAAGGCTTCTTTTTAAAAGAAATCATTCAGAGAATGAATTGCTCCGTTATGTCACCTGCATTTTTCAACCAGATAGTGGGTGCTCCATCCAGTGTTGTCTGGAAAAAAGGATTTCTACTTTTTGTATTGCCTTTACCACCCAGCCTTCCCCTCCTGCCCATCCCTCCATTCCCGGCACCCCCTCCCTCTGAAAAAACTCAGGGAACGTGAAGCCAATGTCACTGGTTGTTTTAGCCATTAATCTGAAACCTGACACTATTTTCCTGGAATTTATGCAGTACTCCCCCATTTTAAATGGATAGGATGGGAAGTGTGTCAAATCAAAATCGAAGCGTATTTAGCCATTTTCAGGAAGCAATACTCAGGACTAATAACTAATGGATCTTGAAGTTCAATATTCAATGTATTTATTAATCACAAGATGTTTAATAGAAGGTCATGCATACACATGTGTGTGTGTGCCTTGTTTTTCTTCACAGACCACTCATGACAGCCTCTTCTGGTCTGGCTGTGGGAAGACAGAAAGAGATCTTAGTGGTTACAATGCAGTATCATGAGAAGTACCTCCCCCCTTTTTTTAAAAAAAATAAGGTATTTTAGGGAGCACTGGCACATTTGTGTATATCAAGCCCATTTTACTTCTTAGTTTTTTAGTTTTGTAGGTTTGGGTTTTTTTTTAAATCCCTTCTCTTCATGTAGTCTGCTAGTCCGATCCCTAACCAGCTAGTCATATACTTGTCAGCTATTTAGAGAACTGCTCTATTTCAGCCTTGTGCTTTTTACACTTAGTACTCCTGTTCAGAGACCAGAGCAGTGGTCCTGCATTGTCTCCAGCTATCCACCAGCAGCAGCTTCAAATATTCTCCTGCAGTGGCCTTACTGCCACTGTGGAAAGGGTGCCTCATCTACCTACCCATGCCATGTCTCAATTTCAGGTTGTAGATATAAACAAAGATATTGCTCCCTACATTTTATTTACTATCAGAAGAATCATGTTTAATCACAAGATCAATCATTCTTTCTTTTAAAAAATGTTTTTATTGATTTCAGAGAGAGGAAGAGAGACCTTGAAACATCAGTGATAAGAGAGAATCATTGATTGGCTGCCTCCTGGACACCCCTTTCCGGGGACTGAGCCTGCAACCCAGGCATGTGCCCTGACTGACTGGGAATTGAACTGTGACCTCCTGGTTCATGGGTCAATCAATGCTCAACCACTGAGGCACACCGGCCAGGCTATTCTTTACACCTAAACACTCTCTCCAGCACAGAAAAAAGTGTAAACTTCATAGTCAATCAGAGGACTTGCTCCATTTCCTGGCTGCAAGACATTAGATGGATTAATTATCCTCTCTGACTAAAGGTGTATATGTAAAAAAATGTAACTTATAAGGTTATGATTGAATTAAAGGAGATAGTTTTCTTTGAGGACAAGGACTGTCCTTTTCATTTTGGTATCTCCTGCATCTAGTACATTGCTGGGAAGAGAATAAGCACTCATTGAAATGACAGTTTGAATGAATAAGCTTAAGTGAAATGATGGAGGACTGAATTAATGAATGGATGTGAAGATGCTTCATAGAGGAAAGTTTTTGTTTTATTTATTTTTATAAACAAAGAGGGAAACTTTAGAATTGAATACTGAAAGTCTTATGTAGAAACCAAAGGTCACTGTGGGTTTTGCCATGTTTGTTTTCTAATAAAAACCTAGAAGCTAGTCTAAAAGGCAAAAATATTTTTTTCACAACATTTCTTAACTTTGCAATAATGTCAAAACAACAATAGCAATAATAACAATAATAGCAAACACTGACAGAGCACTTACAATGTGCTAGGCACTCTGCTAAGTACTTTATGTGCTTTATTTCACCTTATCTTCAGAAATGACCCTCAGAGGTAGGTGCAGATATTTTACTTAGATACCGAAAGCAAAAGTAACATGGCCAAGGCCACACACTCAGTATATGACCAGGCCACTGTTGAAACACTATCTCCTTTTGATTAGTTCAAAGTCGCATTGTAATATGTAATCTTTGATTTATTGGTCTCAGTTTCTTGATGGGAGCTACAGGAGAGCATAGGCCATACCCTATTCAACTTCAGGTTCTCAGAATCTAGCTTGTGCCTGGCTCACAGTAGGTACTTGAATGTTGAACGAATTAATTGATAATTCATCTGATAGTATACATAAACTTTGTTTTCAGGCATCTCAGATGTTAGTATAATGAATGCTCTCTTCTTTTCGCTTCCCCCCTCATTGGATTACCCCAGTCCTCCATTCATTTCCCTCCACCTTGCCCTGCAGACAATCACACTTGTTGTTCTTCTGGCAAGGTCAATTTTGGGAATCTCCCATCCAATCTAAGTTATAATGGGAGAAAAGAAACATACAGTATATCTCACTCTGAAGTTATACACTGCCCAATATTTTCTTTATTTTTTAATGCTTCATTTTTAAGTTTAAAGTAAGAGTACATGAGATGAAGGTTCATGTTAAGAACTGCTTTGGATCTTGATTTATGAATATGTGTTTGAGGTGTATGTGATCATAGGAAATAATTTTTCTTTGGTGAAACAATTCACAAACAGAACTATTACATTACATTTAGATCAGAAACAGCATCCTTCTTTCTAGGGATCTAGCCTATAAACTGGAGAAGGAATTGTGACTTTGAGGGTGGGAGGGCGGGAGACAGTTTGAATTTGTCATTTTAATTTACATGGTTTGATATATTGTGTATAGATAGTAATTTTGGCATTAAATTCTGAAAATTTCAACATCACAAATCTCCCATTGTTACTTTTCCCCCAGGACAACTTTAATATAAATTTGAAGTCTAACTTTTACTGAAGTCCAATAATTGTTTTTTGAGTGTGAATGAAACAGATACCATTTTCCCTAGAATGCTTGTCATGTTTCTGGCATTTCTTTAATTTGCTTACTATCTTTTCTGACACTTTGTTGTTTCCCACTGCCCAGCGCACACTGAAGAGCGTACAGACCTTAGCTGGAATTTCTTCTTGTAGGCAATGCCAACTGCTGTCTTGTCTTTTTCCCAGGGGATCTTTATTATTGGGAAAGTCCGGGGTAAGAACCTGTCTTTAAGTCAGTATCCAAGTGGGCCTTCCCACTAATCCCCAGAATTAAGCAAATATGTCCAACCAGTGTCAGACAGAACTGGACTGGGATAGCCCTCCTCCTCAGAATTGCAGCAAAATAACCAGTTGTCCAACTATTCATAAGCTTCTGGGCTGGGTTAAATGTGGTTCTGTCTTGAGAAATGATGAATTTAAACATTCTGTCAAGTTTCTTCTGAATTTAAGATTTGTTACCGGTGAGACGATGAGTCCTTAGTTCTTGTCTTTTTGAAGGAAAGATTTAAGTCAAGAGACAAAATGTAGAAAAGCAAGCAAGAATTTATTGACTGCAGTAAAACACACTTAGGATAGTGAAAGAAGGAAAGGCATAGAAAAAGCCACAGGAGAGCTACGGCTGCGCTGCTTTGACTCACTGAAAAGTCAGAGAAAAGGGGGCCTTAGAGATAGGTTCAGGGGATCGGCCCAGGATGAGCTGCCACTGCCCATTGCTCCCCTTGTGGCAAGTCCTGGGGAAGGGTCCCTTGGAATTTAGGAGATGCATGCCTGTGAGATAAGGAGAGAAGGAGGGAAATTGCACAGACATGCTCCCTGAAGGGAGAACACACCTTTATTATTATTTTTTTTAATACAGCAGTCTCCCCTTATCCATGGTTTTGCTTTACATTGTTTTAATTATCTCTGGTCAAGCATGGTCTGAAAATATTAAATGAAAATTTCCAGAAATAAACATTTAATAGGTTTTAATTGCACACCATTCTGAATACCATACTTCATCTCATTATATCATCTCACATCATTGTATCATCTCACATCATCACAAGAAGGATGAGAATAATACAAGATATTTTGTAAGAGAGAGAGACTATATTGACATAACTTTTATTATACTGCAGTATTGTAACTGTTCTATTTTATTATTAGTTATTATTGTTAAGCTTTTACTGTACCTGATTTATAAATTAAACTTTATCATAGGTGTGTATGCTTAGAAAAAAAAAAACATACTATAGCCATAGTTTCAGGCATCCACTAGGAGACTTGGAATATATTTCTCCATGGATAAGGGGACACTACTATACCTACATTAAGCAATACCCTTATTGGATGCCCTTCAATCTTGCCCCTTGAATGCTGTGTTCTATTAACCATCTCCATAGTTCTCCACAGATCCAGCTTTCCTGGCTGTCCCTCCAACCTCTCTGATCATTATGAAATCGTGTCCACCTGGCTTCTTCTGGTTAAGCACTGCCACCTATCCCCTATTCTTCCTGGGACCTTATCATCCTCACTGCTATCAGGAAGCCAAGTTCAAGAAGAGTGTCTCCTACCTTCAGTCCAGGTCAATAGAGAACAACTGTCAGTGAGCATCTCAGTGATGCAGATGTCACTCTCACCAATGCTTTTTTTTTTCCATTTAAAATCATTTTATTTTTTTAGTATAGCAGAAATAAAATATCTTCTTTAAAAGTCTTTAGAACATTGCTGATTCTTCCTGGGCATTTTTCAAACTCAGTCAAGGAATATACAAAGTAAAACCCTGCAATGTCAAAAATATGTTCACAGTTGTGAGTAAGCAAAACACGAAGTTTATTCTTATATTGTTGTCGTATTTTCCTTTTCTTTCTTTATTGATTAAGGTATTACATATGTGTCCTCACTCCCCTATAGCCCACCCCTCCTATGTACTGACCCCCCCCTAGTGTCTGTATCCATTGGTTATGCTTATATGTATGCATACAAGTCCTTTGGTTGATCTTTTCCCCTTACCCTCACCCTCCCCTTCACCAATGCATTTTTAATCACTGTGATAAATGGAGTACATCCAGCCTTACCTACTGCATCTAGTCTAGCAAGCTGGTTTCATGAGCCTTTCAAGACCTTCTTTCACTGTGAGTCATGGCTGTTGTAATAGTTCCACTGTCTCCTAGCTTTCAGAAGCCAGCCTATCAGCACATTTGCCCAGCCTCTTGAGTTCATCTATATCATGGTACAAAGCTACCATATTGACAAAGTTTTCCTTTTCTAACTTTATGTATTAATGTCCCCCCCTTCCTGCCCCCAATCAAGATCTTCAGTCCCTTACACACATTCCTGGCTAGATTCTGCAACTTTTTTGTGGTATAGTCCCTTTCTTCTTCAAGCATACCCAGAGCCCCTTTGCAGGAAGATTCCTGCAAGCGGCCGCCCGGGCCGCACCACTGTTGCTGCCGCCCGCCCCATCCTGCCCTTGCTTTCCCTCTGGCAGCCACCTTGCTTTCTGCTTTTGATCCCTCTTTCTTCTAAGCTGTATTCAGTCTTCACTCCTCCCTCCCTCAGTGTAGGCAAATTAACTGCCATCTTTGTTGGGTTAATTTGCATACTCACTCTGATTAGCTGTGGGTGTAGCAAAGGTACGGTCAGTTAGCATTTTTCTCTTTTATTAGTGTAGATATGTAAATAGATAATTGGCAGGTTTGGAAATCCAAATGCATAGCTCATGGAATATCATAAAAATTTATCCTCATTTTGGCAATTATTGGAATTCACCTGTGGTTCATTTCATGATAAAAAACAAACAAAAATTTCATGGTCTAGGTTTACTCACCCCATCTCATTACAACTTCTGTACCAAAGACATATCCCACTTCAAGGGAATTGGTTTGCTGGGTTTGAACTCTTTGACAGTGTGAATGGATATCCATTTTTCCCCCAGGCCACCACAATACTACTGTTCAGTAACACTGTCAATTTAGAGGTGGTTACAAGGCAAGTCAAAGCAACAATAGAAACTAGTTATTTTAGGAAGAGAAATGAAAGGGGTTGGAAAGATTTAAAACCATGGGCCAGAAAATATATATTATTTGCAACCTGGATTTGCTAGCTAATAGATTAGAGTGGATGTGAGAAGGGGTGATGACAGAGAAAGGTAAGAGCATTTCAACTACTTCTAAGCAGCTATTTGAGATAGGTGAGAGAATTCTTTCTGTTAGAGTTTTTCAGTTATAATTCTAACTAACCCTTTTAACTCAACACAAGCTTTCTCAAAGGGTTTCACAGAATACACACATGTTTCACAAGTTTTGAAAGATTCTATTTTTTCTCAAGATATATTGTTGTTATTGTTATTGACATACATAGAAAGTACAGTCAAAGAAAATTACAATAGAATAACTTTGCCAATCAACCTTGACTCTTTAGACAAGTTTCATTCAGTATCTATAGGAAAGTTTTATTGAGCACTGGTCATATGCAAAGTAGTAAGAAACACTCAGGGTGGGAAGGATAAAATACAGTCTGACATATTCAACCCAAATAAATGAGTAATGTAAGGCATATAGATTATAAGAATAACATACTATACATATAAATTACATAAGTCAGTATAGATTAATCCACATTTTTAAATGTATGTCTTAACATATTTATCAAAGAGATTTCTTTAAGAAAATAAAATTGGTAAAATACCTATGTTTAAGCATATTGAGTTTAGATTTTTGCTTGTTTGAGAGAGTTTAGAGATGCATTAGTGGTAAGTCCATAGTAAAACAAGTAGGTGCCCAGGTAGTATGGCTCAGTAGTTGAGCATCAACCTATGAACCAGGAGGTCTCAAGTCCCTATTAGGGTTGTGGGCTGAGTCCCCAGGGAGGGTGTGCAGGAGGCAGCCAATCAATGATTGTCTCTCATCATTGACATTTCTCTCTCTCCTTTTCTCTCTGAAATATATAGTTGACAGTACCTCTGAGACACCCACCAGCCAACAATCAGGATTGAGTATGCAAATCAACCCAACAAAGCTGACAGCTTAATTTGCATACACAGGTGTAGAGTGGCCAGGCAGGGTGGGATGCCTGCTATGAGGGAGAGAGTGGGGGGCAGAGGGAGCTACAAGAGCGACGCTCTGGCCATAGCAGAGGAGACTGAAGGCTCTGGGCAGAGCGAAGGCCTGGGTCCCAGATGCTGGAGGAAAACTGGTGCTGCAGCCAGGGGAAGGAAAGGCGATTGCATGAATCATATATATATATAACAACCAAACAAACAAAAAACACAATTATTCAATTATTAAGTTTAGGGAAAACAAAAAGGGTGTCAGGAAAGGAAAACTACTCATAGGAAAGGAAAACTGCTCAGATGAATATATTGTACATACAGTGATAAAAATACTGAATACTGATCTAGTAAAAACACTCTGAAACTATATCTGTAGGATGGGAAGAAAATAAAGGTTTATATGTGTATATATGTGTGTATGTATGCATACATGAACATATGCACAGAGTGGGGGCTAATAAATCATCCCTACAGTGAAATGAAAAATAACAACTTAAGCATAAATAAATATAACTATGAATACCAACATAAATAGCTAAAAGTTTTGTGAGTGGTGGCTTCCAGAGAGCAGACTCTTTAAAATGCATAAGTATTAATTTTGATTAAAAAAATAACTTAAATCTAATAATGCGTATTTCTTATATCATGCAATAAAAATATCTATGTCATATATGTATTATAGAGCTCTTTAAGGATTAATTACAATTAATAATTCTTATTTCTGAAGAGTGAAATTATAGCAATGGGGAAAAGATGAGCAGGACTTTTATATTGAAGTGTTGGCCAACACAGTAACGAGTAGAAGGTTTGATTCCTGGCCCTGGTCAGGGCATGTGAGGAAGGCAACCAATCAATGTGTCTCTCTCCCATTGATGTTTCTCTCTCTCCCTCTCCCTCCCTTCCTTCCACTCTGAAATAAATAAGTAAACAAACAAATAAGTAACTCTTACTGCAAATTAAATAATAATTTCATTAATACTATATCTAGTTTGTACACAATCTTAAGCAATGTGTATGGGTTTTTAAACTCAAACAAATGAGCTGAATTATCCCTTTGTTATTTGGAGACTTTGGTTTGGGAAAGATATACCTGTGATGCATAGGAACAAAGTGCAGAATGAATGCGTGTATTAATTATAACACCTAGAGAGATGTTCGTAAATAGTAACCCATAAGTGGGCAAATGGCTCCCAAGAGATATGATCTTTTTTCAGATGATTTAGGATCACTTGGAACACAATTCCAGAATTGATTATCATTCTAATAACTACCCAATACTATACTTGATGGGTCTTAGAATAAAATGTAGTATTGAAATGAAGCTCAACCTCCTCGAGTCAAGAAGAACTGTTGTAAAGGGAAGCATATGTGGTTAGCTACATTGGTCAGAAAACGGAGGATAGCCAAGTTTCTTGCTTTGATACCCAAGTGGGCGGCCTGGCTTTGTTCTGTGCCTCAGCCACAAACTGTACTTCCAAGCCCAATAGTCTCAGAACTGCATGCCTTTGGCCACAAAGAGGATTAGACAGAGGAGTGTGGTTAATCCATGCAAATTCATCCACACTATCCTACAAAGAGTTCAAGTAATGTTCCACTGTGCTAGGTAACTGGCAACATTTTATAAATAGACAACAAATTAGTATTTAAACATAGTACTTAGCATATCAGAAGTAGAAGAGAGCCTATAGGTCACTTCATTCTCTCCACTGCTTTATGCAGAACTTGCCTCTACACAGTGTTTCCCAAACTTTTGACATATGTGTACCCCTTCTATAATTTTCACAACCCTGAGTACCCCTCGTCAAAAAAAAAGATGTATTTTAATAACAATCAAAATATATTTATTTTTTTATTTTTTTGGTACATACACAAAATAATAATAAATGAAAAATAAAATTATTCATAATGAAATATAAATAAAAGTTATATTATAAATAACACTTATTTGCACACTAGACCATCTCACGCCTCACAAGACTATCTTGACTTGACTCATGAGAACTTAGAATTAGGCGCAGCTAAGCACAGTGCACTGCTTATCCCCACCAAACTCTTCCCATACCCCTGGGGGTATGCGTACCACACTTTGGGAAACACTGCTACAGCATCCCTGGAAAATATTCTTTAGTTCCTACTTGATCATTTCCAGTGGTTGAGAGGATGGGAATGTTATTCATTGCATTGTTGACATCATGTCAAATGGCTACTCATTGCAACCTTGGGCAATGATAGTTGTTCAAAGTCCCTCCTGTTGATAGACTTATTAATCCCAGTGTTGCTCTCTGATAGAATATTGAACAATTTTAACCTTTCCCTGAGTTGTGTAGACTAGTAGACAACCTACGTCCTATCTTTTCTATTCCCAACAAAGCAGTTTCTTTAACCACTTGTCCGAAACTCTGCTTTTTGTATTCTTTAATATCCTTTATGACCCAAGAATGGTCCAGATTGTCAACATATTTTATCCAGACCTGAATACAAACCTCAAGACTTGATTCACTGGGTGAAAGCAGCATTATAACTTTCTTGCTCTGTACAATTTCTTGCCTGTATACTTCTGCGCAGACTGCACAAGAAAGAAGAGCAATTGGCAGCTCCTGGCCCATTGTGGCTTATGTTGGCCTCCTGAATCTTACCCTAAATCTTACCCTGACCCTTCCTCTGAGTATGAAAACCACCAGGGCAACAAACCAAGAACTGAAATGAAACATTAAACTGATCTTGAGAAAGTAAGTAAATCTACCAGCAGCTAAGAAATTATTTTCTGAGTCATGTGGTGTCCAAATAATTGCTAGCAATGAAAGTGAAGGAGGACCTAGTCAAGTTATCGAAGACCAATTCATTAGATCCCTGGGCAATTATATAACTCAGAAAATGTTTAAAGGGTTGAGTGATACTTTATAATAAAACTCTTTCCATTCTTATCTGTTTATTTATGCAAACAAATTTCCTTAGTGCTTACAACCATAAAAGCAAAAGTAGCTATCATGTAAGGCTAAACCCTGTTTAATTCTAACAATATATATTTGTGCATGAATTTACAAGCTATTTTTAATTCATCTAATTAAAAATAGCTTGTAAATTTTTTAATTCATCTAATTAAAAATACAACTCTACTACAATTTTTCTTTTTATGTTTAATAAAAGTGTATTCAAATGTGTAATACACTGTGGTGGTCAATTATATATGAATAATAATTATCTTAAATTCAAAAGATTGTAATAAAAAACTTATGGTTGTAAATTTCATATTTAAATGTTCATATGTTCTTTTAAAACAATTATATAGTAATTAATAAAAAGATATTCAGATATAAAAATATGAAGTAGACTAGTAATATGAATTCAAATAAAAAGGAACAGTATGAAATTTCATACAGTTAAGAGGAACATGTTTCTATATTTTAATTATAGATGATCCTCAGAATCAAATCATTAAATTCTCTAACCCCCACTGGATATATTTAAAAGATTGATGTAACCACCTCAATTTTAAATGTCAATGTTATCAATATGACAGAAATCATATAGTCTGGACCTACTAAGGAATTACATATCTTAAATTATGATAAAAATTTATAGATGCCACACTAAAACAATGTGAAGGGTACATTTTTAAAATAAAAATAAAACATATTTTAGGTTGTTTTCCTTATAGTGTAATAAAAAATTGATGTGAATTCCATGTTCTCAATGCTTTCCACTGGTAAGACTGGTACTAACCCACAGTAATTAGGACACAGGAAGTGTTTGGAGAAGTGTCTCAACTGTATACTTCTCTAATGTCCTTGGTTGAAGGCAAGGTGATGAGAGCTGAAGCAATACACTTAATAGTCAAGTCTGAGGTGACCATGGAGGAATGGGGCCAAGACAAGAACAGTACACATAGGATTTTTTATAACTCACCTCATTCCTCTTACATACTGCAATAGACCTTGCTGAGTAGACTTTTCTAATGAAACTTTTCTAATACTCCTCCTCCCCCATTTATGCATAGGAATCAAATACCTGATGTTTTCATGTCAGGGAAGAACGTACTTTAAATACAATTCTAGAAGAATATATTGGGAAGGGAAAAAATAAATTTACAGTTGTTCAAATAGAAAAAGACATGCAGGTTATGATTAGTACAATAGCTTTATTAACTCAAAAGATATCACAATGCAACTGGAATCCTACTTTTGCCCACCCCTGTATATTTCCTCTATTTGTCTACTTTTTAAATTGTCAGGAGTTTAATGACTGTCAGAATTCCATTTGTGGTCTATCCATAGCCAATTTTAGTCATGCATAAGTGATAGGAACCATTCCTTGCTTATTGATTTTTCATGTCAGATGAAATAAAACCTTGTTTCTCATGGAGTTTTTAAAAAGCAGACAGAGCTGCTGCCACAGTCTCTGATTTAATTTGAGAGCCTTATTTCTTGCCTGGTTGAGCTCATGTATTTTTATGAAAATTATTTAGCCTCATGAGTCAGTCTTATCAGGAAATCTAAAATGATGACCACTCTTACCCCAGAAAAAGAATAGAATGTCTTACCCACCCAGAAAGGAGAGAAGGCAACCTGCGTGCCATTGACTCAGGTACACCCTCAGGAAGGGCAGCTCCTTTGGCTCCTAAAAAGGCAGAGGCTCATTTGGCAAACAACAAAAATGGCGTTTCTGAAATTGCTATGCTCTATTGTAATTGTGCAATTACTTATAAATAAACCTTTTAATGATTGCAGCCATCTCTGCAATTTTGACTTGGCTATCTTCTGAGTAGGTTGGCAGACCCTGATTAAAACTGGTGGGCTTCACCCAGCCAGTCCGGCTCAGTGGTTGAGCATCCACTTTAGGAATCAGGAAATCATGGTTCAATTCCTGTCATGGCACATGCCCATGTTGCAGGCTTGATCCTTAGTGTGGGGTATGCAGGAGGCAGCCAATCAATGATTCTCTAACATAATTGATGTTTTTATCTCTCTCTCTCCCTCTCCTTTCCTCTCTGACATCAATAACAATATATTATTTTTTAAAAAATAAAAATGGTCGTCTGCTAGGCACAAATCAGGCTGCCCTGGCTAACTTCAACTTTTCGTGAAAAACTTACTCCAGAACATAGTACAGATTTGAAAAGATTGGCAAGTTGATGGGAAAACTGTCATTTCACTAAATACCTGAGTAGTTACCTGGGTTTTTTTCTTTTTCTTTTAAGAGAATGAAGGCTAAGTGGGTGGAATTCTGCCCAAACACAACATGCAGAATCTTTTCTGGTTACAAAGCATTAAGGGGATGCTTGGAAATAAGTGGGATAGTTTGTCTTATTGAATCAAGGGGACAAGGAGGAACCGTCATTTCATTAATGAAGATCAAAGATACTAATTGCTCAGCATTTCTCATAATCAAGGCTAACCCTCCCCAAATATCAATGTCATCCCATTGAGACACTGCCCCAGAGTGTTCGAGGAAAGCTTCGCTACTAACACTCTCACTTCTATTAGGGTTTTGTGCCTGTTGTTTGAGACCCACATGCTTGCCCCTGTGTCCACAGGTAAAGGAAACTATCCTCCTATGTCATACGAATGTCAGGTACATTGGCCATGACCATGGTTCTAAGTTTATGCCAAAGGCTTGGGAAGGGAGAATTTAGCAAATTTGACAGCGGTCTCATTATTAATCAATAATAAGGGGCTGCACTTTATTTTAAATACCCTCTATCTCCATTATGAATTCTAGTAGAGACCATATTAAAATTGTAATTAACGAAAGAAATGTTAATTCAAGTGATATATTATTTAATGAGTTCATGATTCATTAACTTGAAAAAAATCCATTTGTTTGCTTAAAATGAATCTCAATGATGGAACTATATAATTATTTAGTATGAATGATGATAGCACATTTAATAAAATTAGAACAATGTTTTGGTAAATTTTACAGATTAGGGTTAATTAATAAGTTATATATCTATAAATTATACTACTACAATAATTTAAATGTTCCAATGCGGTTCTGACATGACAACCTCCAATTGTAGCACCCTGTACGTCCTCTTATAATAAAAAAAAATTTCCAATTCGCCATAAATGAGCAAATAAAATTAAAATTATATTGCTATTATCAAATCTGCTTCTGTAACAGCTGTATTTTCTGTGGACAGACAGTGGTTTCACTTTATCTGGGTTGACATAATATTCTCCAATGATCGCTATTACCTTGAATCTATATAATCTTTTAAGAAACAAATACTACATTTGAAAGTTTTGTAGAGTGATTGTAATGGTCATCTTTGCCTCCTAGATACAAGCAGTAAGGTGAGGAAGGAAGAGAGCAACTGTAGCCCAAGACCATTGCTAGCTCTTAGAGACATCTCTTGGCTCAATTATTTTATTTTCCTGCATAGAAGAAAGGTTGTCCTTCCGAAATTACTGCAAAACAGCTGCCTCTTAAGTCATAGGGATGTTATATTCCAGAGAAAATAAACTATTTTGGGTTAGCAGAACAATCATTAATTATGAGGCTCTCAGAACAAACTGCACTGTGTTCATGGCCAACACAGAGAGACTACGTTTCACCATGTAAAACTGAGGCACAGCTACATGAAGGAATATGCCTCATTCAACAGGAGGGCTGAGGCTGGAACCCAGATGTCCTGAATCTCTGCCCGATTATCCATCATTAAAATGCTAGAAAGTGCCTTCTGGGAAAGTGGAAGGGAAAAGAGAAATCCACAAGGAGAGGCGAAAGCATGTGGTGCCTTTGGCAGACTCATCGATAAGGGAAAAATCATGCAAGAGCGCTGTGATTTTCCCACAAAAGCTGATCTCTAACTCCACTCCTGGGCAAAGGGGTTTTCTTCTGGTTCCGTTGCCCTCCAGGAGTGTTTGGGGTCAGAATCCTGCAGACTGTGGCCAACTCAGTGTATACTCAGCTGTAACAGTGTGCAAGCCCCCAGTGAGTTCATCGCAGGGGCCTCTTCTTGAATGGGCCTTTTCACAATAGGGTGAGCCACATGTTGACGTGGGAAAAGGAAGTGCAGATTTGAAATGGGGCCTAGTGAATCAGGTGGTCCCAGAAAAGCTACATGGATAATACATACCTTCTGAAAAGATACATTAGTCTACATTATTTGTATTTCCCACCCATAACTATACTAACATATTCCAAATATCCATTTCACCTGGCATTGTAACCTAAGCCTGGTATAGACATGGCAAGTGAATTAAGTCAGAACACAGAAAATCCTTTCATGTGGCAATTTATAGAAGGGATTGATTGAATTCATTATCCCTTTCACAATATACAAGCACAGAAAAGCTTTATTCAGTCTTTTCTGAGTATCACTAAGAATTCTGCTAATTTACATATGGTAGAGAATATCTGATTGCTTGGTTGCTTGTTCAATTAGTTTATTCATCCATCCATTCATTCAACAAATACTAATTTAGAACCTTTTGTGAGTAAAAGCTAGGGTGGAAACAAATGTGTAGGGGACACAATGACTCTGACCTTAAGAAACTCACAACTGCACAATGACACTTACTGACAATGCAATAATGGTAAGTTCTGGGGTCCATGAAGATGCAAGGTCAGCCCTGCTTGGGAAAGTCAGGGAGTTTCCCCTTAAGGGAGGTGACATTTGAACTAGAATAAGAGAACAGAAGGAAGGAAGATGGGGCTAAAGGAATTCCAGGCAGGAGAAACAACAACACATAAAAGTCTGAAGTGAGGCTAGAGTACAATGTCTGAGGACTTACTATGTGCCAGGCACCATTCTAAGCATTTATATATGTTAGTTCATTTGATCTGACAACACTCCCATGAGGTGGGTGTCTTTATTTGTACAGCATATAAAACGACAGGTCCAGAATGACCAGTCACGGTCCTAAGATTTCAGAGATGGTGACGGCACAGCTGGGAGTCCAGCTGAAGCAGTGTGTGCTCTGAGTCCTTACAGCCCAATGGGACACTGTCTGGACGGAGCAGTTTGAGTCCAGATGGAGCATGTGATTTAGTGCGGCTGTGGCACAGTCTGTGTGAAAGAATGTGAAAGGAGCCAAGAACAAAAAGGGAGTTGGGAGCAGTTCACTCTCTCCAAGCCTCTACAGTGACCAGTGAAGACAGGCAGAGCATAGGAGCATTTAGAAATAGCCAGTGCTTGGCAATTGAGTCCCATAAAGGCCAGGAAAAAAATGAACAAGTACTTAGAATCATTAATCAATTGCCATGGCATTGGTCTAATTACATAGGTGGACGATTCTAACTACTGTAGTGTGATAACACTGGTTTTTGTTCTTTTGTGACATTTTTGTTCACTGATCATACCTCCTCAAATGTTAGAGACATTCATTTTCAATACAGACTGGAGGCCCAGTGCATTAATTCATGTACCAGTGGGGTCTCTTGGCCTGGCTTGTGGGATCAGCCTAAACCAGCTCTCCAATATCCCCCAATGGATCCTGGATTGTGAGAGGGTGCAGGCCAGGCTGAGGGACCCCACTGGTGCACAGTCAAGGCCAGGAAGGGACGTGGAAGGTTGACCAGCTGGGAAGGGACCATGGGAGGGCTCCAAGGCATGTCTGGCCCGTCTCACTCAGTCCCAATTGACTGGACCCCAGCAGCAAGCTAACCTACTGGTCAGAGTGTCTTCCCCCTGATGGTCAGTGCATGTCATAATGATGGGTCAACTGGTCGACTGCATCCTGGTGGTCAGTGCATGTCATAGCAAGCAGTTGAGTGGCCTTAGCATATCACTAGCATATTATGCTTTGATTGGTTGAACCACCGACCAGTTGACTGGATACTTAGTCTATTAGACTTTTATTATATAGGATGCTGTATTGGGAATTTATGACATTGCTAAACATACCAGGAGATATTCTGAAATGTGATGATCACCGGATTGAATGGTGCAATGGTTTTATTGCTTCCTTTCTCATAATCGAACACATATGCCCATGGTTTCCTTTTCCTGTGGGCATTTCTGTTTCTGGGTCACTAAGAGCAGAGTAACCTGGTATACCACCTGAGCTCAGTGAGTGCCTGGTGTCAGCAGACCCTCACACAGATCAATTCCAGATATCCTGTCCCTTAGGAAATTGTGCCTCTGCTGTGACCCCAGCTCTCAAGCTAATGGCTGCTGTCCAGGCCTTAAGATACAAATACGTCTCAGGTGTTTCACGTAGAAAGCAGCAAAGTAAGGAAAGATATCAGCCTCCTGGGATTTTTGTCAGTGAACTTTGAGGACAAAAGTGTCCTCTGAGACACCAGGACCAACATAGCCTCATGGTATTGTAGTGACCCTGGTGAAATTTGCTCATACACATCTGAGAACAAGAAATCTGTTTTCATCCCTTGCCTACTAGATCAATACATTGCTTTTTTCTTTATTTTATCCATTCTGTAGAAATGTCCCCAGGGTGTTAAGTATACAGATGTACAGATGGAGAGCAATTTATTTTACTTGCTTCTTAAGACTGATTTTTCTTTGAAGACTGATTTTTGAGAAGGAAGAAGAAAGACAAGGAGAAAACATTTCTCTTCTCAAGAAGAGAGGAGAAATGAGGAGAGGAGAGGGGAGAAAAGTGGGAAGAGGAGGAGAGGAGAAGAGAGGAGAGGAGAGGAGAGGAGAGGAGAGGAGAGGAGAGGAGAGGAGAGGAGAGGAGAGGAGAGGAGAGGAGAGGAGAGGGGAAGGGAGGGGAGGGGAGGGGAGGGGAGGGGAGAAGAGGAGAGGAGAGGGGAGGGGAGGAGAGGGGAGGAGAGGAGAGGAGAGGAAAGGATAGGGGAGGAGAGGGAAAAGGAGGAGAAGAGAGGGGAGGGGAGGAGAGGGGGGAGGGGAAAAAGTTTTCTATTAGGACAATAAAATATGTATCTGTGTCTGTCATCCTGAAGCTCGGGGATCATTTGGCCACCATCCAAAGCAACATGCCTGACACCGTAGTCTATGACCCCAAGTGCTGACCCAGGGAAGGCAGAGCCAGCACTGAGAGTGCTGGAAGGAGACACTTAGCAGCTCCTCTGTCACCCTCGCCTTGGCTATTTCTTACCCCATTTTCATCTTTAGAGAATTGCAGTAGGAGCTGCACTGGGATGAGGTGGAAATGTTTTTGATGCCTTACTGATAAAGGATAGTGGGAGAGAGCCGTGTACATTCAATATATGCCACAATAAATGGGAAACTGTATCAAAGCAAAGCATTATTTTCCCTCCTATAAGAAGACTTTCATGATTTCCCATATTTGTTTTACTATTTTAGCTACAATTTCTCAAGCATTTATAGTGTAGGCAATCATGAAATTCTTATCTGCCTTATCCCTTAATTTAATCTCCAATACAACTTTGCACGATAAGCATAGTTCCTACTTAGGGTCGTGGAGAGTTGGAAGTAGGGCCAGATCGTACACCTCATTAAAGTACAGAGCTGGGATTCACACTCAGACTCCAAACTCAATGCTTTTAACCACTCAATTATGGTTCAGAGAACTTGATGAAGAAAGACTACTGTTTTTGGTGCTTATCATGTTTTGCTTAGTATGATTTTCTAGAAAAAAAATCTTGTTTAAAACTATAATAAAAAATATTTCTGGTATGGAAAAAAAAAAGTTTTGTGTTTAAAAAATGGGATTCCCATTTTTGCTGCTTGCTAGACACGAACTTTGAGAGGTGCTCATGGTCTCAGAGCCTCTGTTGCTTTCTTCATGAGCACAACATCCTCAGACGTGTGGGGCCAGCACGTTGGTGCTCAATGTACCTGCACAAAGTGAGTGTGTTAGATGTTTTCTATTCTCCACAGCATCTAATACAACACTGAGTAGCAGAAAACAGCGGAGTTTGGCTCAGTGGATACAGTGCTGGCCCTTGGACTGAAGGGTCCTTGGTTCGATTCCAGTCAAGCGCACATACCTCTAGTTACAGGCTTGATCTGTGCGGGCGGCAACCAATCCATGTGTGTGTCTCTCACATCTATGTTTCTCTCTTTCTGTCTCTCTCCCTCCCTTCCACTCTCTCTAAAAATCAATGGGAAAATATCCTGGGCTGGGGATTAACAACAAAAACAAAACAAAACAAAAATGTTCTTTAAAAAATCCCTTTAAATTGAATTGAATTTTTAACACATGGAAATATAAAAAGTTACTAAAGCTATACTGTCTCTTAATTGCTATGTATGTTTGCACCTTGTTCTGGAATGTGATTTGTATGTTTGATGTTACTATATCTTTAATCACTAATTTATTTGTAATAAATATTTAATTTGTATTAGCATCTACTCTTACTAAGGATTATCAAGTTTTCCCAATACTATAGCAAAATGCCCACTACTTTGAACAATCTATGTTCTTTTAGTTGCACCAAAGGTGCTTTGTGATAGTTGAGCATAAATTTAAAAGGAGTCTAGATAGACCCTATCCCTTGCTCTACTGTGGGATCTTAGGAGAGCTGAGTAACTCTCTGGGCTTTGATTTATTTTATTTTTTTTAATGAGGCTTGATAGAGATACCTTCTAGGGTTCCTTCTACCTTCCACATTTTCTGAAGCCTATTTCCTTCTTCCATTGGAGAAGGAATAGGCTTCAGAGAAGGAATAGGCCTGGGGAAAGACAAAGTGCTTGTACTCTTTACCAGTAGCCCAGTATAACCAGCTGATGGCTAGGGTCCCACACCTTTGGAGCTCCAGACCACCCTGAGCTCCCTGCCCCAGACTTATCAGTGGGATGAGATTCAGTGTTCTCATTCCCAAGAGAAATGGTCTAGAATAGAAGGAAAAGTAAAGCAACTATTGCATTTTCTTTATAAATTATATAGTTTGTCTTCTTGATGTGCTGCTTTTTTAATTTAAAAAAATGTTTTAAAAAAATAAAATGTCTTTCCTCTTCATCCAAATAGACCTGCTTTCTTGGTCCCAAATATGGTGTCTTTTCCCTCATCCTCATGTGCATGAGTCAGGATTCAAACAGGGGTCGTGCCTCCACATCTAAATTAAGTGACCATACTGGTCATTTCATGTTCATTTATTGGCTCAGACAGGTCACATCACACACTGCACTTCTCACCTCTCTTGTATTCTGAGCTCCCTTTGCAGCATGCTTTGTTCTTCTTTATTATCTTTACTAATTTCCAAGATCCTTGAGGACAGGGCCTCTCCTTTCACCTGTATGTGTGCATTCTGTGGGACACACCTTTGGCTGAAGTGAAGAACATGTCCATAGGGGTGGCTAGGGTCCCACAAGTGCACAGGTCCCCAGAGCTGCTAGGAGCCTTCCTGAACTTAGTTTTTTAGACTCTGTAGTGTTCTCTGCTGGCAGATCTCAAGGACTCTAGGATCCTCTATTGTTTTTTTCCTCAGAGGTCTACTAAGTGCTTTCACTTGGCTAAAAGCACCAGAATTCTCAACTGTAATAATAGAAAATATGCATATTGCTCTTTGCTCCCTGGTTCCTGGCACAGAGCTTCTAAAATTCTTATAATTCTTGTGAGAAAAATAGGGGCATTTTTTGTTCTAATATTTGGCCTTTGACCTCAGTTTCTGACAAGAGCTCCTAAACCCCTTGGGGTTTCCTGGGCGATAAGAGTGCCTTTTGTTCTAAAGAGATAACTTTGGATGGGCTCCTGGATGATTCCTGGTTTGGGGCTAGTTGACCAGAAAAACCAAGCCATGATTAGAAGCTTGGAACATTCCACCCCTCTCCAAATCCTTCAGGAAGTGTGAGTTAATAATTGATCATGTCTACATGATGAGCCCTCCATAAAAATTCCAAAAGTACAAGGTTTAAAGAGCTTCCAGGCTGGTGAACATGTGAGGCTGCTGGAAGAGTGGTGCACCTGAATAGGCAAGGACACTCCATGCCCTGTCAACCATGCTTTGACCTATGTGTCAGTTCATCTGGTTGTTTATCTGTACCTCTTATTATATCTTTATTAGAGGCCCAGCATGCATGAAATCATGTGCAAGTAGCTTGCTTCCTCTTGCCTCAGCTGGCCACCCCATTCATTGCCACTAGTGGCTTGGGCCCCACCCTCCACCACTCGTAGCTCTCTGCCGCTAGTAGCTTGCAGCCCACCCCACCTGCTGCAAGAGCCTTTGCTCATGTGCTGGGATGGGGTGGGGGAAGGACCTAGAGGGGCTCAGTGTACCTCCTGGTGGCCTGTCTTTGGTTGTTACTGCATTATGGCCACTGGGTTTTTATTATATAGATAATATACTGGTAAAGGTGTTTCCCTGAGTTCTATGGGCCATTTTAGTGAATTATTGAATCCAAGGAGGGGTTCCTGGGAAATCTGATTTATAATCAGTAGGTCTGGAGTATAGATGACAACATGGACTTTGGAATTGGCATATGAAGCAGGGGCAATCTAATGGGACTGAGTCCTTACCCTGTGGAAATCTGATACTCCAGGTAGATAGTATCAGAATTGAATTGAATTGAATTGAATTGCATCCAACTGGGGTGTTAGAGAATTTCTTGGTGTGTGTGTATGTGTGGGGAACCTACACATGAGGTGTCAGAAGTATTATATATGTGAGCTAATGGAAACATGGGAGTGTTTTTCCTAGACATCAACTATCTCCTTGTCCCATTGCCTTAGTCCAAGACTGTGTATAAAAAAAATGCTCAGTATGATATGACAAAGTCAATAAACTTCTCACTCTTTATAATCCTTGCTCCTCTTGCTTACTCCATAGGAGGTCATAGAGCAAACTTCTGTTTGGCTCTGCATTTGAGAACTGCCCCACACCTGGAGAAGTGGAAGAGTTACAGAGGAGCAGCCTCCTGCCAGCATTTCATTCACCCATGTTACCATCTTGTTCTCTTGCCTTCTGAATTCCTGCACATTTCTTACGTTGGTGTCAAGAACCAGTTTTTTTTTCCTTCCTGCCTGGACTGCCTGGAGCTCTCACATCATTAGTTCCTCAGGAACAAGGCTAATAGTAGGGCCTTTCAATGTATGGGACTACAGATACATGAATACATAGCATTCAGGTCCAATCTGGCTCAGAGAAAAGTTGCTGGTTCTATACAAGAGGTTTTTTGTTTGTTTTTCCTTACAAATCTAAGTTTAGTTGCAACACTTAAAGTTTAA
The DNA here is from genome assembly GCA_963924515.1 of Vespertilio murinus. Taxonomy (NCBI): domain Eukaryota; kingdom Metazoa; phylum Chordata; class Mammalia; order Chiroptera; family Vespertilionidae; genus Vespertilio; species Vespertilio murinus. Next base: position 28,548,987 of record OZ004711.1, read on the forward strand.
AAATTAAATTGAAGAATTGGATAACACTAAGTCACAATGTTCTTCAATGTCTGCTGTAAACCTGAACCAAGCCAGTTTAGTCAATAATATAACTCTTGGGTTCTTTTGTTTGGTAGACAGTATTCACTACAAACTTTTAGGAGGGTTAGAGTTAGCAACTTTTTGCCAATTTCAGTGAGTCTCAAAAAAAAATGTCTGCCATAAATCTAGCATTTATTAAATAAACATTTGCCAACAAGTTATTTGTTCTGTGAGGTTGATGAAACTTTGCCAAGCTCTTAGTCCTTTGGGTACTGACTCAACCTTAAACAAAGGTTTATTCAGGGACATGCACATGAGTCTTGAAGCAGGATCCCAATATTCCCAATACTCCCAGTATCAGCATCGATCACCTTTGATGCTCTGACCCAATGGCTGGATGCAAGGATCAAGCTTTATGCACTATTCTTTATACTCTTATGCACTGTTCATGGAAGTTTGAAGAGAGTCTCTAAAACATACCCCGGTTCTACCAATAAGAGCCCATTTCTGAAATTCATTATGCTAATTAACAAGTCACAAATTTTTTTAAAAATCTCTGACATCTATACTATACATCTATACTATATTATAGACTTTTATCTATAATAAAAGGGTAATATGTTAATTAGACTTGTTGACCTTCCGGGAGACCTTCTGGAAGTCCTTCCAGACAAAACCATGGTGGTAAGGCCAAGGCAAAGGTGGTTAATAGTGGTTAGGGACAATCAGGCCAGGATGGGAGGACAGTTGTGGGTGATCAGGCCAGCAGGGGTGGGGCAGTTGGGGTGATCAAGCTGGCAAGGGGATAGTTGTGGGTGAGAAGGCTGGCAGGCAGAGTGGTTAGAGGTAATCAGGCAGGCAGGCAGATGAGCGGTTAGGAGCCAGCAGTCTCGGATTGTGAGAGGGATGTCCCCTGAGGGGTCCCAGGTTGGAAAGGGTGCAAGCTGTGCTGAAGGACACCACCCCCCGAGCATGAAATTCATTTAATATGTTTAATATATTTATTAATTAAACTCCCGAGGCTAATCTGACAGAAGCACTTGCAGTAATCATTTCTGTAGTGTGGCCCTTTAGATATGATATTGGCTGATTATTCCTGCAGTATTCCTTGCTGATCATAATGTCTGCTACATCTGGGTTATAATTTAATCTTATTACACACAACCCATCACATTGTGTAAGCTAGCAGTTCTTTACCATGGCTACAATTCAGAATCACCTAGAGAGCTTTAAGAAAATTCCAGCCCAAATACCACCCCCAGAGATTCTGATTTAAGGGCTTAGGTAGGGCCCAGGGGTCAGTCCATTTTTAAAGATCATCAGGTGATTTTAAGGATCAGGGCTGGCAATCAGCTTTTGCTAAAGTATTTTAAAATGTGTTACTGTTATGATAACAATGATTTGCCTGCGCTGAATGGAAGCTGCTCTGTTTCCATGGGGATGGTATTCTCCAGTGGCACTTACCTGAGTGAACCTTGTCATTTGGCTGGTCCCCTGGCAGCCCTGGAACCCACAGCAAGGTAACAAAAACAACTCTAGGCTTTCCTAGACCCAGTCCCTGCATAATCAGCCCAGCCTTTACTAACCAGCCCCTGGCACGATATACAGCAAATAAAGATAAATAAAATTTAATTGCAAAATTGTACTTTTATACAAAGGTAGAACATATATTTTAAACAAAGGAATTGATTTAAAAGATCCTTTTTGAATAAGGTTTGAGAGATGCCAGAAGAGCTCTAAAGATTTTTTTCCTTAAGTCTTTGCACTTTCTTCTTAGAAAGCTGACCCCAGGTAAGTGGCAGGGGCCCAACATTCATATTTATTTAAGCTATCATTAACTATGAAACAAGGTGATATGTCCTATATATCCCACCATTGACTTGAGCAGGGTTTTATATCAGAACTAAAGGCCTGGTTCACTGCCCCCAACTGCCCTCCCTTGCTGGCCATCTTGTGTCCATATGGGGGAAGCCATCTTGTATGTTGGAGTGATGGTTAATTTGTATATCACCTCTTTATTAGATTGGATGATTGTATTATAAAATACTGCTTGTTTATTTTACTTGTGTCCTTCTGCTAATTACCTATCATGTTACTTCTTTTCACCAAATGTAAGCAAATGTGAACAAAATAGTTTCTACATATTAATGAATTATTTGTATTACTATGTGCAAATTCTGCTTTTTCTAAATATTTGCCCTCCCTACCCTTGGTTGTTCTAAGCTACTTCCAAACTTTTCTTTCCTTTCTATTTCAACTTGTATCATCTGTTAACTAGAATAATAGTTCTCTAACTTTCTAGTTAGGGATGAGGGTTAGGGAGAAAAAGATTTAAAATTCCTTGGATAAGGGATGAACTATATTATCCAGGTCTGCATACTTGGACACAATTCCTAGGAGGGTATGATATGAATTTCTTCTCTTCATTCATTCTTCCCCAACCACCAATCTCCTCGTCTCTCACCACATACAAAAAAATGAGACTCACTGACCACAAAACCAGAGCATTATTTATTAAACACCTTAGTGGTTTCTGTGCTGCCACTCAGACCACTTAATGTTATATTACAGTCTTAACACCATCTGTTCATAATCAGAATCTTAGCAGTCTCTGGTGCTCAGTTTTGGGTTGAACAAAATTCACTTATGTTTGAGACTTTTTGTTAATAATAGGAAGTGTAAAATGACATTTCAAATAGTTTTCTTAAAAACTTCACTTTTTACTTTCTTAAAATGTTAACAGATCTAATGTCATAATATGATTAATAGTTAAAACATCAGTTCAGCCATTTTTCTATTGTTCAATTATGTTTTCATTATGAACATTCCTTTTAACCTATGTTTCCCATTTAAGAAACGTGTCCATTTCATTAGCATCCCATTTTTCGTTCACAACACCTTGGGCGCACAACTGACACATCACTGTCTGACAAGGGTAACAAAGAAACACGCCAAGATCAAACAACATATTAAATACGAGTTGTGCTTCATTTTCTTCTCTCTCTCTCTCTCTCTCTCTCTCTCTCTCTCTCTCATAGACATTCTAAATATTTCCTCCCCCCCTCCCCCAGGTGTGTGGTCTGAGGCACACCCTCAGGGGAGATCACTGGATTGGTGCCTGTGTGATCACAGCCCTCCCAGGTTCAAAGGGGTGCTTACTGGAACCACTAACACAGCGTAAGGGCTACAGGAATGATTTGCAGAGCTGGGGTACCTGGGATGAGGCTCCAATGATAGAATGACTTGGCAGTGGAGGTGGAGCATTCTAAATAAAGTTACTTAGATATGTATTCTTATTTTCACTGGAATGAATTTGGAATATTCTTCTTTGAATATCTTACATTAAAATAGAGAGTAACTATTAATAACTAAGGGCCAGAACTTGCTAAGTGCTGCATACATCGCTCCTCTGATATCCCAACAACTCAATGAATCGGTAGCTATGTCACAGTTGAGGAAACTAAGGCTCAGAAAATGTCAGGTGCCCAAGACCACACAGCTAGTGAGCAGGAAAACCACAGCCATAGGGTCCGTGTTCTTAATCAATGGATAATATTGCCTCTTAAATGCCTAGATTCTTATCACCAGGATGCCAAGAGATGTTTTCATTTTCCCATATATTCATTCAACAAGCATTTATTGAACTGTAACTATAAATCAAGGACTGACATCAGTTCTGGAGACACAATTATTAACAAGAGGAAGGAGTCCCTGTCTTCACAGAACATGTTAGAAGATAAAGAAAATAAAGTACAGTGAATACAATAATTTCAAAGTATGATTAGTACTATAGAGGGGAAAAAGGGGAATAAGATAGAAAGTGATAGAAAAACCTTATTGGTTGGTCAAAGTTGGCCTCTCCAAGATAGCATTGCAGTTGAGATTTAAAGGATGGAGAGACATTAGCTTGCAAATAGAATGTAAGGAAAACCATTTCAGGAAGAGGCAGAGGCTCATGCAAAGGCCTCGATGTGGGATAGAGTTATCCACAGAAACTGATTCCTGCCTTTGGCTGGCCGCACCAGCAAAGAAATGGAAGGTGTTTGGCTGAGCAGGCCGCTCTGGGAGGCTCGCTGCGGTTCTTTGGTTTGCATTCTGTGTGTCACATCTTATTTAACTCTTCTTCAAGTGACGGGAATATTAAAACATAAACTTGCCATCTGAGCCATGACCATGGTGTTGTCATCTAGAGACTCTTATCACCTTAACAAGATTATTCAAGCGTTGCATGAGAACAAGGTAAAGCTTGGCCAGCACTCAAAAGTAAAATCAGATGCAATTTGCAAGGTAAAAAACAGAGCTGAGCGGTCAATTAAAAGAACACAGGTGTGAAAAGCTAAGGCTATGTGAGGAACTAGAAATATTTATATCTAAGGTGCATCTAATCATAAGTATATTATCTATTTATCATGTTTTCATAGTATCAAGGTATCTCTAAAAGAGTCTTGAAAAAGAATAAGAATGATTTTCTTATGTAATGTAATATCTTGCTACACACTAAAAATTCTAAATATACATATATATATATATATATATATATATATATATATATGATAGCTAGATGGATGATGAATATTAGTGTTCACTGTATTCATTTTCATTTAAGTTGTGTCCACTGAGCTATAGCACCAAAGGGCATGGGATTTAGATGTGTGTAGGGTACATTTTATTTTCCTGGTCTCTGACACCCACTTAGCAACAATCAATGAGGCACTGATAGCATTATTGATCACAGTGATGGCACTCTGAACAAGGGATCCTATTACACCAAAATGAATGATGTTCAACATGGGCTGAATTTGACCCTTTAGCCTCCTGTAGAAGGAACACGTGGATGGAAATTAGGATTATCCTGAGTTTGAACCTTAGACTTAGTATCTTTACAAATGTTCTCATCATTTAAAGACATTTTTGGTTTGGCTGGCCTGACTCCCAATCACCCTGTCCTGTTTTGTTGGCTAGCCAGTTTCAGACCTATCCTTGAGAGAGAGTCGAGTGGCTCAAGAATGAAAAAATTATCATTTGGTCAGTGCCCTTGCAGCTGGCCTCCCTCTCTGGTGACCGCATGTGCTTAGAGAGTGGATTCACTGTGACCACTAGTGTGGGCTCCTTGGCCTTTCACATGTTGGGAACCTCTCACCTGGGCTGTGTTTGAATAGTGCCTCCCTCTTGGGATTCTGCACTGCAGCAGCTCTGTTTTTGATTGATTACAGTATAATCAATACACTGAATAAACAAACACTGAGTTAGAATCAGAACCTAGCTCTTATTTGTCTACCAATTTTCGTGATGTGGACAAGGAGCATTTTCCTTCGGTTGGTGCCTCTCAACCTGCCCGTAGCTTTTGCTCTGCTGCTGGACCTCTTCGCTGCGTCTTGGCTTTGAGGGGCTCTCACCAGCTCCAGACGGTGCTTTTCTCTCTCATGATTCAAGGCTGGGATCCAGACACACTTGGCCAAGCCCTGGCTGATCAGCATGCAGATCTGTTTCATCTTGCTGCCACTGGCCACAGCCTACAATCCCCTTGACTACAGGGGGATTATAGGGAGCACCTATAAACAATGTGAAAGTTCCACCCAAAGAACCTCCTCGCTAGGTTTGGGATTAGACTCTAGCAGACTCTATTGTCTTCTCTGGAGATGGGGGCGGGTGCAATAGCTCTCTCTATAGCAGCACTATTCTGTAGAAATACAATGTGAACCACACAAATTATTTTAATCTTCTAGTCTATGTGTAACACGCCACTGAGTTTGCTCCAACTCCTGGTGATTCTGTGAATGAGTGATGTCCATAATGTTTGTCCTCAACAGGCCTACATGACTTCTGTAGACTCAGGCTATGGTATATATATATATATATATATATATATATATATATATATATTCAATCTATCTCATATTTGGTCTTCTTATAACCAAAATATTATCACTTTAACATGTAACCAATATAAAAAATACTAGTGAGATAATATATAATTATTTTCCCCCATGCTAAGTCTGACATCTGATGTGCATTTTTAAAAATATATTTTATTGATTTTTTACAGAGAAGAAGAGAGAGAGATAGAGAGTTAGAAACATCGATGAGAGAGAATCATCTATCAGCTGCCTCTTGCACACCCCCTACTGGGGATGTGCCCGCAACCAAGGTACATGCCCTTGACCGGAATCGAACCCGGGACCTTTCAGTCCACAGACTGACGCTCTACCACTGAGCCAAACCGGTTTCGGCATGATGTGCATTTTACAAGTAAAGCACATCTCAGTTTGGACTAAAAGCTAGTGAAAATCTCTTCTATTTCCTCCATTTTTATAGCAGCTTTTTAAAAGTATAATCTTCATCCCATAATTACTCCTTTTTCAAGTGTGCAATTTAATAATATTTAGTAAATGTACAGAATTGTACAACCATTGCCTCAATCCAATTTTAGAACTCTTTGGATCTCTTGTTTTTATTTTACACAAATTGAAAATAACCTGCCTAGGTACATTTGTTACCAATAATCAATGAAAGATACATATTAGAAATGCTCTGTAAATAGACTTTGTTTCCTGGCAGTCTTGAAGCATGTTTTCTTATACTCCTTAATGTAAGCACCCCTTAAAAATGGTTCTCTGTTCACAGGAGAAGAAACAAGGTTTACAGGAAACCATTTTTAAGGAGAGCTTACCTTTTCCTAAGAGGTATTGCTGAGAAAGAATCTCTATAATAAAATATTAAATGTAGCATATTTATCACCACCCCTCCACCAAAAAAAGGTCCTTTTTAACCCTACACCTAAGTCCAGGAAAGCACTAATCTACTGTCTCTATAGATATGCCTTTTCTGGACATTTCATATCAATTGGAATTATACTGTATCTGTTCTTTTACTTCTTTCACCTAGTGTAATATTTTTGACATTTATCCATATTGTAGTATGATTCAGTTTTTTTTCCTTTTTAATTGTCAAGTAGGGGTGATGCCATTGTAATAACCTGGCTATTTTGAACAGTAAAGGAAGAAAGGGGAAGCTAGAAAATATAGGCATTTTTATACAGCTTTGCCAAAAAGCTGCATTTAACATTCTCCAAGCCTGTTCCCCACTCATCGATGGGAGAAGGGACTGGAGAGAGGCAGTTTAGACACATGCCCAATAAGATGTGAGTGGCTGTGGGCAAGTGCTTGACTGTCAATCACATCTGGATGTGAGTCAGTAGCCAGGTTGGGTGTGGCCACTGTTTAAACTTCTAAACTAAGATGGTACTTTTTTGGTGTTCTCTCTCTCTCTCTCTCTCTCTCTCTCTCTCTCTCTCTCTCTCTCTTCTCTCTTCTCTCTTCTCTCTCCCCCCCTCTCTCAACACATGGGTCTCCTGTTGTAGAGTCATGCTCCCCTGCACTCACATTGATCACCGCCATGTGGGTCCCCCACCATGGGACAATGGACTTTAATTAGCTTGGATGCTGCACTATACAGGCTGCATAGATCATGAAATGGAAGCTCTAGACCTTGGCTTTGCTTTTGGCTCTGCTGGAACCCCAGCTGTACCTCTGTCAGGACTGGCATAAGGGGCATGAGACCTTGGAACCCAAGGAATGTAACTTTATGCAAATAAAGGCTTTTTCCACATCCTAGTCTCCATGTGAATCTTAACAAGTATATTTTATAAAGATATCACAAGAATCTTGCTCTCACAAGTGATGGGGAAGTTTGATTCTCTGGTAACAGTAGTATTCCATTATATGGATATATCTCGGTTGGTTCATTCATTCTCAGATTAATGGACATTTTTATTGTTTCCATTTGGGAGATGTTATGAATAACACTGCTATAAAAATGTGTACGAGTCTTTGTGTGGACATACGATTTTTCTTGGTAGATTCCTAAGATTAGAATTCTAGAACATATGGTCAATTTATATTTAACTTATAAAGAGACTACCGAATTGTTTCCTAAAGTGGTTGCAGTATTTCTCTTCACTCTTTGATTTTTTTTTATATATCCTTTATCTTATAAGGATCTAAGAGCCAACAGACTGCCCTTCACAATTTCCTTAGAAAATTCTGTAGATAGGGTTCTGCATATTGGGTATCTAACAGATATCATATGATACTGTCTGTAAATATTAAGTTCAGAATAGCCCTGTTTTATCATCTTATCACTAGAGCCCCAGTGCATGAATTTGTGCATGGGTGGGCTTCCTCTGGGTGGGCTGTAGGGATCAGGTCGAAACTGCAGTCCAATGCCACTTGTCACTCCCACTCATCCTGGCTCCCCTGTGCCTGCCGCAGGCTTGCACCCAATTAGTTCTGATCTGAAGAGGTTTGTGCTGCTGTGGCAGTGCTTGCCAGCCATGATCCCTGTATCTGGCACCCTCTAAGGGGAGTGGCCTCACGGATAAGGCAGAAACTGGCTCTCCAACATCCCCCAGAAGGTCCTGGATTGTGAGAGGGTGCCGGCCAGGATGAGAGACCCCACCAGTGCACAATTAAGCCTCAGAGGGACCGTGAAGGGCTCCAAGGTGTGTCCAGCCCATCTCACTCAGTCCCTATCTGCCAGATCCCAGCAGCAAATTAACCTACCAGTCAGAGCATCTGCCCTCTGGTGGTCAGTGCAAGTCATAGCAACTGGTTGACTGGTCGACTGTCTGCCCCTTGGTGATGAGTGCATGTCATAGCATGAGCAGTTTAGCAACCTTAGCATACCATTAGCATATTATGGTTTGAATGTTTGTTCTGTTGTTCTACCATTTGGTCTATGTGCACATTATCCTTTTATTATGTAGGATAATACAAAGATTGATGCTTAGCATGAGCACATCTTAGAAGTTAAGCACTCCTTAAAAATGCTTTCCAGTGATTCTTTCAAATGAGCAAGAAGACAGACAGATACTTCAAAACTACTAGAGAGTAAGGTCAATTTACATAGAATTTCTAATATGTAGGTATTACCAACAATTAGTTAGTAAAAAAGCTGTACCTAGGCAGGGAATTTATAATTTATATATAATAAACAAGAGATCCTAAAAACTCTCCTATTATCATGGGAAGAGGCAGAATTTCTGATTAAGCATTTCTTTTGGTCAACCTGACTCCAAAAAACATTGTGCCTCTCTCATGAGTGCACAAGATCTAAATTTTAAATAGTTCCTCTCCCACCCACCCTCCCCACACACATACACCCATTGGAGGAAGAACATAGAGAAGCACTGGTGGAAATATCCATGTAGATTAGAAGGAACTATGTTGTTTCTTGTTTTTATCAGTTTAATAATCCTGTTGGGCTTTTGGAGAAAGCTTGAAGCCAATGTCTTATGATTCCAGTGATTGATTTATTTATTTGTTTTTTTGGTCTTCCCAGGGGGAGGATGGAAAAGACAATGTGTAGATTTAATCAGCATTTGATTTTTCCTCAATCCCTTTGCATGTAGAGAGGAGCAGCTGGTAGTAGGTAATATTGCCCTTGGGAATTACCAAGTAACGGAAAGAGACAAGCAGCAGCTTCTACAAAGACAGCTTTTATGAGTCTGAGCTAAAGAATCACCAGGGAAGCAGCTGGGTTCACCGTTTTCATCCACGTAATTACTGGGAGAGATAGATGGTTTTCGAGGTCACTGGTAGAAAGAGGAACTAATGGCCAGCCCTTCCTCTGGGAGAACATTCACCGGAGAGAGCATAGATGAAGATGTCAGTTTCACAGCCTGCCTGAAAGCAGCAAGGGCAATGTTCAGATTCAGGGTGAGAAAGACCAGAGTTCAAATCCTGCCTCTTTCAGCTCTTAGTTGTGTGATTTGGGGCACATGTACTAACCTTTCTAAGCCTCAGTTTTCTCACTTGCAATATGAAGACAGTAATACCCATCTTGCAGGTGTTTTGTGAGCATTCAGTAAGATAATCAGATAGGACTTATTTCTATTGATTTCTATTTCTATGCCCTCTCTAGAAATCAATTCAATTAAATTATTTAGAAGCCTCCATCAAACACAAACAACATCTAGCTATCCTTCTCTTTAGAATTTTTTCCATTAAAAATATTTTGGAAAATAGTGTTTTCTGATTATTACAGCCACTGAAACAAATCCAACCCAATGCCTATTACAATACATCACCTTCCAAAAATCAATCAAAATAAATTCACTTTTTTGAGGGGGAACAAAATTTACTAAAGACTTATTTAATATACAGTTGCTCTTGTGATCAAGACCAGTTGATACTATACCATTTGTATCCATTTACTTTAACAATCTACCTTAAATATTTTTAAATGAAGTTTTTAAATGTATATAATAATGTTCATCATAGTGTTATTTACTTTTTTTTAAGTGGAAACAACCTTTCCATAATTTTAAAATAAGGAGTAATGAAGTAAATTATGATGCTCTCATAAGATAGGATATTATACAGACAAAGATACATGAAAAGGATTTTTAATAATATTGGAAAATACTGAAGAACAAAGCAGGCACCCTCTAAGGGTTAATAATAATGGGAAGATTAATACATATTTATTTATCTGTTTAAAAAATGTACATAGAGAAACAGAGGAAAATATAAACCAAGTCAAGTGAATCTATTGGGTATCTTGATGAAACATCCAAAACTGTGAAAAGATAATTCAGAAAAGATAAAATAAAATCATGACTCTCATACAGATATAAAAATGCACATGTATTAAGAATTTCATTTCTCTCATATAATATGAGGGAACTAAGCAGATGTTATGACTAATTCAAAGGAAAAATTAAAAGAACACATATTTACATAGATTAAAAGAGTGTTGAGATGAATTGCAAAATAAATATGCAGTTAATAATTTATCACAATGAATGTATCCACTTAGCTTTCTCCTGGCCTTGTGACTCAAACTTGTTCCAGAGAGAGCTGGTCTTTGCTGTGGCTGAGCTAGGCCCTTAGTTGTCTGAACTTCTCTAAGACTGGATAGAGGTGGGGTTTGAAGTGTAGTTTTGCATGCCAGCCCCTGGGGGCTATTAACAGCAATGCTAAGCTAACCTGGCTGCTGTTACAGGCCCCACCTAAAACCAAACTGGACATGTATGTTTGTTATGCAGCAGCCAAGGAGCTGGCTTCTTAGAATCAGGAAGAGCTTTTTGTGTGTTTGGGGGAAAATACAAACACGTGCACACTTCCACACATATGTCAGTTTTCTTGAAAGCCATAGTAATCAGTGTTTCAAAGAGAGTCTTCCACAGACTGCAGAATCACAGAGGGACGATATGGGAGGGAGGGTGGGTGGGAAGAGGTCAACCAAAGAACTTGTATGGCCGAAACTGGTTTGGCTCAGTGGATAGAGCGTCGGCCTGCAGACTGAAAGGTCCTGGGTTCGATTCCGGTCAAGGGCATGTACCTTGGTTGCAGGCACATCCACAGTAGGGGGTGTGCAGGAGGCAGTTGATCGATGATTCTCTCTCATCGATGTTTCTAACTCTCTATCCCTCTCTCTGCCTCTTTATAAAAAATCAATAAAAAATATATATAAAAAAAGAACTTGTATGCATATATACATAACCCATGGACACAGACAATAGGGTGATGAAGGCCTGGGGAGGGAGAGTGGGGGATGAGGGAGGATTAGAAGAGGTCAAAACAGGGGAGTGAAAGGGGGAAAAGGGATATATGTAATAGCTTCAACAATAAAGATTTTTAAAAAATATATTTTATTGATTTTTTTACAGAAAGGAAGAGAGAGATATAGAGAGTTAGAAACATCGAAGAGAGTCATTGATCAGCTGCCTCTTGCACGTCCCCTACTGCGGATGTGCCCACAACCAAGGTACATGCCCTTGACCAGAATCGAACCCAGGACCCTTCAGTCCTCAGGCTGATGCTCTATCCCCTGAGCCAAACCGGTTTCGGCAACAATAAATATTTAAAAAACAAAAATAAATTAAGAGTGTATTCCAAACCCACATGCATCAGATTCTTCTGAAGTATTGGATGAAATGCAGATTCTTGGGCCCATTCCCACATCTATTGAATCTGGTTTAATAATCTGAATTTTAAATACTCTTTCAAATGAGACATTCAAACTAAAGCCAAGAATTTCTTATGCATAATAGTGGGAAGTTACTTCCTTTCTCCACACACATGTTAATTCTCCCCATATTTATCTGGGCATGTTCTATGTTCTAAGAGCCATTGCAGAAGTTGGAAGTAGCTGAGTTTAACATATATATGAACAGAGAAAAAAATCTCATGCATAAGGCCTTAAGGCAATTTTGATGTTGTTGGAGAAGAAAGAGATATTTATAAAGCCACTTCATAAAGCTTTTGTGTCACTTGCTTAATTTTCTTTCTTTCTTTTTTTAATCCTCACCTGAGGATATGTTTTTACTGATTTTATAAAGAGACAGAGAAACATGGATATATTGCCTCCCCTATGTACCTCAATCTGGGGATAGAATCCACAACCAAGATAGGTGCCCTGACCTGGAATCCAGCCGTAACCTTTTGGTGTACGGAACAATGCTCCAACCAACTAAACTACCTGGCCAGTGCACTGGGCCCATTGTCCATCAAAGATGGCTACTACCTCAATTTCAGCCTTGTGGCCTCAAGTTTTAACTTTTTTTTTAATGTCAAAGGTAGCAATATTAAAAGGTAACAAAAGCAATCAACATTGCTTTTCTTACAATCCTTTCTTCTATTCTGGTTTTTATCTTATTGCTTTGTCTTCTATTAGAGAATAGTTCATTTAATTTCTAAATTTATTTTTCCTTTTCAGGCTTAAAAGAAAATAAATTGCTTTCTTTACACATGTAAATAATGCTCAATATTTGGACCTCAAGCTCATTTATCCCGCTTTTCACTTGGGACAAGGCCGATTTTCACCACCCCCTCCCAGGGTTTATAAACGGGCAAGGCTGCAGTTTGCAGGTGCAGTCATTTTGCTGCAGCCCAATTCAAGATTTACATATGCAAATGTGCCCAAACTGAGTAATTGTGCATGCAAATAGGTGATTAAATAGACAATTATCAAATCCGCATGAACAAATGGAAGTTGTTCCTATTCAAAAAGCAGGGGGCACCTGAACATTATGCTAGCAGGCAGATGGCCACAAAGCCGGTGGAAACCTGGCCCAGGGGCCTCCCAGTTGCTTAAATCCCAGAGCCAGTTAAGGTCTCAAGTTGCACAAGTGGAATTTACTCTTTGACCTCAGCTGCCATGGTAATGACCAGATGTCTGACAAGGTCATCTTCAGGAAGTACCGTGGGAAAGGGGTTTGATTTCTACCATTTCTTTTCATAGCCTCGATATGAGGCAGGAATTTAAACTAAGTATTCTTTTATGATAAGTAGTAGTAAGAAGCAAGCTTTGGATATCTCAGTATGCCCACTCTTGCTGTTCTGTATACCCACTCTTCCAAGCCAAACCTCAAGGCAGGAATAGAGAACCCATTGGAGTAAAACTACCATCTCACAATAGATGCACCTTTGCAATGCTCTTTCCCACAACTGTGCTGCCAACATTGAGATTGGGGCTTGCTTGATCTTAGGTCTCAGTTTTTAGTTTGTCTTTGTCAGATTGAAAAAATGGCTTTAATGGTTCATTTCTTCGCAATTCGAGACCTCAGTTCTCTAACTGCACATAACAGTGATGGATGGTGTTGTCAGTGGAGGACATCGAAGAGAAATGATCTCACATAACCAGGGGGCCTTTCTGACAAAAGAGTAGTGCTGATGCCTAGACTAGTCAGTCCACTAGGAGCCAGAGATACGGAGAGTTTGAGGCACAAAAGAGTGTTGATTGCTGAAATCCTCATATTTTTTTCAGAAAGATATTTCCTCTCTAGGATATTCTACGAGGATGTTTTCAGGTTTTTATGAACGGCTTGGAGTCTGTTACTTCACAAAGTAAGAAGTGATTCTACTGCATACCATAAAATCAATTACTCGATTCAATCAATGAACCAGTTAAGTGGAATAATTTCTTTACTTAGCACCTGTCAGGAGGAAGAGATTTCAAAATATTCTCGCCAGGAGTCAGAAGTGAATGGAATTAGCTTGTTCCCCAGAGGAAGTAGCCACGTCTCCTCTGTAGAGTATCGGGCAGCCCCACGGCCTTGCAAACAGGAGCAGCACTGACCAGGGACTATTCAAGGAGACCTCCTGGCAAAGGAAATGATACAGAAACCAACCTCCATGAAAGCACTTCTTTGGCATGATCTTCTCCGCAGGTACCTTAGAAACCAACCAATGACTCCTCCAGGGATGCAAGTCACATAGCAAGCCAGGAATGCATTTAGTCTCAGAAGCCAAAAAAGCTGAATGGTCAGTTCTTCACTTTTGATGAGTATCTAAATAAGGTTTTCACCAATTAAACAAAACACAGTGAAACAAACACTACAAAGCAACCTATAGGTAAGTATCTACCTATATATGCATACTAGAGGCCCGATGCATGAAATTTGTGCAAGAGTAGGCCTTCCTTCCCCTGGCTGCTGGCACTGGCTTCCCTCTGGCACCCAGGATCTGGGCTACCCTCACAGCCCCAGTTTCATCTGGAAGGTCATCTGAAAGGATGTCTAGTTTAATTAGTATATCATGCTTTTATTATTATAGATATGTATGATAAGTATATATATATTTATATACATATATTTATGTATGTGTGTATATAAATGCACATAGCTTTGTATTCCTTAAAAAGAGTGTACAAAAACAATATCATCCTAACATATAAAGATCCAGGGTCCATCATGACCTAAATGACTGAACGAATGACAGAACAGGAGGCTATGTGGGGCCACCAGGCTGGCCAGGGAGACAGTGAGGGACGACCAAAGGACTGGGTCCTGGGCCCCAGCCTGGGTGCAGCAAGGAAAAGGAGAGACATTTCATCTGCAGTTGTCAAAAAAACCTTCTAATTTTCTTGTAGATCTAGCTCCTCCAGATCCTCAAATCTTCTTGAAGTGCAGAAGACACACTCTTAAAAACTCATAATTAGAATTTATCATTGCCCTCTCAGAGAACTAATTTTGTTTTTTAGCTCCACACCTCTCTTGATATTTTCCTTGTCCTTGTTTGCCGTTTAAAACAGTAATTCCTAACGTGTGAGAAAGTCTAGGAATCCCTTAAGCCAATTCAGGTGTGTGTGTGTGTGTTTGGGGGGGGGGGGTGGAGGAGGGAGTCCACAAGGTTCACACTTGCAAAATAATACTAAATATTATTTGCATAATTCTACTAAAATGCTATTTACCCTTTCACTCTAGCCAGATTTTCACTGATGCTAAAATAAAACAAAAGACGCAAGCAAACAAACAAAAAAACAACAACAGTGAGGAGTGAAAGTGTTGACTCCTGCCAAGGAGTGCCACCCAACTGCATCGCTAGTTAGTCTTATATACTTCAATGCCAGGCACACACAGGGAAAAAAGCCAGTTCTAGTTAAAAAAATATTCTTCAAACATATCCTTACGCAAGAGCAAAATGTGTGTTCATTCTATTATGTCTGTACTTTTGAGTACTTGTCTTTAAAAATATTCTATGTGATGAAGTGGTTAAGTACTCGGAGGGCACTTCTGTGCTGCATACAGAAGTGTTGTGGTTGCCTTGAGGAAAAACACTTGTGTGATTGTCTTAGTTGCAATCTGAATTAGATACTTTTTCTAAGAAACACTCTTTAATTTGAAACAATGGCCGACAGACACTTTATTAGACTTGGATATTTTGCAGACTTTTTTTTTTTTTTTTTTTAAAGAGTCAGCCTGGCACTTCAAGGAAAATAGCTGATGGTATTTGTTGCCAATAATAAAATTAGGCTTCCAAGCAAAAACTCAAATTTTGAACAAACTGTATCCACCACTGTGAGTTTGACAGCTTCCAACATTTAGAAAATTTTCTGATGATATTGGCGGTAATATTAAATATAGTGGGGTGTTTTTTTGAGATTGTAAAATAAAGTATACCATTTTGAAAAATAGCAGAACTCAGTGAACCAGTATTTTCCAGATGACCAATGCATGGGTAAAGAAAAGTCCACCAAAGTGCAAGATAGACTCAAAAAGGGCAGGGCAAAAGTAGGTTTACAGTTGTGAGTACACAAAACACAGTTTAAAACATAGAGCATTGCCAAAACCGGTTTGGCTCAGTGGTAGAGCGGACTGAAAGGTCCCAGGTTTGATTCCGGTCTAGGGCATGTACCTTGGCTGCAGGCACATCCCCGGTAGGGGGTGTGCAAGAGGCAGCTGGTCGATGTTTCTCTCTCGTCGATGTGTCTAGCTCTCTATCTCTTTCCCTTCCTCTCTGTAAAATATCAATGAAAAATATTTAAAAAAAAACATAGAGCATTATTATTTATTAACTAGAGGCCCAGTGAACTTGGGAGGGGGTCCCTCAGCCCAGCCTGCACCCTCTCATAATCCGAGACACCTCCGGTAGTCCCTAGGCCTGGCCCGAGATCAGGGCCTATCGAGGCTTTCCTTCCCTGGGTGGCAGGCAGCTGGCCCCACCTCCACTGCATCCATGGTTTTGCCATCTGTGCAGTGCTGGCCCCCTTCCCTGCCACAGGTGGCTTCCCTCTGCAGGCGACAGGCTGGGGTGCAATGGCTGGGCTGGCGTGGGCCTCCCTCTTTCTTTGCTAGGTGGTGGGGCCAGCCCTTGGAGGGGCCATCTGCCTTCCTGATCACCCCTAACTACTCCCCTACCTACCTGATCACCCCTAACCTCTGGTCTGCCTACTGATCACCCCTAACCTCTGCCTTGCCTACCTGATTTCTCCTTAACTGCTTGCCTGCCTACCTGATCACCCCTAACCACTGGTCTGCCTACCCTATCACCCCTAATCACTCTGCCTGCCTGCCTTATTGACTCTAACCACTTGCTTGGAGGCAGAGACAGCCTGTCAAGAAGCCATCTGCCTTCCTAATAACCCCTTACTTCTGGTCTACCTACCTAATCACCCCTAACTGCTGGTCTGCCTACCTGGTCACCACTAACCACTCTGCCTGCCTACCTCATTGCCCCTTACGGCTTGCTTTGGGGGTGGGGCCAGCCCAGTGAGGGGCTGTCTGCCTACCTCATCTCCCCTAACTTCTTGCCTGCCTACCTGATCATCTCTAACCACTGGTCTGCCTACCTGATCACTCCTAACTGCTGGTCTACCTACCTGATCACCTCTAACCCCTCTGCCTGCCTGCCTGATTGCCCCTTACTGCAGCTTGGGGGCATGGCCAGCACTGACTTCCGGTTGGCCAGCCTCTGGTCGTTACTGGTTATTACAACCCAGGGTTTTTATATATTAGGATTATTGTATCATTTTTCACATGAACAACTAATGAGCCTACTTTTACCCCACCCTTTGTATTTTAATGTTATAAAGTTCAAAACATTTATTGATATGGGTTTAGATTCCACTTTGCAGTTAACCTTTAAGAAACAGCTAATCATTGAGTTTTGGTATAGTGTCAAAGAGGGACATCCACAATTATCTGGAAGGACTATTAAAATACTTCTCATTTCTAATGATAAGATCTTTTTTTTTCACGATCTTCAACCAAAATGATATATCATCACAGATTTAATACAGAAGCAGACAGACTATATCTGTTTTCTCCTAAGCCAGACATTATTAGATTTTCAAAAATGTAAAAAATATGACCTCTTTTTTTCACTCATTATTTTTGTTTTGGAAAATATAGTTGTTTTTCACAAAATATAATATTTACTGGTATGTTGTCGTGTAATAGGGTTATTACTGTTATTTGAAAATAAATTAATAAATATTTAAAAATATTTCCAGTGTTAACTTCAAATATGGTAAATATTAAAAGATAAAACCCATATAAATAAAGGCTTTTTGAGCTCCTCAATTTTTAAAAATGTATAGATTTCCCAAAACCAAAAACATGTTTGGAACTGCCACTTGAAAGCAGCTTGTTTTAAACATCAGGACACGGTCCTCAAAATAAATTTTATGTTTAAGTAGAATGTGTGAGATAAAATCAGAGTTGCTCTTGCTAAACAGGGAAAAAGGAACTCAAAGCTATCCCAACTTTGCCCCCTCTTCCTCCCCGTTAACCCCTTCTACTGTTCCCTTAGTCCTATGAATCTCAGTTTGAAAATCTCTGTGCAGAAACATCGATGGATTGATGCATCAGGCTGCAGGAATTACAGCGTCCCAGGCTTGAGGACGTGAACAATGATGAAGTGAATGGTGAAACTATTAACTTAAATGATGGGAGAGACTCAAATCAGAGTGTGGACACGGTTGCCTCCTCTTTCCCCTTTTTGGTCTATCAATAGGCATGCACTCAGGAGTTGGGAGACCCCTTACTTAAAACACTGACCTAATGACTGCTGATCTCTTAACTATGTGTGGAAACACTGGTGAACACACTCAAAAGTGATTAACTTGGTATGTAGAGAAGGTGGTATCTGAATGTAGGGTATATAGGGACACATTCCTGGCACATTCCTTTTACTGAATTATCAGTGTTGAGATTAGGTAACAGGATTAACTTCCTCCTAATTGTGGGACCAAATTCTATTTTGAAAGAGCAGGGAATAGAATGAAATACAGAAACACACAGGAGAGTGAGATGACAACAACAAGGCAGAATTCTTCCAGTGTGTTTCTGGGTTTTAGACAGGCAGCAGCAGCAAAGGGAGGATGATATTGCCAGATAATGGAACTCTAACTTCTTGCTCTAACTTTTGTCCTGATATCTAGATCACAATCTCCAATTTCTGGACTATCTCAAAGGCATCTCAATTTCAATTTGACTTCAATTAACTATTGCATTCCTTCTGGTCCTATGTCCCTTGCCAATGATGGCATCACCATTCACTCTGTCAATAAATTTAGATCCTCTGAAGTCTTGATGGTAAAGGCTTAATACCCTTGGAGTGAACAACTGTCATCCAGAGGCCAATCAATATGTAACCTCCCTTTGCGGATGAATCCCCCAGAATTACTGGCACATATTCCCATTCCCTCTCTCTGCACCCTCAGGCTTGACACCAACAATTCTGAGTCCAAATAGGTTTACAGAGAAGGAACAGAGTGAAGACTCAGGTCAGGATATCAGGTTTAGAGGGAGTTATGCCAAATGGTAGCATCAGTGCCACTGCATTTGGGCCACATTTTTCCTACTACAGATGGCGGAGGTCCTCTCTGCTTTTGGATGTACCTTGTTTGCTGCATGTTTTCTGAATCTGATTCTTGAAGTTCACATTGATTATCTAGAACAGTCCTGGTAAAATCCTTTCTTCTCACATAGCCAGGGTCAGTTTTACTTGATTATAGTTAATCAAGTCTTGTCTGGCCAGTGAGGAAGAGGGTGAGCATTGACCTGTGAACCAGGAGGTCACAGTTGGATTCCTAGTCAGGGCACAGCCCAGGTTGCAGGCTGGATCCCCAGTAGAGGGCATGCAGCAGGCAGCCTATTGACTCTCCCTCATCCATGTTTCTCTCTCTATCCCTCTCCCTTCCTCTGTCTCTCTAAAATCAATTTAAAAAAAAACACATGTTTTAAAAAACCCTCTTGAACTGCACCCTATTTCTATTTAATTTTATTTTTAACATTTTTGCCTCCAGATCTCATTTATCTCCCCTAGTTCAAGCCTTTATTGTTTGGACAAGAACAATAGCTTCTCCCCAACATCATTTTCCCCTCTCTGCAAGCCAACCTCTCTCCAAAGATCTTATCATAGTATTTATCCCCTTGTTAAATCCCAAAAGCAATCAGATCTTCATATCTCCTTTTGCTTGCAGAATTATGTTTGAACTTCTACATACCAGTCAAAGTTTTTTGACCTATTGTTTAATATCCAGCACTCAGCTCTTTGACAATAGGAGCCAAATCAAAATCAGCTTTGTAGCCCCGGAACCTAGTACAACACCCAGCATCGAGCAAAACAAATAAGTGTTTGAAGAGAGCCATGAATGAATAAAGAAATGACTTATTTTTCACTTTGAAACCCTGTGCACTAGACACTATTTGCCACTCCCCAAACTCTCAACGGAAATATTCATGTCTTGCAATATATATGAAAAAGTATGTATAATGTATATTTGGGGAGGTTTTGGCCTCGAAATACTTCCTTTGTATTGCTGGCATACACTTAAAATCACAATATAGCTCTAGCTGGTTTGGCTCAGTGGATAGAGCATCGGACTGCAGATTGAATGGTTCTGTGTTTGATTCCTGTCAAGGGCATATGCCAGGGTTTCAGATTCAATCCCCATTAGGGGGTGTGCAAGAGGCAGCCAATCAATGATTCTCTCTCATCATTGACGTTTTTATCTTTCCCTCTCCCTTCCTCCCTGAAATCAATAAAAATATATTTTTTTTAAATCACGACATATTGTAGTCAGTTTGATTCTGCCTGTCTTATCGAATAACACGTCAGCTCTCGGGGTTATGAGAAGGGAGTGGTTGAGCTCTGTTTGACAAAAATCCCACTTCCCACAGTTCCTGTGGGAGAGCTTTCAATATTTCAACATTAAGTAAGATCTTTGCTCTAGGTTTTTTTGTAGACACCTTTAGCCAGATTAAGGAGTCTTTTGTTTCCTCTCTTGACAGTGGTGACCCTGAGCGCTTGACATTTGCAAACGGGAAACCTTGACTTCACTTTTCCCCCACAGAGTTCCAGGCCCTGGTACCCACACCGTCAATTTCACAGACTCAATTGAAACAAAATCTCCTGTTTCTGATAATGATGAGGGTTCTGAAAGCCTATGAAAATCTCTATAATTATCTTCCGTGAAACCTTCTTATTACATTTTAAACTCTTCCCATTTTAGCTCTTGTCATTTACGTGAAATGAGTGGATGGAAAAGAAGCATGGGAAATTTATGAAGCTGATAATCCTGTTTATGTTCCTTCAGCACAGAGTTCAGGCTTAAAAGGTAGAGTGTGTGTAGAGGAGGCATTTGAAACATCTTTATGAACTAAACCCCATCGTAATTAACAGATGCTGGGGCTTATTTTCCTTTGTCTGGGAAAGAGAGAGAGGTCAACCACAGGCAAAGCATTTTCTGTCTTGTCTCCTGGAAAACAACTGTGAAATGTTTAGTGTTTTCAGCATTTTTCCATAAGCAAAGCAAGAAATTTCACTTAGCTCTTTCTCATACAATACGACTAAGATGTACTGAGCAATGTAAATGTTGCCAATTTTAGGGATCAATTTCCAGAGGTTATCAGTTTATCTTGAAGATCCTCCTTTAAGAGCTTTTCTCCTAGGCTTTGTTCTGCCACTGCCACCACCACTGCCCCCCCCCCTTTTTTTTTGGAAGGAGCTATGCCACGAAGGCACCAGGAGTGTGGACGAATAGCAGCCTGGGCATGCCGAGTAGTAGTGATATCTGCTCATCCATCATTCCATTTAGACAAATGAAAGATTACAGCCCTATGAGAAAAGGCAGCCACCGCCACACAATGCTTCATGCACAAAGTAAATTACTAGTTTCCTGTGATCTTTCTGACAAGTAAATTACTGCAGAAAATAGCATAGATGGGAACACAATGACAAAAATGCAGAGACTTGGTCCTTCAAAGGAGTTATTAGACGTCTGATACAACCATTTCTAAAGAACTCCAGAACCTCCCTCTCACCCTAATGGAAAAAGGATTTCCCCCTTCATCTTTCTATAGCACTCCTTGAGGGGAAATAATACATAACTGGCAGAGTGGGAAGTGGATTCCTCCGTGATCAAATATCCTTTTTTTCATGATCAGAATGATGTTAAGATAAGAGAGCAGCTTGCTGCAGGAATTGCTCTGCCTACAGTTGGGTCCTTCCAGCGTGGCACTGAAGACCACAGTGATGCAGTCTCTTCTGCATAAAAAGATGGCCTCTAGAAAGGGTCTTTTTATGTCTTCAGTCTCCAACTCTTCATATGATTTATGTTCAATCACAAAATATAAATTCTAAATTTATTTTTTTATATGAAATAGGGAAAACCCATCTCATTAAAATTTATTTCCCTTTGCCTATTCAAAGCCTAACCTTTAAGGCTCTATAACTGTCCCCCTCTCCTCTTCCCTCAGGGCAGAACAATAAAAGATATATTAGCCAAGTCAACTGGAGCAGAGTAGGGAAAGGTACTGAGGATAATAGAAGTAATAAACAAATCACAAATATCATAAATTTCTGAGCTTCCGTCTCATCAGAGAAATGGCTTGGAATTGACAGAGTTCATAAAAGTTTAGAGTCAGATAGGGTTTTAAGCAGGACTTATAGTGACATAAAATGACCTACCCAACACCTGAGATATTGCACGGTGATACTGATGCTAGAATCATGATATCACAATCCGTTGAGTTTCCCACTAAGAAAGTAGGTATTTGTTTTAGAAAAATCTGACAAGATCTGACCCTAATCCAGCTCAGTTGGTGTCTTGTGCGATCTTGGGCAACAGGCATAAACTCTTTGTGCATCATGTGGAGTATTAGGATGTCAGATGAGATCAGGTATGTTCAAGTGGCAGCAAGGAGTGTGTGTACTTGAACAGCATAAAATCAAGAATATGTTCATAATTTTATATTTAAAAAATAAAAGTTACTATTGGGTATAAATTAAAATAGAAAGAAAGATTCCAACTAATTAGTTAGGTGAGGCATATATTACATGAGTTAAGAAATACATGGGCAGCTCTAGCCAGTTTGACTCAGTGGCTAGAATGTAAGCCTGTAGACTGAAGGGTCCCGGGTTCATCTGGTCAAGGGTGAGTATCTGGTTTGCAGGCTTGTTCCAGGCCCTCATTGGGCATGTGTGGGAGACAACCAATCGATTTGTCTCTCTCACATTGATGTCTCTCTCTCTGTCTCTTCCCCTCCCTGCCACTCTCTCTAAAAATCAATGGGAAAATGTGCTTGGGTGAAGATTAACAAGAAAAGCAAAAACACACACACAAATAAACACATGGGTATAAAATGCTAAACACTTCCAAGGATGATAGCCTCGATGGTCCTGAGTGGTTGATGACAATTGCTCCTTGTTCATACTGTGCTGCCTCAGTTTCCACTTCCCTATCACAGTTGTTACTGCATTGGGTTCCCTTCCTTGGTCTTAGCAAAACTGACCTAAGGCATAAAAACATTGACAAGTATTCAGATGGCAAACTTATCACTTCTTTCATTGTACTTAAATACCACCATTTAAATTCAGTTCAACAAACATCTTTGTGTCCTGACTGTGTAAATAAGACTTTGTTCCTGGTTTTGGAGACTCGCAGCTTTGTGCAGAAGATAGACGTGGAAAATGACCTTTGGTACTACTTAGCTTTAGGGCCTCCATCTCTTTGTCAGCTTTATCCCAAATAATCCTGCATTCCAAGGCATTTGGTGGGAATGCACGTACACAGTAAGGGAAGAAGCTCTCTTCGTTTGAAAGAGCAAACAGAATGGCCATTCTTGAGAAGGTTACATTTTTGTGCTCTTTTCTGCACGTCATTTATTTGGGAAGCAGAGGAAATCTGGTGCTTATTGGGTTACAATAGAGTTTTCCTGAGTTGATTGAGTAGATACCAATGTCTGTTTCTAAGGTGCAGCTAAGACTTTGTATTTCTAACAAATTCCCAAATGATGCTGATGTTGGTGGGGGGACCACATTTGAGAGCCTCTGGTCTAGACAAGCAATATTCAAATCGAGGTATGTCTATATTTAGGGAGGCACAAAGAGTTTTCTGGTGGTAGTCCAGAGCAGGTAGTTTTAATGAGGACAAATTTTCATCTGACTATTCACCAGTGGCTTTACTTTCTCACCTCCTTCCTTTTGTTTTTCTTCCACTTTGAAAAAGAAAAATAATGCTTTCCATCAGGAAAAAAATTCAAAGAACTGAGTAAGATTAATATTAGAAAAGTATTACCCACTTTTATCGACTTTTTTATGTGAACAAAGTTTCTTAGTGCTTATATATCTAAATATAATGGAAATAATATTAAGGCTAACCTCTGTCTTAATCTATTATTTATTTATTTATGGATCCATAACCCCATTTTAAAAAATACCCACTCCTTATTAGAGGCTATCTTTCAATTTAAATGTTTTCTTTGTGATTAGTAATTACCTGTTCAAAATTTTAATACATTTATTTTGTTTTGTTCAACTGTGCATGAGAATGAATTTAATAACAACTCAATCCAGAAAATACAGTAACACTTATGGACTGTGGTTACAGAAAATAACAATTCAATGTATGTAATATTATTGTAGTGTATATATATGATAAGATTATGAATAAAAATCTTTAAATCTTTAATATGAATATATTAAGATAAGAATACTGAGAAAAAATAAAGTGGAAGTATCAGGTCAAAAAACAATAAAACAATCTGTAATTTCACACTACTGAAGCAGAAGTCATTTATGTAGTCTTAAAACATATGTAAGAGTGGATACCGACTTACTAAAGTATTTTGATTCATTGGCTATATTTAAACGGGAAATTAATATTTTTATTTTAAAATTGTATGTTTATAATGTGAATGAAATTACATTTTGTCACTACTTGAATTTAAGATAAAAAAAATTATGTCTATCTAAAGTATATGATGGTTTACTTTTTTTTCTTCCATAATTCTTGAAGGAAATATGTCAACAAGAATTTGAAGATTGCTGGTTTTGACTGTACTTGCAGCCAGGAGAAATTGGTTTCTTTGAACCAATCAATCACCAACTGTTGGTTTTATTAATTTTTGCACATTACTCAAATAACTTGAAAAGTTTGACAGCTGACTCCAAAGGACCCTCGGGGTCTGTGGGGAGCTTACTTCTGCAATTCAGCCATGCTTCCTGCCCTAATTTTGACATCTCAAAGTTGTTCTTTCAAAAGTTTCTTTACAAGCCCTCTCCAAAAGGCTTATGAGGATGAGAGTGAAAGGTATATTCCACAAAACATTAAAACGTTTAAAAGACTAGTACATGATGTTTACTGTGAAAGAGGAAAGGAAAAAGAAGGGAAGGAAAGAGAGAAATGCATCATCCTTCCAAAAGTTAACAAGTTTTCAACTCTATGAAGCTACCAGTAAATACGTGAAACCAGGATATAAAGACAATAGGATTGATTGTCCTTCATATTTAAGGACTAGAGCCTGATGCACAAAATTTGTGCAAGAATAGGCCTTCCTTCCCCGGCACTGGCTTCCCTCTGGCACTCAGGACCCAGGTTTCCCTTGCAGACCCAGCTTTGTCCAGAAGGTCATTCAGAATGACATCTGGAGGACATCCAGTCTAATTAGCATATTATGCTTTTATTATTATAGACTAGAGGCATAGTGCAAGAAATTTGTGCATGGGGTGGGGAGGGCATCACTTAGCCCAGCCTGCACCCTCTCCAATCAGGGACATTCCTCTCACAATCTGGGACCACTAGCTCCTAACTGCTCGCCTGCCTGTCTGCCTGATAGTCCCCTAACTGCTTCCCTGGAAGCCTGGTCACCCCTCAACTGCCCCCCTGCCAGCCTGGCCATCCCGCAAGTGCCCCCTGCTGGTCTGGTAGCCCCCTCACTGTCTTAAAGGAAGTCAGACATCCTGAAGATGTCCAGTCACCTGGTCTAATTAGCATATTACCCTTTTATTAGTATAGATGATGATTTGGTAGTGATCCTACACCTTATTGGGAGGGCTGGCCTTGAAGTTTGGGTGCTGCCTGACTGTCACTGAGACATCATTAGAAGAACCAGCAGTCTGGGGAATTTTGCTGACATTTCTACCCTCCTATGGTTCCCAATTTCCGATTGCTATGCATCAGTTCAGTCAGCTATTATTATATTTCACTTCTCCGGGCTCTTGGGTAAAACCTGTCTCTGAGGTCTCCTTGGCCAAAAACTTCCTTGATTTCCAAGTTGTGCTTAGGATTGACTCTATAGCATTTATATGGTTTTCTTTGCTTATTATTAACACTAGTCACCCCACCACATGGAAGTTCATTGGGCTTACAAACCTAAGGTCAAACTATGGGGAAGCTTTCTCGGTATAATAAATTTCTAATATAGTATGTCTTGTATATATGAGTCCACAAAACTGGCACTTTAAAAAATATCTTCCCACATTCAGATTCAGTATTAAGTTGAGATTTAGCCTTCTTTCACTGCTTAACAAAATTGAAACTTTTATGTTTCAAAAATCACTATCACATATTATGAAAATGAATCTTAGTTGATAATAATGATGATATAAAAACTTTAAAACACTCTGAGTTCAAGGAAACCATTGAGATAACAGGATATATGGGAAACATTTATACTTTACACTAAATTTTGCTGCAAATTTAAATTGCTCTAAAAATAAACTATTTTTTTAAATGTAGATAAATGATAATCTTAGAAGAATACCTCACTTATATCAGAGTGAAAAGGTTAATTTTCTAACACTGAGTTTTGAGTGTTAAATATATTCTAAATATGTCATTTATCAGATATATGAATTATAAATATTTTTCTCTTTGACATGTATTTTTATTCTCTTTGTCATTTTTTAAGAGCATAAGTTTTTAATTTTGTGAAGTCCAATTTATCAATTTGTTCTCTATGGATGATGCTTCTAGCATCATATGCAATAAATCTTTGCCTAACCAAAAACAAAGATTTTGCATTTCGCCAAAGGAAATATATAAGTGGTAAATAAGAACATGTAAGCATGTTCAACATGATTAGTTGTTAGAGATATGCAAATGAAAATTACAATAAGACAGCACTCCACATGTATGAGAATGGCTAAAATTAAAAATGAATTACTCTACTAAGTGTTAGCAAGAATGTAAGTAAATTGGAACTCTCAAATCCTGATGGTTAGAATAAAAAATGGTAGATCCTCTTTGGAAAATAAATAGTAGTTTCTAAAAAAGTTAAACATGCATATATCATATGATTCAGCCACTCCACTCTAGTACTTACCCATGAGAAATGAAAGCACAGGATGTTGGTAAAAGCTGTATTTGTAATAGTCCAAAACAACTCAACTTTCCATCAACAGTTGAATGGTTAAACTAATATATATCCATACAGTAGAATACTAATATAGCAATAAAAAGAAATGAACTATGGATATTTCCAAAAACATGGATACTCAAAATAATTATGATGAGTAAAAGAAACTAGACCTAAAGAAGTACATATTACATAATACCATTTTTTTCAATGAAAAAAATAACCAATATATGGTAAATAAGCACATAAAAGCATGAATTAGAATCAGTAGTTTCCTTGGAACTTGGAAAGGCAGAGAGGAGTACAAAGGAAGGGAGACAAAGGGTCACAGAGAAAGTTTGGGGGTTGATGGATATGTTTATTATTTCAATTATGATGAGGACTTTATAGGTCAAGAGTACACTTTCAATATGTGCAGTTTATTTTAAGTCAATCATTTCTCAGTATAACTGTTAGAAAAATTTTTTAAAGTTAATATTCTTATCAACAAAGGAATTTTATAATCCACAAAGAAAATATAAATACCAAGTAGAAAAACTGCAAAAGACATAAACAAGAAATTTACAAACAAAAAAGAATTACATATTGCTAATAAACATTTTTAAAATTTAACCTTTTCCACAGTCAGAGATTTAAATTAAAACATGAAAGGCTAAATCACATGTGTATGCTTAACTTTTCCAGAAATTAACAACCTGCTTTCCAAATAGCAATATTTTTAAAAATAATAATAATAGCTCTATGTTGGAAAGGATGCTTGGTGAGAAGGCATTCTCATACTCTGCTATGTAAGTGAAAACTGATACAATCAGTCTAAAATACACACTGGTAATATATCTAATCAAGTATGCAGAAGCAGTATATTCCTTAAGTCCAATTTTCTGTTCTTTGGAATTTATCCAAAAGAAATAATCAGAGAAAATATAAAGATTAATGTAATGAAGAGCAAAAATACTGGTTGGTAACTTATAAACAGAATTTCAGAAATACATTAATGTCTAAAAAACAAAAGTTCCTTAAAGAATTTAAAATATGTCCACATAATGAAATGTTGTGTAATTCTGTAAAGAGCAATATTGTTTTCAAACAATATTTAATGATATAAAAACACATGCAACGCAACATTAAGAATCCAGACATTTTATATGCAGTCTGGTTCTAATCGTGTTTCATATTTTATAGAAAAACTCATATACAAACACACACCTGAATTCTTTTATGATAGAAATAAATATAACACAACATTCAGAGATGCTATCTTTATAGCCAGCGATAAAACAAACATTTTTTATATTTTACATGGTTTTCTATTTCTAAGTTTTAAATCACAAAATATGTATATTTATAAAGATATAACTAAATGTAAGAAATAAATAATTTTTGTTTCCCTCCTGTCATCTGTACCTGACACAGGACACATGTGGTTACAATCAGGCTTGACTATGGAATGGAGTGAAGGCAGACTCTCAGGGAGACTGCAAGGAATGATTTCATTTGATTTTTCCCCTCACAGGATTAAAATAATCTCAGTAAAAAAATTAACATGTACAATTATAGAATACATTATTTCTTCCACTGTCTCAGTCTCACTCATTCTCTTTTATATTGCTTTCTTATGCATCATCTCAAAGCATGTCAAATCTAGTTTTTTGTTTTTTCCCCCTCAGCCGGAGTGAAACTTGCTTCCAGGAAAATTATTTGAAAAACAGCTATGAAGAAAATGAAGAAGTATAGATAGAAAAAGAAAAATAATGGAAATATTTCAAGGTCAGGGCCAAAAATTTCACTTTGTCCAGGAAGGGAAGGGAGGGATCTGAAGAAAGGAGAAAATCAGTGATTGATAGCAGCACTTGCCCAAGGCCTTTTGATCAAAGGGGGCGATGGTAGTCACCCATAGCAGAAGGTCTTCTCTCTACTCCAAAAGGGCCACTTCCAAATCCTGCTCTGGCCCACAAGATTAGTGGGACCGGCTCTGTAACTGACAAACTAATTTCCCTGAGGAATAATTGGAGTTCTTTTGACAGATCTGAATTATGTCACCAGTTAAGGTTTGGTGACCTTTACCATACATCTTATTTTATGGGTGAATTAATCAGAACATTCTGTAATTATGATTCCATATTCTCTAATTTATAGGTGTGTTTTTTTTCTTTTCTTTACGAAGCAATGCAACATTCTCCTTCCCCCGCTTATATGACCCCGATTTTTGTTGGAGGCGTTATTTATTATAGTTTTCACATAAATATTTAAACCTCATATTTGTGGAGGTCCCTCTAGCAGCTTCTCTTATTCCAGTGAGTGGCTGTAAGAGCATTTTCCTACAGATAAATTCAATTCCACACATTTGCTGATGTTGAGCAATCTGCCACATCCTTACTTGTCAAGGCTCAGCCATGAATTTACAAGAATGGACATAAACAACCTCAGATCTTCAGATCTTTGATTGTTTTGTTTGACCTTTTTTTTTTCCTCCTCCCTGCTATGACCCGTCAGCTGCTGCTCTCTTAGGATCTAGCTCTGATGTTAAACACCTGGCAATTTCAACAGAGTTCAAGGTTTCAAATGTTCAGGTAGGTAATCATATCATGATTGCACATCTCTAAACTTTATGTTCAGCTTCTAAATCACATAAGGACCAACAGCATTTCCTGTAAAAAAGTTATATATATATATATATATATATATATATATATATATATATATATCCTGTATATGCATATTGATTTTAGTTGTTTACATTTCAAAGTGACTCTGATAAACCAACTCTAAGTGTCATAGAAAATAATCTAATATTGACTTACACATGCACACAATATCTCTGAAAAATCTATCTTTCTTTAATATGTATTATTAGTTTTTATACTGAATGCTCAGCCTGATGTACAATAATAAACCTGCATCCGGGTACATCATTGTGAAATGTCTAGCCACTATCAACAAAGTAGAGTGTACACAGAGGAAAAAACACATGTTCACAAATAAAAAGTCAGGAATTAGAATAGCTTTAGATTTCTCAACTATAACTACTAGAAGCTTGACTAGCACTTTTGAAATTCTGATTGAAATTATTTACAACTAGAATTCTATACAAAGCCAGACTCTCAGTCAAGCCTGCCAGGTCTTAAGAAATTTACCTTCTGTGCATGATTCCCTAGGAAGCTTCCTGAGCGTTTCCTCCACTAAACCAAGAAAGACAGAATCATGGGTTCAACCCAGGCAAGAGGCAAAGGGATTCCAGTGATGATGGCGCAGGGTGTTCCCATAAGGTGACGACGGTGCAGTAGGAGATATCAGTCCAGGTTGGAGCTGGTTGGGGTCCTCAGGAGAAATTCATTCAATAAAGGAAAGTTGATGGAATACCTGATATGTCTGAAAATACTGAGAAGGGATTTAAATAGAATTGAAGGAGACTTTAGGGTTTAATTAATGACGAGTATACAGAAAACTAAGAAAGGAGAGAACAATTACTAACTCCAGGGAAAATATTTTCTTTTTAATGAAGAAGGAAAGTTAATCAGGGTATACACCAAAGCTCATAATAATATTAACACTAAATAGTACTCTAACCAAATTAAGATTTAATTATCTTAGAGGCTGTCCTCAAGAAGTGGTCATGAGTGGCAGGATGGAATGGTACAGGAAAGCTAAGGCCTTATCTTGTGTAGTAGGGAATGGATAGATAAGGCCAAAGAGTAAAAGAATCAGGAGCCCAATAAGCATGCAATGCAGAGATACAGAGGTAATCCTAATATATAAAAAGCCAGGTTCTGTCACAACCAAAACAACCAGACGGATGATTGAACATCAGGCTAGGTCCCGGATGCCTGAGGCGCAGCAGTGGGAGGGAGGTGTGGGTCCCAGCTGCCCGCAGTGTGGTGGCGGGAGGAAGCCGTGGGAACAGAGCCATGTTGCTATCAGACTGGCCTCTTGGTTCCTACTCCCAGCCCACAGGCTCCTGGGAACCGGATCCATGCTGCAATTGGACTGGCCTCTTGGTCCCTACCCCCACCCGCAGGCTCTGGGGAACTGAGCCTGGGACTGGATCCTACCTGAGGGTCTCTGATTGTGAGAGTATGCAGGCTGGGCTGAGAGACCCTCGCCCCCCAAATGCACAAATTTTTATGCCCCAGGCCCCTAGTCTATAATAATAAAAGCATAATATGCTAATTATATTGGATGTCCTTCCGGACAAAGCCAGGGCTACAAGGAAAGCCGGGTCTCAGCAGCCGGGGGAAGAAAGGCCTACTCTTGCATGAATTTCGTGCATTGGGCCTCTAGTAGAGTTATAAGTGATTGCCTCTGTATATTAGGATAGGACAACAATGTTTTTGCAATGAGCCTCCTAGAAATATTTAACTCTGTTAAACCATGTACATTAGCACTTTTTATAGAACTATTCATAAAAATTGAATAAATGAGGGTGGTGAACATAAGAGCAAACTAATGCCTAGTTGCTAGTTTTTCTTATTATTACTTCTGTTTAGTAAATAATTGTCTTGAGCACCTTTTTTTTTTTTTTTTTTTTTTTTTTTGCTTTTGGTATACAGAAATATTGGATGCAATCCTTGCCCTCAGGGTTTAATAGTCCAGTGGAAATAATATACTGCATACTATTACCAAAAAAATGAAAATCACAAGTGTCATAAGAGATGAACAAAGTGCCATGAAATTTTGAGGGAAATGTGCCACTTACTAGAGGCACAGTGGAGGAGGAGCATCTGCACTGCCCTCTGCGCGGGGTGGCAGGGAGGTACACTATAGATCAGGCGGGGGAGGGGCAGAGAAAGCTCAGGGTGTCTGCAGGAGGCCTGCTGTGGTTTAGTCTGCTGCAGCCCAGAGCCTGTGTAAGAGGAATTAAGCTGAGAAGGCAGGCCGCAAATACATTGTGGAGGCTGGTTCTGCCAGCTTAAGGGTTTCTGGGGCCTCAAATGCCTTTCCCATGTACTTTGACCCTTTGTTTTCAGAAATGGTAATCTGCAGAAAGAAATGGCGAAGTGTAGCTGTTGCATTATTCATAAAGCATGCTGTCTGTTACAGTTCTCACCTACTGAATCTTCCTCTATTCCACGAGAGATTTTACCAGTAGTCTCTAATTAAACTTTTATTTCTCAAAGGGTGTTTTTCATGCTATGGACACTTTATACGGAAAACCTGAGCTGTCTTCTTCCCTCAACTCACTCAAGATTTTTCTTCCCAAAAGAGTTAGGGAATAGAATGAAAGTGAATTCAATTTTACCTTCCTGAGTTCTTTCACATTTCAAGTGATTATTAAAATAGTGTTGGTTTTGTAGGGGACAGGTTATGTCAACTTTTTAACACCAGGTACACAAAAAAATCCTTATATATGTTAAGGCAGGCTTGTGAGGAGGCCCCTTTGTCTTGCCCATCTCACATCCCACTTTTCTATTGAGTTCTGGAAGAATAAACTGACTCTCTGGTCCTATGGAATCATCTTGCTGCATCCCCTATCTATGGAGTATGTCGGAGGCTACCTATCCTTTTTAAGGTATCCTGGGTTAAGTAAGCCCCCTTACAGACAGGCAGCTCCTATAAAACCACGAGAGTAGTTGAGCTTCCCATGTCTGAGCCTTTGCTCTTATTTCCATCCAATTAGGTCTCTTTAGCTCCCAACTTGGCTTCCCCCCAACTCTAAGCTTTGAATTGTTAACCCCTATAGACATGTCTCAGAACTGTAGTGTGGTTCCCTCTCACTGACCCCTCTGGGATATGCTCACAAAGTTTACTTGCAGATTACAGCTTCAGCACGATCTCTGATATTGCCGTCCACATAACGATCCAGCGCATCAGATTTTCTTTAGCCAGCCACTGGGCTTGACAGAAGTAAAAATAACAACAACAGACTAGTTTAAGAATGAAGTCTGTTTGGCCACTGTACTCACAGGACAATGCCCCTTCTTTGGGGTCCCAGTCTTTTATTTTGTTCCCCTCCTTAGTAGTTTCTATGGAGCATAGCTAAATATTTAGGGCCTGGCAAGACCCGAGTTTGGGGCATTTAGCCACTAATCTAATGCTGGAACTGCTAATGCAGCACCAGGGCCTTTAGCAGGAGGAAGCCTGGAAGAAAAATCGATCCAGTTATGGGCTCAGATAGTTAAAGGAACCATGATGACAGTTGGAACTCCAAGTAATAGCTCCATCTAGTTAATATCTAGATCCCAAATAAATAGCAGAGAAATTGTGAATCCAAGAAAGAAAAAAAAAAAAAAACTAAGCAAAGAATGAAGAAGAAAGATAGGCAGTCGACTAGCCCTCTATTCTACTTAAAAAGATGGTCTTCCCGGTAAGGAAGGGTGGAGAATGAGGGGAAAGAGAATGCGATGGAAATTCTTGCCTCCATCTTTCTCTGATTAATCTGAATATAGGTTTTCTAGCTAGTAAATTACAAAATTCAGTTTATTGCAGTTAAAAAGTTGAAAGAGATTAATCTACTATGTTTTTATTGCTTAGCACATAGTTTGTATTCAACATCTATTTTTCACATGAATAAATGAGTGAATGGGTGAGTGAATGAATGAATGAATATGTTGGTGAGGACTCAGAGTCCACTAAATATGTTAGAGAATTCTTCATTTGTGTTTATTCAAAATTTGCACATTCAGAAAGATTGTGTGTATGTGTGTGTTTTGTATCTTATGAGCTTTATTTTGTGATTTAAAATTGTATCAGAACGATTATAAGTGTTACCGTTGCCTTTTACATATTTGTATGTGCCCTGCCAAAATATTTTTATAATATGATAGAATATGAAATAAATTATCAAGAGAGGAACTATTCTCTTTGTGAGTGTGGAACTTTTATTTGCACATTTAAAAAGGAACACCTCCAGCTTAAGAAACCTTTCATTTATACAGAATACACTCCTGAGTTCACATATCACAGCATTTTACATTGCAGTGAGCATTTCTTTCAAGTGCTGACCTTATGGTATGGCTTGGTGGGAAGGGAATAGAGGTCAAGGAGAGGAGAGTGGTGTGGTAGAGAGAGGACAAAGAGTGAATGAGTGGATCATTGCTAATGTCAGAATTCCAGAAATGCCTGGGATGCCTGGAACACTTCTGCTGGGGATTGAAATAACATAACAGAGTGACCCTCGCTCCGGAGATTCCTGCTTCATTTACTTTGCGCTGGAAACCACTATAAAAATGATCCTTAGCCTCGCTTGAGCACTGACATACACTCAAATCAAAAGATACCAATATCAGTTTTACTTACAATCCCAATACCAATGTTGTGAAGGAAAAGAAGGAGGTAGCTTTCATAAGCATAACTTATCTTTGACTGTCACAAAATCAATAGGCTTTGCAGAGCCCAGGAAATTCAATAGCTCACATTCTTAATAAAGATTGGTTTGGGTGATTTGTCTCTCTCTAATAAGGCAGGCTTTGGGACCTAGCTTCCTTTCCTTTAGAACTCAAAAGGGGTGGGGATTTCTTCGTCACAGCCAAGTCCACTTGCTTGTCTATTGTCAGGACTTCACAATAGTACTGCTTGTCTGGCCAAGACTTGCTTCACGCAGGAGAACAGGCCTCACATTGGGGCGTGAAGTAACAGATGCCCAGCTTTAGACCAGCATTCAGCCTCCCTCAGCCTGCCTGACAGCCTTTTTATGCATCATGGATTCATCTGTTTCAATGAGAAACCCAGAGCAAAGCTGCAAGTATTTGTGTGTGGTTTTTTTTCCTGGAGACCACTTTATAGAATGTGTCCAGATATTCACTCTGGAAACCAGGCCCATTGCAAAAACATGTGTAAAAAGATTTGAGTGCCCTGACCTGACCCCACTCTCATCTGAGGAAGCTGTGCCCAGCCAGGCACCCATCAACGTGTTTAGTTAAGTGGAGAGATAGAGGACAAGGGAGTTTGAAGAGGTTATAGCAGGTGGAACATCATGCAAGAAGCTTGCTAACTTGGTAGACATACAGCAACCAACACAGACCCTTCAGCATGGCAAGAAATTGATAAGTATCAACTGAGCTGAGGTAAATATCAAATATATATATACAGGCCCCTTAGAAAAGAAGATATATATGTTTTCTTCACATTCTGATTATTGGTCCTAATCTTCATTCAATTACTAAAAATGGATATACTAATGTCCCTATTTAGCAACAACAAAACCCCACAAACAAACAAACAAAAGCAGGCTTAAAGTCACATAAGTAGTCATTGTTCAAAGCAGGAATCCAATCAACATCTCTCTGATTCAAAGGCCAGGCCCCTTAGAGAAGAAAACTTTTTAAGCAACCCAGTCAGGCCAAAGAATAAGCAAGCAAAGCTCACATGAAATTATATTTCTTGGGAGTTGTATTAAGTCACCTTCTTAAACTTCAGTTTATATAACTATTTGACTTAAAAAATCATGGTTGAAGTGGTTGCCCCTTCAACTAACTCACTGCTTTTGGTCAACTAGCTCACTCTGGAGTGGATACATGAGAAGTATGTGAGCACACTTTCTAAATCCTAGATAGTCTAGAAATGTAGGTTAGCAATAGTAGCTGAGGCACAGCCCTGTCTGCTAATGGAGAGAAGGGCTGATTGACAAGACAAAGGAGGGATTGAGCATTACCAGTGGGTGGCAGCTGTCTTTCCTTCCCAAAGCTGCTCTAATGGTCCCTCTTGGAAAAGCAGGAGATGAACATCAATCAATCAGTCCATAGGAAACTATTGCGTGCTTACACTGTGTACACCCTTGATTAGCCTGTGAACCACCTGCAGTGTGGAGCAGAGGATTAGAGTCTGGGGCCACAATTGAGATGCAATGTGATGGGAGCCTAGCTGACTGTGGCAGCAGAGGGGACATTTAAGAGGTCAGGGCTGGAGAGACATTGACCCCTCACCCAGCCTTCCTAGGAGGAGCCTCTCGTCTGACTGCATTAATAAATGAGCAGGCACAGACCTGCCAGGGTGGAGGGGAAGGTTGGCTCTCTTCCCCAGGAGGAGCAGCTGGCAGATGAGCTGAGTAGAGGTTAAAGAGAGAAGAAACCAACGCACCGATCTATGGAGACAGCTGTTAGTTACTCCAAACATGATGCGTGAAAGAGAACAGAGCAATCGAATATCAGTCAACCAATTTTCCCACACGTTTAAAAACGTCAGGGTTTAAACATGCACACATTTTGGGAAGGAAAAAATGAGATTCATGTTTTGAAGGCCATCCGTGCTGTTAAATGTGTATGTGTCAGGACTGAGTTGACTGAGCGACAGGAAATTAAAATAAAAATGGTTTAAGTAAGATAGAAATATAATTCTGTGACACAAGAATCTGTGTGCATACACAAATATTAAGAAACAGTGCAACATAGATATGCTGCCATCATTTCAGAAGATAACAAAATAGCGCAAACACACACACACACACACACACACACACACACACACACACATTCTGAAGTGGTGGGTCAGGGCTGATACTGCACCATCAGGAAGTCATGAAAATCCTAGGCTCCTACTTTCATGCTATTTCAGCATTCCGTGTGTCTACTGGTCCAGTAATCACCATCTGAATTTCAACCCACAAAAAAGAGTAAGAGGAAAACACCAACAACCTCTGTTCCTTTAGTGTATGCTATATTCTATTGGCCCAAACCCACATTTTCATCTAGCTGTGAGGGAGATGGTTGACCATGTTTCTGGCTAAAAATATGTCTATACTATCATTATAGAAGAAAGGAAGGATGAATATTAACTTGTAGTATCTGTCATAAAGTCTTAATCAAAAATAATGTCTAAGTTTCTTCACCACAATCCCTAGAAGAAGCTAGCAGAAGAGACCAATGACTCTTTCCTATCTGATCTAGATGCCTGGTATTCAGCCTGGAAATATTGGTCAATGAGTCACACCACCAACTGAACTCACTTCAGAAAGTAACAAAATAAAACCTCTAAAGAAAACAGAAGGAGGAAGAGAGAAAAAGAATGACCAAAAATAATAAAATCAAAGGCAGAAAAATAGTAAAACTTAGCAATCAATTAAGCTTGGAAATTTCAGCATTATAAGTAATCTGACCTGGATGTACAGAGATGCCTGGAAATCAATTGTTGGTGTCCCCCTAACACCACACACACACACACACACACACACACACACACACACACACACTTACTAGTACATCTTACATTCTGGCATGCTCACAACTAAAATCTATCATGCTGATGTTATGGGTTTGTACCTGGCACTTTGTCACAGTTAACTCTTGTTTGTTAAGTATCATTCTTTCATAAAAGATGTTTCACATAAGGGAAACTTCCTTAGTACCATATTACTCCTTTGGAATCACCCAACAATCAGGAACATACCCTATCTAATAAAAGAGAACCATGCAAATTGAGCATACCTCCACTACACCCACAAACCAATCAGGAGTGAGTATGCAAATTAACCCACCAAAGATGAAGATTGATTTGCATATGAAGGTGCCTAGTGGCCTAGATCCCAGGAACATCCTCGGGACCCAGGCTGCTCCTAGCCTGTAGACCCGCACTTAGGCCCTGAGCTTCAGGGGTCCCAGAACACTCCAGGCCACTCCAGGCCACTCCAGGACTATGGGTGCAGCCACTTGAGCATGCTCCAACACCAAGTGGTGGTTTGGGTCCACACCCCCAGCACAGCACCCATATAGGGTGGCTGGCTTCCAGTCTCTGGGATGTGTGGAGACCCTGGCGGCCATCATCAGGTGGTGGAAACACCCCCCTCACCCAGTGGATACAATCCAGGGGCCTCATGAGCTGCAGAGTATATATACTTTTTTTTTTACAGAGAATAGGGGAAAGGGTTAGACAGTTGGAAACATCACTGAGAGAGAAACATGGATTAGCTGTCTCCTACACACTCCCCACTAGGGATGTGCCTCCAACCAAGAGATGTGCCCTTAACAGGAATCAAACCTGGGACCCTTTAGTCTGCAAGCTCACAGTCTACCTATTGAGCCAAACCAGTTCCAGTGTAAACACCTTTTCTGACCACTCATTGGCTAAGCTCCCCGTATGCCACCACTTGCAGTGTTCTTGGTAACTTGGGTTATAAGAATCCAAGAAGGTGATCTAGGTTTTTCCACCACAATCATGGAGGGAAAAAACAAAGGTCTGCTGCTAGAGGGGCTAAGAAATGTCATATCCTGCCCTAGCTGGTTTGGCTCAGTGGATAGAGCCTCAGCCTGCTGACCGCAGGGTCTGGGTTCAATTCTGATCAAGGGCATATACCTAGGTTACAGGCTCCTCCCTGGCCTGGGCCCAGGTCAGGGCTCATGCAGGAAGCAAACAATCAAAACATCTCTCTCACATTGATGTTTCTCTTTGATTCTCCCTCTCTCTTCCACACTCTCTAAAAATCAATGGAAACATATCCTCTGATGAGGATAAAAAAAGAAAGAAAGAAATGTCATATCCTATGAAAGATACATCTTGAAAATGCCTAAAGAAAGTTGTCATTTTTTTTCACAGTGAAGGGACTAGAGTCCATGTTGATGAAAACATGTTGGTGGCTGCAGCAGCAAAGTAATGGGGCTGGCACCTTCCCTTGATCAGCCTGGTCACCTCCCACAGAGGGTCACCAGACTGCGGCTGAGGCCCTCTCCCCTCAGGACATCTCCTGAGGGCTCCCAGTCTGTGAGAGGGGGCAGGTTGGGCTGAGGGAACTGCTCACCGTGCATGAATTTTGTGTACCAGGTCACTAGTAAAATATATATTATCTGTGACTTCCTTTGGGAGTGCAAAACATATATTGGTTATATAGGAAAATATATTTCCCTCCTCCTCGTTCTCTTGTGAAGATAGTAGATAGGAATACAATTATTAGACACTTGCTTTAAAAGAAGCTTTTGGG
Organism: Vespertilio murinus; assembly: GCA_963924515.1. Classification (NCBI taxonomy): domain Eukaryota; kingdom Metazoa; phylum Chordata; class Mammalia; order Chiroptera; family Vespertilionidae; genus Vespertilio; species Vespertilio murinus. The sequence continues at coordinate 28,587,719 of OZ004711.1, forward strand.
ATTTGGGGGTTTGTGACACCCCTTTTATAAACTTAGTGAACAGTATAATCAGTCTGCCAGTGAAATTGTCGGTATGCAAAGAAAAATGTACTTTTTTCAGGTAGGCAAGCTCTACAAAGTATATAAACTGAATAAATATGTTTCCAAACTCTCATAAAATGGAAAGCTCAGAAAACATTGAGTTGTATTATAAAAGAGAGCCAATGAGAAAGCTTCCTGAGTGACTCTGTGGAGCAGAGCTCTAGGGCACCAATGTGGACCCTGAAGCATGGATAGAAAAATAAACTTTTGTCTTGTTTAGCTTCTAAAATTGATTTTTTTTAATTACCACAGCACAATTTAGCTGATCCTGGCTAAAACAAGAAGTAACTAAATATTTAGGAGAGAGCCAAACTCTGAAATTAAAAATAAAACAGACAAAAACCTCAAAATCTCAGGTTCTCAATAGTTTCCAAGCAGGAATACTGCTTTAATTAGGTACGATTGTGGCTGAAATATTCTATCTGGACTTAACACTGGTTCTGTCTCACTCATCTGCCAAAAACGCTCCCGAATTTAGCAGCTCTGGGTTATTTATTGGTCAACCAAGTATACACAATGATTTCTGTTTATTTGTTTTTTATTGAGCTATTTTATTACCTCGTAGAATAAAATGTCCGGGTGTATAAGCTTCCCTCTCAGATGTCTGATAGTCAGGAGATTCAGCCTCCTCAGGCCAGATCTTTGATAGAGAAAATTATCATAGGATGGGAAGACTATATTTCATAGATTTCTGTCAAATTGCAAAATATCCTGTGAGCTCTTGTTGGAATACACTCAATTAGGACCCAGGCTACAGAATGTTAACGAGACAAATTAGGGACGAAGAGTGATAGAGAACTGGCTGTCTGAAATAATGAGTTGATGGGGCTTGTGTCAGATTGCTGAGGAAAGGGCTTAAGCAGTGATTAGCCTGAGGCGCTCAGGTATCACCTTCGCCACCTGAGGGTACGTTCTAATTTCCTCTGCTACTTGGAACCCAGTGAGTTGAAATTCCCAATTGGAGAGAAGTAACATTTGTTGAACATCTACCATGTGCTAATTTTATGCTAAATATTTTCTAAAGTAAATTTTCATTTTTACAGATAAGGCAACTGAAGCTAAGGGCAGTTCAGTAACTCAAAAGGTAGGGTCAGTATTCAACCTAGATCCAGGCCTTTCCATCCCACCATATGGCAACATTGGCCAGCATATAAATGGCTCTGCATAACTGTGCTCAACTTGATGGAAATATTTTTGTGGAGGGGTTCTGATGAAAATCAATGTTCATTATTTTTAGCCAATATATCTGAGTTCGTATCTATGAATGCAGTATGCAAAAGGTACAGATTTTGGTGAAAACCTACTTTTTAAAATTATAATTAACTTTTTTTATTAAAATCATCAGAAAATGTGGTATTATTCATATATACCTTAGTAAATTATCTTAATGTCCAGAGCTTACCTTTTAAGGCTCATATTTTTAAATATTTTACCAAATTACTCACAAAGTATATTTTGCCTTTTTCCCCCCTCCAAGATTATTGAGATATAATTGACTTATAGCATTGTGTAAGTTTAAAGTACAATTCTACTTAGGAATGGAAGAAGCAATAAGGAGGCTCCAGGAGACAAGATTTGTCACATTAAATTCATGCTGAGCAATCAATGGAGTATGCTGAGGGGAAAATGCTGAAAGTTATAATTAAAAATAATATTGACACCTTGTTGGTAAGGACTCAGCACAGTGGAAAACATTTCTTTATTCCACTCTCCATGTAGATTTTGCTTCTGAACAATGCATATTAAAATGTGTTTTGCCCTAGCTGGTTTGACTCAGTGAATAGAGTGTTGGCTGCAGACTGAAGGATCCCAGGTTTGATTCTGGTCAAGGGCACATGCCTGGGTTTCGGGAAGCAGATCAATGATTCTCTCTCATCATTGATGTTTCTATCTCTCTCTTCCTCTCCTTTCCTCTCTGAAGTCAATAAAATATTTTTTAAAATGTGTTTAAATTTTTGTCTTTATTTAAATATGTGTGTGTGTGTGTGTGTGTGTGTGTGTGTGTGTGTGTGTAAGGAACATAGACAAAGAATGTATGAAACCATACTTTCATCATTTTTAAAACTAAAATTTGAAAATGATAGCTTTGTTTTTTCTTTCATTAAGCCCATTTCTGATTATCTTTTTGGTCATTGCAAATCTCTCTCCTTGGATTTACTTATGAAGTCACTGGTTTTATTCCTATTGTGTGTCAGCAATATTTATCTCATCTTCACCTTAGATTCTTACATTATGTAGAGCCTGCCAGGCAGAAATAGGAAAAGGAAATTTAGACAGGAAGGTCTTTCTCCTACTTCTTTAACTCTGCTAACTGATTAAATGCTCTTTTAGCAGAACCAATTAGTATAGCATCCCACATGGAATACATACAGGCTTCCCAAGATTTTGATCCTGTCAGCTCTATGGAGCAAAGAGGGATACCTGAGTACATTTGTTTTGTTTTTTTCAGACTGAGAAGCCTCTTCTGTGCACTCCCATGGATAGATAAATAAAGTATTCCATGTCTGTTATATCTGAAAGAATTTGGAAAGCATTTTCCTAGAAGATTCAAACCTTGATCTTTTTTCTTAAAAAAAAAAAAAATTAAGCCATTAAATTGCACTCCACATATGTGGGATATAAAACCGGAACTTATGAACACGCACAGCAGAGTGGTGGCTGCCACAGGGAATGGGGTTGAGGGAGGAAGGAATCCTAATCCTAATCCTAATCCTATAGGAAAAGAAGTGACTTTGGGTGGTAGACACATTGTACAATATATAGGTCTTATATACATACCTGAAGCCTATGTGTTCATGTTGACCAATGTTACCCCAATCAATTTAATAAATACAATTTAAAAAAATTAAACCACTTAAATGTACTTAATATTATAAATGAAAATTGATAATATTTTTATGACAATAAGCCCTATTTTACTTTAATAAGTTTATTCATCTGTAGAAATATGAACCCTTAACACATCTATACCAAAGGGTACTTTTGAGAACTGAAAATGGACCATTACTGAAAGGAAACAACATATTGACTAAATCATAGTAGGCAAGCAAGATCTATCAGCTTTCTATTTTCCTTCCTCCCAAATCCTAACTTAATTACTAAATTTGATCAAAGTGTAAGCACCTTAAGGTCATACATCTTTTCAATTTACCTCAGTTTTTACATCACCCAGAAAAGTACCTGACACACTAAATGTTTCTTAAATGAATGACTGTTCATTTTCTTTTTTGTGAACTTATATATGCATTTTCAAATTTTATTCTAATTTCCTGAAAAGTAGGAAACTGTAGATGACATTCTAAGTTTCATTCTCACCACAACCTTTTGAGAAACATCATTCAATATGATCGGCCATCTCACTGCAATAATTTTCCAGTTTCTCTTGAGGGAATTGCAAAAATTGCATTCCTGCTCTGGCTCTAAATTATTCTACAGAATGTGATTTTGATGAGTAAGCAAAGCTTCAAATGTTTCCTTCTGTTATGTGTGTTCTTAAAATGTGCAAAGTCTCAAATTACTTATGACCTCTATAGGCATGGGGCGGACAGAAGAGGGGCAGTGGCAAACTAAACTGATGAACAAAATAGATCCAGAAACATAGAAGCATGCTACAAACTGTTAATCTCAGAGTGAAGGCAGGGATGAATAGGTAGGTAGGAAGAGATCAACCAAAGAACTTGTATCACAACCCATGGACATAGACAATAGGATGTTGAAGGCATGGGGCAGGGATAGGGGTGAGTTAGAAAGCGTCAATGGAGAAAAAAGGGGGACATATGTAATACTTTGAACAATAAAGATTTTTTTTTAAAATAAAAAGATCACTATAAACCTGAAATAAGAACCAGTCACTTAGAAAAACAGCAGCAGTTTTTTAAACCAAAAATTAGAAACACAAATCTGCCAAGGAGTTGTTTTGTTTATTTGTTTTTGTTGCTTTGACATCTTTTTTGTTTTATATCATAAGGGAGTTGGAATAGTAGTTTCCCAATTATCTAAAAAAGCAGATTAACAAAATGAGTTTAGTTTTCTAGTTGTTTAGTATAAATGTATGAGTTATCTTGCTTTGTTTTTTTTTCCTTTTCCTTTCAGTCTCCCTCGCTTTCTGTATTAACATTTGTAAACTGTTTTCTAGCCATTTTGAAGGAACAACTCTTTTTGTGTGTGTCAAAATCTTAGTTCAAAATTTTGTTCCAAAGCAAAGTTGTGGTTTTATACCTGCCCTTATTCTGGGAAAAGCAAAACCAAACCAAACATTCTTTGCCTTCGGTCTTGTCTTTGAAATGGTTATGTAGTTGTTGATCTCTGGTAAGACAGCTCTTGCCCCTGAACAAAACTTCTATTTATGTCTACATATGACCCCAAAAAGGAGGGAAGGGAAGAAGAAAATTATATGCACAGAGCTTTATTTAGTCTCCAGAATCATAACCCAAAAGAGAGCTGGTCAACCAGAAGAATGGGGAGTGGGCAGGGGTGGAGATTTTGCCGCTCTCAGCACAAAGATTGCCTGGTTTCAGTTTGTTATGCCAAGAGGTAACCCTCAATCATCACATAGCCCTACTTAGCAGGGAGTAAACTATCAACTGCTACTGCTGAGCAGCTAGGAGAGTGTCCCAGTGTCCCATCTGAATGGAGGAAAAGGTGGATGAAGCTGAACACACTTTGAGAGGCTTGTTCAAAAACTGAAGCCAATCAGAAGAGAACAACAGACAGCATCAGGGAGTTTTCAACTGATGAAACCTTATCAGTCCCACTTTATGTATCTGTGCTAGTAGCCCCCTGACTGCTCATCTTCCTGCCACCAGCCTCTGCCTCTCCATGCTGTCTCTCCAAGTACCAAAGACTCAGTCTCAAACTCTTTTACAATAAATGTCCTTCATAAGACCCCCTTCACCTAAATCGTGACCATCATCTCCACCCACCATCAATTATTGCTCCACCAATATCAAGCTCCTTATTCTCCTATTGTTCTTCTACCTGAAAGCCATTATTCTCCTGTGTTCCCAGGAATCAATCATTTTCTTCTTTGTGCTGTCTTTGCTGTTTTACACCCAGCTATTTCAATTCAGTTCAAAACAATACACTCCCCATTACCTTACAATTCCTTAAATTCTTGGGAGCAATCCCTTGCCTCTTACCTCCAGTTGCCTCTTTTGTGCCCCACCTTGGGTGCCAGAATTCAGGGGCCAGATGTGGTGGGGGCCAGACATGGTGGGATCTCCCTTTTCTGTGTCCTGCATGGAAAGAGATGAATGAACCGGTTCTAAGTGGAGGTGGTCAGGGACTGATAAATATTAGAAATAAAGAGAGAAGACACAGAGATAGATTTTAAGCTGGGAACTGGGTGGGCCACCATACTGTCTGCTGGAGAGGCAGGAGGAAGACAAAGACAGCCCCTCTTAGCGCATTTATTTTATACCCCCAATACCAGGAAGTAACACCAACTTATTTGCATTCTTACATAGGCCCTAGCAGGCCTGAATTTACATATCTAGTCCTGCCCCTGCCGACACCTGGGCTGATATGAAGGCCAAGCTGACAACATGTCTACCATCTTGGGGAAGCATGTTCCCAAGGTGTGGCTCTGCCTAGGCCTTGAGTTCAGCTGACAATAATTAAGGAAAATTGCCCACATGTCTTCCCAGGAGGCCCTCTACATCTGCCAAATGTACCTTAAATTTGAAATGTATTGCTCATAAGTTTTTGTTCTGTGTTAAAGTGTTACCTTTCCAATTACTATTTCAATAATTAAGTAGTATTGTTCTCAATATTCTTAACGTACATCAAGTTATTTTAAGGAGAGCCATTCCAGAAGCATGCTTGGTAATGAAGAATAGAGCTTTCTAGGATTCAGAGTTTCTCACAATAACCCACCACCGAGGTGGTCCACATTTAGCTGATTGCCATGTTTGCCTTCCTATCCTGATTTCAGTTCTGCTTGAATGGACACAGACTTCCTAGCTCAGTACAGCAATTCCATAAGTTAGAGTCATATTAAAGAGGAGTGTTAGAATGTCCTGAAGGGCCTGCACACCTGCAGGATTTTCTCTCACAGAAGCTTTGGGCAGACTGGTGACAGTAGTTTCACAGAATTCAAGTGATTTATCACAGGATTTTGCAATATTCTTGCTATAATTACATGGTGACACCACTACAGCCAGCTGTCCGGGTGCCGAGGTGGAGAACTGACTGTGATAAAAGAAATTTACAGGCTAACTTGTTTGAGAGAGTGTTTTTCTGGCAGGAGAAGAGGGTGCATGGGTTCTGGTGTTTAAGCAGCTTGTGGGAAGCTGTTTATACATGGCTGAATAGAAATTGTGCCCCAGAGGTCACAGCCAAAACCCATCAGAACTACACACTTTAGCTTGAAGCATCCTCTCTGTGTTCTCTGGGAAACGAGGGTGTCTTTGTTTCATAAATCATTTATTTCTCCATGGAGAGATTTCACAAATGGGCGTCTGCGATAGTTATCAGGCTGCTTGGGACACGCTAGCACATGTGGGTCCTCTATTTGGGGGACCATATCTCAACCACTCAGGTCTCACACCATCCCTTCCTTTCAAGAAAAACCAATGTGTTTGTTAATTTGTCTGTAAAAGGAACTCTCACATTTCTCTGGAGACCTATTCACTCGCCATATCCCGAGTCATGTTTCCATTTGGCAACGTCGCTAGAACAACACTCAAGGAGGGAGAATTGCTCTGGCTCTTTCTCTGTCCAAACATATAAACACGTGCTGACAGGAGGCAAAGCAAAGAAGAAATACACTTGTTGACTTAGAATAGCTTCCCGACCACTCGTACACACTCTGCTTAGTGACCCCGCACATGCATCAAATATTCCTCAAAGATGTGTTCGTTATAAATAATGTAAAAATCTACTCTGAGATTTCACGGTTGGTAGCACAAATGGTCTGGTACTCAAAACATCACCGGATACTTGTAGGCCCGTAATAGAAAAGCACAAATGAAAACGAATTTTCATTCCTTTTCCTTGCAAAATACCAACTTGCCCCCAGCTCTTTCAGAAGGAAGGAGACTTCCAGTCACTCTTACACGGGCTCCGTAAGGATGGGATATGAGATTGGCTGGTGATATCCCCAATACTAGCACCCATTATTCTTTTCCATTCAATTTCAACACCTCTTGTGGGGGGTGGCCACGCACTGTGTAGGCGGTGGGAAAAAATAGCTTTTATAAACCCTCCTCACGGTTTTGAGAAACACATGTTCATCTTGTAAGGTTTTAACAAGTTCCTCTAAAGACTTTCCGCTGCCACTAGTCTACTGGCAGGGAGTCTTTCCTTTCCCAAGCTCCCCCCCACCCACACACACGGTGAACCCGCAGAGGATCAGCCCTGAGCTGAGCTCCTATGTGCAGGGGAGATAACCCGAAGCAAAGGGCAAGGACACTTTCCCAGAGTAGGCTTGCCCTCTTTGTTCACCATCCAAAGCGCTGTGAACGGGAGAAGGCCAGTGGTTGTTCGGCTTGTTTGTCCAATCCGTCTCCTCCCCATCCTTTGTCGTTTGTCAACTCAAACTCCCACCGGGACACATCGGGAGAAAAGCTGTCACCGTGAAAGGCTTCAGCTGCTTTGCAGAGCCCAGTCCCTCTGCCAGCTCCCCGGCCTGGGCACTGGCATTAACACTGGGCGTCCATTTAGAACAAAATGAAAGGGCAAGATGAATAGTCTTAAGCCCCTTTGCATTTCCTTTTCAAGCACACCGCACCTCAAGGCACCCCCAAAATAGCCTCCTCTGGTTTCTCTTGCCTCCTTTTCTAATAAGAAGAAAAATGGCATTTAGAGCAGAAACGGGGCTGTAGAAACTTAAAAGGCTTCAACACTGGATTCTCTATGCAAATCAAGAATGCTGTTGAACCGCAAAACAGGGAAATTTCCTGCTTTCATATTATTAATTGACAGAGTGCCTGCCCCAGTTTCCTTCCTCTGTTAGAGCTGCCTCATAGCCACTTAATCAGATGCAGTTTTCACTTTCTTACAAAGGTCATTGTGAGTTGGGAGGAACCTGACAGAGAAAGTGAACTAGGCTTTGCTGCCTGGGAGGGGTGGTGGGAAATGATCACGCCAGGACTTCCCAATGCTGAGGGCAAAGTGCGTGTGGTAAGTAGGAGCTCCTGGTGCTTCAGGAAGAGAGGGAGAACCCTTTTCCTGTGCATCTGAACATTGCAAACTCATTCTCTTTCCTTGGACCTTTTCAGCAGGCTGTGTAGATGGCTGGTTCGCCATTCATCCCCCTCTTCTTCGTTTTGGAGCAAAACATTGACGCTGGGCCCAAAGCTAGCTTTTTGTTATTCAAATATTTTTGGAATGAGACATGGGTCATCATTAGCCACAACTTTGTTTTTTATTTATTGATTTGATGGAGAGAGGGAAAGGGAGAGAGAGAGATTAAAAAAGAAACGTTAATTTATTATTACTCTTATTTATGCATCCATTAGTTGATTCATGTATGTATCGTGCCTGGGGACTGAACCCAGAACCTTGGCCTATTGGGACAACACTCTAACCAACTGAGATACATGCCAGGATTATTAGTCACAACTTTAGACACTATTTGTGTTAAAGGGGGAGAGGGAAAAGATAAATCAATGAGGGCGGCATAAAATCGCCCACAGTTAGTGAAATGTTATCAGTCTTATGGATCACCTGCCTGGTAGGATACACCTGTACCATTGCTGCTGCCAGGTGTTTTTGTACAAATAATCCAGATCTATTTATATGATTGTGCTGTTTCAGTTCTTCTATTTCCTCTAACTTATTAAGTCTATTTTATTGCTGTATTCTCACTACTATTCTTCTAATGTACAAGCTCCCAAGCTTTTCTTGATAACTATCCATTGTTTATGATGAAGGGCAGAGAAGGGTCAAAGGGCATTGTGGAAAACACCCCGGTGAAACCCTCCAGGAGTTCCCATCATCCCCTCAGCCTCAATATTTGCCTTTGTGTGTGACATTCCTAATGAAGGATGTATTGATTTACCCCCATCTAAGCCATGAACTTAAACTTAAACTCAGCCTTCAGAGCCTAGCAATGATGCTCCTCTGTCAAACTTGGTGTGATTCTGCAGGCACGTGTGTCCACTCCCTAGGCTCCCAAGCATCCTGTGTAACTCTGCCGTGCAGTACTTTCCACATCTCCCTCCCAGTTAGACCAGCTCCTGAAGAACTAGAGCCGCGCCCTCCATTCTTACAGCTGGTGCCCCGCACATAGTGAGGAGTCAGTAGTTGTTTTCCAGGGTGTGTTTAAAAAGACTTCTCCCCACTTCCTTGTCACTTTACTATTTTGCATGAAGTTCTTCTCTTTGGCCCAGAACATTTTCTTTATCTTTGCCATGGTCAATTGAGATAATGATGCTAGCAGAGCCTCTTTGAGAGTTTGGAGTGATAATTATATTAAACAGATTGCATGCCAGTGTGTTGAATGTGTTTTTTGTTGTTTGTTTTTTTGTTTGTTTTTTTAGAAAAGCTTATAGCATATTTATTTTTCTGTTAATTAGGTGATCATAAGCTTTTTTTCTAACCCAGAAACAGAATCCTAGAGTCTTATTGTCCTTTTGAAATGTATGTAATGAATGCTTTGGCACTCCTTTTCCTCAGCTGTGAAACGCAGGGGTTGGATAAGAGTCCCGCTAACATCTCTTTCAGGGCTAGAATGCTCACTGAGGATTAGCCCTGTTGTGTTGGGCAGGTAAAGCCAGTCTGGGAAGCAGATATAGAAGTCCACGAAACCATAGAGGCCTCAAGAAGCAAAATCCCACAAAGGGCTATTTTGATTAGTACTCTTGGCTGCCAGCTGCGACTCCAGCCACAGTGAGGAGGGCTGAGGGGTAAATTGCCCTCCTCATTAAGAAGCTGAGTTGAGAAATGTAGTGGGGTGAAGTCACGGACAGAATGTTCAGCAGTGACAATCTTCCTTCTCACTAGCTATAAATCGTTTCTTGCCCCCTCTTGATGTTAGCCAATGCAATACGTAATAAAACCCACTTTTAAAAAATTATTTTGTGAGTTTTCTTTCCATTATATAATTTTTGGCCAGATATAACAAATATCTTCTTTCAACCCTCCAAAAGTTACCCAACAAGAAATAAAGTAGTAGTGCCTACTCACAGCACGCTTTCACGTGTTACTGATTCAGCTATGCAGACTTTTTCTCAATCCAGCTTTTTCAAAACATAACCCTATGCAAGAAAATGTCTTTTATAAAAGCAGTAGTCTATAACATAGGCAATAAAAGGGTTATTACTATTAATTACATTTTAAAATAAGATTTATCTGTGGGCTATTAAGTGGAAATATGCCAGGTCCAAAAAGAAATAATAATCTTGAATGATTCCTAGTAACATGGTACTTATAAGTAAGTACATTCTGGTTTTTACCACTGGTTATTCTGTTTCCTTTTAATTTTTTAGAGTCAGTAGGCAAGAACATTAGGCATCTGAAAGGGGACAGATTAATATAAACCACACATTTATGTCTCTGTACATAATCTTTTGCTCTTGCTATAAAATACCATTTGCAATATTTCAATTTTTCTCTGATGTTTTAATACTCTGTCCAGGACATTTTGGTAATAGAAGTGACTAATAATTTTGCTGTTCTAAATTCTACATAACTGGCTAAGACAAACATGCAAGTTCTATTTAAATATGATTGAGTTTGGCAAATTCATATATATTTGCTGTGGTGGTTTTCTCTTGGTCAGATATATATATCACTGTAAATAAAAGCTACACTCATGGTATTTTAAACTCATTATCAAATTTAATATCTTTCTTTCATGTAATGATGTTTTAGATTCTAAACAGATTATTTTAAGAATGAGAATATATATATATATATATATATATATATATGGTATACTGTGCTATCTTTAAAAAAATAAAACAAATCAATCAAATTTCTACTAAAAAAGAAAATCTGGAGATTATATATCATTTTATGTTGGTGACTCCTCTTCTTACTACACTCCACTGCTTTTTTTATTTTCCCACCTCTAAGGACTCAATCAATTCCTCCCCCACTTTTGTGCCCCATTCACTAACAGCAGCTTCTAGGATGCATCCTGTGATGAAAGTGAGGTAGGATGCTAACTGGCCTGTTTATACTTGGCAGGCTGGTGGCATGGGGAAGCAAACCTCACTATTTACCTGAAGCTCCATCAATAGGAGAAAATTGACTTAGGACTAATCACAAATTAAAAGCATTTGTTTCAGCAAAGTAGCAAATATTTCTGTGTGTGTGTGTGTGTGTGTGTGTGTGTGTGTGTGTGTGTTTGTGTTTGATTTTAAAGTGGCTGTTGACTTAAGAATATCAAGATTAATGTTCTTTTTTGTTGTTGTTTGTGAGGTGTGTTTTATTTTGTTGTTGTTGTTGAGGTGTGTTTTTTTTAAGCATTAGGAACTGTATTCAGCCTTTAGGAACCTGCTAATGGCTTTCCCTAATAACTGACTTGACCCTAGAATGCTCAGTACGAAGACAAAGAGGCAGCACCAGGGGCTGGAGGACCAGACCACACCAACTTATGTGAAACTGGCAACCCCCCAGGGACGCATTAATAGTTTATTGGGTATGGAAGATGCATGGCAAAGTAAAGGAAGAGGCTAATCACCTTTAACATTGAAAAAAAATAACTATTATTGTGGCCAGTGTAGCATGAAGCACAAACAGAATACTCACTGGGCAACAAAAAATAATGTGTTGCCCACCAGAGCAATTAATAAAATTAAAGCACAGTTTCTTGCAGATGGATATGTAGGAGAATAATGGTGTGGGGCCGCACTGAGCTGTCATGCATCAGATACTACATCTGTTATGGAAATCAGGGGAAGTGGGGGCCTTTTGTTCATGCGAGAGCCCTCCCAACAGGGATTTGGCTGGAGTAGGTTTTCTTGTTATTAAACATGATTTCTAGCTAGTCGAGAGCAGATGCTTCTGCAGCATTTGGAACTAATAACCAACATTCAAGTGCATGCCACCCCTAAAGAGGCTGGGGCTGTTGGAGAGAGCAATTTCAGCTCAAAGATAATGTGTTCAGTTCAGTTTCTACTTTGCACATGAATGACACTGATACCAGATGAGCCTTCTTGCCCTAGGGTTTGCTGGAAACAGAAAGACAAGGACACTGGCCCTAAAGAAGATCAGAGGTTTCCAGGTGTATTTGGGAAGGACAACTCAGAACCACGATAGCCGTGTTTCCAGACCCCAATTAGAGAGCAGGGGTGGGAGAGAAGGGCAGTATATGCACACTCATATTGTATTGGACAGAGACCCCCACCCACGCCCTTGCCTGGCTCTTATATCTGGGCTGTGACTCCTTAGATGAAAATGATTCATGGGGCTATCGGTCACCATCTAATCACTTAAAGGAGAGCACCTCTTCTTTTTCTTTTAAGAAAATTAATTTATTTTTAATTACAGTTGACATACAATATTACTAGTTTCAGATGTACAGCATAGAGATTAGATGTTAATATACTTAACAAAGTGACCAGGCCTACAAGTTTAGTACCCATCTGACACCATACATAGTTATTAAAATATTATTGAATATATTTCCTATGACTATTTTTATAACTGGCAATTAATAATTCTTCATCCTTTTCCCCCAGAAGCACCTCTTCTTGATAAATCACTTAAATTCAACTGCCTATCATGTTATCCTGAAGATTTTTCTTATTTCTCTCTAAGCACAACACATTAACAGCAACAAACTATCAAGCATTCTTTCTATCATAACAATTGTATAGATTGTTCTTTCTAAATAACAAATATCAATATCTGAAAAATCCACATGTGAAAGTTAATATCTGCAAAATCCACATGTGAAAATTAATATCTGAAAAATTCTAAAATGAAGACTAGGAACAGTAGATAAATAGTTTCACCTCAGAACTCTTCTTATTTCAAGAAGTAGTCTGTTACTAGAACTTACCTCCCTAGAAATAAGACAGTGATTTGGGGATGGAGTCTATGCCAACTGTAGCACATCTTGGAATGGCCAAAGGCCAGGCCAAAGGACCCCACTGGTCCACGAATCCGTGCACTGGGCCTCTAGTGTAACTAATAAATCACCTAGAGGCTTTGTGGAGAGCACTTCCAGGTAGATTAAATGGAATGGAAAGAAAACTTGGTCTATTGATTAAATCTTCTCTTGAGAAATTTTCTGGTTAACTCATAGATAAATCTTCCATCCTATGCATTCCAATGTTCCTACATAAATGTGCACTGCATGAGCCAATCACAAAATAACAACAATAGTTTGCATTGGGAAGTTATTTTCAATTTACCATAGCTTTCATGTTCATTGATGGTATTCATTCTGATCCTCACTATTATGCAAAGAAGTTAGTAGATGAATACCACTACCCTGATTTTACAAATCAAGAAACTGAGTACAAGGTAGATTAAGTGGCTCCCAGGATCTCACACAGCCAGAAAGTAGTGAAGTTACAACTCATTCCTGGAGCTTCTGACCAAATAAAACATGGTCCATCTTTTAAAAAGTTATTTTCAATTGGTTTACGCCATATTACTTTAAAAGTGTAATTGGTTTTTTTTTTTCCTGAGATCATTGAATTTTTGTTTAAAAATCCAGGACAAATAAGATACTCAAGCACTTTTGAAGCTACTGCCTTTCCATAGCTGCTAAATTTTCCCATGTGCTTCAGCAGGTGCTAGGGATGCTGAATGTGAGAGAACTTTTTAAATGAGATGTAAGCCTGGATATCCCAGACATTGGGATCTAAAAAGCTATGGTGGGCATATATTTCTTATTGTTATTTGGCACGAACAAGAGTGTTAACCCTGATGCCCTGGCCAGTTTCCAGAGAAAGGATTACAATTTGCCCTGCTAAAAACATTCCCTGCTGCTTTAATTAGGTATGGTATTCCCCTCCCCTCCACACAGTCTGCAGCGCGCTCTGTCCTGTCAGCCAGCTGCTATCGCTCACCCCAGGAGGACAAAACGATTCCTAACATCAAGAGACAAAGCAATAGCCTCAAAGCTAGATTTTGAAACAATACACCGTATAAACGTAAATGGCTGATGGTTAATACTGCAAAAATTAAATCATGGGAAAGAAACTTTGAAGATTATTGTTAGCTGGGTCAGAGAGAGGCCACGTGGATAGGAAACAGAGCACCAAATTAACCTATCCAACTCTGCTTTTAAAAATCTGCCTAATTCTGCCCCACCCCCTAAAGGAGTCAAAATACTTGTTTTTGCATAAAAGGGTGACCATAGTTGTTTTGCTATTGCCTATGCATTGTAAGAAAGACAGCATATTCCTATTTATTACTATGATGGTAAATAGTTTTAGACCCTCTACCAGCATCCTGAATTTGATAAGGAAATATTCATTTAGTTAAGTGAAAACCATTTAAACTCAGAACCAAGAAAGAAAAAAAAAGAAAAAGAAAAAAAAAAAAGAAAAGGAATATTTCACACCTGGGTAGTGGATTTGTGAAAAAAAATGAAATATTCATAATGTGTTACTGTAAAACAGTTTTCATGGGATTATGTGGGAAAGGCTATATCCCATATGGTGTTTCCAGACTGCATCCTAGAGAGCTGCCATAAGGTGAGAGCTGGCTTGACAGAGGCGGCGTCCATCTGCACTGGGGGAGGCTGCTGCTGCAGACAGAGCACATCTCCATATCTGGACCTGGCTCAAAAGCTGGGCATTCCTCTTCCCGCCCACACAACGACTGTCCTTTGCTTTACAATCGAGATGGCTGTGTCTGCCTCTGCCTCTCAGATAATGTAAATAACTGCCTCCCCACTGCAAAAATAACTCCCACTTTGGTTGCTTCCTCTGTACATACATTTCTGTGGATCCCTTCTATTCATGCTGCTGCTGCCGAACCTCACAATGGACATGCTTCTCCCATTCTCCCCTTTTATTTCCGATGAACCACAACACTGGAATTTGAAAGTGGCACATACCTTTCTTCAGGTTCTCAACATACTCATTTGATTAAATCCACAGAGTTTTGATGGCAAAGAAAACAACATGATGTTTATGGAGTAGCACGTGGAGCCCAACCTGAATGCCTTGTGTTTAGAAAGTTTATCTTTAAATTAGAGAAGCAGACCCAGTGTAAGCCACTATGGAGTGGTGGGGATTGTGGAATACTGAAGAGCTCATTTTCTGTGTAAAAGGGACAACTAATATTGAGCAACATATTTGATTTGTGAATTATAGCAACTAATTTGAGAATTTAAAAAATTTCGTCAAGGTCAAGCTGCATGTAAGTGTTCAGGAGAATGGTTACAATGTTATTCTGATAGTAGAGACCTGGTGCACAAAATTCGTGCATGGGAGGTAGGGGGTGTCCCTCAGCCCAAACTGCACCCTCTCCAATCTGGGACCCCTCAGGTGATGTCGGACATCCCTCTAACAGTCCAGGAATGTTGGCTCCTAATCACTCGCCTGCCTGCCTGGTTGTCCCTAACTGCTTCTGCCTGTCAGCCTGATCCCCCCCAACTGCCATCCCCTGCCAACCTGGTCACCCCCGACTGCCCTCCTCTGCCAGCCCAATTGCCCACAACAGCCTTCCCTGCTGGCCATATTGTGACAGCCATCTTGTGGTGGCCATCTTGTGATGATGTCATGATGGCCATCTTGTGATGACATCACATGACACCACCTAGGCTTTTATTATATATAATTAAATTAAGCTTAATGAAAGACCAATCTAGAGAACTGTCTAATTATTCAAATGTGAGACATTGGTTTTCTCAGTAATCCAACATAGGCAAGATTTCATGTTAGTAGAACTTCTATGAAGGTGATCGACACATCAATAAAGGACACATCAGATTACTCCCGAATCAAAAGAAGAGGAACTTTTCCAATCACATTAGGATGCTTCCTTCCTTAATACTTTATTCTAACTATCTCTAAAAGGCTTTTTTAAGTGTTAGTTTAAGCAGAAATACATAAAATGATAAATTCATGGAACTGCAAAATAAATAAGTAATAAATTTTTAAAATAAAAAAATAGTAATCAACAAGAATACCTGTGGCTGGTAGTACCAGGGTAGCTAGTAGAAAACCTGATTCTTTGGCCTTGTACTTACCATATCTGTGTCCTTGGACCACCCATTTAACGTTTCTTGACCTATTTCAGCTTGATAAAACAAGGTAGTTTAAACTATATCAATTGAGTCATAGCAGTTTCAAATGAATTTTTCTTTAAAACCCGCACTAACATCTGACTTCAGAAATTACAAAGGGCCAGGCCTGGTTAGAACTTGGATGGAAAACCACCTGTGAATACTGAATGCTGGGGACTTAAAAATAAATAAATGAATAAATTAAAACCCACTAACAGAGCAAATAAAAGTGGAACAGCTTGTATGGGAAAAATACAATGTATTCAAAAATACATTGAAATTATAGAAGGGTTCCTCTAAGCACATTTTGAAACCACTGGACAAACTTTTCTCTGAGTTTCTTTTGTTATTGAAATTTAACTTCTTGATTTATTAGAGATACATTAAATTCTACCCAAAATGAAAATAAAATAACCTTTTTTTCTCTCAAAACAAACTTATTCCATAACCTCATTAACAATCATCTATTAAGTGTCCATTGTGTGCTAAAATAATATTTTTGTATTAAGTAAATACTATAAATATGAATCATCTGATAAGAATGATTAGTACATTTTGCAAATAACAATTGCATTATATAACTAACATGGTTAGTCTGGTAATAAATGAGGTCAACTTTACAATCCAAATTACATTGACTCAAATTTCTAATTCCATAATATGCTCTAATTATTTTGGGGGACTCCCAAGGGTTGCTTCACTTGTGCTCACAAAAGAATCTGTCTGTACAGTCAGTCTTCACCTTCAGCCAACAAATAACTGCTATGATTTTTCTCGGTGGCTACAGTCCCCCAGCTAATGTCACTGTTCTCCTAAGTGTCCAGTAGGGCCTTTTTTAGCCTGCTGCTGATTCTTTTCAAGAGATAGCTAGTATTGGTGATGCTCCAAAAGTCCCTCCTCTGGGAGCCAAAGCAGTTCCAGTTGCTGTGTATATGAGGAAAGAAATCGCCCTTAGCTAACAATATGCCACATCTGTTTGACTTTCAAAGCATCACTTGCACATTTCCAGAGTTCTGAAAGGATGCTTAAAACTGGCACTCAGATTCTCCATGCTCAGGCTTCTGATATAAACTCTCAGCTGAAACTGTTCAGCTCAACTATCAGTAATTTGATACCTGCATTTAAGTAAATAATGCTTTCATAGTTTTCCCCCAAATGATGAAATAAGGAATAGGGACCCAATTTATTTGTAGAACTAAAGATAGATTTTGAAGATTTTCTTTAAAAAGGTATATCATTCAGGAAAGCCTAAAGGGTTGTACAGGAATAACAATCTCTAAATCTTAATGGCTTAAAAATGAAAGATTATTTTCGTGTTCATGCTATATATTAATCACAAGATAGCTACATGTTAATCATTAATTCATGGGCTCTGGAGAGCTGTTAGGGCTGACCAGGCCAGCAGTGGAATGTGGGGCAGAAGGCTCTTCACTATGTCATCTTCTAGAACAAGATTGAGGTTGCAATGACTATCAGTTATATTGCTGGTTGCTAAGATAAAGAGAAAAATTTGGAAATCACACATTGATGCAATGCTTACACTTGTCTTAATGCTCACACTGACTCAATGCTCAAGTATCAACTTACAATTTAAGTGACATGTGATGTTTAATTTTACAATTTGTTGACCAAAACAGACACATGTCCATACCTAACTTCAAGAAAGCAGAGAAGTACACATAAGCTCAGAATCCAAAGAACTGGAAATATTTGACTAAAATTAATGATTACCACACCCCAAAACAATCCTATATAATAAAGAGGTAATATTCAAATTGACCATCACTCCAAAACACAAGATGGCCACCCCCATATAGTCAAAGATGGCCGTTCCCATGTGAACACAATATGGCTGCCACAAGATGGCCAATAGGGGAGGGCAGTTGTGGGCCCTCAGGCATGCATGGGAGGGCAGTTGGGAGTGACCAGGATGGCAAGGGAGGACAGTTGTGGCCAATAGGATGGCAAGGGAGGGCAGTTAGGGGTGACCAGGCCAGCAGTGGAAGGTAGATAGGGGCAATCGGGCTAGCAGGGGAGCAGTTAGCCATCAATCAGGCTGGCAGAGAAGTGGTTAGGGGATAATCGGGCTAGCAGGCAGAAGCAGTTTGTGCCAATCAAGCAGTCAGGCAGGCAAGTGATTGGGAGCCAGCAATCCTGGATTGTGAGAGGGATGTCTGATTGCCCCTTTAGGCCTGATATCGGGATCGGGCTTAAACGGGCAGTGGGACATCCCTTGAGGGGTTCCAGATTGGAGAGAGTGCAGGCTGGGCTGAGGGACAACACCCCCCTCCATGCACAAATTTCATGCACCAGGCCTCTAGTATTCCATAAAAGTGCATTGTAGCCTCTATATCTAAAGAAAACTCTTGTAATTTTAAAGGTCATATTCTCTGCCCATTTCCATCTCTCAATATTTGAAAAATCTCAATAATCAGTGTTATCCAGTAACTTGACTTATGGTTGTTGAAACAGTTAAGAGGAAGAAGTGAACTGAAACTGGGGAAGTTAAGGGAGTTAACAGAAAATATATGAAATACTAGAGGCCTAATGCTTGAAAACCATGCAAGGGGCTCAGCCCTGCAGCCCTGGTTTCGTCCGGAAGGTGATTTGGATGGTCTTTCCACTGTTCGGACATTCAGTCAACTTGCATGTTATGTTTTTATTATTTTAGATTATTTGGACCTTGAAGGAAAGGAGATTATATATATATATATATATATATATATATATATATATATATATATATATAAAAATAGGGAAAATTTGGTGAAATCACATACATGGAAACATAGAGTGGGCAGCAGGGAATGTGGCAGGAGCAGTGAGTAGAGTGGTTTGCCTCACTAGGTGGTCTGGAGTGCAGTAATCAGTGACAGAAGGTGGAAGTGGTAGGTTTTTCTTAACATATATTTTTATTGATTTAAGAGAGGAAGGGACAGGGCAAGAGAGACAAAAACATTAATGATGAGAAAGAATCACCAATTGGTTGCCTCCTGCATGCCTCCTACTGGGGATTGACCCAGAAACCTGGGCATGTGCCCTGACCCAGAATCGAACTGTGACCTCTGATGCTCACCCACTGAGCCATGCTGGCTGAGCTGGAAGTAGTTGTTTAGAAACAGAGTGTGGAAGGCTGAGATAAAGGACTTGGCCTTTGTTCTACCAAAAATATGGGGCCATTAAGTTTGGAAGGCAGAGTGATGATTGCAATGTTCGAAGATAAATCTGGCATGGGGTAGTTGATGGATTATAAGAGGAAAAACTGATAGAGAGAAACTAATTAGTGCACTATTGCCATCATCAAGGCCAAGACATAGATGGTGACAGCGGGACTGGAGGGAGAAAAAGCTGTGGAAAACTTGACAGAAGAAGAATTTATTAGGATTGGCTATGTGACTGAAGCAAAGGAGAAAGGGAGCGTAAGCTGGTCCATGCCTGCTTGTTCCTCTAGTTAACACTGCCAGAATCCACAGTAATCACTCAATAGACTCTGTGTGTGTGTGTGTGTGTGTGTGTGTGTGTGTGTGTGTGTGTGTGAAAGAGAGAGAGAGAGAGAGAGAATTGGTGCCTATGGATACTCCTATAAAACATGCTTGTTTACCTAACTGTGTGCGTTAAGCTGGCTCTAGGAACAGATTCAGCATCCAATAAATTGGGTAATCTAATAATGATGAGTGCCTATGATTTTTAGGATAAATTGTAATTTTGCTTTTTAAATAGTTTATTACTGAACTAGGTCCATTTTGTGATTTCAATGTATTACACTTAAAAAAAAATCCTCCCTTGAACTTCAAATTGCCCTAAAATGTGAAATAGATCTGGCTCTTTAGTTATTTGGCACCAACTCTCTCCCCCTTTTCTCCTCACACAGCCCCTTGATCAGACTGCCCTTACATAATCAGACTCTATGCCTTCAGGTCCATTATATTTTGCTGCTAACATATTCCCAGCAATATTAGTACTCATAAATGTTTTCTTTCAGCTTATTCAAGAGGTTTTGCTCATGGGATTTTTCCAACTGATTCAGAGTATTCTCATGGCCAGCTGTAATTTCTCCAAGTAAACTCTACTTTTTGTACTCCCTCCTCTGCTGCTGGCAATGTTGGCCTCTATGGATATGACTTTCTTATAGAAGTCAAAAATAATGTGTTTTATTCCTCTTTCTCCTTCTTTTCTTCCAGGGATGCCTACAGTCTTGAAAAAAAGTATAAAATACAGTGGAAGATATTTACATTTTGTACCCAAAGACTTGAGCTGAATAGCTATTTCCCAGTGGACGTGGATAGTCACAGTTTACTTAAGATACCCTTATTTGCAACTTTATTAAAGCCACCATTGCATCTAAGTTAATTATTTGTAAGTAGTTAGTTTTCAGAAAAAAAATGGTGTTTTAAAGAATCTCAATATTTTTATTTAAGAATAAATCACTTAATATACATCCATTGCTGAAAGTCGACACCAAATCAGTTTTAACCATAACCTGAATTTCAGTATACTGATGATGGCATCATACTGATGTAAGAATACTCTGATTATAAACAACATCTAGAGGAGGCAAATTTATTCTCTACAGTTTGAAGTCATATTTGGCCTGGGTCCTGTGACTACAATTCTAATCACCACTCTTGGGTTCACTTGCTTATAAGATGTCAAAGCATCATACAACTTTAATAAAACAGTGTGTTGCAGCCATAATAATAGATGTGGTGATCACTGAAATAGAAAATAGATTCCAAAAAGACATTTATTTCTATGAGAGGATGTGGTTTGTGATGATGACAATGGGAAAAAAATGAATTATTCAATAAATATGATTGGGAAAACAGAACACTTTGGGGGGTTGGATAAATCGCGATCTCACATTAAGTAATATACAAAGATAATTTTTGGATGAACTAAAAAACTAAACAAAAAAATCAAAACCATAGTAGAAATAATGTAAAATTATTAAAGTATGATTGTAGTTTCATATATTTTTTACAATGTTATCCAAGTATTTAAAAATAAGGTTTATCCATATAGGATAATAAGGGAAGGCATTTACATTAAGAAAAAAATAGTTTTCTAGTGATCAAAATAGGAACATATATACACATACATTTATTATGTGCACACACATAAGCAAAGAGAAAGATAAGCAGGGATAACCTTCTCTGCTAACAAGAGACTGGTAAGGAAAGAGTTTGTGGCTGACTTGGGTGTTATCTCTTTTTCATCTATATTTTACTCTTTTGCCTATTCTATATTATTGGATTACTAACAATTAAACAGAAACTTCAATTCTTTCAACGTAAAATAATATTTATGCCACTGTTCCAAATAAAAACATTATAGTTGATATTTTCATGCTATTGAAATGAGACAAAAAGTGCATCATCGGTTACTTCCAACAGTTCTTCCTGTATCACCAGGTGAGCTATTTTCTCTCCCCTGAACTCAGGCAATAGCTTTCTAATTCATCTCCTGTCTGCATCCAACACTCATTCTTCTGGTCAGTCTCCACAGAGAAGAAGATGTAAATATCAAGTGTTCCAGCTCCATCCCTTGCTGTGCCACCCTGTGTGGATTCATCTGCAGGTTCCCCTATCTGGACTGCTGTGGGGTTTTAGAGCTCCCTGAGGTTTTTCAGGATGTCTTATGGCACAATTTATATGTGAAGTTTTTGCATTTCTTTATTATCTGCTTCATTACTCTGTTGGCATCATGATGACAGGGACCAGGTCTGTTTTGTTCCATATGGAAGCCGCATGAACTAGCACAGTGCCTGGCCTGACGTAGATAATAAATACTGAATGAATAAACAAATGAATGAATGAAGTACATGAATGATGGAATTGCATAAATAAACAAAAATGAGTAAAGAGAATGAATAAATACATTATTGAAGACAGAAAGCACCGATTATAAAGTATATTCATTAAGGAGAAAATAGAAATCATAAATATGACTTGATGCGTAACCAAAAGGAGATTTAAACACAGGTGCCCAGAAAAGTAGTGGGCAATAAATGAACACTATCTCCTGTGTTCTTTGTTTGTTTGTTATTTTGTCTTTCTGAAGAAGGAGCACGCCAGGAAGTGCTAAGTGATGAGGTCAGATTTGTTGTTTGCAAAGCTGCCTGCACTTTCCAGGTGCACCTCAGGTCAGGGCTGGCGAGATAACAGGCTACTCGGGAGAGTTCTTCTTTGATTCCGTAAATGAACGATCTAAAAGAAACATATTGATGAGAGGCACAGCTTTCGGACCCTGGAAGGAGCATAATGCAGGGATGGCCTGAGGGAGGGAGAAAATCAATAGCTTTAACACTGAATGAGACCAGCTTCCTAACAGCCAATGTTGGCAAAGGGAGAACCCTCGGGGACACTTTCTCCATCAGTTTCCTCTGGCTCTGCTGGATAGCAGATACCAGCAGGGCTTGGGGATTCAGTGGGGTTAGCCAAGCCGGGAGGGGTAACCAGGGAAGCCCAGCTGGCTCCCAGAGATGATTTCCCCTCTCAGTTCCCTCCACTCAGCCAGTGGAAGCCCCATGGGGCATCCACCAGGCCAGAGCCTGACCCTGGGAACATTAATTATATTCCTGAATCAAAATTAGGCCTCCAGTCCTGAGCTTTTTCTTCATCAGCCATTGTATTCTAACCATATAATGGAAAGGAAATTAACAGCTTTTAAAAATTAAGATCCTACTATGAAGCGGAATCTCTCAAACCCAGAAAAGAACTCCTAGGTCTAGCCATTCTCAATCCAATTGGTTAAGGATAGACAAAGATTTTAAACCTAAACTTTTCCCTTATCACAATGGTCTGTGTTCTTTCCAAGAAAAATAAAATGATCTCCCAAGACAAAATCCATTAATCAAAATCAATAGCCATAAAAGCCATTTTTTTTTCTAGTTTTGTTTTTGAGTTAAGAAAGGAGAAACCATCTGGAGAGAGAAATTTGACTCCTCAGGAAAGAAACACCCTCAGCCCAGCATCCAAACTAAATTATTCCTTTACCAGGAAAACAAGGCCTTGCTTTTTCTTTTAAACAATTATATTATCTAATCCTTTAGTCTCTTGTATAGTCTTGCTCTTTGGAGCTTTCTGTTTATTTGTTCATTTTTTAAATATAGGCAAATAATTAAGATTCCACGCTCTCTTCTCTAACCTTTTTTTAAAATATATATTTTTATTGAATTCAGAGAGGAAGGGACAGGGAGGAAGAGATAGAAACATCAATGATGAGAAAGAATCATCTTGGCTGCCTCCCGCATATCCCACACTGGGGATCGAGCCTGCAACTTGGGAATGTGCCCTTGACAAGAATCAAACTGGGGACCCTTTAGCTCATAGGCCAAGCTCTATCTACTAAGCCAACCATGCTAAGGCTCTGTTCTAACTTTAATTATGGCATCATCCAAGTTCACACAGTTGAGAATGGCTGAGCTGACCCATTTCTTCTTGGTCCATCTTTTATATATAAAAAATGTTGATGACCATGGCTATCTCGCTACTCTGTAATAACAACTGGCTCCAAGTTTGAGCATAATGTGAATATAACAGTTCTTGGTTTACTTATAGATTTTAGTATTTATTTAGTATATGATACAAGCAACCTATAATTACAGAAAATTAAGTTAAAGTTTGACTCTGCATTTGAAATATTTAAAGATAACTTAGTTTGAAAGAAAATAAGGTTAGCTTGATACAAACAGGAAAATGCCCTATTTTTCTACCTTTTAACATGTAATAAGAAATATGAGACCTAATTAGAAATCAGCATTCTCTCATTTTACTATTTATAGAGCAAAACTCTTACTGTTCATACAATTCCACACTGTTCTGAGCCAGCATCTATTAGGGTCTCCTGGTTTTTGCAGTCACTTGGAGAGGACTAAGTGAAACTTAGTCCTAGTCCCAGAATTACAGACAACTGCCTCACCCAAGATGAGAGGCCTTGAGCTGCAGTTCTGCCTGTGATCCCTGTGGATGGCAAAGAAGCTTGAGGTCTAATTTTAAAAAAATTGCAAAATTGCTTAATAACTTTAGCCGTTACTCATCTTCTCATGACTGGGCATATTGGCATTTCTTAAATGCAGAGCTCCAGTTCCAGTGGCCTGAGAAGAACACGGGGTGGTTCCATACTGAAACCCCTTGGGAATCCACAGGTTTGAGTTCAAATACCAAGTTCACAGCAGGCTCCAGTGTTTCCTCTATATTTGTCCTGGACTGAGGTGAAAGTGGTCACACCATATATCCAGCCTGTACGTTCCTCATCTTTCTTCTTGGTTATTTATAGGCTGGATGCTCTTTGCATATATACAGAAAGATGTTGACAATGAGGATGATCTATATGGAGAAACACTGAGGGTCAAACAACAATGGTGCTCCAGTTCTTCACTCTCACAGGTCTACTTCTTCAAATAATACAAATGTATTAGAAGAGTTTTGAATATTTGCATACTTTTTTTTCAGGCGATTCTTTTTCATGAAGCAAAACATGGATATATCAAGAAATAGCATATTATAATGACTTAGTCTCAGAGTATAGCTGTACTAGGTTTAACTGTCAACATCACCATTCACTAGCTTTGTGTAAGTCACTTACCTTCTCTGTGTGTCCATTTTCAACTGAAACACTGGAAAAATAATAGTAACTGAACTCACAGGTTTGTGGTGAAGATTAGAAGCTGTGAAAAAGTCAAATCTTAGAACAATTGTTGCCATAGAGCAAGTACCACATTATTTTTTGCCATGGTCGCTGTGAGCGGCAGCCTGAGGACCTTTCCCTCCATCTGACTCCTTTATAATTAAAGTCAATTATCTAAGATCTCAGGAGTGAGTCAGTTATGGGTTTTGATGTTGTAAGTTTTCAGTTTCTTCTTTGTCTCCCCCAGTATTTTATGAATAAGGTATTCAGAGGTTTGGGGCGTATCTTCAGACTTCCTTGGAATCAGCTGGACCACCAATAAACTGTGTATCAAAGTCACAATTTCTGGACACTCTGCAGAATTACTTTTATTAAAATGGGCTTTGGGGTAATTTGTTAGACTTTTTAGTTTGAAAAACTTAGTTTATAAGAGTCAACATTGCAATTTAGAATTCTGGAAATGTTTTATGAAAATAAAAATCAAGTAGGAAATATATAGTGTATGACTGGGGGAAGAAATGCTACTAACATGTGCTTTAGTGAAACACACCTGTAGAAAATCGGGGACCTCAGCCTGGAAGCTTCAAACCCTAGCTGGCTTCTGTTTAATACTGCTCAAATGAGCCCCAGGCTTTTCAGAGGAAAAGGCCAACATTTATATTTGCTTTGTAAATCCTTAAACGAATGAGAATTATTTTTTTCTTTTATCTCCTTCAGTTGTACAGACTTATGCAAAATGACTGAAACAAAAGGACAACAGAGGAAAAGGGGCCTCTAACTTCAACTATTAATATTATCCATATTTTTATCCCATTTTTTAATATCGGAGATTCTAACATCATTTTTGCTC
The DNA here is from genome assembly GCA_963924515.1 of Vespertilio murinus. Lineage (NCBI taxonomy): Eukaryota > Metazoa > Chordata > Mammalia > Chiroptera > Vespertilionidae > Vespertilio > Vespertilio murinus. Next base: position 28,613,416 of record OZ004711.1, read on the forward strand.
ATTTGAAGTTACAACAATAGAAACATAATTACAAAATTAAAATTAGAAGTGATATTAAAACACAAAGAAACTCAGTAAATAATAATTTGTCTACATCAATACTTGCATTTGACTTTTTTAATCCAACATTTCAATTTCATGTTCTTTCTACATGTACAAGTTTGCAGTGTAAATTGTTATTTAAGTTATCTGGAATTATTAAAAATTACTATAAAAGAAACTGTTAAACTACTCAGTTCATCTTTACTGCTTCAAACTAATGTTGGTACACTTATGCTTTAAACACGTTTAACAATTTAAATGAGCCAGAGAATTGATTGAACATGAATTATACAAGTCAAAAAATAAAAGGTTAAATAAATTGTTTTATAGTTATGTTTAAGTTTTGTAATAATTATCTCAACTCTAAACCGGGCATAGTTACTATACTACCAAATAAACTGGTGCTAGAAGAAAATTAGAAAGCAACAGTGTTTGTATTAAATCTGTCAGATGTACTTAAAATAATGATATAAGATTTGACCATTATTTAATTATTGTAACCGAATTTGGAAAGCCACATTGAAAAATGTTTAAATTAACCAGAAAATGAACAAATCTCTGCTTGATTTTGGCTATGTAGATGAAAGCTCAGGGACAGCTCTGAACAGTGTTTTATTTTGAATGGTGGTATACCTCAGACCTTGCAAAAAGTCAACCTCTGTAGCACACAGTGAATGTGGGTACAGGTGTGGGTGTTTTCCCTCAAGTGAAAAATATAAATACTGTCCTAAAATTATGGAAAAAAAGGGGACCACACATGTGCATGAAAGGAACTTCAGAGACTAAAATAAAACTAATTGTGTACTTAGAGCTCTTCCTGGCAACATGTGCTTTGATGCGAAGGATGGGAGAGTCGGGAACTTTCATGTGTGAGAAGCTACAAGGATAATCATGTCTTCAACAAAAGGCATGCATAAGCTATGCTACAAGTTTCGCCTCCAAAAGAGTGGAAGGGCAGGTTTTAGGTTCCGGAGTTTACCATACAGGAAGCAATTGAGTTTCTGAAGATGAAAGCCTGTTCAAGGTCCTGGGAACGAGCCAAAAACAGCTCACACCACTGACAGGAAATGATGGATGATAAAGAAAAATGTAAAGAATAGAGATACAATCTTGGACTTACTTAATAGATCTTTTATTAAAAAAAAAGATTTTAAATAAATTTAAATACATAAAACCTTGCACATTCTAATACCTAAGAATAAAGAATTCTTTTCAGTGGTATTAATTAACCAAAAAGTAATGTGAATCACTCAAAAATATAATTACCTTTAAAGTGATATTTTAAAATAAAAGAGACAAATTTTAGGTATTAATCTATGATCGACTAGAGCATTTTGTGTAAAAGATGGAGTTCCATGTTGTGATAAGACTACTTTTATATCTAATTTAGTAATGGTGCTGCACAACTTTTGTAAAAACAGAAGGTCCAAACTTCTGTGTGTCATAATATTATAAAATCTTATTTCTTTGTAAATTGAGTGAACATAAAATGTACAACTTTGTCATCATTTTACAAAATACTATTTCTAAAACTCAGTCACAACAATTCAAAACACAAAGTAAGGAAAGCTTATACTCTATTTTCTTTTTTCTCATGTTTCACGTGAACCCCAAACTCCCAAGTTTGCTCTAATTAGGCATTTATTTCTGTCTTCTTCCTGTTTAAAATGTATCACTCATCCTTCCATGCAAAAACAACCCAACTTTGACTACTTTCATAATTACTAAACTCTGCTAGGAAACTAAGAAACCGATTCAACCTAAGTCAAATAGATGGTAATAGTTTGTAGGCCACTTTTTCAGTGAGAAAAACAGCAACCCCTGACACTCAGCTCCCTCTGGGTGTCAGGGCCACTCACAGCTCCATCTTGGTGATCTCCTGTTAAACGTCAACAATTTCACAAAACATCAGTTTGAGACACGGCCACTCTGAGATCATGATAGATCAAGGCATAAGTAAGATTGCTTTGAACGTGAAAAAAACATGAACATTGTCCATGGCACCAAATACCAAACACCTCCTTGTCAAGCTAATATGAATGACTGTTGCTTATTTACCAAGGACAGCTTTAGTGTCCCTCTTTTCTTTCTTTGTTCTGCTTAAATTTCATTAATGTGCCTAATTACAGAATTATCTCCATTTTCTGAGAGCACTCAATGCGAGTGAATACCCTCTTCCTTTAATACTTCCCCAACTCACTTAATACACGTTCATATCCTACAAATCATTTTAACTTACAAAATTCAAAATAGTGACCAAAGTTTTAAAACTTACAAAATTCAAAATAGTGACCAAAGGTGAGGACAGTCAAAAAATACTGGATGGTCAATGCTGAGATCCTATTCGTCAGGCAAGCTCTCTTTAGATCCTAGATGGAATAAAGCATTGTTTGAGTTCTTTTTTTTTTTTTTAAGAGTTGACACTATTAAAGATGTCCCTACCACCAACCCTTTGCTCACTTCTATCCAGCCACCATCTTCCCTACACTGTTATCTGTGCCTATGGCTTATGCATATATGTTCTTTGGCTAATGCCTCACCTTCTTTCATACACGCCCCACCATCTTTCCTCCCCTTTTTTGAGTTCTTATACCATTTTCATTTATTCAATCATTCAATTATTCAATCATAGATTCTATCATTAAACAATAATTTACTAAGTATATACACTGTGCCAGGCATTGTGTTAGGATCAAAGTATAAGAAAAATCAAGTTCCTGCATTCATCAAAATTACAGATGAGACCAGGCAATAATTAGGTTATTATCTACAATGGTAAAGAATGAAGAGGATTTTTGCCTAATCCACTTGAACATGTCCTTTGTCACTATGAAATTAAAACTGCTCTAATGAGGTATGTGTTACAATTGTGTGCTATTTTTTTTTCAACACATGGGGAATAAAAAGATTAGTACTGAGCTAAAGGATTTAAGAGAAAAAGTCTCTCCTTGATACTGTAACTGAGATCTTGGAATAAATATTAAACGTTAATATGATTCAAGGTATAAATGTTTAAAGCTTTTCTTTTCCTGATTTGATTATCTAACCCTACAACCAAGAGTTGAACTCTTTTTCTCAACAGAATAAAGCAAGATGGATCCTTTACCCATATCAATGCTACAATATATGAAGAAGGGTAAAATTAATCTAGGTTACAGTCATAACACTTTCAAAGTTTGTATCTAGTAAATCTACACACACAGCGAAAGAACTATCGATAATAATAAAAGGGTAATATGCTAATTAGACCAAACGTCTTCTGGACATCATTCTGGACGTTCTTCCTGACCAAGACAGGGATGGAAGGAAGGCAGCCCAGTTTGGGGTGCCTGTGGGCAGCCCAAGAGAAGCCAGCCCAGGTCCCAGGTGCCTGCTGGTGGCCAGAGGAGGAAAGTCTGGGTCTTAGGTGCAGGAGGGAAGCCAGTGGGGTAAGGAGCTCCTACTCTTCTTTGAATTTTCATGCATCGAGCCTCTAGTTTATAATATTAGTTTTCATTATCTTTTTTTAACATTTTTTAAAATCCTTGTGGATTAAGGAAGATGTGTTTTTATTGATTTTTTTTTCCTTTTTTAAATTTATCTTTATCGTTGAGGGCATTGCAGATGTCCCTACCTAAGATAAGAGATCTTCATTGCACTGTCCTTTGTGTCCATGGGTATAAGTACATGCATATAAATTCTTGGAAACAGTGGAAGAATTTTCCTAGCCAAGGCTATGGCATCACTTAAGAGGTCAAGAATTAAGCTTAGTAGGTGCTCTGTTATATCTCTCAATCTTCATTTGTGTATATATTCATTTATTAAATTATTCATTTATCAACCCAAATTTGTTGAACATCTACTAAGTTCCAGGAATTGGGCAAGATACTGGGGAGACACATTAATCAAACAATCACATATATAAATATAAACTTACAGCTGTGATAAGTACTATGAAGGAGGGACACACGGTGCTATGAGATTGTCTGGTGGGGAAAGTGATACTGTTGGATGGGCTAAGAAAAAATTTCCTGAGATGGTTATAATTATACTAAGATCTAAAAAAAATTAAGATGTCCATAGCAAACCTATGTTATAGCTATTACTATACCTATCTCTTAGAAAAGATAATTGAATTTCAGATACATCCAGCAATGGAGAAGTAGGTGAATAGATTTTGAACCTGTGTCTTTGTGATTTTTACAATGCAGTATCCAACACATCGGGTTACTGTATATCTTATTAGCATGTTCTTTGTTCTGCTGGAGTTGTGTGTATACATCTGTCTTTCCAATTAGACTAAGATACCCTACTATACCTAAGAAGTAAAAACTGTAGCATGTATGAGACACACAGTTCCAGATAAATAAGTATCTCTCTCTCTGAAGGTTGCCTGAATGATAAATAATTAACATGATGCTAAATAATCAACACATTTAGTTCAATGTTGTTCATTTAAAAAAGACCTATTTTGGATAAAGGGGATTTTGAAGAATTTATACAAGTTAAAACAAAATATCTATGGATGTTTGATCTGATGATCTTTCTTTCTATCTATCTTTTTTTCTTTCTTTCTTTTGTAGTTTCTCTCAATTGTAGAGGTATTAATTTGAAATCATTCCATTGCAACTGGGGTTACACTTAAAGCTCTATTCTTTTGAAAAAAATATATTTTATTGATTTTTTTTACAGAGAGGAAGGGAGAGAAATAGAGAGTTAGAAACATCAATGAAAGAGAAAAATCGATCAGCTGCCTCCTGCTCACCCCATACTGAGGATGTGCCCGCAACCAAGCTACATGCCCTTGACCGGAATCAAACCTGGGACCTTTCAGTCCACAGCCCTATATTCTCTCCACTGAGCCAAACCAGTTTCAGCAAAGCTTTCTATATTTTTTTTAATTGCCTTTGTGACCTATAGCTATTTGAAGACTTACCTCTTTGTTTATTTTTCTGGGAAAACCAAAGCCACAGTTGTGGTTTATTTTTTTAATTTTTTTATTGATTAAGGTATTACATATGTGTCCTTATTTCCCCTTTACCCCCCCTTCATGCCCTTACCCCCCTGTGGTGGTTTTACTTTAAAGCAATTTAAGATCTGTGAAAGAGGTCTTGATTCAATTTATTTTCCTTTCTCCATTTTTTTCAGGTACGTTATTGTCTTTTGTCCATGTCTTATAAGTCACCTCTACTCCTTCTGGGCATATGACAAGATATAAATGAGTGAACAAATATGATTTTAAAGACCTCTCAAAATAATTCAGATTTAGAAAACAAACTCTCATAAATTTAGTTTCATTGTTCTCCTTAATTTTATCCTTTAATCTGATAAGAGCAGCTGAAGAGGATGCATGGAGATGAAATTATAGAAATACTTAAATCATTATATCTTGATGGTGGTTATGGTGGTGGTGGTGGTGGTGGTGGTGGTGGTGGTGGTGGTGGTGGTGGTGGCGATAAGGAGGTTTGGGGGATAATTGTGTGATTATATTCTGCACAACCTTTTTACCGACAGTAAACAGTTCTGTCATCTTGTTCCTGATTAAATGCCAAGTGTTATAACTAAATGGGTAAATAAAGGCAATAAAAAGTGAAGTATATGCATATTGAGACTGATGAATGAGCAAAGTAAAATGGGGTAAAGCTGAAATCCTGGGTGACAGTGACTGGAAGAGAAAATGGGCATGTCATGGAGTTGGTGCTACAGAGGACATGGCATTTATGTCTTATTTCGCTCAAATAAGATTATATTTATAGATTTGCTTTGTAATTACTTTTTTTTCCCAAAGCAGATGACTACAGAAAAAAACTTTGTGACTAGGATTTCTATGTCTTAAAAGTTCACCTACATTACAATCATTATATAGATAGCAATCTAGTAAGAGTTCAAAACTTATTCTCTTCAGTGCCCTCGGGCACTTTAAATCTTAAACTGATTATCATCAATTTTCAAAACTGTGTTAATTCTCAGTCTTTTATTGTAGATACATAGCTAGGACTTCTGAAACGAAATGGCATCTAGAAAATAAACCTGATCTAAGGCAGATGCTAGAAAGAGTTTTGGTGAAACATTTTTGTAACAGGAAGATTTAAAGCACTATGTTGTTGCCTGGCCTGTGTGGCTCTGTGGTTGAGTGTAGACCTATGAACCAGGAGGTCATGGTTCAATTCCTGGTCAGGACAAATGCCTGGGTGGCTGGCTTGATCCCCAGTGAGGGGTAGGGAAGCATGCAGGAGGCAGCTGATCAATGATTCTCTATCATCATTGATGTTTCTACCTCTCTCTCCCTCTCCTTTTCTCTCTGAAATAAAAAAAAATGCATTAAAAACAAAACAAAACAGGAAAAAAAAGTTAACACTGTGTTGTTAACAAAAAGGAATTCTATCAGAATTATCAAATATAAGAATGGTCCTACTAGATAAATACAGAGACAAGAACCTGAGTTTTATGCAAATATTACATTTGGGCTAATTTCACTGTTCAACTTTATACAAAGATCTAGACTGAAAAGAAAAAGAAGAAAAAGAAGGACTTTATTTGATGTTTTTATTATTATTTTTTATTTTTTATTAATGTGTGAGTAAACCCCAACACTATGGAAAATTTAACTTGATTCTATAACAAGCCCATATGTAACTATTTCCCTAAAGGGGAAATGTCAACTAATAGTTTCCACTAAATCATGTTGCTCATAAAAGCAGAAGAAAGAGGAAGTAGGAGAGAAAACAGTGAGTAAATCAACTCAGTATGATTCCTTTGCATTATTGATTTTTAGGCAACCAATAAACCAATATTTAGTAAACATGTGTGAAAGATGTTGTGATGGAATACAAAGAAGAATATGACAGTCCTTACTCATCAGGCAATGCCAATCAATGCTCTAGTCTTGAATTTTAGTAATGGCTTTAATAATTTTATAGAAATTTAAATTCCTTGTAAGTTGCTACATAAATTGCTTATATTCTTGAGAGAAGTATGTTTTTTGCCTCCCTGTGCTACTTTTTATTTCATTATGAAGAAATAGAACTGGAAATCTAGAATCTCCTTTTATCTCTAAAACACTATACTATACTATTCTCTACCACAATGTTATTTGATTATTTTAATTCATATAGAGCATGAGTGAGTCCATTTTTAATTCTATCCAAGTATACATCATTGTTAAAATATGCATTGTATAAAGACAACACATGTTTTCAATGTATAAAATATTTTCATTGTTTAAGTTTAAGGTGTACAGCATAATAATTTGATTCATATACATTGTGACATGAGTACCACTGTAATTTTAGTTAACATTCATCATCACATATATATACAGGAATAAAAATTTTTTTCTTGTAATGAGAACTCTTAAGATTTACTCTCTTAAATCTAGCGGTTTATTACAGCAATGCACATGGCAAAGTTTGGAAGGCCTCACAAAGGTATTCAGGTTTAGATAACCACCTTCTCAAGAATTTAGTTGCATTCTTCTTAAAACACACACACACACACACACACACACACACACACACACACAATTTAACTTCTTTAATTTTGTAAGAAGGAGCTCATGATCTTTAGCCTCAATAGTACTCTAAGGTGTTATGAAAATGTTGTCAGGAGAAGTAAAACTATGGAGGGTAAAACATAGTAACAGGAGTATTTGCATTGAGTTAAAAGAAAAAGAACTGTGAGACAGTAAGAAAAGAAGCAGGAAGGATGAAAAATTATAGATAAGCTAGCCAGAAAAAAAAGTCACTACTATGTAATTATCTGTTACTTTAAGAATGTGGTCTCTGTGGTTTTGGATAGACTTGTTTGAGGCAAGTTTGTCTGCAGGGTTGGCGGGGTTATAGGCAGGGATGGGAGGGCAAAGAAAGAAAATTTTGTTGGGGAGCAAACAGAAGAAGCTGCACTATGAAGTCTTCTAATTCCTAAATATGCCCAAATATCTCCTGGATTAGCTTGTTGGCAGATGTACAAGTTACATGCATTTCTGAAGAAGCAAGCCAAGGCAGAAACAAAGCAAAAACCTCTTGATGATATTTTCCCATGAGAACAATTAGAGAATTTTCCTAGCCAAGTACATAGCATCATTCTAGAGGCCAGGCACTGAGCTAAGCGTGTGTCATGCTATATCTCTCAATCTTTATTCAGGCATATATGAATTCATTGAATTATTCAGACATCAATCTAAATTTACTGAACATCTACTAGATTCCAGGCACTGAGCTAGGTACCAGAGACACACAGTAATCAAATAATCCTATCTAATAAAATAGAAATATGAAAATTGACAGTCTCTCCAAGACACAAGATGTCTGCCCCCATGTGGACACAAGATGGCTGCTACAAGATGGCCTGCAGAGGAGGGCAGTTGTGGGCAGTTAGGGGTGACCAGGCCAACAAGGGAGAGCAGTTGGGGGGGTGGGGGTGGGATTCAGGTCTATAGGATAGGGCAGTTGGAGGGAACCAAGTCTGAAGGGGAGGGCAGTTAGGGGCAATTGGGCAGGCTGGGGAGCAGTTAGGAGTCAATCAGTCTGGCAGGGGAGTGGTTAGGGGGTGATCAGGCTGGCAGGCAGAAGTGGCTAGGGGCAATCAGGCAGAGGCAGGTTAGCAGTTGGGAGTCAGCAGTTCTGGATTGTAAGAGGGTTGCCCAACCACCTGTTTAGGCTTAGTCCCACCCATTGGGCCAAAACAGGCAGCCAGACACCCCTCCAGGGGTCTCAAATTGGAGAGGTTGCAGGCTGGGCTGGAGGACACCCCCCATGCATGAATTTTATGCACTGGGTCTCTAGTCATAAATATAAATATCCTAGAGGAGGGGTGCATGGATTTGTGCATCAGTGGTATCCCTCAGCCTGGCCTGCACCCTCTCATAATCCAGGACACCTTCTGAGATATTGGACTGCAGGTTTCAGCCCAATCCCCTCAGGCGAGGCTGAGGAACCCCACCAGTGCATGAATCCATGCACCAGGCCTCTAGTATGCATATACGATCTTTGGTTAATCTCTTCTCACCCTCCCCTCTCCTCACTTCTCTCTGAGATTCATTAATCTTTTCCATGTTTCCATGCCTGTGCATTGAAGATCTTCCCCCTGGTGGTCAGTGCATGGTAGCTACAAGTCTAAGGGTCGAACAGTTGCTTAGGCTTTTATATATTTGGATGGTTGCACCTGTGGTAAGAGCTAAGAAGAAGGGCCATACAATGCTTTGACAGTATCTGATGTGCAAAGTCACATTGTTTGATGGGTAAGAAAAGCTTTCATGTGATGGCACTAATCATGCTAAGATCTAAGATAGCTTAGATAAATAGGCTCTAGAGATTTGCTATACATATTGTATCTATAGTCAGAAATACTATATTGTACACTTCAAATGTTTTTAGAACAGATCTATATTAAGTATTCCTTCTATGGGAAAATATAAAAATAAATGAATGATGAATTAATGAATGCATAATTAAAATTAAGATGTTCATAGCAAACTTATATTGTAGGTATTATCATATCTATCTCTTAGACTAGAGATCTGAGTCTTAGGATATTTCTAGCAATTACAAAGTGGGTGAGTCAGGCTTTGAATCAATATCTTTATGCTTATTTACCACATTGAGGTGCCCATGATGAACTCATGATTCCATAAATCATGGCACTAAGTGTGATAAGGGCTTTTGTTTTGGGAAGGCTTTCATCCAGCCCCTATGGACAGGTAAGTTTGTTCTTTGACTTCAGTTCTTCCTTCAATGCCCTTTCTGATTCTTAGTTTTTTCAATTGGCATGTTCTTTGTTAGAGAAATTTGTATTTTAATTACATTTTCTGTTAGCCTCTATTATTTATTTCCTAAGCAAAATCGAAAAAGATTGATTATACTCTTTCATCATTGAACAATGACAATAGACCAATAAAGCTGAATTCCATAAGTCACTTTTGAAATCAAGTCTTGTTATTTCATTTTCTTATCATGAAATTTCATTGATTATTTGAAAGCAGCTCTAAGATTACTATTCATATTTATAATTTTTTTTTTATTTTTCTGAAGTTTTACAGTGAGGTCTGTTCTGAATCCTTCCAATTCCTCTTTAGTTTTAGAGGCCTGATTCCAATGTCATACTTTCCATTTACTAAGTCCCTCTGAAAATTTAATGGAAGTTGGAGTCTAAGTTTCCTGATGACTTTTTCTTTACTGTTGCTGCCCATTCAAGACTGAATATGTTTTCTTAAACACAATTGCCTACTTTTTAAAATATTTTCACTTAGGACATATTAATGATGTCTCAGATTATTTTACTTATAGTTAATTATGTTCAATAGTCTATTTTTTATGGTTTTCCATTCCTCTTTCCCAACTATATGTTTAACTCAGCACATGTTCTTAATGAATTTCAATCTGTTGGAGTGGGCTAGTATTGACTGAGAAAATGAAAAAGAAGTATTAGCTTTGTTGTTTAAAACATACATTTATTGAAAGCCTAGTGTGTGCCAGAAATGCAGGCCATATGTTTGGTTATAATGGTGAATAAGGTAGATATGGCATACTTTTAAAATATATATATATATATATTATTGATTTTTTTTACAGAGAAGAAGAGGGATAGAGAGTTAGAAACATCGATGAGCGAGAATCATCGATCAGCTGTCCCCTGCACACCCCCCACTGGGGATGTGCCTGCAACCAAGATACATGCCCTTGACTGGAATTGAACCCGGGACCCTTCAGTCCGCAGGCCGACTCTCTATCTACTGAGCCAAACTGGTTTCGGCTAATATATTTCTTTATTGACTTTTTACAGAGAGGAAGAGAGAGGGATAGAGAGTTAGAAACATGGATGAGAGAGGATCATTGATCAGCTGCCTCTTGCACACTCCCTATGGGGATGTGCCCCAACCAAGGTACATGCCCTTGACCAGAATCGAACCTGGGACCTTTCAGTCCGCAGGCCAATGCTCTATCCATTGAGCCAAACCGATTTGGGCAGATATGGCATTCTTATACTGTGGTACATCCCAAGATATGAAATGTCCTGTCTATCCAGACAACAGAAAGATTTAACCCAAATTGTAAGGTAAGTGGGAATATACCTAGACCTGTGATATCTGAGTTGAGATTTGAAGGATCAGAATGAGTTTGCTAGGTAACTATGGCCAACCATGGAAAGAGAGATTATTTCTGGCAGTAAGAATAGCATATGTACAGGTCACAACAGTGGTAGGGGCTCACTTTGTCTCTCCTTTTCTAATTTTTATGCAAACTAAGTAATGTGGAAGAACATACCTTAATCATTTTATTTTATTTTTTTAATTATTGGCTTTTAAATTCTCACCTGAGGATTTTTCGAGAGAGGAGAGAGGAGAGAGGAGAGAGGAGAGAGGAGGGGAGAGGAGAGGAGAGGAGAGGAGAGGAGAGAGAGAGAGAGAGAGAGAGAGAGAGAGAGAGAGAGAGAGAAACATTGATATAAGAGAAACCAATTGGTTGCCTTCTGTATGCATCTCAACTGGGACCAAGCCCACAACCTAAGTATATGCCCTGATCAAGAATTGAACCCAAAATCGGTACAACACTGTTTCATGTTTCTATGGAGCAAGAATGGAGCAACCCAACCATGGCATTATTTTATTATTTTATTATTTTATCATTTTATTTGGTAGAAAAAAAAACCTTACATCTTACATATGTATTATTATATGAATAACCTTATAGAATAATTGTCTAGTGGCTTTGGGATCAGATTATGACCAATTTGGGCTCCATTTTGAAGGGACTATTGTCCATGCACTGTGGGAGTCTATGTCAGAGAATTTAAAGAAGTTCGTTAAAGCTGGAACAGACACAGGAGGTGAGGGAACCAGTGAATGGGAAAGGGGAGAGTGTGGTAACAGCTAAGGATCAACTGTTGAACAAGGGGCAGAGGGGCTGGACTTTATAAATCATGCAAAGATAGTGAAACTTGAAGCTAAAAATATTGGTCACAACTTCTGTTTTTAACTGGAGGGCGGGGGCCGGGGTTGGGAGACAGCAGGCATTTTATTTTTATTCTATCCACCCCTTCTTCTCTCATTACTTCCTTTACTCTCAATTAAACTAGAAATAATAGCAATAAAATGAATTGAAATAATATATTCTCCTATCTTAATTTTATGAAAAACAGCCCTATTGATAATTCTCTCGTGGTTTTTTATTAGAATAAAACCATATCTAAAATAAATATCGTAAAAAAGATTTTCTCACCATCTAATTTCAGACAAGACTTCAGGGAGTAAGACACACAAATAAATGCAGAGATCTGGGGTCAGCTGTCTTAAAGTTTGCCATTTGCTATTCTGTCTGTGGTCTCTCTCAAATTGCCATTATACCTCCACCTTTTCTCAACCTGTTTTGTATCATTAGGGAACTGGAAATCCAACCCAATTTTTCTCTTGAGTCATGTCAAAAGATGCCAAGGAAACTGACAACATTCTATCCAGGAAGCGATTTTATTTGCACCTCAGCAGGACATCAGAGAGTGACAAAAGTAACCATGATATGAAATGGCCACCTGACCAGTTTTGGTTTCTCCTGGCTGACAGCTTCATTTCAGGGCCTTGCTTTGCCAACCACAGCCAGCTTGAAGCTTTAATTCAATAAAAGAATTTGCAGCTTGAAGCTTTAATTCAATAAATCTAAATGACTCTTTAAGAATAGAAACAATCTCTTCCCTTTTCTCTAGACACCCGTTTCTGTATAATTAAGTCAACATTAAAGGGATTTTCTAGCATCTTCCATCTAAAGCTGCAGAGAGGATGACTAACTCCTGGCGAGGGTGGTTTAACTGACCTTGGGCTTAGCATTATGAAAGTCTCACACGGAAAAATGGCTTAGTAAGAGGAGGAATGATGTCACTTCCATTGTCCTTTATTATGGAATTAAGGGTTTGGCTCTGAATTGCTGAATTCTGTTCTTCAGGAGGGCTCAGCTGTTACTGCTATTTTGCTTTTGAAGTTAATTGGTCCTACCTTATATATCAGTGTCTTCCTTTCTCCAGCAACACACACTCATGTTATAGTGCTTACGTCTTTAATAAGAAAACATATCGCTCCTTTTGTTATTGATTATGAAAAGCAATACCCTCCTGCTTCAGTACATGTGTTTACCAGAACACCTGAGCCTTCTCTCTTTTAACCCAAGAAAAGTATGAGTTTGCTTTTGGAAGACAAAGAAACACATCATTTTCATCGACAGAATTGAATTACTCATTGTTCTCCATAGAGTTACAGAGAAAATAAAAATCAACCATTTTCTATCTGATTTTATGTTTTCTGTCCTTTAATTTTTTCTAAGAATCTGTCTTTGAAATTTAGGAAATGAGCAGAGTACATCAAACACAATAATAACAGAGAGATGAGGATACATCGGTTTATACTCCCCAATGTCACTTATCACTCTGAATTATGATTTTATTTGCATTTGTCTATCTCACCCATTAGTCTAACATCCATAAGGACTAACTCATCTCTCTCTATGCCCAGCAGAGAACACAGTGTCTGACACATGAAAAGTCCTCAAAAAGTATTTGTTGGCAATGTAAATGACTGGGTCCACAAAAGCAAAAGGCACCATCCAACGATTTCCATTGTATTATTTTTCACTCACAGAAAAGTTCTATTGCATTTGCCAGGATTGCCACCCCCAGATTTAGAAGAGAGCATGTATTCTAGCCCCATTCATCACATGGCAAATACATAGACACGGGCCCTCCTCATGTTCACTGGTGAAGGTGTAGGCAGGTGAGCCATGATTCCTGAATTGAGAAGGCCTAAAATTACTCTCTGTCATTAGCCTACTTCTAGCAACTTGAAACAAATCCCTGAATGTAACTGGGATTCTGTTCTCTTGTTTGTATAACAGAGAAGGTGGACACGGGGATTTCTAACCTGAAGAACCTAGATTCATGAGCAAACACCACGGCAAGCCTGTGAGCTTCCTGAGATTGTGCTTAAAATGTTATGCATATATGGGTATATGCATTTTTATGAGATAAATGGTTTATAACTTCAAAGGTTTTAAAGAAAAATAACTTTGAAAAAAAAGTAAGAAACTCCTAAATACATAACTCTTGATATAAAAGTTCCCCTATAAAATTTCTACATTTCTAAGAAAACTTATAAAACTGTCAGCCACAGTATATAATTTTTTCCTCTGATTATCCATTTTCCCCTGATCATTCCCTGCCTCATGACACTTTAAATATCTATATATGCCCATGTTAAGTTTCATCTGATGTATTCAAATCTGGAGCTAGGTCTTTTACTTCTCCAAATGCCCACAGTAAGTATTGAACAAAAATTTTGGTAGATTTCTTTTATCCCAGAACACTACTAGTAATTGTTTTTCCTCAAATACTCTATGCCTTCCAGGCTCAGAGTTATAAATATTATCTAGCCAAAACTGGTTTGGCTCAGTGGTAGAGCGTCAGTCTGCGGACTGGAAGGTCCCAGGTTTGATTCCAGTCAAGGGCATGTACATTGGTTGTGGGCACATCCCCGGTGGGGGGTGTGCAGGAGGCGACTGGTCAATGTTTCTCTCTCATGGACGTTTCTAGCTCTCTATTTCTCTCCCTTCCTCTCTGTAAAAAATCAATAAAATATATATTCAAATAAATAAATAAATGAATAAATAAATGTTATCTACCCAAAAGGATCTCAAGAGAGAGTAGATGGACTGTTTGCTAAGACTGTCCACATAGAAGCCAACAGGATGAGATGATAGTCCAGGAACTTTGGAGGACACTGAGTGAAGAAAGAGTGAAAATTTCTTACACCCATCAGGAATGAAAGATAGGTCATTCTTTGTATTTTATTTTATTACTAGTAGCCCTGCACACAAATCCATGTGCCAGTAGCTCTCTGTGGGGCCTGGCTGCTCTGTGCCTGCTACCCAGTTGCTCTCCACTATCCAGAGGCCAATCCGCGACTAGGCACGAAACCCTTGCCTTGTTGTTTTGCCATGGCGATGAAGCAAGCATTCTGCCAGGCCGCTCACACTGCCCTCTCTCAGTGGCTGCCCCTCCAGGACTGGGGGACTCTGGAGGGTCTGAGAGGACTAGGCACTGCCATTTTGTGGCTATGGGCTCCACCATCTTTGTGATGGAGTGATGGTTTATTTGCATATTAACCTTTTATTAGATAAGATTTTATTTTATTTGTTAATCCTCACCTGAGGATATTTTTCCATTTGTTTTCTGAATAAATTAGAAGGAAGGGGGGAGAAAGAGGAGAGGGAGAGAGAGAGAAAGAGAGAGAGAGAGAGAGAGAGAGAGAGAGAGAGAGAGAGAGAGAAAGAGAGAGAGAGAGAGAGAGAGAGAGAGAGAGAGAGAGAGAGAGAACTTTGATTGGTTGCCTCCTGTATATGTGTAGACTGGGGCTAGGATTGAACCTGAAATTCAGATAAATGCCCTTGACCAGGGAATCAAACCAATGACCCTTCAGGGCATGGGCTGTGCTCTAACTACTGAGCAACAATGGCAATGACAACTATGCTATTCTTATAAGAAGTGTTTTGGGTCTATAGCAACTCTGAGCAAAGGCCATGACATCATAACATAAATGAGCCAAATTTAATGGGTGAGGAAGAGGGGGAGTTTTGTCTTGCATACTTGCATTCATTTCCTATTGTTCTTTTACACTTTGGGGCTACTATTAAGAAAATCAAGGGTACTTGGACACAAGCACTGCGATACTGCAATAGTCTATCTGATAGCTGAGATGTCTACTAAGTGAGTAATGGGTGGGGAGCATGATGCATTGGACAAAGGAAAGATTCATGTCTTGGGTGGGACATGATTACATCATACTACTTAGAATGGCATGCAATTAAAATTATGAAGTGTTTATTTCTGGAATTTTCCACTTAATTTTTTTTTTTGGACCTCAACTGATGGAGAGTAACTGAAACTGTGGAAAGTGAAACCATGGACAAGGGGGCTACTGTTACCACATGTTTGCTTGCATTCATTGATTTATTATGCCACAATTTAGTAGGAAGAGTCATGTTCCTGGATATTATATGCAAAAAAGGAAAAAAAAACAGAAAGGGAAATTATATATCTAAGTATATGAACAAGTGCTGAAAAAAAGGAGAACGATGTGGCTAGAGCTGAAGAGAACCTGAAGTTTATAATGGGTACTAATTGCCTCTGGGGGACATAAAAAATGAAGTCTCCTCTCACTAACAATTTATCACATCTCCTACTTCTACCCCTTTTGTGTGACACTGGAAAACTGGGAAACAATAGTATAAAATATATTTTAATAATATTATAATATTATATTAGTTGTGCATTATAGAAAGATTAAATGAATGATCTTTAACATTCCTTTATATTGATACTAGAGGCCCAGTGCATGAAATTCATGCATGGGGGGTGCATGCTGCACCTTCCTCAGCCCATCCTGTACCTTCTTCAATCTGGGACCCATTCAAGGGATCTCCAACTGCCCGTTAGGGCCTGATCCAGGTAGGATCGGGCTTAAATGGGCAGCTGGACATCCCTCTCACAATCCAGGACTGCTGACTCCCAACTGCTTGCCTGTCTGCCTTCCTGATTACCCTTAACCATTTCTGCCTGCCAGCCTTATTGATGTCTAACTGCTCCCCTGCCAGCTTGATTACCCCTAACTGCCCTCCCTTGCAGGCCCGTTCACCCTCAATGCCCTCCCCTGCAGGCCTGGTCACCCCTAACTGCTCTCCTTTGTAGGCTTGAATGGCCCCAACTTCCCTCCCTTGCAGGACTGGTCCCTCCCAACTACCCTCCCCTGATGGCCTGATTGTCCACAACTGCCCTCCCCTGCAGGCCTGATTCCTCCCAACTGCCCTTCCCTGCTGGCCATCTTGTGACAACCATCTTATGTCCACATAGGGGCAGCCATCTTGTGTTGGAGTGACAGTCAATTTGCATATTACTTTTTTATTAGATAGGATTTTCCTGGAGATAGAGATGTGTGCAGTGGGGCAGGGGACAAAGTGTAGGGTAGGATGAGGTGAGTACACACCAGATGGTCACATGTATACATGTATACATGTATAGTCTTGTTAGCCCCTTAGAGAAATTCCAGACCCAATGAGCATCTTGGGGGCTACTGAGACAATCCTAAGAACTCTGTGTAATCTAGAGTCTTATAGATGATCCAAGTCCAGCTTCAGCCATCTAAAAAGCACCCTTTCTTTTGTTAGTTCAAGTTGATCATTAATTACTAATGATTAATTATTATTAATCACCACCTACTGTAGCAAGTTATGGGTGTACACTGGTAAGTAAAACATAGTCCCTTCCTTGTGGAACTAAAAGTCAAGGGCATTTTAAGACACTCTGGATGTTTTGCAATCTAGGAAGAAAGAGACCTAGAATTCCATGTTCACAAATTGGGGAAAACCTGGGCATGAAGCCACCAAGATTACCAGGTCTTTTGAGGCCTTTTAATGATGTTAAAAAGACCATACAAGTCATACTGGGTGATTGCTTTTGGCCTTTTCTTCACAGTATACGTTCAAAGAAAGATGAACAAATGATTAGAAAAGACTGCTTGCCCCAGATGGACAAAGAGAGGGTAGAGGGCATGGGTTGAACATGTTTATTACTGCTACTAGTAATAAAATAAAATTCTGCTTGACAAATAAGAGGAGCAGAACAAGTTTATTTTCCAGAAGTCTCCAATGGCACTTAACGAGGAGGAAACCCTTACCACACAATCCTGATGACAGGTGCATGTAGCCCTTCTCTCGGCTCTGTTGATCGTTAAATCACCCTGATGATGACCAGTCTAATGGAAACCAGTGAATTATTTGAATTGAGTCAGGTTTTCTCTGTCCATCCCTGTTGCCTGGGATTGTCAGCCTCTCATAAAGAAAAGTAACCCTTGGCTACTTCTCAACATCTTTGAATAGAAATTTTCTGTGGGTGAACCCTTGGGAAACTAAAAGTGAATAAAGTAACTTACCCCTCTAACTGACTTCCTCAAAATAAGGAATCTGCAATCAGGAGAATGTGGTTAGTCTAGATGATTACCTTTCATGATCATTGATACTGCCATTTATAGCTTTTTTATTCAGAAAAGAATTAGATGCAATAGAATAGATCCCCAGCAGTCAGAATGTCAAAGCTTTTTCTACTTTTCAGTTTCTTGATTTGAGTGCTGGCTTCTCCAGTGTCCATTGGAGGTTGAAAGATTTTAGATCTATGGCTGTGAAACCTTTTGATTCCAGGACAGTTCAAGAATCCTTGGATTGTGGAAGGCCATGGGTGACAGCCATCCATGGGTCTTGTTATAGACTAAACTGTATCCCTCCAAATTTATATACTAAAACCTTCACTTTCAATGTGATTGTATCTGAAAAAAAGGCTTTTAGGAGCTAATTAAGGTTTAATGAGGCCATAAGTGTGGGGTCAGGATTGGTGGCTTTATGAGAGGAAAAGATTTTTCTCTCCTTGCACACACAGTGAGCAAAGGCCATGTGGAAGCAGTGAGAAGGTGGCTGCCCACAGTCCAGGAAGAGTGTGCTCCACAGGAGCCCGATGGGCCAGTACCCTGATTTTGGAGTTTCAGCCTCCAGAACTGTGAGAAAAAGAAAAAAAAAGTCTGTTGTCTAAGCCCGCTCTGTCTGTGGTATTTTGTATTGACAGCCTGAGCATATCAAGACAGGTTCTTTCATTGTCCCCTCAGAATGCTCTCACCACCTAGGAAGCAGGGCAAGCATGGAAGTGAAGGCGGAGGGGAAAGAAGGAACAGGAAGGTGTGGGGAGGACTCATAAGGGTGCTGACTCAGGGAGGTCAGGGAAGATGCAGCCACACTCTGGCTCAGAAAGCAGATGTATGATCATAATGCTCAGCTTTCATGCACCTGGGACTCTATACCATACACATGAAGTGTTCATACACATTTGTGACAAGATGGCATTGCAGTGAAGACAGCATGGGGTGTAGAGCTGGACTGCATTGTCTGAGTTCTAATCTTGACCTTGCCTGGCACATAACCTGTGCAGTTTCAGTGTTAACTCTTATTTTGACAGGGGGGTTGGTCATATAATGACCCCATTTTCATTGAAATGCCTTTTAAAAGTTTGTTGTATAATAGAAGCTCACCATCAGTGCTTCAGTGTTCATGGAAGATAGGCACTAATGTCTCCCTTCAAAAGGAATATGTGTGTGTGTGTGTGTGTGTGTGTGTGTGTGTGTGTGTGTGTGTAGAAAAAAAAATAATCCCAAAGAATGAATTGGCTCTGCCAAGCTTGCAGATATAGAGTTCATTAGAATTTGCTTCCTGTGTTCCCAGGGCGGGTGGGGGGAGGGTGCAGAGATTAAGAGCTTTAGAATACACTGTGAATATTTTTTATTTTTTTATAAATCCACTGAATCAAACCAATTAGGGCTATGAATAATTTTTTTAAATATATATTTTATTTATTTTTTTACAGAGAGGAAGAGAGAGGTATAGAGAGTTAGAAACACCAATGAGAGGGAATCATTGATCAGCTGCCTCTTGCACACCCTCCACTGGGGATATGCCCGCAACCAAGGTTCATCCCCCTGACCGCAATCGAACCCGGGACCTTTCAGTCCGCAGGCTGATGCTCTATCCACTGAGCCAAACCGGTTTCAGCAGGGTTGTGAATACTTTTTAAAAGATCTTTTACTAGTAGACTCCCACTACATATGTATTTTCAATATTAGATAATAGTGAGTTTTCTATATTCACCCAAAGTACTATATAAATACCACCATGTTTTATAATTCCTTGAGAGTTTATATTATTTTATAATTTTTATTTAATTTATTTCAAACTATACTTCATTTTCACTTTTCCAATTTGTTCAACAATTGAAGATTCCACATAAAGTACAAAGCTATAGCAATGCAGCAACACAGCAACATTTTATAACAAACAGATTGGGGGGGAGGGGGCATTCGTGTTCAGCTCGGAAAGAGTCTTTTCCTTACTAACTCTGACCAACCATAAAAATCTAGGGTTATTGTACAAACACCATATCGACTGGTCACCGTATCTCACATTGCTTTTCCATAATCACCATGTGAGCCATTAGGATGCATTTGGGAATTCCACTTGCACCACTTCATTATAGCAATATAAATGTGGTGTAACATGTGGCTTTTGCAGTTGTGTTCCCAACTACCTATTGGAATGTTCCCACCAATCCTGCATCTGTGACTGTTACCATGTCCATGGATATTCCATGGAGGTGTCCATCACGGAGATGTCCACGGAGATCCCACCCAGACATGGTGCATTGTGTTTTTGAGGCCATCTTCCTCTACTAGATATAAACTCCCTGGAGCAGAGATGCTGTTTTATGGACCAAGTCTGGACTATTGCCAGCACATAGTAGGTACGCTAAAAAAAAATCACATGGTCAATCGGAGAATGACAAAATAAAAACTGGGGTATTTAGAACAGAATGCTATTGTCAAAAGAATCCATCAAATGAGAACATGAAGCTTTGAGTTTTGGGAGTCTTAGAGGATAAGGTGATTTAAAAAAAATCTATTCTTTCAATAGAACAAAGAATTCCCTGGGTTATTTCTAAATTTGACTTAAGGCACATTCCATATAAGACTAGAATCTTCTAAGCAACTATTCCTGGAGAAGATTAATGGAAGTGAGAGAGACACAATTAAAGTCTTAACTCAGAATTTGAAAATCACCTTTTAGTATTTAAAGAGACATTAATCATGACTATTAATCAATAGAAAGGAATGTTCACAGAATGCTTAGAATAAATGTTTGCTGAAGTAAAAAAGTCAGAGGGAAAAAGGAAGGCATACATGCCTAGGGCTGAAGACACATTTTTTTTCTTTTTTGGGGTTTAACAAATTAAAGCTGCTGGAAAGGAACAGTTCACCAGGGGGAATCATTACTGTACAGCCTATGAAATACCACCGCGGTCAGCAAAACCTCAACAGTTTGTGTATCCTCCCCGCCCCCCACCTCCACCCCCTGGGCTGCTCCATGTTTCTTGCAAGTCTGACTTAGACATAATTCCGAGAAGTTACTCAATGCCAAGAATTAGGGAAGTACTTTTATTCCCTTTACTGCTTGCTGACAAGAATGAGTCCCAAACATTTTTGGTAATTCTCTGCTTTTAAAAATTTTTTATGAGGCTGTCCAATGTCAATGCTCTTTAATTCACTCACTCATGCTGGATCCTCAGGTTTCCACGTTGGTTAGTGCTTCTGAGAATTCTTTCCAAGCAACTATACCTCAAAGATTTCTAAAGCCAATTAAAAAAAAAAAAGCTACGGGATGCAGTTTTCATATAAAGTGACTTAGCTGTGTGGAAAAAATAGCTGAGTTTTAAAGTGTCTCTTTGAGTATCTTCAGACATTTATGTAAAACTTCTGTGTAAGAGTTTTGTTTAGTTTAATTTTTATTGTTGAAAGTATTACATAGGTTCTCCTCTTTCCCATTAAACTCTTCCAGCTTTTTCCTATCCCTCCAGCCCCAACCCCACCCCAGGCCCTTACCACCTCCTTCTGTGTCCAGAGGTTATGCATATATGCATACAAGTTCATTGGTTGGTCTCTTCCTTCCCAACAGCCTCTGGATGTGTAAGTTTTAGCTAAATGTAGAACCAACTAACTAGGTTTAGGGGAACCCAGGCTTGCCTTGGTCCTAAGCTACCCCACACTTCCTTTACATCTTCCACACACTGAGGGAGCCTATATTGTGTTGCCCTATGTTATTGAGATGCCACAACTCTAAGCACGGTCATTTTTGTTTTGTTTTGCTTCCCTTCCCCTAATGCAGTGTTTCCCAAACTTCTCTCATGATGAGTGAGAATCACCTGGTAGAGTTGTTAAAATAAAGATTCCTGAATCCCAACTAAGAAGTACTAAACTAGAATTTTTGGAAACATATAGGTAAAATTGTGTACTTAATTGGTAAGTATACAATTTTACCTATATGTGTACAATTTTACCTATAAGTATATAATTTAAAGTATTGTATACTTACCAGTTAAGTATATAACACTTAACTGGTAAGTATACAATTACCTATATGTATGTAATTTTACCTATAAGTATACAATTTTACCTATATGTTCCCAAAAATTCTAGTTTAGCGCTTCTTAGCTGGGATTCAGGAATCTGTAGTTTAACAACTCCACCAGGTGATCCGCATCATGAGAGAAGTTTGGGAAACACTGCAATGGATGCAATAGCAGGTTCCTGGGTCATCTGTTCTATTGGCCTCTGTGAACAAGAAGAGCTGCAGGGTGGGCGGCTGGGTTAGGGACTGAGGCTAGGGTCTCCGAGGGCAGGGATGCAGACTAGCCTCATCGCAGAAGTAAATCTATGACCCAGAGACTGCACCAGACTGTGTCATTACTGCTGTTCAAGGAATTCCCACATTTTCTACAAGTTAATTCCAGGTGGTATCATGGCCCCTTATGTCTAAGATCCAATCACTTAGTCTAATTATGCTCCATTTTCTTGTTGCGATTTGAAATCATCATGAAAACTCTTTAGAGATGCAGATTTATCTTTCCCCAAGAAACTGCTACTACTGCCCGGAATGAAAACATTCCAAAGCCTAACTAGGTTTCGAAACATGAGCCAGATTCTGTAATCATCTCTGTCAAAATTACAACAGCTAAATCAGGAAGTAGACAATAAGAGGCAGATCACATTTAGACAAAGACATGGTTACTTTTTTATTTGAAGGGGGGGAAAAAAGTATGTTTTAATAAATACTGCGGAAACATTGACCAAAACAAACATACAAATTGACTTCAACATTTTAAAAAATGCAACGAAAGTTCTGCTTTTTAACAGTTATAACTTATTTTCTTTTTACAATATTTAAATACAGAAAGCACTTGCCAGCTATTTTGTAATACTGCCCAAAGCATAATGCTGCCTCAGTCAAAGCATGTTATGGTGGTAGAAACGTCTATATTTCGTGGGAAATGACTGGAATGGTTATTTCCTTGCAGAGACAAAACAAAGTGCTTGTAAAACATCGAACTACGTTTGTAATCACCTTAATCTCCTCTCCTGCCACAGTTTCATGGGAGCGACAGCTTCAACACTTCGAAAATGAAGCTTTATCATTGGAAAGAAAGCTCGTTTTCAACAAGCGCCAACAGGTCAGATCGGGTTTATACTCTGAAAGAAGCTCTAAAAGAAACTGGTCAAAAAAGTATCTGTAAACTAGTTTAACTGCTGATTATTTTAGCTAACAACAGCGATCAAGTACTGAACAGGGGCCTTGGCAGAACCTGGCTAAGTGAGGTTTAGCAATCACTCTAGAAATGGCTAGCATAGTGTCAGGACGGACCGTACATACTTTTCCACTAAGGCTACTCTAAAGCTTGGACAAGAGGGTCCTTCCGTGCTCACGTTCATTTAAAGAAAGCGAGCTAAACCAACTGATCATCAGATGCAGCCAGCTTCAGAGCTTCATCCCCCCAAATAAGAGGCCTTTCGCTTTGTACTTTTGGTAACAATTCTAGACAGCTTTCCTCACAAACTGTGCTTTCTGCTACTATTCCTTCATTATTTCTTCAGGTGAAAATAGTACCTACATTTCCCCCCCTTAGATCAGTCATCCTATGATGTCAAACCAAAACACCTTTTATTTGACTTTGCATTTTCATTAACCATGGCAAAAAAAATAAAAATAAAAAATAAAAAATTCATCAACAACAACAAAAAATCACACACCCTCTCTTCTAAACAGCGCACAAAAATATTACCTTGAGCAATTTACCACTTTTTAATGACAATCACAATGATGAACAGAACCATCAGACTGAATAAAAATCGACACTTTTTTCTACTTGGATCATCTGCATATCTTGCAAGACTGCAAAAGCCCTTCTTTACAGCCCTCTCGCTCAGCTATTGTCAGGAAGGCAAGATCTCAAAGCCTCACCAACTTTTCCTCTGGATATCCCAAGGGTCCTGATACAATTTCCATTTTAATGATGAGCTAGAAGGAAATTAGATCTCATCCTCTAGAAAACTAAACGCTAAGGTCACAGTGCCAGTTCCCCAGTGAGGACGGTATATTAATATATACTTTTTTTTGTAAGGAGATTAAAACATTGAAACATTAAATCAAAGTAGAGATCCATGACTAGATTATAACAAAGCAAACAATAATGCAAGCACCATTCCGAGCGGGATTTTTCTTCCTGGAGGTACTTGCACTCCTCCTCATCTAACCTCTAGCCCATCTGAATCTCTCTCTCTCTTTTTGGCATATTTCTCAAGTCACACTTCAGAGCTCTTCAATGTATTCACTTCTCACCGCTTGTTCTACATGCCGAACCTAAGGACAGGATTCCAAAAAGATGAGCATCCTCTCAAATGCCTCCTAAGCCTCTGGAATATGTGACTTTCGGCTTGTGCACTTCATTCAGACTTCACCTTTTTGTTTTGTTGTTAGTGTGTATTTTTTTTTACACCAAAGTTCCTTGTCCTCATCAAAGGTAACGGGGGATTCACATCACAGTGCAACTCTTCGCTTTGTCCTTCCGTAAGTCCGTAGCCACAGCCGAGAGCTCTGGTCTGCTGGGCATGTGTGAAATCCGCTTTGTGGCCCTCTGTGATTTGTTCCGCTTAACGTTCTTATTTGTTTTGTTTACACACGCCAAGGTGGCAACGTGGAAAATGTCTCTGACGCTATTTTCTGACTGTAATGCCGAGCATTCAATATAAGTGGCTGCTCCGATCTGCTTAGCCATATTTGCCCCCTGAGAAGTAAAAGAAGGACTGTAGTTAGCAATAAGTCTTTGGGAAAAGTTATAAAGTGTCTTCAAATAATAATGCATCACAAAACATTTCTAATGTTAACTGAATTTTCCAAGTGTTGCTGCAAAAAACAAAAAACAAAAACAAAAAACCCCCCACCAAACCCAGTTTTTAAATTTGTACTGCTTCTTTACCATTTCATTAATATTTGTGGTCAAGAACCAGTCAGTCCTAAGGTGCTCAATGTTCATCACTCAGTAGATGCTATTTGACTTCCCAGAGGTGCTAATGGCTGTCACTGGGTCATCACCAAATGAGGCCCAGAATATCAGTTAGTCTGATTCAAAGAAGTAGGAGAGAAGCTAAGAAGGGGATTCATCTTCACTATCAACTGTAACCCAGAGTAACTAGATATGCTTGTCTTCCAGGTCACAGCAGAGTATAGAATTACTCAGAAAATCCTGATATTGGAAAAAAGGCAGCTGAAGGTCATGAATATAAATGATGCATTTTCCACATGCTTCTAGCAAGGGGGATTCAGCCCCTAGCTTGTTCCAGCACCTCATGGGGCACTCAATTTCCTTGAGTGTAAATAACAATCAAGTTTAGTCAAAAGGCTATGCCAATGAAGCAGGGATAAAGAATAGAATACAGAATACATTTTGAGATGTATGGAATAAAATTTAGGGCCAAAATAAACTGATGAAAGAAATAATACTTTTATGCCACCTATAACTTTAGTAAACACAAAATATATAATTTTTAAACATGGGCCACACAACCCAGTGTGCAGTACAAAAAGGAAGTGTGAATCAAAAACGGTTTACTAAATAACAAAACTTTTGGTAATTAGAAATGCAAGACAAAGACTACAGCATTTAAAATAATGAATACTAAAAAAAAAATTATAGCTCTTTCAACATGAACTCTCTTTAGAATCTGTAAGTTTTGAGAAAATACATTTCTAAAACCAATTCTCCTATTTTCTAAATACTTAGAAAAAACACCTGAAGAAGTGATGAATCTCTAAAAGAGAGTTTGATGAAGTGTTCTACTTTACAGGCAAAGGCCTTGTCTTTTTGTAGTATTTTATTGTGCTGCTAGTATTTTATAGTGTAAAATAAGATGAACTTTCTTAAAGAGTAGTACCAATGTTGACCACCTTCTCTCTAAAATCCAGTGGGAGCTACAGAAATAGACAAGATAGCATATGACCCATTGTTCATATACTCTGTAATCAAAGATGTGATTGCCCCACTAAATGACAGAACATTCATATTTTAAAAGACTTTTTCCCCAAACTTGTCTTATTATGCTAATATACATATGAATCCTTTATACAATAAACCACTGAAAACATTTTGGAAAGCTTTTTGGGAGGGTTCAGCCAAGTTTTGCCCCCAATCACTTTGGTGCTCACTCTGTAGTCTTGACACCGATCTGAGCGATGGGCTGCCCATAAGGAGCATAGATGCTTCCTGTGAAGGCACAGCCCCTTCACCTGTTGACAGATGGTCCCAATCTGGACACATAGTGCTCATTCTGCATCTTAGAAAAGGGTCTTGGACTTAGACTTGATCACTGGTTGAGCCTTAACAAAAGTGGCTACTTTTAATTTTATGTATTACTAGAGGCCGCTTACAGGAAGATTCCTGCAATAGGGCTTCCTTCTGTGGTCTCTGCTGCCCTACCTGCTTCCCTCCCTTCTCCCCCACACTGCTTGCTTGCTTCTCTGAAGCTTCACTCCCTTCTGCAGAGCTTGGCTTCTTTCTACACTGTCTTCAGTCTTTGCTCTGGCCTGCATATGCAAATTAACTGCCATCTTGGTTGGGTTAATTTGCATACTCACCCTGATTGGCTGGTGGGTGTGGCTTGTGGGCATAACAAAGGTATGGTCAATTTGCATGTTTCTCTTTTATCAGATAGGAAGAGTGATGTTCCATTTCTGTCCTTTTTAAAATCCACACTGGTATATATACTGACAACATATACATACCTGGTCATAGGACACTGGTGTCTGTCTATGATTGGAGAGTTCCACTAACGTGCTGACATCGGTTCGAAGATCAGATTTGCAGCCAACCATGAGCATTTTGGTGTTGGGACAAAACTCCTGGATTTCACCTTTCCACTGTTGAGGGAAAAGACGAAACATTAGCCAAGCACTGACACCCACAGAATAGAAACCATTTCTCCACTGGCAGACATTAGAAATGGGGCTCATAAAGGACATTTAAGAGGAACTGTCACTTCAGATGAAGAAGCAAACTGGCATTTATCTTCTAAGTAATGTTATGTTTTACTACATCCTCAAGTGGATCCATTGGGGAAGACTTATGCATATTATTATTTATTCTGTTTTTGTGGCTCAGTATCTGTCCCTACTGCAAGAGACTTATAGGGTATTGTCAGGAGGTAGCTTCTCATAAGATAGGTTCAGTAATATCTTAATTATTGGGGTATCTCTGAAAGATAAAAGCGCCTTAAGCATAATTATATATTGTAACAAGTGATTACATCCTTGAATGTGTTCAGCTGACACTTCCCATCATGGATGGCTGGGAATTAAGACCGAGCCAACATAAGCACAGGTATGCACTCACTGATGCCATCAAGAAAGATGGAGCAGCTACCATGTGATGAAATCTGTATTGAGATTTCAAGAACTGGAGATAAAGTTAATAAACAGAACAATCCTCCTTTAAGGGGATTCCATTCAAGTGGCCAAAGCAACCAAGACCTCAGAGTTGGGCTCTCAGGAAGGCATCTGGTTCTGTGGCTCATATGCCCTGGAGTCAGTTTTAAGTTGCATAGTTGCTAAATATTTCAATTTAGTGCAATGTTGGGTTAGTTGTTTTGTGACCTAACAGGAATTCTTAGAATCTACAGAAATGTCTGCCAGGGGAATTCTCCTTTTTAATTGTCCCTTTAAAGAGCAAATGGAGATCTTTTTTTGTGGTTTCACTTCCTCAAGCTTGAGATAACCCTCAGGATGGGAGTCGGGAATTCAGAGTGTTCACAGGAAAGTTCTGGCTCTTGGGAAAGAGGGATTGGAGGGGGCGAGATCAGGAGTCCACGCCTCCAGACTCTTCCCTCCCACAGGCACACATATGCATTTAAGTGCTTTACTACATATCGTGGTGGTTACAAAGATGATTAAGACATAACTGTGCCTCAAAAAAGGAATTCCCAGAAGAGGGCAGATGATGAAGTCATGAATATGACTTCATGAATGTGACTTCATGATGTCCCTCTTGAATATGACTTCAAGAGGGACATCCTGCAGGAGTAGCTTAGAAGACCATCGGAGGAGACATTTCCAGAGCTAGAGATGTGCTGTGGGCAAAGAACTCTACTGCCAAGTACACCAGTGGGTTGAAGGGAGCAATATACTTCCCACAAGAGCCCAATTCATCCACCAATTCCTCCCTCTCTTTTCCCCACCCTTCATTTCTCCTATCCCTCCCAGAATTATTTAGGAACAGCTACCATGTATTGAATGGCACCGGAGTTAAGAATTGGAAGGTGAATTAAAAAAAAGAAAAGAAAAAAGAATACAATCTATCGTGCTTTAAGCCACTTTAACCTCTTTGATATTCAAGGATTTAAAGGATTCAATTAATCAAGACAAACCAAAAGAGGGGTTATCAGGAGCCTTAAACCTCACATGAATGTAAAACACACTCATTAATATCTTTAAGGCCAATGTCACTATTCATTTTGTCTCAGAGGATGAAAGCAAAATAAAACAGGAGCACGGCTTTCCATTATAAATTATGCATAACCCGATGCTACATCAAGTAAAAACTCCAGTAAATAAGCAATCTCTTTTACCTACAGACAAGCACTAGGCATGCTGCTACGTTGCTCTTCAGCTGTGTAATGACTTAGGCCTCCCTCTGCATGTTTAACAACTATTTACAAGCACTGAAGACAGGAAAGGTGTATTCATGCCTAAGTCTGACAAACATTAGCATTATTTGTGATACATAGAGGAGTTAAGAAGCACATTTCATTGAGATAACTGTGCTTGCTCTGTTTAGTAAAGAGACCAGTGATGATTCACCTTCAAACCCTAATTTTGTATGACACAAAAGATAAACAGTCAAACATGATAAAGAGGTGTAAGTTAATAAAAACACACAAAATGTTATAATGACACTGCCTTGGTCTCAACTGCATCCTCTGTGTAAGCCTTAGTGCATGGAGAAGAACGGGCGCTCCACAGGAGGGTCTGATTCTGAAACCCCACAGCGCTCAGGGCCAGGACTGAGAACACAGGATGATGCTCAGTGAAGCATATGCCTTCAGTAACTGCCCAGAGACTGAGTCCAAGACTGGTGGAGGCCAAGGACAGCCCTTTCCTCCCCTGGGCCTTCTCATCTGCAATAGGTGCCCTTTCTCTTGACCTCCCCCCTGGATCTGTCCGGAGCTTCCTTGGGTCTTTTTACCTCCAGGAACCAGGCATGTTATCATCTAGAACATGTTTACAACTACTGTTCTTATTAGTATCTGACATCTCCCTAATGACTTGTCTAGTGTCTGGAAACATGCCCACGGTCCTCCTATATTAGTTCTACTTCTGTTTCTAATAAATAACATCATTACTGAAACACAGCCTCTCTCTTCAAATAGCTACTATTGCATTCTTTTCACGATCTGAGTTGAGGTGGAACATAAACCTATAAACTAAGACATAATCTATAGGGTAAAGGATGGAAGGAAAAAAGGAAGGCATGCTTGACAGTAATCAAATATAATTTCTGCCCAGAGAATAAACCCAGAGACTCCTAAAAGGGTATTTTGTTTCTTAAATGCAATACAATTTTAGGCAGGCTCATCATCAAAGCTGGCGATACATATGGAAACCCTGATATAGTGTAAAGTGTCCTTCTCAGTGTTCTAACTCCAAAATATATAGCCAAGTATTAACTAGACGCAGGGGTGGGCAAACTTTTTGACTCGAGGGCCACAATAGGTACTTAAACTGACTGGAGGGCTGGAACAAAAGCAACCTGACCATGCTGGCACTCTCATCTAGGGCTGCTGGTGAAGGAGCGGAGGGGAGAGCAAGAGAACCCTCTGCTCTTTCAGCTCTATGGGCCGGATAGAACTGCTGAACGGGCCGGCCATAGTTTGCTCATGGCTGAACTAGAGTGTTGGGGCTCCCCAGCCCAATTCATGTTCCCATGTTACATACGGGCTGGTACTGAACTGTGTCATCATTCCCCAGCACTTGCCTTTTTTAGGACACTGTCCAGGGTCTCTGGTCTACTGATGTCAAAGCAAATCAGCACAGCATCCGAGTCTGGGTAAGAGAGGGGCCGGACGTTGTCATAATAAGGAGAACCTGGAAGAGACAAAGATACACAAGTTTTTAGGTGAAAATCTCTTGTTTGTCATGCATTAATCTTGTCCTTTTGAATTAAATCCTTTGACTAATCACATGGGGTTTGGGGGTCCCACTTCCACCTCCTCTAATTCTTGGTAATTAATGCAAAAACAAAACAAAACACACAAACAAAGGCTGAGTAGTAATATATGCATTGCTGCCAGAAGAGGAATGAAGCCTCCTTGTATCTGATGGGACTCCAAAGGGAAGAGCAGGGATCTAAGGAACATCTGCACGGTTCAGAGGAAAGACTAGGGCATCAGGGTGAAATGCAGAGGCTGTTGGAGCCAATGGCCCAGCATGCAAACCCACTGCCACCACTGAAGGAGGGGCAGGGTTGCTTTAGGATTCTGCGTCAGAGTCTTCATTCATAAATGAAGATGGTGTTACCTACATGGGATTAAGTATAGGCCCAGGCAGGGTGCGGCCTGTACTGAGGGCTCAGTGAGTATTAACTATGGTTTTTAAAAGCTGAGTGGGAGCCAGCACCGTCAATAGAGCTACTTCTTGGGAAAGAGACCGAAACTCAAAATCACTCTGACAATCTGATAAGGGTGAGTTGGGAAGGGAGGAAAAGGCAGGTTCAGCTCTGCAAAGAGACCCACAGTCAGTCAAACACATTGCATCTGTGTATTCCACCTCAAAGTTACAAGTTTGGATAAGACATCGACCTTTGAGCTTGCTTACTTAAACTTATCCCCAAACTCTACCCAGCTTCTCTTCCTGTTTCAACAAAGCATGCAATAAATGCCATATTGGATCACCTCACTTCTTTACACAGTTACATCTCTGAGAGTGACATGGAGACATGACCCAAGGATCTTGGCCTGAGTTAAATCCAGGGCACCCAAAAGGTTTAAGTTACCAGCCAATTAATTTCACCACAGCACCCTCTAGTCCCTTAGGAAATGTCTCCCTTTCCTTTAGGAATCCCAAAGGATGGGCAATTACATGAGGCCAATTATTATAAAAATAATGTGACTATAAAATCAAATGCAGCTTGTCAATGCTTTTTATTTTTTTAAATCATTTTCAGTATACTGACATTTCACAGGCATAATATGAAAATCATTTTATTAGTGTGTGTGTGTGTGTGTGTGTGTGTGTGTGTGTGTGTGTAGTGTTTGACTTCAGAGAGTCAAGTCTTCAAATCTAAACCACTGAACTCTTTTTAAAAATCAATTCCATTTTGACATATCCTTCTGGTTCTAGCAGAAAAAAAACATGACATGTTATCTCCTGATAAATCAAAACCTTGATAGTCAAAGTCAGGAGGAGAGAAAGACTAAAGAACTTCTCAAATAGTATAGCAAAACAAAATGTGAGGCTATTCTTGAGTTCTAGAAGTTACTGCAGTGAGGGTGCACCAGACTCTGTTCACAGTATAGTCTCTAAGGAACCCAGAGACACTGTGGCCTTGACACTTAGCTGTTTTACAGGTGGACAATGACAATTCAAGACAGGTGTGTCTACCAATCAAGGAAGAAGGAAATGTTCTAGGAATCAGGAAGTGTATGAATAAGTACAAACAATCAGAGCCAGAATTTTTCTTGAGCTGCACCAGCTCCCTACCCACACCTAGAAGCAGGACTGACAACTGAAAGACAGTTCCCAAAAGGGCTCAGCTTCTTTCAAAATCAAGTCATTTTAACTAATAAGGCATATTAGAATGAGGATGACTCTGAAAATGATAAGCTGTCGTCCTGCCTTTTCAGCCACTTAAAGAAATCTGAGGTTACGAGAATCACACACATAATTCATGAATTTAAACATTCCTGAGAGGCATCGGGAATTAGGTGGCTTGTGGCTCTTGTGTGGGTATATTTGTTCTGTGAAGTGCTAACTTTCTGAATGGCAACCTTTCTTGGGTCCAAAGTCTAAACTTTGACAACAGCTGCAGCTGTAAACATTAAGGAATTGCTTTCCAAATACGGAGTCAGAAAGTTCTGTATCATAGAGTGGAAATCCAAATATCAGCCAAGAACACCAGGATTCCCTCAGCTCTTCCAAGTCAGCAGGAAATGAGCGGACCCCAGATCCATAAAAGCGGAGCTTTCCAGCAGTGAGGGTTGTCAGAAACCTAACCAGGCTTTCAGAGTCCTCCTTTCTTGGAAACCACTCACTTTCCCAGACTCAATCCGACCTGAACGTGGGAGGAGAGGCACCTGCAGGTGCCTTATTCCGTCAGATATGAGGTGAGAGTGCTCACTGCCAATCTCAGACCCACAACTGCTCTGCACAACCATGGGGCCGTCTTCTCCAAATACTACAAAACTTAGGAAAGACAGCTGTTTAACACAGGTGTTAAAACAGAGTAATGAAAACTGGGACTACCAAGCAAATGGTTTCATAATTTAATTCACCGCATGGCTGCAGAGAACACGTCTCCGGCCGGCCCTTTCTGTGCTGGGTCTCCCTTCCCCACGCATTATCAGCCACAAAGGGGATCTGGCTTTGTGTTCCGTCCTCTGTCCTGTCCTGCCTGGGGACTACCGCTTACCAGAAACAAGCCGTGTGCTTTGTGTGCTGAGTAAGTCAGCCCAAATAGCTGCCAAATGTAGAAACTGTCCTGACTTAAAAGGAAACAGAGCTGTGACCGGCACCACATTCTTTTGGAGGTTTGTTTCTGTCCATGTTTTCATTTGGTTTAATGTTTTGAATGAAAATAAGTATGTATGTGAGGGTTCATGAGAAATACACCATCTTGCTTTATGCAGGTGTAGAGGGGCAATTAAGTTTATTGGGATAACATGGGTTCATAGGATCATACAGGTTTCAACCATACACTTCTATGACACAAGATCTGTATATTGCACTGTGTGCCCACCACCCACAAAGAGGCACTTTTTAAAAGCTTTCACAAAATTCAACAGGAGTGTCCAAAGTGGCAATAAGACTGATCCCCGTATTTATTAGTGATAAGCATCATTTGCATAACCACTAACTACGAGAGTAGTTTGTCATTAAAAATAACAAGACCACTTAGTCATAATATTTTTGGATCTTCTGGGATAGGAAAATCTATTGCCTCTACTTTTTCATACTAAAAAAAAAAAAAATACAGAATTATAAAAGAAAAAGAATCTACCTGGGGGAAAAAAAAATCTAACAATTCAGCTAAGCAGAACCATCAGGAAAAAGAAAAAAAAAAAGATCCTGTGTAACTTAAAAGTGTTTACTCTGCTTGAGCACTTTGGATTCTTCCCCGTTCTCTTCTGTAAAGCCCGCGCTACTGCACAAAGGAAAGCAAAGCTGGAGAGTGCACGCTGTAATCACAGGCATGTGTGGTTCAACTCACAGGCCAAGAAAAAGGGAAGAGGAATTCCAGGAATGCCCTGTGAAGTGAGAACCAATATGGGAGGCAGAAGTGACACCAAACTAAGAGCTGAAAGTAAGCCCATGAAACGGGGACAATGCCTGCCCTTAACTCCTACATCCCTCCAGAAAAGTCTTAAAACAGTCTGTTAAGCCAAACAGCAACACTAATATAGATATTATTTTTTATTTTTTTTAAGATGCAGGTGCAAAGCTTCCAGGGTAACTGTAGAACTAAACACAAGAGTGCTGAACATTTTTTACTGTGTAGGAGCATACTGAACTCTAACTGCAGTACACAGCAGGTACTAATGTGTGCAACCCGAGAATGCACCTTAGCTAAATGCAGTAAGCTAGGCACTGAGCTGAGCTTTCTCAACTAAAACTCTTTCTCAGCATGTGAAATGGGCTTCATGCATATGGAAATCTCAGCTGCAGCATTTCTTATTATGCCAGACAACACTTGAAACACACAGCACTATTCCAAAGTCCTTTCTAATGAACCATAAAGAGAAAATTTCAGGAAAACTCTGTATTGTAAAGAAACAACTACACCACATTTGCACGCACCTCCACCCCCCAAAAAACTCCTCTTTGCTTGGCTGTAGATTAGAATAAGTGCACATTTATGGTGCTCTGAGTTCCTCAAGTTTGGCAAACAGCGGCCAAGTTCTAAAAGGCTTTTGAAACATCAGGTCTACCCATCTTTGTCTTCAAGATCATTAACGCTGCGTGAGAGCAGCAATTCCAGCCCAAGAAGAGTCACAGAGTGCCTCACCCAGAAACTAATTCTGTAGACATACCTGCCTGTTTACGTCATCCTTTCACAAAGATAGAACATACCATATATGTACATTATTAAATGTATATGTGAGAAGATTCATGCCCAAAGGGAGGTTCTATGGAACCTTTTGCAAAACCAGTTCAAAAGTGAGTCTTTATAGGAGTCTGGGAACAGAAAACTCTTCTAGTTGAATATTTCCTAAATATAATTTCTTGTGCTTGAACCTTAAATTTAAACACTTTCCATTCCCCCTTAAGAAATTCCTAACAAGAATAATAAAATTAGGAATACTGCATTTTTTTAATCAAGAAAACAGATTAACTTTTGATATTTTTGAGTGGCCAACAGAATATCTGTGCCAACAGCAGCAAACACAGGATCTGCCCAGCTATCAGCGGATTCCATTTCTTCATGCCAGCTAGAGAGTGAAAGCTCCAAATTAGCAACAATCTCAACTTGTGAATCAAGTCTGAGCAAGACTTCTCTGTCTGGCGCAGTGCAGGACTCTGAACTCTTCTCCCAAGTAGTGTGCCCCACAGATGCCATGGCTGCAAAGATACAGCAAACTTTCCCAGGAGGAGTATTTTGTTTCTTTTACAGGTTCAGATTCACTGGAATTATGAACAGATTTTCTGAAAACGTGGACGGGGGCACTTTTGTGTTGCTATAAAGATAGAATCAATATTTTTGATTTCTTGGGGCAATGGAGATGCATAGTTGGAAAGTCAATGAGGTAGAAATAAGGTCACTATTTTGGGGCTCTAAATAAAGTAGTTGCCCTAAACTCCCAGTCTCACAGAGACTTAGAATCCAAACATTCTACTTAAAGTGGAACTATGTTGAGTCACAGTGCTTTAGGGATATAAGGGTAGATATGGATAAAATTTTTAAATGGCATTATTCTTCAGTAACAGATCAAAGACTTTGTGTCCCATATAATACACAGGTGAATTCGTCTTGCCATATCCTACACCATCAGGCTCTTTTTAAAACCAATTTACACAACACCTGGCCAAACTTCTGCAAACTCCCAGTTGCATTCCATGTCAATGGGAATTTGCTTTGTCAAGGGTGTCTCTGAGTCAAGTTGCCAGTATACAGCAACCGGGAAGACACTTTCAGGGCATCTGAAGGTGGCTGAGGTACAACTAATTCATTTAGCACAGCCCACTAGGTACCATGAACTTTTTGGAGAAACTATTGACCCCTGGTGTCATATCTACATGCAAAAGAACTGGATTAATAAGGAAACATCTGGTTATTTCAGGTGCCATCAAAATGACCAATATGGACGCCTCACTGAAATGGACAACTTAGTAAGAAACTAGGTTGGAGAAAACTTAGCACTGACTGGGGCTTAAATTTTAAAAGATCTAGAGACAAATGTAGACTTAAGAAAGGAATTTATACTTTACTTTTTAAAAATCTATAGTTTAAGTTGTGAAGTCACTGCATGGTGGACAGATCTCCAAGTGTAGTTTTATATAATGCTTATTGAAAATCACCATCTAAACTTAAGAGCTCTCTATTTTGCCTTATGTCTTAAACTCTCTATATGTCTTACAGAGTTTCAGGATAAACACTTAAGAATTGAACCTAGTTTTGAAACTCTAAGCTCCTAGGGATCAAATTTACCTTATGATTGAACCGATTTTTTGCAATTTTGCCCTTGGTAGTCACATCACCCATGAGTATTTGGCTTCTTTGTAAATGCTTATTCTCTGTCTTTCTCTATCTAACAAGGTTAAGTTAGACTTCAGCTTTCAGAATCTTGGTTTCCTTGAATCATTAAATAAATGAAAGTTGTTTCCAAGTGAGAGGGATGTTAAAGACTTCTTAAGAACTGCATCAACTTCTGGAGGTATGAAGGCATTATGGTGGATTTCAATGAGCAGTGACTTATAGATCAGTAGCTTGGGCTGGTCTTATATCCTTTGGATCTTCTCGATAGGTGAAAACAGCTTTAGAACCTTAGACTCACTCTCCTATAAACAAGTATTAAAGCACCAATGATAAGACTGGTAAGAGCCTTGAGGGCCCAGCTTTGCACTGTCCGCACCCTGTTCCCATGCATTCATCAGAGTTCATGCACACACAATGCCCTAAAAATAAAAAATAAAAAATGCTTACTGGTTTTATACTCTTTTCTATATGTCTTGCCTTGATGTGTTAATTTACATGGTAAATCACAAAAGAGGGACCAGCGATCTCTTTTGAAGCTGCTTTTCTGAATTAATTATACACTAATCTCCAACACAGCTGAACACTTCCATTCCTGTTAAGAAATATTTCAATAGGATGCTTGTCACAGAGACCGTCCTTTAAACTTGTGTATAAGCTATAGATATAACAATATAAACGACTTCTATTTGTAAAGAGTTTGTTCTTAAAGTCAGGCCATGAATAATTAAGATTTTTCTTTCTTCCCTTTTCCTTTAAGTATGAAATTTAAAGACAACTGTAGTCTCTGTTAATGATGTTAAAAACCAATAAGGAAGTACTAACTTTAGCACGTAGGGCCTAAAAGAAGCTTATATCATGACAAGATTCAAAAGAGTATTCATGAGGAAACAGCATAGTTATTGTGGGGGAATTTTAGCAGCTGAACTGAGTATTTTAAAACTAATAATATGCCTGAAATAAAATGTGCATTAACTTGCCTTGGTTTAAAAGCTGGCATGAATGACTATTATTCCCCAAATCACATGCGTTGAAATTACACTGCAATCAAATCACTTAGGAAAGATATGGTGATCCTTAAATGACTAAGCTTCTATTATTAGCTCCACGCTACAAATTGCTTCCATGCTTGGCAAACGTGGCCAGCTCTGAAGCACATGATAGATAGTAGAACTACTCTGATCTCAACTCATCACCTCAAAGTGCTGATAGCAGGACCCCATGGTGTTGCAGAAGCTCAGGGAGTGAACTTGAAAATTATTTTGGGCCATTTCTACAACTTTAGTAAACATGTTCATTTTCTTAATGAAAAGGGAATACTTCTCATTGAAATCAAGAAATTACGGATCTGTACCCAAAGGCTATCGTTAGCCCCCACCACCATCTTTAGAGGATTCATATTGGCATTAGTTCAAAGAAGGTTTTGTTTACTTTCAGAGGGGCTGACTTTAAACTTTAAACGACCATCAGAAATCTAGCCAAGTGTCACTGTGGTGGCTTTAACTGGTGTATGCCCAGGGGCTGAGAGGGTTTATCAGCATGAGGGATGCCTGACAATGGAAATACACTGTAACCAGATGGAACAGGGCACTTGGTGCAAGACCCTGGTCATAAGTTGAATATGAGCTACACTAAAAAGGGGGAGGGTTTCCTTCTCCCCACCCCCCCCCACATCGAACTATATGACTCTTAGGGGAAGGGCCTTTTTAAAACTAACACTGCATCTCTGAGAACTCACATAGGGCCTGCACATAGTAGGTACAGAAAAAGAGAAGAGAGCTAGAAAGAGAGTAGAAGGCACTATTACGTTTCCGTGCCTTATAAAGTGGGGAATGAATTATCTTTTCTCTCGGTGCAAAAAGACCCCACATTGCCTGCTTGCACTTGTGTTCTTTCCTCACCCAAATTGGCAGAGCTTTGCCTGTGCATAGTGTGTGACTACTGGGGGGAAAGGAGACCCCTTTATGAGAAGCCTTCCAAGTATGGAAGCCAGATCAGGCAAGAATTGCTTCTGTTTCCTGAATGTTTATCCCTCTGCTAGGAGGCTAACCATGAGGAGCATGCCATTCAAAGGACAAAGTTCATGCAGTCTCTCTACTTATATAAGTGAAGTGAGGAACATCTAATTTTTCCTAAACAAACCTCTAGCGTTCACAAGGTTTTAGGAAGGAAAAATAAAATTGACATTTAAGACTTTACAGACTTGGTTTAGATCTTATCACCAAAGTTAAATGGATAGCAACTGGAAAAAATAAATGTATCAGGAGGCATAAAGGCACATGCAATTGTTTTCACAACCTGAACTAAACAAATGTCTTTGTGGGCAAAGAAAATGTCAAACATTTGTCAAAAATTAATCCTGTTTAGAAATTTGCCATGAAAAGCTCGAGTTGCAATGGAAAAATGTTAAAGACACTTGAAATGATTAGCTGCTGATGTAGTGCTTCTTGCTAGATGTGTTTTGCTCATGATGACACACCATTTTTGGTGGAGTCTATTTTAGAATTTAAGCAGTTGCTTGCTAACTGTGTTTAATTAACTAATCTTTTGCCTCACAAATAACACAATGGAATTCTAACTATGCCTTTTTTCCATTTGCATAAACCTCTATTTGAGCAAATATTTTATTTTGGAATCATTTTGCAGTGATATTTCTTAATCACAGTTTTTTTCAAACCTTTATATTTCAGTTAAACCTCCATCCGTTTTGTTTCATTAAGTAAAAATACAAGTGATTATCTCACTACAGACTTCATTTCAGGTGATTATCTTTAATTTGATGAAAGGCAGTGTTTATAAAGTTGACATTCTTTGTGCACAGGTAATTCAGTGGTAATAAATGTCAGGAAATCTGATCTCCTTGGAAACTATGCATATTCATTTGTTCATGCAACATATTTTATTGGGTGAATACAGTGTGTGAGACGTGATGCTATATAGGCAGAAAGTCTGAATTAAATACTTGAAAATATCTGAAGTGATTAATATTTACTGCACATGTGAAGCATAGCGTCCAACTATAAACTGTCCACATTTTGTTTATTTTCTATCCTTTGAAAAACAGTGTGTCATTTTTTTTCTACTTTAAAAAAAAGTCAATTTAGCTCTTTTTTGGAGGCCTAATCGAAAAATCTCCCTTGGTGGTCCTGTGGCTCTGGAAGCCTGAGACAGGGCATGTATAACCTAGCATTCCTTCCTCTGAGCCCACCCAGGCCCCTCCCCTACCTAAATGAGTCTCCTTCCTAAATCCACCAGGAAGCACTGGCTCTCACCAGGACCTGGATCGCTTTGTGGGTGGTGAAAACCCCAGCACTGGAATGCCAGATCCACTGGGACTGAGAGCAGAAGCCAACCGACATCGTGGGAAACAAAAAGACTTGCTTGTCCGGTGTCCTAAAGCCAAGAAGCGAAGGGCTGGGAGAGATCCTGCACGTGATCTAGCTCTCTGTTCTCTTTTCTCAGACAATGACATGAGACTCTGGGAGGCAGGGGATTTGTTCACAGAAATCGGTGGTAACCAGTAGCTAGGATCTAAGCACAGCTTCGTATCAACGATTGGATCAGACTGAGACCCACACCTAACCGCCTACTTTTTACCTTGCATTAGGTCCAAACCTGTGTGTGTGTGTGTGTGTGTGTGTGTGTGTGTGTGTGTGTGTGTGGTGGGGGGACGGGAGCTAATTATTGGTTCCAAACCAGCTGTCCTGCCCATCAGCTATAACCAATACCCTGATAAGTCTGGGAATTAGATCCCATTAAGAACTGGGGGCTCTGTAACAATGCTGATGATAGGAACTACTGAGGTAAGAAAACACTAGCAATTCTATCAACACCTTCCCTGCAGCTGCGAGGCTGTGTGCAATCCCCAACACAAAACACGCCGGGGTCCTGGTTCTGCTGCCCTTGGCAAGGCTCCAGGAAGAGCCTGGCTCTCCAGGGAGAAACAAAACCGGCGCTTCTCACCGCAGAACCCAGAGCATCAGGCAGCGGCCAGGAGAGGCGCTGGTGCGAGGCTTCCCGCCGGCCTTTGTGCCTGGACCGCCTCGGGCGACCCTGTCAGTCCGGCTCCTTCCCGGGGCTCTCAATCCCCCCACCCCCACCCCACCCCCAGTGCCTCCGGGGCTGCAGAGGTTCAAGCCTAAGGATGTGGGGAGCTCGCACGGCCCGGATGCACCTCCAGGAGGCTACTCCCAGCTTGACAGCAACACCTGCGTGTCTGCACTTGCGCGCTGGTTTCACCCGGGATTTGGCCGGTTTCACCCGCGGCGGCCCAGCTGCTGGCTCAGCTCCGCACGGAGGCGTGGGGGCCCTGCCCGGCCGCGGCGCTGGCTCCTCCTCCTCCAGAGGCAAAGCCCTGGGTGAGTGAGCGCGGCGCTCCTTCGCCCCCCGAGCGGCGGGCGCCCGTTTCCCAGACCCGGATCCCATAGGGCGCCCTTACCCCCATCGGACCCTGCCAGAACCCCTAAAAGCCAAGCCAGAACCCCTAAAAGCCAGGCCGCGTGCTGGAATCTTGCTCCAGCCACCACCGCGCACCAGGTGGATGGGTGGGCGCCTGGGAAGGCGGTAACCCGGTCTTGAACCCCAGACCCTTGAAACCAATTCACCACGACGTCCATAATTCAACTGGACGGGAAGGTCAAAGGCGAACGGTGCGGCCCGCGGCCTCGTGGGCGGGCGGGTGATGCAATGGGGGCGCCGGGAGGGAACGGCATGGGCGGGGGGCGGGGGACGGCGTGACCCAGAGGAGCGGGGAGCGGGGAGCGGGGGTGGGGGAGGCCGGGGAGCGGGGAGCGGGGAGCGGGGAGCGGGGGTGGGGGAGGCCGGGGAGCGGGGGACGGGGGTGGGGGAGGCCGGGGAGCGGGGGTGAGGGTGGGGGAGGCCGGGGAGCGGGGAGCGGGGTGGGGGAGGCCGGGGAGCGGGGAGCGGGGGTGGGGGAGGCCGGGGAGCGGGGTCTGCAGGTCGCACGGGCGGCGGCGGGCGGGGCGGCCGGGGACCAGCGGGCCGCGTGCTGCCCGCCGCCGGCGCATTCCAGGCGGCAGGCGTCACGAGGCGCTCCGGCTCCTCTCCGGCTCCTCTCCCCGCCTCCCCCCCCTCACCTCCAGGGGCGGGATCCGAATGTAACTGCGTCGCTTCGGGGGTTTCTCCCGCCTCCCCCTTCCCACCACCCCCGCCGCGCTCCTCGCCTCCCAGCAAACCAGCAGGTTGGATCCGGGAGGAGCGCCCGCCGGGAGCCAGGTGGCTCCGAGGCGGCGCAGGCACCACCCCACGCCGGGCCCCGCGGCAGCTGCCGGGCGCCCCGGGCGGAGCGTCCCGCGAGCCAGCCGCTCTCCGCCGCCCGGCCCGGCGGTCCCCACCGGGGTCACCCTGCGGGCACACCGCGCGCTTCACCCCCCCCCACCGCCGTCAGCTCCCCCCACCCAGAGGGACCACATTGGCACCCAGCGGGGGCCCGGGGACCCCTCGGCAAAGGTCGCGGTCACCGAGGGGCGGCGGGTGCGGAGCCGCCACGCACCCCCCCGGAGCGGCTGGAAACCCGCCCCGAGAACCACGCGGCCCGGCGGCGGCGAGGACTCTTACCCGAAGTGTCCCACAGGCTCAGCTCTATTCTTTGTGTGTCGATTTCAAAACTGGCCGTGTAATTCTCAAACACCGTGGGGACGTAATTCTGGACGAACAAAACGGACAGAAGAGTTGCACAGAGGTTATCTTTAAAAGGCACAGGACGCCCGCCGCAAGGGCACCCTCGGAAACGCTGCCCCCTCAGTTACAGATACAATACCCCACACATCAGGTCAACACCAAACTGGCATCGATTGGCCTTTTCCTAAGCCCCTGGCTCCCCACTCGCCCCCCTGCTCCCCCCCCCCCGGGCTCCCCAAGACCTGAGGATCCAAATCTCCCAACCCCGGGTTCTGCACACAGGACCACAGGACAAGTTTCAGAGCTAACAGCAGAGAATGTGCAGGCGCGTCCCTAACCCTACATGCTTCCTGCCTACTTTCCCTCTCCCGGCAGTCTAACCGGTGGGAGGAATAAGGGGTGAAAAAGGATATCTTAAAATTATATATATATATATATATATATATATATATATATATATATATATATATATGAAGAGGGAAAAGCAAAGGGAAACCCACCTAGAGACGGGTTACCCCCCCACCAGCCGCCTCCCCCCATCCCCAAAGCCCCGGCCGGCCCCGCTCACCTCGGGGAAGCAGTCTTTGGCGAAGACGTGCAGCAGCGCGGTTTTCCCACACTGACTGTCTCCCACCACCACTATCTTGCATTTCACGTTCTGATTAGGATCCATGATAGATTTGCTGGATAATTTCTGGCTGGCTCTTCTCTCCTTCATTGATCTTGTCTTATTTTCTCTTGGAACAGGAATTTTTTCTCTTAAGAGGAAAAAAATATATATATATATATTTGTTTCTCTCTATATATATAAAAAACGCAGATATAAAAAAATAAACTGCAAGGCTGGTGGGGATCCCTGGAGCACGGCGCAGGCACGGAGAGCTGCTGGAGGAGCGGCCTCGCGACTCCCCTCCAACAAGTTTTAGGCTTGACTCCGCGCCGCGCTCCCCAAGTCCAATTCCGATCCGACTGCTTTGTTTCACGCTCTCAGCGCGGCTTTATACGCTCGGCCTTCCAATCCTCTTCTTTCTCAATGAGAGAAGGAAACCGATCCGCCTCCTCCCCTTTTATGGAGCCAGGGAGCCAGCGCTGCCTGCTTACTTGCAGACGACGTAAACAGTGCGCCCTCTAGGGTGACCCTGCGGGATCTATGTCCAGACCAAGGCTCTGGGACAACTTGAAGCTGACAAGGACACTTTACGGATGGATGGGGCTGTGCAAGTCCAGGAGGCGATGGAAAACTGAATCTGTGTGCATATTGATTTTTACTAGAATTAAAAAAACACGTTTTAGTAAGGACTGATCTACAGAAGATGCATGGACATTTTTGAAAGCAAAAAAACGTTTGTCTCCTAAATCAAGACATCCATATACAATAGAGGAAGCAAGACTTGGGTGGGGAAGGGTTAAATGGTTGTTTTTGTAGAAAAATGTTTGTCATAGGTATATAGGCCATAAATCAGTAGCTAAGCCAGGTTATTCCAGATGTGGGGACTGGCTTGCCTGGGTCACAGTAATTGACCGTCTTCTGAAACATGTCAGTTTCAGTCAATCAGGAATAGTGCAAAGGGAAGGTGGGAGCAGAAAAGGAAGAAAATGGAGGATTGCTCATCAAGGAGTGACAAAAGCCACTGGAAACACAACCTTATGGCACTGGAGACCCAAACATACAAAGTCAGCCAAAGTCAGCCATTGCATACAGTGAGGAGACTGGATAGGAAGGATTCAGATCCTGCCCTTTAACCCCTTTATCAGTGCCCCCTGCTCCCTGGAATTGAAGCACCCTAGGCTGGACCCAGGAAACACATTATGCATGGCTTAAAGATGCA
Organism: Vespertilio murinus; assembly: GCA_963924515.1. NCBI lineage: Eukaryota > Metazoa > Chordata > Mammalia > Chiroptera > Vespertilionidae > Vespertilio > Vespertilio murinus. The sequence goes on from OZ004711.1 coordinate 28,656,810, forward strand.
GGTACGAACTTCTGCCTCCCCTCATCCCTCCTCCACATCCATCGCTCTAATCACCTACTTCAAAAGTCTCAGAGAGGACTAAAATTGACCCATGAATTTGTCTTCTTTTTCTTATAAATTCTTTTTTTTCCTCAGCTTCATCTTCTGTGCTCCAAATAGTCAGAAGGTTTCAACTATTAGGTCATAAGGACATTGGCCAAAACCAACTTAAAAGTTCTCTGTGAAGACTTCTAGGCTTGTAAATGAAAAGAAGATGAAGTGAAAAATAAAAAGTTTAGTATGAGGAGTGAAAAGGCACAATGAAGGGTGGTTAAAAGCATGAATGTAAGTATTAGACGCTATGACCATGAAGTCTCAGGGGTCCAAGGACGGTCTCCTCTTCCTTTCAGAGCTGAGGAATTGGAGCCCCCCAGAGGCAGACTCCGATGTGGGCTCTCGGTCCACATTGTGGAGGGCTGACCCACAGAGAAGAGGATGGCTGGCCGTGCTCAGGCCAGAATTTGCTAGGCAGAACTTTAGTCCTCAAAAAAAAAAAAAAAAAAAGGGGGGGGGGGATGCCATGACCCAATGAAGGCACTATGCTCATATCACTCCTTGAAGATATACCAAGTATTTTGACATGTTGCAGACAGAAAAAGTCTTGTAGCAAAGTAGCCTACTTAGCATGATTTATTTAAACCATCATCCTCAAATCTACTTATATACAAATCTACTCATCAACTTCTTTACTTGTTTATTTACTTGTTTGTTTAAGAAGCCATGGTCATAGTGGTTGGGGGCAATAGATCACAAAGAGGTGTATTTAGTTCCTAAACTTCGTATTTTCTGTCTGTGTAACATTGGGTGAGTTATTTAACCTCTCTAAGCCTCAATTTCATCATCTGTAAAATAGGAGTTATAATAATAACTATGAGGAAATACAAAATAGTAATTATGAGAAAATGTAAATGAGGTTCTCAGATTAATTTCTGGCATAATAAAGAACCATCAACCTATTTTTATATGGCACATAACTCTTATTTGCACTTCTCAGAACTACTGAACGTATCACGGGAAGTTCTGGCCTCATTAGTGGCCTCACTAATTAGAACTGGGAAAATTAGATGCACCCTATTTTTCCCTCACATTTTTTCTTAGAAATTTGTCCCTTTCTAGAGATATGATTTGACTTTCCATATTCTTGAATTGACATAGTCTATATGGTTAAACCACTCTAACTAACAATAATTATTAATTATCAGTAATTGGCTGACAAGGAATAGAATAACTGTGTAGTTTATCATATAAGCTGGGGCAATTTTGAGAGAAAAATGATTACATCAGAAAAACAATGATAAACACGGTCTGTCCCAGGCAAACTGAGAGACATGATCACTTTACCCACGAGTAATCTGGAATCAGAGTGGATGGCTATTTTTGGAAATCAGGTTACCTGAATCTCCAGGAATCTGCAAGTTGCTGAGTGAAATTTAATGGCTGTGTAATAGAGTAGAAAATCAACTGTCTGAAACCACTAAACTTTCTTTAAGGTAAGAACTCTTACCTTTTCTTCTTTGAATTTCTAATGCTTCATGTAGATGGATATTTAAAAATTAATTTAGTATTTAGTTCAACAAGTTTTTATTAAGCACCTTCTATATGCCAGGCACTGTGTTCTAGGAACTGTGAATATAACAGTAAACAAGCCAGACCTGTTTGCTATGCTCACAGAGCATGCATTCCAGACGAGAGATGCACAATAATAAGGAAGCAACTGCACAAATAAGAATGACAGTGCTGCGCTCTATGAAGAAAAAATAGGATGACATGGTAAAGCATAGTAGGTGGGGATTAGACACAGTGACCTGGCAGAGCCTCTATAAGGAAGTGGAGTCCTCAATGATGAGAACAAATCAGCCTTGAGAAGGTCTAGTGGAAGACAAGGAAGCAGATAGTGAAAAGATTGTATGGAGGGAGAGTGTTTGGCAGATTTAAGGAACAGAATTCAGAAGGCCAGAGGGACTGAGGCCTACTAAGGGAAGGAGAAAATGGGGAAGGAAGCGGAAGAAAGCAGGTAGGGATGAAATAATTGGCCGATGGAGATATGGTGATAGAGTTTGGATTTCGTTCTAGGGAAACATCTAGTTAGACATAGGAAGGCTTGAATCAGAATAGTGATGTGATTACTTAAATGCATGAATGAATTAAGGAATTAAAAAAAGAAAGAATGAATGGCCCCAGTCCTAGGTCTGCAACTGTCACTCTGATAACTAAATCCTTGATGAAACTGCTCATCTTTAATGAAATTTTCAGATCTAAATGATACCTAAAGTCCTAGAAAAGACTAAAAGTTTGGACTGCAATGGGAGGTTTTTTCCCTTAGAAAAACATTCATTGGGAAAATGTGAAGCCCCATCTAAGGGACCATACAGGAGTAGGCAAACGTAGGTTTACCATTGTAAATACGCAAAACAGAGTTTATTCTTACATTATTTATTAATTATTGTACTATTTATTACATTTATTAACCTACTTTTGCCTACCCCTGTATATTAACCTAATGCCCTTCCTTTTACCATTGCTTCTGTTTATCTTCCTTTGTCTTCCTATTATCCTCTCCTTCTCTAGTTTACCCCTAACTTCAAAAGAAGAAGAATAAAAGCAAACATTTCAACATAGATTGGTGAATAAACTGTGTGCATTTAGCATTCAATTGTCCGAAGGGGGTTGAGCTAAAAAGAAAATTATTTCCTTTGTCGTTAACCCTTTACTTATTAGGGGAACGTCCCAATTTCTATAGAAACTGCATCACATCTGACACAAAAAAGGGCGAGAGGGCGAATTGAGAGAGAATCAGCTTTAGGGGATGGCAAAGCACTGATAAGCAATAGCTCTGTTCTTCCTGTGAGCACTGGACTACAAGTCTGAACATTTGAATTTTAGTCCAGGCTAAACACTAAGGCGCTGTCTGACCTCGGGCAAATGCTAGCTGAATTATTTTCCTTAGTTGCAAGAGAATCCTTGCAAGAGAATGATAATATCTGCCTTATTTAATTTGCACAATAAGACTGCTTAAAAAATCATGTGCCCTATACTTTAGAACATTCTTCTTTAGAAACACATGACAGACAACCCCCTTCTCAGGTATGTATGGAGATCTCAGCTCACAGTGGAAAATTGTGAGGCGTAATCCTAATTGTTTATTCACAGTTGCCTGCCTCTCTTCAGACTATGGTCAAAGTATTTGAAGGAGCAGGTGCATCATGAGGAGAAACCACAAATCTCTTACAGACATCATCAACGAAGCAAGAGATGACATAAAAAAACAAGAAAACATGCAGAATGCCTTCACAGACGTTATGTCAGAACATATGGCTATGAGTCATGGTCATTCTCTCCGAGAATTTAATAAGATGGTGGATGTGACATAGCTTCAGATACAGGAAGTGCAATATAAAGATAAGAGCAGGGTGTGAACTTGTAACGAGGGTGGCACTTTCAGAATTGTCTCTTCATTGAGATGGTCACTCAGCTGGACTCATGTAACATCAAAACAGTGGCAGGCTTTTTATTTTTTTAGAAAGAGGAATTGAGGAAAGGATGGTTCATAAAATGTAAGGGATTGAACCTGTTATTGGGAAAGAATTTGTTCCCTTGGAAGAGAATCTATCTTTTCCTTAATTTTCACTTAGAATTATGGCTCTTTTCCTTGTCAAGGGCATTCAGATAAGCTGTGTAGGCTGTTTGGTATGTGTGCTCTAGTCTGGGTTACAGAATTTGGTCTTGTTTTTCCTCATTAATATTGACTACTAATATGGTTGACTGCTGATGTATGGACTTGGTCCTCATTCTTTAGCCAACAGGAAATGACACAACTGGGTGAATGTTGAATAATAACTCATTGCCCAATTGATCATCCTTTTCTTTGTTTACAGAGCATTTGACAAAGAATTTGTTACATTCTTCAGTGACTCAGACCTATAACTGGTTCTGTAGAGTAAAGGGCACACATAGTCCTTTCCAAATGCCCTTTCCAAACTTCATTGTCCTTCATTCCTGAAGACATTTCTTTACATTTCAGTATTTCCCAGAAAAAGAAAACAAAAGATTAACACATAAAGGATTAATACAGAATTATAAGGCTCACTGACTACTTAATTTGCTAAATATCCAAAAAGAATTTATATCAATTGGTTAGTGCAATATGATACATATTTAAGAAACTTCCCTCAAGGAAAAAAAAATAATGTGTTCTTTATAAGTTGTTCTCTTTAAAAAGCCTATGGCATATTTAAAGGATACACATTTTTCAGAGTTTTGGGAGTAATTAAAAAAAAAAACAAAGAGTATTACTATGCACAAATCGGGCAATTTTTTAGAGACCACCAAAGCTGCTTCATTGTCAATCTGATGAGACATACCAAGTGACTTAAGTTATGTGGCTGGTGAAGCAGCATTCAATATTTTAATCTAAGACTTGAAAAATTGAGTCAGAGATGTCCTATGAAGTTTCTGGAAAAATCCTTGAAAGAAAAAAAAAGAAAGAAAGAAAGAAAGAAAGAAAGAAAGAAAGAAAGAAAGAAAGAAAGGAAGGAAGAGAGGAAGAAATAAAGAGAGGAAGAAAGAAAGAAAGAGAGGAAGGAAAATTTAAGTTGAGGTTAGTGTTTATTTAATGAAAAGGCAAAAGGCAGTAATTGCTAGATCAAACTTATAAACAAAAACACCCCAGTAACCACTATGTTATTATCCCTGAATTCAGAATAAGGAGAGAGAAAATAATTTGGCTAGGATAATTTGAAAGGAGTCATTAACTTAGGCAAAATAAACAATATATTTGAAAATATTTAACCTCATTTTGCAGATATTGCTCTTTAGACCAGCAGCTCTCAATTTCTGTTTGGGCAAAGGGCTAATACTGTGGTAAATAAAACTAATAACCAACAAAGAAAAAAGTCCATAGATGTTCCTAGGAAGACTGCACCCTGGATTTAGAGGTCGAGTTGCAATGATTTTGATGACAAACCTCTAAAGAAATATCTAGGTCTCATATTCTGTCTATGATATTTAATTGAAAGTTGAATGTCTTACATGGGATTATATTAGACAAATAAAGTTGAATGTCTTTCATGGGACTTGGATCATCTGTGATCCGTGAACAAGGATTATAATGAATAACCAGTGATTCCATATCAGATTCTGGGATTCATTGCTGTAGACCAGCTTGTAGCGGGAAAAATGTTTCCTTTTAGAACAACTGATTTGACTTCAGCAGAGCAGATTCAGTATTTTAGATCATATTTTCTGCTGGACAGGTAGCACTTATCAAAGAGTTTATGGTTTACCTGCTAAATAATATAAAAAACATGGCAATACCAATTTTTTCCTTCCTTTTTGTTGCAGAAATGGAAGGAAAATTATTTTATTTGCTTTTATTTAATTATTCAAAATATTTTATGTTTTTATTCTAAAAAATCCTTCCAGTGAAATTTTCTTATTGCCCAAACTGTACATTAAAATTCAAAATATTATTCTTTATTTTGAAGGACACCTATTTGGGGGGGAAAGGGCATCCTGTAAAATATACCCCAGATGCTCAAAGTCTTGCAACCATTACTTTTTGAAACCTATATGAGAGAGAAGAGAAATACTTTCTCATGGCAGCCAACAAGAATGTTGCCGTCTGTAAACATCTTGTAGTTCAAAGGGTTCTCCAGGCCTGCCTTCACTCCAACCTCCAAAGAATCCCCTCGAAAAGGCAGTGCTTTTTACAGGGTATGCTATTATTACTCATCGAGTGCTGTTGAATGTGATTATGAACTGACTGTTATGACCTTAAAACTGGCCACATAAGTAGAGGTCAAATGACTCACCACAATATGATCCTGGCCCTTATCCAAGACTTTTCTGTAGGTCACATCATTGTCACTAACCCACTAGAGAGATCAGCCATAGGTTAAATGGATATGTAAGCATTATGATGCAATGTCTGGTAGCTTGAAAGATGTGTAGGTTACACAAAGAAGGAGAAAACACACACACACACACACACACACACACACACACACACCAAAAAAAAAAAAAAAACCTATCCTATACTTTAAAAATAAAGAAAAAGTCCTAATACATCAATAATATAATTCATCTTAATTTTAACTTAGAGCAAATATCTACCATCAGCACATTGCATGTAGCCATTGATCTTAATAAATATTTACTGAGGATTGATGCTAGTACACTTGCTCTGGCTTATATCCTCCATGCTGCCTCTGAAAATGCCCCTGGTGCTTCCACATTGTCCCAGCAACGCTATGACATCAATCAAACTAGTGCTCTCAGGAGTACCCCTGTCACCACGTCTGACATGTAGAAGTCTAGGTTAATGTTACAGGAGATCACTAAAGGCTCTTAACACATTGGCACCAGGGCATTTCTAGTGGTTCTTGTACAATTAAAATAGGCATTTGAAACCAAATTTTGTGTACATAAGAATTCTTGGCATGGTGAGAAAATTTAAAAAATGGGGAAAATATGAACGTATTTATTTATATTGAAAGCAATGAATTAGAAAGAAATGCTAATATTAACATCCTTAAGAGGGGCTTATTTATTTTAAGGTACAATGGAAGGCATTCAACTTTGATTCATTTTCCAAAAAAGCTGACTAGCTGTTGCCCAATTAGTACATTTTGGAAACTTTCCCAAAATGATGCTTTCCATATATATGAATGTATAGTTTTATTTCCCCCTAGAGTTCTCAGTTGGTATTTTTAAGAGTCTTGTTGAGTGCTACCTGGCCTACACTTCTCAGTCAGAGGCCCTGGAAAGTGAGGTCACAAAAATTGCAGAGAAGAGAACTAGGAGATTTTGCCCTTCTCTGGCACTCATCTACTGAGGCGGTCCATAGGCTTAAGACACCTTTAGACCTCCCAAACTGACTGATGCTGACAGAACATATCACAGGGTTCTTAAACACACTCAGGTGAATGAGTAGAGAGACTCTGGGAATGGCAATTCTAACAATGAAAACCTCTGCATAATAATCTTAAATATCTCAGAATGTCCCTCCGAGAGCAACTGATTTGAGTAATTCCAGATCCCTAATATCTACTGCCACCCTACGGCCCCCAACACACACACTCACACACACACACACACACACACACACACACACACACACACACGTCCTCCAAGTTCTTCACTACTAGGAGGAAAACCAATTTGCATTAAAATATTAACAGAGCATTAGGCTGCAAGATCAATCTCCAAAGAAAATTGTGATACAAGCAATATCTCTAGATTTCCTAAAATTTACACAGGGGTAAAAACAATGAGGTTGAACAAAATTTGAGAAAGAGAAATTTAGCTTACATCTTAAAAATATAAATAATTCTTAAATTAAAAAAAAACACATAAAAATACTATGTGTAAACCAAATGCAAATTAATAGTTAAGTTCACTTTATGGAACAGAAATGGGTGTAATTCAATGATGCATTTCCTTCCCCTCTGATCTTAAAGTCTCAGTGGAGAAGTTGCTATAAGAAATTGAAACACAATTATCTTGCAATGAAACTGTCTGTCATGAGCCAACCCTAGAGGCTTATGGGCTTAGGCAAAGACAGTTAAGTTACTCTTTCCTTTCTGGTCTAAATCTTGTTCAAATATATATCAAAAGAAGCCTTAAATGGATTGAGGGAGACTCAAAATACAACATTTAAACTGAAAAATGTATGCCCTGTTGGTTCACTCACTTTTACTTTGAAAATGGTGGCTATATATGAAAATAAATGGATCCTCAAGACATACTGTTATATTAAAATGATTTCAAAAGCAAAGTGTACAGCAGTTTGCATAGTAACAGTATGCATAAATTTCTGTAAAAAATAGCGAAAAAAAGAATATTAAAAAAAGGTACTTAAAAACAAAGTACATATAAGAAATTTACATTGAAAAAAATGGTGGATAATTTATAGAGGTTAGAAGCATCAGATATGACTTCACATGATCCTGGGAATATAGACATTTTGATTACCACTAACTAGCTGTGTTCCCCTGGGTAACCTATCACAGTGTCAGGCTTTCTACCTGTAAAATTAGAGGGCTGACCTAGATGACCTTTGAGATCTTATATAGCACTCCTATGTCATGGGCTATGACTCAGATTGTTTTTAGATCAATAGGAAGAACTACTTCCTCCACTGCCTACCTTTCATCTGCCAAAAGCACCAAGGCTCCCAGGTATAGGAGAGCACTTATCCCAATTTCCAGGATCCAGATCTCTCATAGGCACTTGTATATTTGAGTTTGTGAAGCCACCTATATAATATGCTGAGGTCATTAGCCAAAAATGCATTGAATTTCTGTCTTGTCTAGGTAGTATCAAGTGTAAGGCATTAAGAAAAATCTACTCAAATCAGTTCAGAAAAGCAGATTGCAATATGGTCAAATGAACTGATTTTTTTTTATATGCATACAAATAAATATCCTCCTATATATAAAAAGCCTAATATGCTAAGTGTCTGGTCATCCGGTCAGCCTTTCAACCAATGAAAGCATAATATGTTAATGATATGCTAATGTTGCTCAATTGCTTGCTATGATGTGCACTGACCACCAGGGGGCAGATGCTTCAACTGGTAGTTTAGCTTGCTGCTGGGGTTCAGCCAATCAGGACTGAGCAAGATGGGTCAGACATGCCCTGGAGCCCTCTCACTGTCCCTTCCCAGCTGGCCAACCTCCTGCATCCCTCCCCAGCCCTGATCATGCACTGGTGGAGTCCCTCGGCCTGGCCTGTGCCCTCTCACAATCTGGGACCTCTCAGGAGATGTTGGAGAGTCAGTTTCGGCTGATGGCATAATGACCTGTTGGTATGACCAGAGAGTGTATGCTCCCACAGGGGAAGCTCCCACCGGGGGAACAGGCCTAAGCTGGCAGTTGGACATCCCCTGAGGGCTCTTGGACTGAGAGAAGGTGCAGACCAGGCTGAGGGGACCCCCCCCCCCCAGAGTACATGAATTTCGAGTTTTGTGCACTAGGTCTCTCTCTCTCTCTCTCTCTCTCTCATTCTCTCTCTCTCTCTCTCTCTCTCTCTATATATATATATATATATATATATATATATCCACTGACTGGAATGGCAGAATTACCAGAACAACCAGTGGCTATGATGCTCACTGCAGCAGCCAACCAGCCTAATCCAGGTCCTGATTGGGGTCCCCCCCAACCAGCCTGGCTCCCAATACCATGCTAGGGGGTGGGGCTGGCCGGCCAACCACCAGTGGCCCCTCCCTTCAATGGCCTGGCCTGATGGGTCCCCATTGAGGCAGGCCAGCCTGACCCCACCCATGCACAAATTTGTGCACTGGGCCTCTAGTAACTATATAGATTGTCTTATTACACTTACCTGTGATATGACATGTATCACAATTTTTGAGTTTAGGGACATTTTATTTATTTTATTGAAGTATATTTGCATACAGTAGAGAGTATAGATGTTGAATGCGTTTGCTGATAGTGAGGTTCAAATATTACATATTGCTATTGATTTTTTAAAATCTATTTGTTCTGTCAGTTGTTGAGAGTTGACTGTTAAAGTCTCCAGTGATTATTGTGAATTTATCTATTTCTCCATTTAGTTTTGTCAATTTTTGTTTCATGTACTTTGAAGTTATATTATTAGGTATAGTACATTTAAAATTGTCACGAATTTTAATAAATTCAGTGATTTATCATTAAAATTTTCCTCTTTATCTTGAAAAATACTTTTTATTTGAAGCCTACTTTGATATAGATACAGTCACTTTAATTTTCTTATGATTAGTGTTTGTATTTTTTTTTTTTAATCCTCACTTGAGGATATTTTTTTAAACTCTTTTTTTTAAATCCTCATTTGAGGATATTATTTCCATTGATTTTTTAGAGAGTGGAAGGGAGGAGGTGGAGGGGAGAGAGAGAGAGAGAGAGAGAGAGAGAGAGAGAGAGAGAGAGAGAGAGAGAGGAGAAAGAGAAACATTGATGTGGGAGAGACATGTCAATTGGTTGTTTCCTATAAGAGCCCCAATCGGGGCTGGGGACCCCACAACTGAAGCAACGGCCCTTCACCAGAACTGAACCAAGGCCCTTTGATCCATTTCCAGATGCTCTAACCACTGAGAAAAACTGAGAAAAACTAGCCAGGGCTTTCCCCTCCCCCCTCCCCTTACTTTTAAGCTATTTGTGATTCTATATTTAAAGTGTGTTTCATATTGGCAGCATATAGTTGGGTCTGTATTACAATCCATTCTGGTAATTCCTAATTTTAATTGGATGTTTTGACCCATTTACATTTTATATATTAATTAATATACCATATTTGCCGGCGTATAAGACGATTTTTTGGCCCTGAAAAATACGTATTTGCCGGCGTATAAGACGACCCCCTAACATTTCCACTAAAAATACAGTTTGTTATATACTCGCCGTATAAGACTACCCCCCACTTGGAGGCATATTTTTCAGGGCCAAAGGGTCGTCTTATACGCCAGCAAATACGGTAGTTTATTTGGCTGTAATATTTTTGCTGTTCTTGTTGTTTTTTCTTTTTCCTTCCATGTTAAGATCCCTATCCTTATATATTAACTAAATAGGTCTCTGGGTGTCATCCTCTTAGTGTGGACAGCCTTTCTGTCTCTCAAGGAAAGTAGACCACTAGAACATACATGCATTAAATGTAACCCAAATAAAAAGGGAAATGGAAAATAAGTCAATTGGGAAATAGGCTCTAGATGGATCACGCAACTCATGGTCATTATGCAGAGCGAACTTATCAGAGGATCAGTGTCAACAATGATGGTACTTCTCTGGGGCCAGCACAAGCCCTGATGCTGCTAAATATTTCCCTTGGTGATTTGTGGGAATAACAATTAAGGGAGTAAATAATATATTGTCAAGTGGAGAGATAGGAAAGGCCATTGTTTCCCAGATTATAATAAGAAAATAATATGTTGGAGAAATAATCACAAGCAAACAAAATAAAGTTTAATGGGTATATTTTCAGCTGATACACTTAAACAAATCTGAAAATATTCAAAGTTAATAAAGATGAGCAATAATAGCGTGGAAAAAAGCCTTGAGGTTACCATGAATAATACAATTATTTTTATTTTACCTCAGAAGTTAAATAGTTTAAAAATGTTATTATGAGACTATGATTCATAAGTAGGAATAAATGTATTCATAATGATGACTTGACTTTTATATTTATTATCAACATGATGTGCCCAGTTCTAGATTCCCTAATTGATGTGGGAAAACTAGATAGATTTCAGGAAAACATTAGAACTTGCTTTGAGAGTTAAACAAATAAATTCTGTTCAAACTCCCACACTTTACTGTTGACAAAACTCAGATGATTTGAAGTATTTTATCCAAAGGCACAGAGTTACTTTGTGTCAGAATTGTTAATTGAGTTTTAAATCTTAATCCTTCGACTATTGCTCCTTCCAATTCTCAGAATGAATGAGCAGTTTTGAAATGGGAGAAGATGAGGAAAATGCAGGGAGGTGAAAATGTTTATATTAAATACAATATCTATCATCAAGCCTACGGAAATTTCTCATTTAAAATATGATGATTAGATACTCTTCATTTCTTCTAACAAAGGATTTCATTTCACTGAGGAGTAAGTGAGAGAAAATAAAAAATAAAAAGCGGGAGGATTTTTGGGAGCACATAAAGGACTATTTCATGTAGCAAGAATCATTGCTCATTAGTAAGGTAACATAATGTCTTTTCTCAGAAGTTTGATTTTTTTAAAAATTAGAATATAATTTCACCTATCCAAAATAGTAATCTATATAAATGGGAGGAGCAAACAAAGTATTTGTTTAAGATCCCTAAAATTCCATACTAGATTTTTTTTTGCCCTTACTTTTTGCCCATTTATAATTTCTTACAAAATCCCATTCCAATGGGAGGGGGGGGGGCAATGATAAGCTATGTACACATATAATACCTTAATAAATTAAAAAAAAATCCCATTCCAACAGTTAGGAAATTTGAAAGCAATTAAACACTCTTGTATTTAGTACCATCTAACACCATTCCCAGTGAGAGCTGACTCCCTTACTATACAATTGCCATTTTTATCTTTAATTGTAAGCTATAGGATTGTGGTGTTGGATGGGAGAATTTATCTAAGGGTTCTGTTGACTAACCAAAATGTACTCACAAGAGTATACTCTGTTGGAGAGTATAATGCTACTTTGTCAGCTGCAAATGGAGTTCTTCTTAATCAATGCTATGGTGAAATTTTAAATTGTCAAGTTAGGGATTGTTCAAAATAATAATTTTTGACCAGTTTATTGGAGAAATAAAAACTCAATAATAGAAACTATCTAAAAAATTACAATCAAAAGTTATTACTGTGGTGGATTTTCTTTAAATGACAAAGTTTTTAAATGTTAAGCAAGTTTAAGTAAGATTAAAATTTGTATTTTGTGCCAAAACCGGTTTGGCTCAGTGGTAGAGCATCAGTCTGCGGACTGAGGGGTCCCAGGTTCGATTCCGGTCAAGGGCATGTGCATTGGTTGCGGGCACATCCCCGGTTGGGAGTGTGCAGGAGGCAGCTGGTCGATGTTTCTCTCTCATTGACGTTTCTAGCTCTCCATCTCTCTCCCTTCCTCTCTGTAAAATATCAATAAAAAATTTAAAAAAAATTTTTTTTTAAATTGTATTTTGTAATTTCAGACACTAAGCTTGAAACAACCTTCATGATCTGCTTAGATATTCATAGATTACTTTTTGTTGTTACTTTTATTCTCCCCAAATGATCCTGTACTACAAATAAAACAATATAACACCGTTGAATGTCAAAATTGAATTGAAATTCTTTTTTAGGCAAGTGCTTTCAATCAAGAAAAATAACAGTGTTTTAGTTTATTTCAAGGCTGATTCTTTTCCATTGTGGAAGAGTGTTTACAAATGATTTTGACAAAGGTCACACAGCCAAATTATTATTTTTCTTTTAAGAGGACACCTCTCTGAGAGATAACAAAATGAGAACAAGCCAAGAAAAGTGAATAGCTTTATTTCTCTTGAACATATGTGAGACCATTTGACTTGTGCACTTCCCGGATATAAAGGAAGGAAAACAATTACACTATGACATCAATTGCTTGAAATGGCTTTGAATTTTTAAAAAAATATATCTAATATTTCAGTTTTTTTTTCCCATTGAGTAATATGCACCCATTATAGGATATTATAAAGCATTTTGCTATGCCGTGGAATCTGTGTCACACATTTTGTTAGGCCCAGTCATATTCTCCACATATAAAAAGAGGAGTTATGGGTAGTAAACAAGATAAGAACTTGAACTGTGGAATTCAAGAGAGCTGATTTCTGATTTTGATTCTCTATTTATTTCCCGTGAATGAGCACTGTGGACAAGTTCCTTAACTCTTCCTTTCCCTGTGCTTGTGAATGATGATTCAATTACATTCTTTTGATTCTAGTAACTAGGAAAGTAACATTCATCTTGGACTTATGTAATATTGTTTTTCTGTCCTTATGCTTATTTGCTGTGAGAGAAGGCAAGATTCATTTAGTTCAAGAAATCTGAGTGACAACATTGCAGCCCTATAGGACACCTCACAGTATTCGCCACCTTGGAAGAAACATCTGTATCCCTCCCTTTCTCAAATAAAGTGAATCTTAAGAGTTCATGTTGAGTGTTTGTAAATAGATAGACTTTGTTACTGTTTAGAATTATACATGTTTTTGTGTTTTTTAATATTTTTTATTAAATTATTATCTGTGTACATATATTACCACTGCCCGCCCCCTCCCATAGAATTATACATGTTGTATGCAGTAACTGAATATTAATTCCATAGTCATCCGATAATTAGAGATATATCTACCAGAGTCAGGTCTTCCCTCCTACAACTCAATAGAGTGATTATTTTTTTAAAATATTTTTTTCTTTAATATATTTTATTGATATTTTACAGAGAGGAAGGGAGAGAGATAGAGAGCTAGAAACATCAATGAGAGAGAAACATCGACCAGCTGCCTCTTGCACACCCCCTACCGGGGATGTGCCCACAACCAATGTACATACCCTTGACTGGAATCAAACCCGGGACCTTTCAGTCCGCAGACCGACACTGAGCCAAACGGGTTTCGGCTAGAGTGATTATTTTTGGAGTTAGGTGCCATTGTTTCCAGACAGCCAAGCATTCTGGAGAGAATAGCCCTAGAGTTATTCTGGAGATTCCCATGGAATTCTACATCATAATATTTTATTCATTACCATATATTTTTAATAAGTATAGAGAATGTCTTGGCCAGCTTGGGCTGCCATAATAAAATAACACAGACTGCATGACAAAATAATATAAATTTATTTTCTCACAGTTCTGGAGGCTGGGAAGTCCAAGATCAATGTCTGGCTAGGTTTTGTTTCTCATGAGATCCTACTTTGTAGATGTCCATCTTCTACTTGTGTCCTCACATTGTTTTTTTCTTTGTGTGCATGCCAAGAGAGAGTGATCGTCCATAAGGCCATCATTTCGGTTGGATCAGGGCCCTACCCTTATGACCTCATTTAAACTTAATTACCTCCTAAAGACCTTAGCTTCAAAGGCAGTCACTTTGAGGGTTAGGGCTTCAATATATAGATTGGGGGTCACAATACAGTTCATAACAGAAAATAAATATGGATATTTATTAGCATTATCTTAATATCTTAAAGCATTTTTTGAAAACATTTTTTACTTTTATATTTTTGATAGATTTTTAAAAGGTAAAATGCTTTCATATTATTGCTTGACTTTGCTGAACTTTTATATAATTATGAAATATTTAGATATTTATTAAATGTGAAAATGACCTTTGTTGTATCATCAGCTGTTAGGTTCAGATCACCATAGCTTTATAACAGGGGTGGGGGACCTGTTGTCTGCCAAAGGCTATTTGGATATCCATAACAACATTCGCTTAATATAATTCACTTAATATAAATTTATGTTGCTGTGAAAATTGAATTTCAAGTCCCATCTGTGGTTGCCTTGACAGGGCCAGACCGAATGATTTGGGGGGCTTTATGAGGCCTATGGGCTGGACAGTCCCTACCCCTGCTTTATAAGGTGCCCCTCGAAGAACTATGTGAAAAGCAAAAGGCATTAACATCATAATATAAGGTCAGAGAGATGGATTTCAGTGCCTTCACTGTAAAGCTCATAAAACTGAGGTCTAAAGGCACCATTTCTAAGGAAACTGAGGTCACAGACAAGTTAGTAACTGAGGCACTTCTACAACCTTGACCAGCCTTCTGACTCTCACTTCACTTTATTCCATCCACAACCCCTCTTGCTCCTATCCAGGTTCCTTTAAAGTCCAGAATTAGATTTAAACCTCTTCTGTGAAATACAAGGTGTAACCCAAGCCTGCAGCGGAGGAAATTCTTTTGCCTGTGAAGTGGTGGGACAACTTTGACCTTATAAACTGATTCAGTAACTCTAAATTTCAAAGTAGAGTTCAGTATGACATATAATGACTTTATTTAGAAGAATATATAATGTCAAACATACATGAAGAGAAAGACATTGACTCTGGATTGAAGTAATTTATTTAATAGTTACAGTTGTTGGCATACTTAGCAATCATAAAATGGGCCAGAATAATGATAAAGTATCATATGAATTTGTAAATAAAATGCATTTATACCATTTACCTAATAAACGACAATTGTCATTTATTGTGTACCTACTAGGAACACAGTACTGAATAGAAAAATGGTATAATACTCTGCTTTCCAAATCCAGAAGCCTTTCCAATGTCACTTAAAATATTTGTAAACTAATGTGAAACATGTATCTTTGTCTCATAAATTAAAACTTTTATAAAAAGGACACAATAATAAAAACTTAAAAAAAATAAAAATCATAGATTTCTTAAAAAGCAAGTGAATATTTTATTATGTCCTAAATTATTGAGCTCTTTTTGTAGTGAAAACTGTCAATTCACTACTTGAGTAGAGGTAACACATGGAGGTGAGGAGGAAGCAAAGGGAAAGGAGAGAAGACCTAAGTAAATGCTTGTCCCTGCCTAAGAGTCACTCAGGTCTCTTTTTCATTAGTGCTTTGAACTTCCACTTGTCTCTTGTCCAGCCTGAATGCCTCAGTGAGATAAGTGCGAGAAGTAACTCTCAGCATTAGCAGTGAGTTGTAAAATACTTTTGCTAATAATAGTGTAGTTAAGCACTGGTTCAGAGGGGTTAAAATGAGGGCATAGAACATTCCTCATTCTATGAGGAAATCTCAATGATAGTACTGAGCCCAAATATAATGTAAGCTGCTGGAAAGCAGCAACTTCAATTAAATTTTTAACTTTGTTAAGTGAATTATCTAAAAGCCCCATCCCTCTGAAAAAATAAATTAAGCCTTATGAGGCTGTTGTTGGCAGCTACAGTGATTACATGGGACATTTGGTTTGGGATTATTTAGCTTAAAAATTATGTGTGTGGAGTGCTCAGCAACTCAGAAAATATTATGATTATTCTAGAACATGTTCACTATTATAGGACATAAAGATATAGCAAATAAAGCCAAAATCTCCCCTGAAGTGAATCAACTCAAAATTCATAAGTCCATGTCTCCAAAAGAAGAGAGAAATTTTAATCATGTTTTATTTTGGATCTTAAAATAATGAAGTTCTCTGTTATAAAATTTCCCTGAACGCTGATTATAATGAAAATATTGTCATATAAGTCAAGTGGAGAAAATAGAATGAGCTATATTGAAAAAAGTCAAGACTTCCATAATATAACTAGAGGCCCGGTGCACAAAATTTGTGCACTGGAGAGGGGTTGTCCCTCAGTTCAACCTGCACCCTCTCCAATCTGGGACCCCTATGGGTTCGGGTCTAAACAGGCAGTAGAATATCCCTTTTCACAATCCAGGACTGCTGGTTCCCAACTGCTCACCAGTCTGCCTGATTGCCCCTAACCACTTCTGCCTGCCAGCCTGATCACCCCTAACCACTCCCCTGCCAGCCTGATCACCCCCTAACCACTCCCCTGCCAGCCTGGTTGATGCCTAACTGTTTCCCTGCCAGCCAGATAGTCCCCAACTGCCCTCCCCTGACAATCCGGTCACCCCCAAATGCCCTCCCCTGCATATTCTCTCTTTATTAGATAGGGTTATTTCTTTAACATATTGGACAGTGTACCTGCCATGGTCTTGACAAACCAGTAAAAATGTAAACCCAAACTAAAAGTGCCATTAAAAAAAATCATTAAACAGGAATTTCATGAGACTTTGGAAAGGTGATAGCATGTGGTTGTTTCTTCCTTTTTTCCTTCTCTTTCTTTTTCTTGATGTTTCATCTTTTGTCCTATTCATATATATATATATATATATATATATATATATATATATATATATCCCCCACAGAGTGAAAGGGAGAGGGTTAGAGAGCTAGAAATGCCAGTGAGAGAGAAACATCGACCCTTGACCGGTTGACCGGAATCGAACCTGGGACCCCTCAGTCCGCAGACCGATGCTCTATCCGTTGAGCCAAACCTGTTCAGCAATCCTTCTATTCTTTTTCTGTCTTTAATCAGTCTGCTGGGGGCAAGTGAAATTCCAAGGCTATAGGTGTGTGTGTGGGGGAGGGGGGATCATTCCATGGGGTGCAGGGACAGGTGGTTGCGGGTACCTTCCAGGCCCACAGCCCAGGCCGAGGCTAGGAGCAGATCATGCACAGTGGTGGGGGGATATAGGTGGGAAGGAGGGCGCAACCACTGCCCAGGCCTATGGCTTAGGTTGCAGTTGGGAGCTGATCATGCCAGGGGTGCATGGCTGCCTTCCAGGCCACTGCCCAGGTCACCACTGGGACCTGATCATGCCAGGGTGTGTGCCATCTCCCAGGCCTATGGTCCAGATTGCAGCTGGGAGTGGATCTCTGGGGGAGGGGGTATGGGCCAACTTCCAGGCCTAAGGCCTAGGTAGTAGCTGGGAGAGGATCTCAGGGGTGGGGGTGGGGGTGGAGGGTGCTTCCCTCCAGGCTAACAGACCTGGTCACCACTGGGAGCGGATCGTGCAAGGGGTGTTCAACTACCTCCCAAGCCACTGCCCTGGTCGAGGCTGGGGGTGGATCGTGCCAGGTGTGCATGGCTGCCTCCCAGGCCTACAGCCCAGATAATGAGTGGGAGAGGATCTCAGAAGGGGGTGGGCACTGCCTTCCAGGCCCACAGTCCCGGTCACCACTGAAAACAGATCGCACAAGGGGTGTGAAAGCGCCTCCCAGGCCAACAGCTGGGGCCTCGTGCTGCCTGCTCTCAGTGGTAGCCCTCCCTGGGCCTGAGAGGACTGGGGGCCACCATCTTGTGTCTATGGGTGCCGCCATTTTGTCACAGAGTAATGGTCAATTTGCATATTACTCTTTTATTAGATAGGATGGCAACAAACTTCAATATAACAATGATTTAAGAAGCCAAAAGAATACAGAGACCTCATTTAATCTAAACAGAGAGAAGAGTGGTGTCTAAAAAACAACCAGGTGTTAAATTCTGGATCTTTTGAGGTTACAGAGGTTGTGTAGACAAACTATAGCCTTGTGCTTTCCTTTTACATTTGGCTAATCAGCGTGAGTGTATGGTGTATACATGTTGGTACATCGTAAGCCTCAGACTCAGCTCCTGCCTACTTTTCCCATATGAGTTTGTCTTTTAATGTACATAATAAGATTCTCTGTGGCAGACACCATACAACTGTGTCTGCTGTCATACATGCCTATGGCAAGCACTCCGCACACCAGAGCAGCTACCCAGGAGTAGCCTTTTCTATGGAAGCAAGAGTGCCTTTTAATAATTAATCTTTACTGGAGAACTGAAGAGTAATCTTCTCCCTGGTAACACTGGTTCTTCTCACCTAGGAGAGATGATGTTTCTAGAGAAGTGTTTGCTCCCTCTGAACTGCTCTACTAACTTGGCATTGACAGAATTATTTGAAGAAGCTGAAAGCATTACCAGTCTCCAGTCACCTCAAGTTCTGTAGATATAGCACACAATCACCTAGAGGCATCTCAATTAAGTGAGCATGACTCTCCCAATTAGGCAAGAGTCCTCACTATTAAATATTATTAGACTTAATTTGGTGCCATTAAATTCTTGATGAAGCCCAACCCAGAAAGGGCAGGGCATTGTATACTTAAATTTACAGCAACATGCTAAGAAAACACTTCCGAGGAAAGGTTTACTAAGTCCCCAACAATTTAGGGACAGATCACTTAAATATCAACCATGAAATCTGGAAAAAAGAAGAAAAAAAACAACTTAGAAATGTTTGACCCTGTCACTTTGCAGATGAAGAAATTAAAGTCCAGGAAGGTATCATTGACTATTTAGAATAAATAAGACTAGACATTACGCCTCCTAACTCTTCCAGCCCAGGGCTCTTTACTTGATACCATCATAAATTCTGAAATATGTCAGTGACTAAATGCATATCTCTAAAGCTGTGACTTCTCATTGTCCTTGTGTTGGTGCTGGTACAATTACAATACTTAGCTTTGTGTTTCTAAGCGGTGTTTTAACTTTGAGGAAGTCAATCTAACTGCATCTGATTTTTGTTAATATCAAATTAGAGATTGTTTTGTGTATCTCATGAAGTTGTATTACAATTTAATAAACCTTGTATGACAAGGTACTTTCTATAAATATAATATTAAAATGGAGCTAACATTTTATCTTTTAGGAGTTTATTTGTGACTTTTAGTTCCAGGTGGTAGGCTGAGTTTAAGTGTCGTTGTTTTTTCCTCTCCTACTCCCTCCCATGCAACCCTACTAAAACAGTAGTAGAGAATAAAGAAGATAAAATCCTATAACGATGGAAAAATGCTAGGGTTGGACATCACCAGAAAAGAGATATTAATAGATTTTGGGGAGACAAATGTGGGATGGAGAACTGATGGTGGATGAAGCTGACCAACGGACAGCACAGTTACGAGTTTGTGTGGAAAGACTATGGCCCTGCCTGGAGCTTATCTTCTCTGAGGAACCATCAAGGGGATTAGGGCTCAGAAATGGCAGGTACTGTTGAAGGTAAAGGGAACTTGTGGAACTGAGAGAAATTAAATTCTGAGCACAACCCAGTTATCTCCAGGAACAAGGTCTCTATCACTGCTGCTGCCGCTGCCACCATGACTACAACCAAAGGGCTCCTCTCCAAAAATACTGAATTAACTTTCTGGGAATTAGGGTAGATAGTGTGGAAGGTGATGATCCAACCAAACCCTTTCTATGCTGCTGTTTAGGAACACCAATGCCTGTGAGCCCAATCTCTGTCAGTTCCTTGTGGGAGACACTGGTGGCTCAGAATCCTTGTCTCTATGCTAGAACTCATTGTGAACTTTATGTTGCATTATTCATTAATATGAAAAGAAGAAAAAAGCAAGAAATAAAGGTATTTGTGGAAAGCCTGCAGCATGAAAGTAAAAGAAGCAAAAAGAAAAATTAACCTCATACAAAAATAAGAGATTTCAGTAAACAAACAAACAAACAAATAACACACAAAATTTTCTAAATGGCATCCTAAGTAGATTCAAGGAGGATTTTGAATTCATGAAAAAATAGAATGATATAATAAATGGACAGAAAAAAAGAAAGAGCTTCTGGAAATTAAAAATTGTTGCTAAAATTAAAGCAATATATATGATTGCAAGAGAAAATAAATAAAATCTTTAAGGAAATAAAAGTCTACAAGAAAGAAAAGATGTAAAGATATTCATTTAAAAAGATAATCTATCCAGAAAGTACATTGTCCTAATAATCAGTTTCAAAAAGAATAAACAATACAATCACATGCAAGTCATAGTCTTAAAAAAATTAAACAGAAGGAAATTTTTGTAGCAGAAGAACACAGGCATTGAGGAAGTCAATCTAACTGCATCTGATTTTTGTTAATATCAAATTAGAGATTGTTTTGTGTATCTCATGAAGTTGTATTAAAATTTAATAAACCTTGTATGACAAGGTACTTTCTGTAAATATAATATTACAGAAATTGTTGAATGGGCTCAACAGCTACACAAAATTAGAGAAAATCACACTCTTAGAGATGTCAGTGTGAAATTTCAGAGCACTGAAAATAAAGAGAGATCTCTAAAAGTTTTCAGAGAAAATACCTGTAGTTGTTCAAAATCACATTAGCTGTCTTTTAACAGCCATTCTGGAAGCTCACAGACAACAAAACAAAGCCTTTAAAGCAGGGGATGTGATATGCCCCCCAAACAATGAGGCAAGCTCGACATTGCAATAAAACTCACTGCAGAGAGTCAACCTCCCTAGCGAACTTTCTCAGGAGCTTTTGAGGCGATTCTTCAGCAAAATGAGAAAATGAAAAAAAGAAAGGAATGGGAAAAAAAGAAAAGAATGGACTCAATAAATAGTATTTCCAAATCAGACCAGTTGAAGAAAGTCAAAGCCCACAGAGCAGCCAGGACAGATGGAAGGGGGCAGGCCTGACACTTCAGAGTGAGAGATAAGGGGAAAATCTGATGATAATTGAGACTACACAGAGGCAAATGATTCAAGAACCAGAAAGAGCAAAAGTGTCAAAAACAAGCTTACACACTCACACACACACACACAAAATAAAACCCTAATGAATACATTTGTATAATTATGCTAATATAAACACTATTATTGATTTTTTAACATCTGGAACTAATCTGTAGCCAAAGCACAGAAAACGTAACTATGCTTTTAGAATAATTAGAGCATGTCACTGTAAAAATCAAATTACAAATGACAGAAATGGGGGAGTTTGTAGTCAGGGAATAAAGCCATGGGATATGGTGGGATTAGGTGATAACTCAGCCAGGAAAGTGTGGAGTCATACAATATTGCCTTTGGTTGAATACAAAAGTATTCTTTAGAGGAAGCAAACATGACACAATTATGTCTGGAATAAGGTTAACATTGGTGATAGAGAATGTAAATAAATTGTTAAATTTCATAGGTGAATCCTAAAATTCAGAAATCAAAATATAGTGGTATAAGTATATTGTCTAGAGATACAGAGGAATACTTAGAGTTAAAAGTTGGTCTTAGGAGAGGGACTAGAGAAGGAAGAGTACTAGAGAAAGGAAGGACATTCCTTTTCATAATACACTCTAATTGACATTGTTGTTGACCATCCCGAGTCCATTCACTCCTTCTCTCTTCCTAAGGGAATCCTAATTTAGCTTGCACTCATTTCTACCTAAAACTCCAAGAGTAGTCACATTTCCTTTGCCTCGGATCTATTCTGGTTTATGGTATGGGAAAGGAAGGCTCCCAGGGTGGAGGAGGGGCATTTTTGAGAAAAGTCCCCCTCGCTCCTTAGCGAGAACTAACTCTAAAGAGATGTGCTTGAACCTTTATCCTCTTTCTGATGATGATGCCCTATCTGGATGAGCCACTGAAGACATCTGAGAATGAAATTCACACTGAGAATAACAGAGAATTGGAAAGAACTCAGGGTCTTCAGACCATTGTGAGCTGAAAAATTAACTAGGCTCAAAGTCTGCCCTCCCTTTGATATATTGTAATGTCAGACAATAATTGACTTATTTGTTTATTTAGTAAAGGCTTTTGTTAATTGCAATCAATAGTACCCAATTTGATACATAAACTCATCGGTATTATTTGATTTTTTTGGACATGGATATGTATTATTTATTAAAAATGCTTACAATAAAAACACATATTTAATGTTACAAATCTTACACTCAACTTGTAAAGTCCTCCCTCTGCATTCTATATTTTTAAAACATTGCATTTTTTAAAACTACCAAGTGGAAACATAAGAGAGCATATAAGTAAAATGAAAGTCTCCAGCCTCCTAGACATTCCATATGTATGCTGTGATTATATATTTTACAAAAACAATTTGCTTTGTTACATCATTCCATTTCACAGATATATCCTTGCCAACAAACATGCATTCAACTTATTATTTTTAATGACTGTATAGATTCCTGCAGATGGACAGATGACAATGTATTTAACCTGCACCTCATTTTTAAAAATATATATTTTATTGCTTCTTTACAGAGAGAAAGGGGGAGGGATAGAGAGTTATAAACATCAGATGAGAGAGAAACATCGATCAGCTGCCTCCTGCACACCTCCTACTGGGGATGTGCCCACAACCAAGGTATGTACCATTGACCAGAATTGAACCCGGGACCCCTCAGTCCACAGGCTGACACTCTGTCCACTGAGCCAAATCAGCCAGGGCAAACCTGCATTTTATTAATAGGTAATTAGATTGTCTGCAATTTTTCACTAATATGACAAATGCTGCCAAAAACATTCAGACACATGCTGCTTTATATAAGTATTTTTCTAAGATAAATTCTGAGATGTACAATTGCTGGTTCCAAGGACATGTGTTTTTACATTTTAATAGATTAGACATTTAAAAAACCCTTCCCATAATATGAGCTGTACTCTTTTATTCTCCCACTAACAAATATCTATAGATATAAAACCCTAATATGCAAATAGACCAAATGGAGGAACAACCAAACAACTGGTTACTATGACATGTGCTGACCACTAGGGGGCATGTGCCGAACATAGCAGGTGAGGGCAGCAGGCAGCAGAGTGTGGAACATGGCAGGCATTGGCTGCGGTGGTATGGTAGAGCAGATGAGTGGGGGCGCCAGACCAAGGCGGGCACCAGTCTCTCTCATTGGGGCTAGCCTCTGGTGGTTACTGAAAATTCTTTGCTTCTGCACGCCTTGGTCCTGCTGGGCACTTGGAGCTGCTGCTGACGCCAGCCCCACTTGCACCTGCTGCCAGCACCTGGTACTGCCCCCGATCGCTTGGTGCTGTCAGCAGGTGCAAGTGATGACTGCCAACCCAATTGCCCCTCAGGGCTTTTCCTGCTCCCGAGGGGCACTCAGGGCTAGCAGCTACCTCTCACATCTGCAGCTGCCCCGGAGCTGCAATTCCCACCCACTGCCAGGGCCAGGCACCTGTCCTGATCTTCCCCAATTGTCAGTGGGTGTGAGTGGCATCTGCCAGCTCCGATTACCCCTGAGGGCTTCTCCACCTCTCCCTGCTCCTGGAGGATGATCAGGGCAGCAGCCGCCACTTGCACCTGCTGATGGCACTGGCCCCACTTGCACACACTGCTGGCACCAGTCCCAATCACTCCACGACTTGACTTCAGCAGGTGTGAGCGGGGCAGCATTATCAATGCATGGGAGTGGGGCTGCAGGCACATAAGGGACCGGGAGCCATGGTGGGAGGGCCCTGGTGAAGGCTCAGAGGATGGGCCGAGACCTGCCCCTGTACCCACTGCAGCCCTGCAGCCCACAATTCCTTTCAAGGTGCACAAATTTGTGCATTGGGCCCTAGTATTAGTAATAATTTCCTCACATTTTTACAAACTGTTGTGATTATTAACCTTTTAAAAAAAATTTCCAGCTGAAACTGGTTTGGCTCAGTGGATAGAGCGTCAGACTGAAAGGTCCCAGGTTCAATTCTGGTCAAGGGCATGTACATTGGTTGTGGGCACATCCCCGGTGGGGGTGTGCAGGAGGCAGCTGGTTGATGTTTCTCTCTCATTGATGTTTCTAACTCTTTATACCTCTCCCTTCCTCTCTGTAAAAAATGAATAACATATATTTAAAAAATAATTTTGTTCCATGAATCTGGCAAACATGAGAGCTCAGTATTGTTCTCATTTGTCTTTCTGTGATAACTATGGAGCTTATCATCTTTTCATGTTTGCTAGTCATTTGTATTTTTATCCATTTATTTTCCTACTTGACTGTTTGTGCTTTTCTTTTTATTCAGTAGTTCTTTATTTTTTAGGAATGCTTTCTTTGTTTTATATAATGTATTCACCCAGGTTGTTGTTTGTCTTTAAAATTTTTTTATTTATAAGTGTTATAGTATTATTATCCAGGGCTTTAATGATTTTGGTAAGATCATTTATTTGTTTGGCTTTTCCTTTTTTCTACATCAAGAATAAATCAAAGCAATACCAAACTATTGAGAAAATTTTTACTGAATGCCTACTGCGTCCAATGATCACTGAGGACACTATGGTAGAAAGACAATCCCTGATTATAAATATAATTTAGTACAAAGAGGAAATAGATCTTTCAATAAATAATACCACTACAATAAATTTACAACACAATATACATTGGGGATACAGGAGAAAGATTACCTGAAACTCTCTATGAATTATTAGAAAAGAGTTAGTTTGTTATTTTTGAGCTCTTACCTTTTGTACACATCAGTTTAAACTGCCTTGACTGTTGAGTTCTTATGTCCTAATAGTATGAATCAAATATAATTTGCACCTTCATAGTAGACATAACTTTAAAAAAATTTATTCTAAAATTTTAATAAATAAATTCTTCAAAATGTATGTATCTTATTGCCATTAAATCATAAAAGCGTTTTTTTAAAGAACAATTGAAGAGTGAGTCATATGAATGTGAAACACAAGAATTATTCTTTTCTTAAACATTAATTCTAATATTTCAATTCTTATTTTTAATCATCTAAACATTTATATTTATGGAAATATGAACCATCTAGCAATATACTTTAAAACAATTTATAAGTGAAGCTATGATAATTAAGTAAATGCTAATTAGCCGGAAAGCCGGAGGATGTCCTTCTGGACAAAGCCAGGGCTGCCAGGGCCGAGGCAAGCTGCTGCAGCTGTGAGGGCCAAGCCCCTTGCGTGAATTTCGTGTATCAGGCCTCTAGTGTTATTATAAAAGGAAACACTTCCTCTCAACCCTACACCTGTGGTCGGCAAACTGCGGCTCGCAAGCCACATGCGGCTCTTTGGCCCCTGAGTGTGGCTCTTCCACAAAATACCATGGCCTGGGAGAGTCTATTTTGAAGAAGTGGCCTTAGAAGAAGCTTCAGTTTAAAAAATTTGGCTCTTCAAAGAAATTTCAACCGTTGTACTGTTGATATTTGGCTCTGTTGACTAGTGAGTTTGTCGACCACTGCCCTACACAGTCCCTCCATCCAAAGGCATCCATTTTTAAAGGAGAAAAATGCATTAGAGAGCTTCTTTTAAATCTTTAAGCACTCCCTTTGATTGGTTTCCCCCTTCTTTGATTTCGGTAATTGTCTGGTATTGCACCAGCTAGCTCATAATGAACTTAAAATAAAATGATAAACACAACTGCTCATAATATCTCAATGCCTCTTTCACCATGGAGGGTGTGAAGCAGAATTGGAAGGCTAGCCTACCATCAGCCAGAAACCCTGTGGGGTCTTAAAATACTTATCACATGCTGACCCCCAGCCCAGTTCTGTTCCTCTGACCTTTAGAACATGTCTTATTTTTCTCCACCTCATTCCTGATTCAGTTCAGTCCTTTTCAACATTCACCTGAAAGACACATCTTTCTTCTTCAAATGCCTATTAATTCATCCCAAGAAAAACAGGGCATAACCTTGGAATATCCTGAGTAAAAAATAAATTTAAAAAAATAAGTAAAAGAAAATTAGCTCTACCTATGGTTCTAAGTGGTCAGAGATTTGTTGATAAATAGCTCTGGGGGATTTCACCATATGACTCCTATTAATGATAATTGCTCAGCTAATCTCTCAGTGTGACACTACAAATTTTAGCTTTCCCTCCAACTTTGAAGCTTTTCAGTATTTCTTTTGCTGTTAGACCAAGAACTATAAATGTGGAAAAGATTGTTAAGATCAATCAATCAATTCAGTCTTCTAATTTCACAGATAAAGAAATAGGTTTCTAGAGGTTGTTACTGACCATTAAGATGTTGTGTAAGTTTGAGCAATTTGATCCACTGACTTTAAAGACTGGGTTGCAATTTAGGAAAGATGTTTTTAGGGACCAACTACATATAAACTTAAGAAGAGAGGAAACTTAAAGAATAACCAAGGTTATCTGAATTCATTGTTGCAAGGGTTTTCTTTTGCCCTACAAGCATTATTATGTGTGGTCATATCAATATTTGTTAAGTTGTCAGTTTTAAAGATTATATTCTAGAGATCATGTTAAGGGGGTCAGCAGATCAAACAACTAAAGAGTTGTTATTAATAGGAGCTAATATGTTAGGACAATCTCTCTAGGGTTTATTTTGCCATGGTTGCCTGAATTAAAAACCTGCCAGTTGCAGCATCATAAAAATTAGGTTTTAATAAGCTTTGTTTGGTTTCCTAGGGTGTAGGTCATTATAAACCCCTCTTGGAATCTTAGTGAAGTCACAATAATTCTGAACCCCTTTTGAATAGGTGATGGCTAATCTACAAAATGGTGCAAACAGCCCTGCTTGTATTTTTTTTTTCTCAGTAACATTGCAATCCTTCTTGCAATTTGCAGGAATTGAAATCCTTCCACGTTTATTGGTTCAGTCCATTTATTTAGAGCAAATGAAATACCTGTTTTTCTTTCATGAAACTGTGTTTGATTTTTTTTTTTTTACTTTAGTATTTGGTATGTAAGAAATAAGTTTTTCTTTTTAAAAAATCTTTTGGTGATTTTTTTTCTCACTGTTAAATATTTTAACACATTACTAGGATTACACATGGCATATGGCACACTTTGGAAGCAATTATTGCCTTTTAAAATATCTCCTCAGGTGGAATAAAGTATTTGGCATACATTAATGTATGATTCATGATCTACTGACTTTGTATTTGCAGTGGCCATCATGACTCAGATCTATAAAAGGACATGCTATTTTAATTCAAATCTGAATTTTGTCTTTGTTTCTTTAGCTTCTATTTAAATTAAGGTGGGATACTGTGAAAACCAACAGCTCACACAGCTTGTTTTTCCCTAGGGAGGGGCAAATGAGCGTCTAATTAAAAGAAAGTCCATCAGTAATCGTGTTATGGCATTCAACCCTGAAATTTTCTAGAAAGGAAATCCTTTCTCATCTATATATTTCTATCTGAAAAGCTGTTTGTTTGTTTGTTTTTATCAAAAAGTTGTTTTGTATTTTTATAAAACAAAATTTATTTAAAGCCACAAATATCACAATTTTACATGTGGGATTTGTTGTTTTTAAGATTTTAATTTATCTCATGGAATAGAGAACAAATGACTTTTACTTCACCATATATTGGTTTTAGCATGGTAGAAAGGTGATTTAATAATTGCAGCATAACTACTCATGTGATTTCTATTTCGTTCTTCCCTAGGAATGGCTCATTACTAGTATGACATTAAAACCAAATTTTGCAATTAGAAAAGGGTTGGTATTAATCGGATTTTGAGAAAACAACAACAACAACAAAACTATTCAAAATTCTTGAAACAGCACAAGAGAAACTGTGTGTGGGGGGGAGGGGGTATTGGCATTTGCTCACCTCTTTTAACCCTTGCTCTTCCATAAAACAAAAAAACATGTTGAAGGAATTATTATGAAAACAATAACTGAAAAGATTCGTTAGCAGTGTTTGGAAGGAAACAACAGAATAGATTTATTGAGCCTGGACAAGGCAGGCTTGTCTCCCATTTCCCAGTTTTGTTATGCCTAAATACTCATTTAGAATCTGAATGCCGTAAGGACACCATGGGACTCTTTCACATACCTTTCCTAGGGAATAGTGATGAACTCATGACAACCAAACAACCAAAGGAACAAAAGCATATTTAGAAATGCAAGCTGTAAGGCACAGTTCATGAAAAGAAATAGCTTCCCTAGGTATGTGTAAGCTTAGAGGGAAGAGTCACACCCTAGAGCGGGTATCCTAGTGCTGTTAGCAATGAACTTGGCTTCTAGCAGTGCCTCTTAACAAGGAATAGGGCTCGGTGGAGAGAAATGACTGATGACAGGTGGGCTCTTCCCCTCTAAGTGGGATGGATGGAGGGAGCTGGGCCCAATAGCTTGCAATATTCAAGGACTGTGATTTTTTTCTTATAAAGATGGAAGCCATTATTTTTAAAGCATGTGGTTTCAATGGTGCATACTTGATTTATGACTAAGAGTTCTTTTTCTCCATGCCATATTAGCATCCTCGTATAATTAGTTTCCCCCCCTGAAATTTAGATTGGGCTGAATTCTATTTGGTAGTGAATATGGCATGGGCAATTTAGGTTTAAAACACATACATACCATGGAAAACTGAGACATTTTCCTTCTTGAATTTAACCAAGTAAAAATCTCTGTCCTTTTACTCCAGGTGTAATGTTGGCCTGATGACTTAAAGAATCCTTTGTTTCATCTGCACCCCAGTCTTGTCAGAATGACATGGGTGTGTGAGCTGAGCTGGATTTAACAGGATGTGAATTTGAGCTCATATTACGAATGCAAATTAAGTCTTCATTCTTTTAACCATAAAAGGCATCGACATAAATTCCAGAGCTGGTTCTACATCAAATGACCTGAGATAACAATATTCCTTCTTCCTACGGACCTGTTTCTCCTCCCACAAGACTTAAAACTTCTTTACCTCTCCTGGGGCTTGTCAGTGCAAGCCCATAAACATTCACCTGCATAAACTTATAATTAAAAAATATATCCTAATCCTGCAGCGAGTCATTGTATAGAGTAGTATTCACTCTTCACAAGAAATCCCTTAAAGATCTACAGGGTGACAGCCTCATCAACTTTTTATTGCCTGCCTTGATGCATTTCCATTTTGGGAAGTTATCCTCTCACTTTCTGCTTCACATGCAGGAACACAAAAAGAAAGTCAAAGTAAGGAACCTTGAAAGAAGAACTTCATTAAATAATTAGCAAATTAGAAAATTGCATGCCGAAATAACCCACACGTATATAATGAGATATACATGTGTTTGCATGTTTATACTAAATACAGTCTCAGCATAGATAAATATGCAAGATTTTTCTCATACAACATAATTAGAGAAATTACATATCTAGCCAAGTAGTCTCCGGAACATTTTTTTTTTCATATTTTCTTTCTCCTTAGCGAAAATGGCCCTGATAACTCACCACTAGCTTCATTTTCTGCCATCTCATTCTCACCCACTCTCCTCCTCTGGTTTTCCTCAACCCTCCTTCACACTGTGTATTTTCCTACCTTCCTCCGCCCTCTCTGCTTCTGTTCATTTCCCACCCCCTTCCCAACGCTCAGACACTGGGCAAGACTCCAGGTGTCTGTGGGTGGACAAAACAATTACATAGAAACTCCCAGAGAAACAAAGAAGATTCCCTGTGTGACGTCATGAATGACCCCAACCTCTGCTGCTTCTTTCCATCCGTTTGTCCCTCAGTCACAAACGAGAGACTGTGTCTTCACTCTCAGTGTCCTTCCTTCCTTTCCAGGTCATTGGCCTCTGAAAAGCCCAATGTAGCCCAAGCACTGCCTTCTGGACAAGCTCCTCCATAACTAGGGAGAAGGGGGTCATTTCAGGCTTGGGAGAAACAGCATTGAAGGCTAAATTTGGCCTTGCCTGTACCTAAGAGTAGAGCAGTATTGGGGAACCCCAGCTCTGTATGGACAAGCCTGAGCTCTAATGAGGGCCCTGGGAAGTCCCCACCCTCACGTTTAATTCACACTCTGAAGCTGGCAGAGCTTGCTTCTTCCCCGACTGCCACTCAGCGGGTTCTCTGTACCTGGTAAGACCTGACAATTTCATAGAATGGATTCTAGGCAGTCAGACAGTTCTGCCCTGGCTCAGAGGACAGAGTCAAGGTGGGGATTTCTCACAGATTTCCCCTCGCTCACAATTTCCATTTCCCCTCTGAAGCCATGGGGCAAGGTTGAGGCCCCTAATCCTCTATGGCAGCATTTCTCAACTTATTTATTTACTCATTTATTTTTATCATTGTTCTCTTAAGGAGACTCTTATGACATAGTTCTCCTAATAAATTAAAATTTTATTAGGAAAATAAAATGTCACCCATGACAATTTAATAACACAGATGTACTATACGCATGTTTATATACTGCATGTATCTCTGTGTTTTATATATGACACAAATTAGATAGTTTTGTTCCCTGAGTACCTATCTTCACCCTTTGTAGGTGATATTTTCCACATTGAAATGTGTGTTTTATGGGTTTCCTATGTCTCTGAGATAGGGCTGACATTGAGTTTAGCATAAATAAGGCCTCTTTAGCGCTCATATTGTCTACCTGTGATATTCTCCTGTGCACATCCCACGGCATTCTCTCAGTTTATTTCATTTTGCATCCTCTCAACATTAGGAAGCACCAGGAAGGTGCTGTTTGGGTCAGAGGGAGAGCTGTAGTGGAGATGGGAGTGGTCCAAAACTAAAGTGGGTACAGCATTCCTGTGGCGTTAGCCACTGTCCTAGCCAGAAAGCATTCTTCTGATCTCAGGGTGATTGTTGCCTGGTGTTTTATCTGCATGCCCAGGGAGACGAAGATGTTGCCTGGCACAGGCACTATTTATGAAACACGCCCAGTGGGATAAGGACTAATACTGGAGGGAGCTTATCTGGACACCCAGCACGGGATAGCTGGCTGGGGGGGGGGGGGGGGGGAGGGAGGGGAGGGGGGGAATGAGGGAAGAAATATTATGGGGCAGCCCTAATGAAGAGTAAAGAGATGGTAGTCTCACAGTGGCCCTCCTGGGGGTCAAGGACTATGACTCCTCTAAGCCTCCACTTCACACTTGCTCCGTTAAAATCCTCTTGTATATTTAAGATACAATATGGTCAGGACTGCATTTTTAGGAAGCTTTCAATCACTCCTTTAAAAAATACATTGAATGACTTTCAACTATCTACAGGTTGAAATGCATTCTTATTCAACAAGAATTTTAGCTCCTCCAGAAAGATTCTACTTACTTATTTACCTGCTGCATTTCTCTAACCTGCAGTGCACATGCTCCAAACTCATTATGATCCAAATAATAATTGGCATGCCTCTGCTGATATTATGTTCTTGACTTGTAATAAGCTCGCATTCTACTGCCACCTATTTAAACCCTGCCCTCCCTACACCAAGGTCAGCCTCTGGAAAGTCATTTCTGGTTTTTCCTAACAGATACTAATTTTTCCTCCTTCAAACTCTCATTCCATTCCCTTGTGCAAGTACTGAAGAGGAAATCAAATCACAATAAAAGGTAGAATAAGGTGGTTAGCTCCTAGTCTCTCTGTAAGAACAAGGATTCAATTCTATCCATCTTTGACTCTATGTAGTGCCTAGTGCTCACAGTAAGGATACAGGAATAGTATTCAATTTCTGGTATTGTTACTTCCAGGCCAAAATAGGGAAGAATTCTGCTGGAAACACCCACCTCATACCTCCTTCTGTGCAGTAGAGAAGGACACTGGAGCTGCCTCTAACACTAAAGAGACAAATTCATTTAGATAAGCAAAGATAAGGAAGACAAATGTTTTATTGTCACATTCCTGTCTTTTTGTTTTGCTTTGTTTACTTGTGTTTTCTTGGAGAAAAAAGAATTGATAGGATGGATCAATAGGCCATACAACCTAGATGGTTGTTCCTCCCGTTTCTGAATATTCTCATTAAATACAAAGCCAAAAATAAATCCTTTAACTGGAGCTGATGGAGATCCTAACTCAAGAAATCATTCATTCTATTTGCTTTTATTATTATTTTTCCATTTTTTCAGATCACTTCCCCCCACCCCCTTCCTGCCCCTCTTGTGGGTGATCTTTCTGATATCCAGTTCTCTCAGATTTTTTCAAGTTAAGCAATGTAGCTAGATGCAAAAATCTAGTTTTTATTATTATGTGCATAGAAGTTATGTATTGCTTGTTTGGGATATGTTTTCAAAGACAAGTAATATCCAGAATCAAATGAGAAAATTAAAACTATCCAGAGACATTGTTCATGTGAAGGTCATTTTGTGCTTGAGATTCAAAAGCAAAGCAGTTGAAACTTGAAGTATATTGGATTTTTTTTCTCCCATTTTGGTAACCATGGGGATAGCACAGTATCATATAAACAAAGCTTGTGAGAAGGAATAACCTTGGAAATTCTACTGAAGAATAATTTAAACCTTGTTCTGACACCTGAATCATGGGGTGGTTCTTTTGTCAACATTCTTTGCTCTTCAGAACCAGAAATGCTAGTATCTGTGTGATGACTGGTCCCACCATGTTGCTGGGCAATAGCATTGTGACAGTGGAATTTTTCTAAAATCATTTTGAAATAGTTGCATGTGCCCAAGGAACATTCAAATTATATTTTCATCCCAAATGTTTCATTTTGGAGCTATTATTGATATTCTGCACTAAATAAAATGATGTTTGGAAACTAAATTTTTATTTTTAGCTGAGTGAAGCAGAATATATTCCAAGAAATTCTTTTAGCATCTGAAAATATCTAAGTGTTGTGTATGATGGAAATAATGTGCTTTTGTTAATTTTAATCCAATACTATCTTTAATGTTCATATCTTAAAGTGGATATATGGATAGTTATACTAGTGTATATTTTAATTAAAATGATTTGTATTGTTGTCTTTTGTTTTGATAGAATCATCATTTTAGATCACCCCTTTTCTTCAAAAGCAATAAACATTCTAACAATTATTAAATTAGGTCTCTTTAATTGTTTTTATTCATTAAAACAGAAGAGAAGTGTCTGAGAAAAATACATGGGTAGATCATATAACCAAACTAATTTTATTCACTCATTTGAACATTTCATTAGATATCATTTTGTGGGATTTTTTTTTCTGGCTATAGCTATTTCAATAATTGTTTTGAATATGGCTCTTTGAATAATATTTCCTACTTCACTTTACATTTATTAACACAACTTCACTAAAAATTACTCCTCTACCACCACTGTCAAAAACAAATTAACTTAAAAAATCTTCTTTTTGTGTATGTATCAACAGAATATATTAGTTTTTCCCTCACTGGCTCTTCTTCCCTTCATACCTTGGCCAGTTTTGTTTGCTACAATGCAAATACATGTATATGTAGGACAGGACACCATGTTCAATACCTAAACTCATAGGATACCTTCAACTCCACTTTTCATGGCCAAGCAGGTTCCACACATGGACATCTTGTGTTACCCCTCATATATAAATGAGCATACATATTACAAATACTAGTTTCAGTCTTTCATCACCAGATAGCAACAGTGTCCACAATGCCTTTGAGCACTCAGTTGTCTTCAGTTATTCACACATTCATCTTCCCAGCAAGACTGTGATTTCCTTGAGGACTGAGACAACTGATTCGTCATTGTGTGTTGCACAATGCTTTGCTCGGTGCATGGCATATTACACAGGTCCAATAGGCAAATTAAGCGAATTCCCTCTCCCTTTTCTGGCTCAATATTATTAAATTAAGTATAATTTAATAATTTCTAGAACACTTATTGTTTTTGAAGAAAAATAAAAAACCCTGCCTTACTATAACTTTAAAACCATTATGGCTTTATTACAAGAAGTCTTCAACTAATAAAGTGGTTCTATTCCAAAAAGCATTTCTGAAGTTGTATAAAACAAAACCCCATTAACCATCACTGGTCACCAAGCTGCTGTGTTGGATTGAGATCCAGGAGTGTAGTGGAGGGACTAAGTTGAATTGTCTTCTGGGAGTATGTGGCCACAGATCAGTGAAGGAAGAAGAAGTTGGGGGGGGGGGGGGGGAGAGAGACAGTTTTCTAGACAGTTTTCACTGTAAAATCCCTATAGGAGTGGTTAATGAGGAAGACAAAAGAGGATGAGAAAGACAGCAGCTCTGATAAAACTAATCTCCACTAAGGTTTGAGTGACTAATAGAATTTTTCATTCCTCTGGTATTTGCCTTTTTATTTCCTGCCCATGGCAAAGTATATCAGTTGCCACTTTTTAAAAAAAATATATATTTTTTTTATTGATTTCAGAGAGGAAGAGAGAAGGAGAGTGAAACATAGCTGATGAGAGAGAATCAATGATTAGCTGCCTCCTGCATCCCCTACTCGATCCATGTGCATTGACTGGAATAGAACCTAGGACTCTTCAGTCTGCAGGCAGACACTTTATCAGCTGAGCCAAACCAGCCAGTGCTATCAGCTACTACTTTTCATGGTGTTCTTTCTCCAGACAGAACTTCCTTAAAGCTCTGCTTGTTTATTTGTTGCAGTGGTATATGCGTATGTTGGAGGGGGAGTTTAGGGTGGTCTGCTGTTTGTTTAGACAGAACCACCAGGGTCTTTAGCATGAGGGAGAATACAACATTAAACATAAAAGATCATAATTGTTCTAGGTATGGGTCCTTTGTAAATCAGGTGTTTGTAACTGAAAAATTGGTTACACATCTAAATATCTTTCACAGTGTCTATGTTAGGGATCAGCATTTTTTGGATAAAGGTGGATGTGGGTTCTGTGGAAGCAGTGAGGTTGGAGTTCTGTGAGCTTGAACCTCTCTCTGATCTACGACTTAGTGTTTGGAAGTTAGGAATGTGTACCATGTGGGAAAGTGTTGTGGCTCAGACCCATTTTGGTCTGGGTTTCATGGGTTTTGCAGCTTGAAAAAAAAATCCACTGAAAGTCTTTGGCGGGGAATGTAGCCTTCAAACAAGTTTTCTTTATTCTTTTGTGATTCTAGAAATGTGATTATATCAATTAGGAAGCGATCACATTTCCCCAGTGCCCAAAGGGAGTTTCGTGTTCATGTTTTATTCTTTGGTAATTCACATAAAGTTATGAGTGTGAACAAGCCTCAGGCATCAGAGGACATTACCATCTTCCTTGAAGATTCTATAACAAAAGAATGTTCTTTGGGTCAATAATATGTGATGCGAAAGGAATATAAGAACTGCAATGATGCAGCCCTCTATTGTTCTCCTTTATAAATAACACAAATCTCTATGCATAGAGAAATTTATATACTGTATATATGTTATATACATACAAATTTATAGGTAGAATGAAAGCTATATGCAGTTGAACAAATACATATACCTTAAATATATATTTGTTATATTTATGGTATATATTTATATATGACATATATAAAAGCCTAAGTGACCATTTGGCAGGTAACTATGATGAGCACTTACCATCAGATGGGAAAGACACTCAATGCACAAGCATGGAAATATGGAACAGACTGATGAATCTCAGATGGAAGGGGGCAGAGGGAAGGTGGGAAGAGATTAACCAAAGATCTTATATGCATACTAGAGGCCCAGCGCACAGATATGTGCATCGTTGGGGTCCCTTAGCCTGGCCTGCGGGGATCAGGCCAAAACCAGCTATCCGATATCCACAAAGGG
Source organism: Vespertilio murinus (assembly GCA_963924515.1). NCBI lineage: Eukaryota > Metazoa > Chordata > Mammalia > Chiroptera > Vespertilionidae > Vespertilio > Vespertilio murinus. The sequence continues at coordinate 28,692,964 of OZ004711.1, forward strand.
CCCCGAATTGCGAGAGGGCACAGGTCAGGCTGAGGGACCCCACTGGTGCATGAATCCATGCACTGGGCCTCTAGTATGTAGATAAAATTCTATGTAGAAAACCTACAATGTAGTTATTTCTGAAGCACAATGTTTAAGTTAACATTAGAAGTTTGAATATAAATTAATTTACAATACTGTATCAAACTCTAGTCCCCAGCTCCTCTTCCAACAAAGGAACATGCTGAGAAGGACAGGGCCTGAGCAGCAAGCTGTGTGACTGAGCACATTCCCATTTCCCTCTTTCCCTCAGCCTTCTACCTTTAATCCAGTTTAGTGTTAGGTTCAAGTAGGGCTTGGTGAACTACTGTATCCTGCTGATAGACTCCTCTGTGCTCAGCTGGCATCCCTCTGTGGTCTGAAATGGAAGACTACTGTAACTATGTTTCTTACTATTGTTTTTAATAGCATTTTTTGTTGTTGTTGTCAACAAATATTTGTCAAAGGTCTACTATGTGCAAATACCATAATGAGAAAGACATTCCTTTGGCCTTTAGAAAGCTCATCACCTAGAGAGTGCATTATATTATATACTAGAAGCCTGATGCATGAAATTCGTGCAAGGGGCTCGGCCCTCACAGACCGGCTGCCTTGCCCTCACAGCCCCAGCTTTATCTGGAAGGTCACCTAGAAGGTCATCCTGCTGTTTGGCTGTCCAGTCTAATTAGCATATTATCCTTTTATTATTATAGATAGTAAAGGCTCAATGCACAAAATTCATGCAAGGGCCTTGACCCTGGACCCCGCCCACTGCCACCATGGCTAAGGACCACTGCCACCTCTGCCTCAGCCCCCGCCCACTTCGGCTTTAGTCTGGAAGGAAGAATGTCCAGAAGGATGTCTGGTCTAATTAGCACATTATGCTTTTATTAGTATAGATTATATTTTTATTAGAGACCCATTACACAGATCCGTGCACCTGTAAGGTCCCTGCCATGGCTTGTGCCTTCTTGCAATTTGGGACCTTCGGGGGATGTTGGATAGCCAGTTTTGGCCCAATCCCCGCAGGTCCCAATTCAGACAGGAGGAAGCCCAATCCTGTATGTTGAGCATCTGACCCCTGGTGGTCTGTGCGTGTCATAGCAACTGGTCAACTTATTGTTCGGTTATTCGGTCAATTAGGCTTTTATATACATAGATCATAGATGTATATTAAATTTGTATTATAGCCGAAACCGGTTTGGCTCAGTGGTAGAGCGTCGGTCTGCAGACTGAAAGGTCTCGGGTTCGATTCCGGTCAAGGGCATGTACCTTGGTTGTGGGCACATCCCCAATGGGAGGTGTCCAAGAGGCAGCTGGTCGATGTTTCTCTCTCATTGACATTTCTAGCTCTCTATCTCTCTCCCTTCTTCTCTGTAAAATATCAATAAAATATATTTAAAAAATAAATAAATTTGTATTATATATGTACTATGTTGTATTATAATTACAATAGTAATTTAAGGTTTTTTTGTAAAGTGTATTTATGTGCAGATATATTGAAATATAAATTACATAGTTATTCTCAATGAATTCTAACTGCAGATTTAGGAACCAAATTAAAGAAAAAAGTCATTGTAATGAAGAAGATACAATGCATCTTAGAAACCCAAAATACTGGGGGAAGGCAATTGGGGGGAAAAAAGGAGATATACGTACTGCTATATGTAATACTTTAAACAATTAAAAAAAAAAAGAAAAAGAAAGAAAGAAACACAAAATAGAGTTCCCCCCTCCCTCCTGTGGGGGAGGGGGGAAAACAATAATGTGCATTTTCCTGACAGTGATTGGTGAGTTTCCAAATATCTCTAGCTGAAATTATTGGAGTTAAGTAGTGAAACAACATATCTTCATAAGTCCTTGGGTAACTTTGACTTTATAACTAACTCTGTTTATTGATCCAATGTGATTTCCCTTTACTGAGGAAAAAAGGCCTTTAAAATCTCATGGCTTCTTGGTGGTCAAGTACTTTGTAGAGCATAACATTCTGATGAAGAGAGTGAGAATAAATCATGAACATATGGATTACATTTGTGTCCAAATGCCTGGGCTTTTTAAGAGGTTATAAGGGAAACGCCTTGATTTGGAGTAGGAAATATACCTGAAAAAGACACAAAATTGTGAGTAACAGGGAAATTTAAGATATAGATTCTGCATGAAGTTGAATTGTTTTCCCATTAAAAAATGTCTAGGTCTATTCTGGAAATACATAGCCAAGTCCTGGAATCACTGGTCTTTGTTAAGAATTCAGTTGTGCACTAAATTTATTAAGTGGTCCAGAGGGTAGCCAGTTACACAATTTACAAATACCACCCTGAATAATACAGGATTCCCGCCATGTGACTTGGAAAACCTCTTTCTTACAAGGCGCTAGAGGAATATTTATTGTACATGTATTTGTGTGCGTGTGTGCATGTGTGCATGTGTAAAACATCTTCTAGCAGCATGCTTTTGGAAATTGGGCATTTATATCCCAATAATGCATTCTCCTGCCATTTTTTCTGATACATGTGCATGAAATTCATTTATCCTTTTTTTAAAAAAACCTAGTTAACATATACAATAACCTTCCTGAGAGGAAGGTGTGCACACCTGAGCCTTTGGAAGGGGATGAGGGAGTTGACTGGGGCACCTTCTCCCTCCCCTGTGGGACAGTGGCATTGCTTATGGGTTTTCTTTCATCTCCACTATACTCTCATTCGCCCAAAGCCCATGGAGGAGTGATGGCAGGGTTTCTGAAAGAGCAGTGAGTCAGCTTCTCACCAGCCAGCTACTGGAAACTTCCTCACAGCAGGATGATCATATGTGCCCTATGATTCCTCATAAGACCAAAGTGCTCCTCCCCTCCCCCACTTTTTTTTTCCATTTCCTCCTAGGCAGTAGAAGGACACTGAGAAGTTCCAGGGATAACTGGAGGAGAGAACTATTTGAAAAAACAGACCTCCATTAGGGCTGCGGCACAGTGGTGGGTGGTCCTCAAGCCTGAAGCAGTGTGGTATGTGATTACAGACTAGGGGGCCAGGTAATAGAAGTGGCTTGACACAGGGGGCCTCCTGGCTTGTTTCCCGTAACCTCCAAATGTCTCAGACTTCAGCATTGTACCCAGGGCTGCTCCGAACCTCAAGAAATTGCTCTTGTGGTCTTATAATTGAACCTAAGCCTGAAGCAAAATGGAACTTGAAATCTTCCAAGTCATTTGCCTCCAAGGCCCCTGTAAACCAGCTGTCTCCCTCCCTGTGCTGGCTCCTTGGAGAACCCTGGAGCCCATGATGTACAAGGAGTGGCTTGTTGACCTTGAGGAATAGGATGAGCTGTTTCACACACTCCAGTAGAAGCATCTACATGCACATTTTTCATTTGCGTGAATACAGAGGATCCTTGAATTTTCTTTAGTTCAGCATTGTTATAACATCGAAGAGATGCCATAGAAAGTTAACTCTTGTTTATACCAAATAGCCTATGGTAATATTGGTTTTACTAAAAGTCTCTGCACTTAAAGTCATAGAATCTATCAATACTACAGTGAGGACCTACTGTAGTATTTCTCTTTTGTTAGTAACTACAATTTGACATTCTTGAATAATAACAATGATAGCCATTACATCTTTTGACAATGCCAAGCATTAATCACTTTTTGTGTGTTCATGTCCTGATTATAAATTCTTTCCCTAGATCACTAGAAGATTCCCCATCTTACAATTTTGGAATTTTCAAAACATGCCTCATTCTTTTCTGAGCCAGAAAATACAGAGAGGGACCAAATCTTGCTTTGGCTCCATGAACAAGCCAGCACTATAGCCTTTGAAGCACAGGCAAAAGGAAAGCAACACTTTGTTGCCCGCCCATAGATTTTTTAGATCTTTTTTTTTAAATCACAGCTTCCATACTAGTGTTACTGGCAGCAAGTACAGATCCTGACAGAGACACCTGAGGATAATTCCCAGAGCTTTGACATCTGTATCAATGGCAGAATCATCATCACAAACACTTCCCAAACCCCCTGCATGTGGGCATCAGCTTCAGCATCACCTAGGATGGTTTTCTCCCAGTTTTTCCAAGTGGTCAGCCTCAGAAACACCTGCAGAGGGAGAGATTCTTGGCCTTGGAACATCTTGTTCTCTCAGTCTCAAAAAAAGGGCAAAGCCGGAAGGACCACATTCTAGACACATCATTCAGTCTGCTTCTTCACCTCATTCTCTATCAATGGCTCTCCAAGGTGGTTTTTTTTTTTTTTGCAATGACCCATAGAAATCTAAATGGAGCACAAATACACGCACATACACTGACATACACTATATATAACAGAAACAGTAATTTCACAAAACATTACTCTGAGATTTTTTCCTTTTACATATATACTAGAGGTCTGATGCATGAAATTCAGATTGGTTGTCTCCCCCACACACACTAGCCAGGGTCAGTGATTTAGCCTGGAACAGAGGTACATGCCCTTGACAAGAATTGAACCTTGCACCTTTCAGTTCCTGGGCTGATGCTCTACCCACTGAGCCAAACTGGCTAGGGCTAAACAAGCCATCTTGAGCAATAGCCAGCTGAGTACAATCTGATATTCATCTTCAGCCAAATGCTGACTACATGATCCCCCTCCTCCTGGTTCATAAATATTCTTTTCCTCACAACTGGAGGTTCTCAATGACAGTCAAACTCTACAAGGCCTAAGGACAACCCTAAGACATAAAGAAAATCAGAAGTTATCCCACCTTAACACAATCTATAGCTCAAAAACTACAATATGAAAGCAGCAGGAATTTTTTAAAGCTTTTTTCTCTGCCTTTTTCTTTGGAGGGGAGGAGGAAAGGAAGCCAGTGATGATTAAATCAGAAAGAAGTTACGCATACAGGCTTTTCGGGAACTTTCAACTATTCATGTGACTTTCCGGGAATAGTAAAAGACCAATTTAAACCAAAACAGTTATAGGATATGAGCTGTAATGGGCCAAAGGATCAAATGTGACAGACCTTGTCATAGTGAAATAAAACACTCCCAAGAAGAGAGTGATAAAAGTGCATTTAGAAAAATGATACCAGCATGGATGCAAGTGAATTCTTGGATATAATAATTTAAATTAAGACATCTACTTATATAAGAATTTATGAGTTCACCCAATAATAATTACAGGGACTAAAGAGATAGTCTTCTAGTGCATCATCAGCAATATTTTTTCTGAAACTCTAATTTTATTTATTTAGAATTCCTGCAGGAGTGATAGTGTGATAAGGTACAGAAGCAGACATGTGCTTATTCATCTCTTTAATTTTATAATTGTCCATGAAAAACTACTTAGAATAGTGGCAGTCAAAATGTTAAAGGATCCTGGACATACCTTTAATTTTACCTTCTTGGAGGTTTCTTTGCACTATTTTGATAGAAGAAGGAACTCTAAAATATATTTTTTCTCATTTGTTTATTGTGTAGGTTCCTACGATTACAAATAAGTACTTTTAATCTTCTTGCCTGGTAAATCATAATCCACTGAGATTATGATTTACTAACCACTGAGAGGTTAGTAAGCCAGGTGTCAATCACCTTGACCTCTTTACATGACCTATGACAATCTCCTTCTTTAGAACCTTATAAGGGCAAAAATTTCCCCCCATTCAGTGACAATTATCAGACTCCAAGAAAATCATAAGTTAAGAAGTATGTAAATCACTGAAAAGAAGACTGACAAAATTTAAGAGGATATTGCAACTCCGTAAGGCCATCTACTCTTGGCAGCTAGTAAGGGAATAAGATGAATAGTGGCCCTTAGCTTCCTATGTCATAAGTTACCAAAAGTAGCTTAGAAATGTTACCCAAAGCATGTAGAAAATGACTGTTAGAGCTTCATATTCATACCGAATGGACTCCAGTTCTGATTATATATCTCTGCCTACATTCATTCACTCAAAAGACCACCCACTGAAAGTCAGACATCACCCCCACCCCACCCCCAAAGATCAGAGAACTGGGTGATTATCCACCACAGTTCACCTAAGTTCTACCCACCTCAGGGCTGTGTTTTAACTTAATGAAAATCTTTGTATTACCTAGATTTTTTTTATTAAGTATAAAAAGTTAACTCTAGCCATGTGTACATTTTGTCACTTCTCCCAAGAAGTCCCTCATGAATAACTACATTTTAAGACTGTTTCATGTAACATGACATCATGCAAAATAAGCCAAAGCAGATTTTCTGAACATAGTACACATGACAACAAATGCCAAGATATGGCTCATGTCCAACATGGATTCCACTTCAAACATTTGGCTGCAGGAGAAAAGAAATTATATATACATAGATATATATATATTTAAGTTGGAAATATTTTTACATGAAACAGAGAGCAATTATCAAAATCACAAATTTTTATTTTGCCTTCAGCCTCACTGGGTTTTCAGAACATTTTTGGTGGGAAGTCATGCTATCTGTATTTTAGACACAGGATATAAGACAGCTAAAGGCAACATTCCTTACTCACATTACTCATGTGACATAACTCACTCAAAGTCTCAGGGCTCATGGTGAGCAATTATCAGAAGTTACAGTATAAACAAAACAAAAACACACAAAAAACCCAAAACAAAACCACAAGTCCATGACCCTTAAAACCATAAATTTCAGTTATTTTTAGCACAAGCAGAACATTGGAAAAATTCTGGTATCTTAGTGGGACAACAACATTCAGAACTAAAAGCATTCTTTCCAGATGAGAAGTATGTAAAATGTAAATTTCTAGTTTCATTTTCTCCTGATCCTGGGAAAGATTTATGCGGTGACAGAAATCTTTGGAGGTGAGATTTTGGATGTGAGATAGAAATCTTGAGTCTTCCTTGGTCTCCATTTGACCACTGTCTTCCTTACAGCTTCCTTATCTATAATTGAATGCTATGAAAAAGACAGTATCTAAGAGTCTTTTCCTTCTAAATTTGGAGAGTGTATGATTCTTTCAGAACTTTCTCATGAATTCTGTCAGTGTGTGGCAAACTTTACCTCACTAAAAATAGGTGGGCGTTTAATTTGCTCACTGTATTGGTGACTAAACGCATTGACCTCTGTGCCATGATTCCTAACATTCCTCACTGCAGATTACACATTGCAGATGTTTAGTTCAGTGATGTGGGGGGAAAATCTTGTTCCTACCTCAGGCAGCAGCATCATGGATTAACAGGCATAATTCTACATGGCCTTCAGGTTTTGCCTTAAGATTTCTTAGTCATGGAGCTGGTGATAGATACTCCAATTAGAAAGCATAAGACAGTTTTTACACGTTAGATACCCTCTAATTGATATCTGTGGTTAACAGAGCAGCGAGTAATGTGAAAGCAAATATTGCAATGCCTAAGTTTATTTGTACCATACCTCCAAAATATAAATTAATGGTAATGCCTTATGTGTTGGTGCTAGGAATTATAGCCCTAAATATCCCTCCAACATTTTAAAATGCATCATCTTAACTAAAGCTTTTTAGTTTAAGTTCAAAAGAGGCAAGCTTTACTTTCTTTCTTTTAAATCTTGTAGCCATTTTAATTTATGTGTTTACATACACAAGGAAGTAAAAGAGTGAGAGGGAAGAAACCTATTACTTTAAAGAAAGATTAGGACAACGAAGTTGAACGAGGATAAAAAACCAAAACAAATTTGTCATTGTTTGAAGCAAAGTCCTACGCATTTATTCTAGATAATTTTCATATTTCACATGTATCCCACTCATGTGAATATTGTTTTCTAGTCATGTTATTTATGTCTACACAAACTAGCTAGGTAAGAAATGAAGACTTCGCAGTATATATGGTTGGCTACATTTCTAACTTGATCTCAAACTTCTCCCAAAGGTCTACTAAAAATGCAATAAAAGTTTTGTAAGAGACATAAATGGTGCTGGACTGAAGCCAGTTCTGACCTGGTGCAGGGACACAGCATTAAATATTCAGAACACTTGTATGCCATCGTTAAACTACCAGTAGTCTAAAAATAGTCATTGTGGGAGCATATGCAACTGAAATTGACAAAAACTATTGTCTTTCTTTTCGTTTTTTTTTTTTCCTCAGAGAGCCATTAGCCAGCACACCACTGAACTAACCCCTAAGGAAAGAGACCCTCAGAGCGAAGACATCAGGTGAGAGTTGCCAGTATAAAGTTAGAACCTAGGAAGCAAATATGTAAGTGGTCCTTTACTTAGTAGAAGGCTGAAGAAAAAACAAGAGCTTTCAGTGGGGAAAGTCTAATCCCCCCTCCAAAAAAATTTTTTTAATGCAGAAAATCCAGGAAAAGTTATGAATTTGAGACCCCAGTTGCCTTGTGATACAGAAAGGCAAAGTAGGACTGGAAATAAGAAGAAAGGTTCTTAAATGAGATTGGACCTTTAGATCCCCTCAACTACTATGCCAGGTGATCTTCTTCTGAAGAAGCTGGGAGAGTTGAAATGATCAAGGATGCAAGCTGTAGTGCACCAGGGGTAGTGAGAGTGAAGCTGGTGTTCTGTACTAAAACCAGGGAAACCAAGAGAGAATTAGCAAACTGAATGGAGAGTGCCGAGCTCTCTTCTCTCACTTTGCTTTAGGTTGTAGCAAACAGGTAACTGCCCTAAAAGGTGGGGGGTAGTTAGTGATGCTGACAGTTGAGGATATTGCAATAATGGCTTGGTCCCCACCAGATTAGCCTGTGGCAAAGCCAACAGCTACCTTCACCTACGTGAATACCAGCATTTTACTCTTACATTAACTCTAAAAATGTCAACTGACAACCAGGAATGAACAGATATTACAGGAAAAACATGTAAAAGGAAATGACCAAAACAAATAGATTTTTTTAAAAAGAACCTGAAGGAAATAGAGACCATGTAAAAAATATTTAAAAGCTAATTTATATTCTATTCTCAAAGCTAAGAAGAAGGCAGCAGATTGTGTAAAGGACCATAGAAAAATGGACAAAATCCTTGCAATTAGAAATATATTAACATGACTCAAAAAGTTACCAGGGAAGTTGAAAGATAAAGTTGAGAACAAGATAAAATAAATAAAATTAGAGAGCAAAGTTAAGAAAGATATAAGATAAAATCTAATTTCTGAATAATGTAAGTTCTCAAAGGAAATAATGAAACAAAATAGAATGGAAAATTTGTCAAAGAAATATTAATATTTCCTAGAATTAAAATCAATACAATTTCATATTGATTGGTTCACAGAATCACAACAAAAAAAGAATTTTAAAATACTCCAATAAAGACACCTGGGTATGAAATGCCAGCATAATAGGAGTAGAAGATTCTAAAAGCAACTGGCATAGAATAGAACTCACTTGGAAGACTGAGAGTCAGAAAACAACATTAGAAAGTAGAAAATAATGAACCAATATCTTTGAAAAATCTGAGGAAAATTATTTACAGCCTATAATGCTACCCCAAGCAATTTTAATAAATAAATATGAAGGTAGAAAAAAAAGCCACGCTGTTATTTGCAGATACAAAATAAATATTTTTAACTGCATGGCCTCAAAAAAATTCCTCTCACATACCATATATTCAGAAGCATTGAAGAATATTCTTCAGCAATATGAGGGAATAACCTCAGAAGAAGAAGCTAGACAATTCAGGAAATGGGTTCAGAAATAGAAAAGAGAAAAAAGTCCCCAGGATATTGATGGAGAAGTCCCAGGACAACAGCTGCCCTGAGGCTGATAAAGAAACCAGTCCAGGTTGGAGAAAGAAGGTGGATTGATCCAGATGGAGTAACTGACATGTTGGAATGCCTGGTATGTATTTGGCAGAGAGTTTCAGGTTGAATTAGAAATTTCATATAATAAAAGCCTAATATGCTAAGTGTCTGTTAGTTCTACAGTTCAACCAGTTGCTATGACAAGCACTGACTACCTGGGGACAGATGCTCCAACCAGTAGGTTAGCTTGCTGCTGCTGCAATCCAGCCAATCGGGACTGGGGAGCCCTCCTATGGTCCCTCCCTGGCGAACCTCCAACAGTCCCTCCCTACCCCAATCACACACCAGTGGGGTCCCTCAGCCTGCCCTGCACCCTCTCACAATCTGGGACCCCTCAGGAAATCTTAAGAGAGCCAGTTTTGTTCCGATCCCAAAGGCCAGGCCAAGGGACCCCACTAGTAAACAGCTCTGGGCCTCTAGTTGATACATTAAAGACTAAGCAAAGGAAAATGCTGAGGTAATGTAGCGAAGGAAAGGTAAATGCATCTGCTTTTATGTTGGGGTGAGAAATAGCATAGTTTGAGTAAGTCAACAAATGGCATGTACAGCTGGTTGGCTCCTTACATAATCTATAATAATAAAAGAGTGATATGCTAATTAGACAACCAAACATCCTTCCTGATGAAGTCGGGGCCAGAATGAAGCCAGCCCAGGTCCTGGATGCCTGTGGGTAGCCAGAGGAGGGAAGCAAACTGGGTCCCGGGTGCCAGAGGGAAATCAGTGTCAGTAGCCAGAGGAGGGAAACAGCCTGGATCCTGGGTGCCAGAGGGAAACCAGTGCCAGTAGCCAGGGGAAGGAAGGCCTACTCTTGTATTTGTACGAATTTTTGTACATCAGGCCTCTAGTGTACATATTTTTGTGCATCAGGCCTCATATTATTCTAATAAAATAAATTAAATGTATTTAAAGAAAACAATTGGAAAATTTAAGCCAAATTCCATCACTTTTACACCATAACATATTGACACTGTTATTCAAATAGTTTAAATATGTTTAAAAACGGAAAGTCATAATCTGCTTTTATTATAGTCTAAAAGATAAGGCTAGAGATTAATTACAATATGGTAAGGCCACTTCTCAACTTACTGTAGCCCTTGAGTAAGCAAGATCAGTATTTCCACACTTACCTGTACTGATTGAAACGACCATGTCCATTTTCTCCTGCTGCGTTAGTTTGCTGGTACTATGTAACAAATTACTGCAAATTTGTCAACTTGAAACAACACCTTTTTATGATCTCACAATTGCCATGGGTCTGGAGCCTGGCATGGCCTTGGTGGGTTCTCTGCGCGAGGTCTCCCAAGGTTATGATCATTGTGTTGCCAGGGCTGCGATTTTATCTGAAGCTCAAGGCCCTCTGTCAAGCTCCTGTGATTGTTGTCAGAATCCACTTTCTTGTGGCTGTAGAACTCATGGCAGCTTGCTTCTTCAAGGCCAGTTGGTGAGAACATTTCTGACTTCCTGAGTTGTTTTTTGTTTTTTTTTTTGTTTTTTAATAGACTCATCTGAATAAGTCAAACACATTCAGGTCAATCTCCCTTTGTTTAAATTAAGATCAACTGATTCAGGGTCTTGATTACATAGGCTTAATCCCTTTATCTTGTCACTTAAAATAAACGAATCAGAGCAGCTACATTCTGTCATAGTTAATGTCCTCTGCACACTCCACAGGAAGCGATAAGACAGGTCCGCTGGATATGTAGACGAGGGTATGTCAATCATGAGGGCCATCTTACACTCATGCCCACTGCACCTGTTTTAGATTCTTATCTACAGCTGAAACCGGTTTGGCTCAGTGGATAGAGCATCAGCCTGTGGACTGAAGGGTCCTAGGTTCGATTCCGGGCAAGGGCACGTACCTTGGTTGGGGGCACATCCCCAGTGGGGGTTGTGCAAGAGGAAGCTGATCGATGATTCTCTCTCATCGATGTTTCTAACTTTCTGTCCCTCTCTCTTCCTCTCTGTAAAAAATCAATAAAATATATTTTTAAAAAAATAGATTCTTATCTACAGCTATATTTGCTAGAAATCAGCTTTAGAACTTCAGATACCCCAGGAAATATTCTAGGATGAATTACTTCCTTTTTATTTGCACTCACACACACACACCCCCATATTATATTCTGTGGTGATATCCTTATTTCCTATTGGAATACATATTCCAGATACCTTTGAAAAGCTGAAAATTTGGAGAGAAATTCAAATCCTCAATGCCAACTGTTTAGGTTAGCTTCTTCAAGGTTTGCTAAATCAAGTTAATTCTTTCTTAAAAAGTATAACATGTGCCTACCGCCCTACTCCTCAATGAAAGAGCTATTCCTGAAAAGGCAAGGATGTTATTCTTGATTTTATCGTAACAAATTTTCCAAAAGAGAACCTTGTAGAATAAAATATGCATGCTGGCAACCTTTTCATTTCTATAAGGGCAAGCTATTCTTCTAACTTAGGTAAAAAATAATTTGTTTTTATAAATAAGCAATGGCTGATAAGACCTGTCTCATTATTGAAATCCATTTTGTATGAATATTAGAGCAAGTCCTTAAGTCTTTTCTCTCTAGGGGCACAGTGGATGTCAGTATTACTTGTTACTTTAGCACTAAAAGTCCATTTTCATAGACAGACAATAATCTTAGAGCATTATGATCCTTTTGTAAATGGGCTTAAAACCATAGTAAATACAAACAGAACAATAAAAATTAGAAGCATTTACAGGTCTTAAATAGTATCTTAAATCCAGAATACATATTGAAATATATTCAGACTTTATAAAAAAAAGAGATTGTTCTTAAAATTCAAGTTTAGGAACATATGAACAATACTTTATTAAATATAACTCAATTAAAAATATTATTTCAAATATTTAGAAAACTTTTCCCTTTCAAGTGAATTCATTTTTGGTATGCAAACATTTGCTTTTTGTCTAATTTGTTTTTATAATTTTGTAGGATAAAATGTCTAAAATATGTGTATTCATATAAACACTTGGGCCATCTATAGTGTTTTAAGAGAGACAACCCAGCTTGGAAATAATGATCTTTAGCTCTAGTAAGTGGAAATTCCCAAAAGTTCTAAATTAGAATCACTTTTCTAAAGGGGAAAAAATGATAAATGATTTCAATAACTCAATCTGTTCTATGAAAGTTTCATGAGAAAAGGTAAATGTATGTTGGAAAGAAATTGTTTTCATAAGTTCCAAAGTGCATTGCCAACACATATTTTGAATGATTTTTTGTTTCATTTTTTATTTTTATAAAAACTTCTGGAGGAGTGCTACCAAAATAAACTGCAGAGTTCCAATAATATTTGTTACAATTTAAATATGCTAATGGTCACCATGATTGTTCCTTAAATCAGTTAGAGTTTGGCCCTAATTTCTTGTTTTCTCTTTATAGTAGAGGCCAGGTGCACAAAATTCGTGCATGGGTAGGGTCCCTAGGCCTGGCTGGTGATCAGGGCCGATCTGTAGGGTAACCGGCGACATGACTGGGGGCCCCTACTGTCACCAGTCTTGGCCTACCTGGTGCCACCCACTTGCTGGCCCTGCCCCCCACTGCCCTCTGTAGGGCAATCAGCAAGGTAATTGGGGCTCCTGCTGGCCAGCAACAGGCAGGGCGATCAGGGGGTCCGGCTGACACCTGCCTTGGCTGGCCTGGCACCACCTGCTCACTGGCCCTGCCCCCCACCTCTGCCACTGGTCACCTCCCTCTGTGGGGCAATCAGAGGACCCCCACTGGCACCCGCCTTGGCTGGCCTGGGGCCTGCCAGCTGGAGGCAGCTCCTGCACTGAGCATCTGCCCCCTGGTGGTCAGTGCCCATCATAGCAACCTGTCCTTCCACTGGTCATTCCACTGTTCAGTTGATTTGCATATTATGCTTTTATTATATAGGATCTTTCAGTAAAGAAACTTTTTATTTTAAAATTTATTTTTTCTAAATATGTTTTAGTTCCTTTAATTCTAGATTCTTCAATTTTTCTCTCTTGTATATTGGTCAGCTCATTTCAGCAGTAAGATTTATTTTTGCTATTTTCCTTTTTAAAAAAAACAAACAAACTTGTGTGATTATGGCATTCAACAGGAACTAAAATTGCATATTTTATCAAAAGAATTAGTGATGTGGTATTAGGGGAGGTGTGTTTAGCATAGAATAGTCTCCAAAGTAAGATCATTTTGAAATTCATTTTTTACCATGTTATTGAAGCTCCTATAATGTTATTTTAAATAGAAATATTTTATCTCCTATTTAAGCAAGTTTATCTTTTTAGTTTATTATAAAATAAAAGTAAACATACTAAGATAAAAATGTTAATAGAACTTTTATTTATTTATGTATTTAATCTTTATTGTTGAAAGTATTACAAATGTCTTCGTTTTCCCCCATTAACCTCCTCCACCCCACACCCACCCTCCCAGGCCTTCACCACACTATTGTCTGTGTCCATGGGTTATCCATATTTGCATATAAATTCTTTGGTTACTCTCCACCCTCCCTGTCCCCCCACTTCCCTCTGAAATACCTCAGTGTGTTGCATGCTTCAAGGTCTCTGTTTCTATTTTGTTTTCAGTTTATTTTGTTCATTAGATTCCACATATAAATGAGATCATGTGATACTCATCTTTCTCTCTCTGGCTTATTTCACTTAGCATAACACTCTCTGCTGTCTCAAAAGGTAAGAGAACCTTCTTTTTAACAACTGCACAGTATTTTACTCTGTATATGTACCACCTTTTTTTTTAACCTATTCATCTACTGATGAATACTTGGGCTGTTTTCATATCATAACTATTGCAAATAATGCTGCTAAAAATATAGGGGTGTATATATTTTTTGTGATTGGTGTTTCAGGTTTCTTAGGATGTATTTCCAGAAGTGAGATCACTGGATCAAATGGCAGTATCATTTTTAATTTTTTGAGGAAACTCCACATTGTTTTTCATAGTGATTGTACCACTCTGCATTCCTATCAACAGTGTTCCAGATTTTTTTTTTTCTGCACATCCTCACCAACATTGTTGTTTGTTGATTTATTGATGATAGCCATTCTGGCTGGTGTGAGGTGGTACCTCATTGTTGTTTTAATTTGCATCTCTCTGATTAGTGACACTGATCAGTTTTTCATATGTCTCATGGCCATTTGTATGTCCTCTTTGAGGGAAAACTTTTAGCCAGTGTAAAAAATGGACTAAAGAAGAAATCAATGCATGGTAATGATAAATACCAAATTCAAAATGGTGATTCTTGGCAGGAAGTAAATTGGTATAGTTGGGGAAGAGTCTAAAGGACCTTCAGTGAATTCAATAAAGTTTCTTCCATGGGTGTTTTTCATAGCATTGCATTTTGTATATATCCTGATATTGCATAACAAACTTCTTGTAAACACACATACCACAAATAGTCAGCATAATAGGTGATTTTGAGTTGCTCCAATTTTGTTGCATTCCTGTGGGTTACAGAAAACAAATCTAGGATAGTCTATGTGGCCTCCTATCTCCATGTGAGTATTGGGTGGAGCTGTCTAAAGGCAGCTAAATTCTAAAAGGCAAAGGATCTGTATGTGAGGTGGGAGGTTGGGAGTGCAGTTTCCAACACCAGAGAGGAACCATTCTCAGTCAGGAAAATGGAAACATAGAAGTAGAATTTACCAAGGTGTTAATGTACATATTTTTATATGACAAAATAAATACTTTCAGTTAGAGTATACATTTCAGGATATTGTTTCTTTTCTTAAAAATACATGTAAGAGTTTCATATATCCAGTCCTCAAACTTTCACCAGGCTTACTTTATTTTATAACTGGATCCTTGGACCCAGCCTATAGTTGAATAAGCTGGAGAAATGTCTACTTTCTTGGAGGAACTATTTCCTGGGTTATAATGGATACTTAAACCCTTCTACACTTCTCTAAATTATTAGAATTACTGGCTATTTGACAATCACTTCCCTCTATTTTTGTGTGCCTTTCTCTCCAGACACATCTTTCTAGGAGTCATGATCAATAACTCTTCCCCAACCCTTATCTCCAACATTCTGAAGTGGTTTCTCTATTGTTTTCACTACCACATATCAGTTTTTTATTGGTGGAAAGGATCTTAGAGAAACTGAACCATGACCTAGTCAACTCACCTTCCCCAGCCGACTCTCAGTGCCTAACAAAAAGGAAATGATGGTCTGCTACCATCATTCTTTTGGAAGTGTGCTGTAAACATCCCTCTCCAGCCTACACCACACAGAAATGCATGGGATATTAACTCTGGTCTGTGTCCTTTGGCACCAGGGGTTTCCACAGGCATTGAAGGTTGAGTTGCCAGTGGCTTCCCCCAGTGGGGCTGAATTACAGGGCAAAGAGTTGTCAGGAGGACCAATGTGTTAGGAGAGGGCCATGCCTATCCAGGAGTCATACCTGTGACATGAAAACTCTAGAAAGTTTCCTGCAAAGTGTTAATAAGAGTATGTTAGATGCAGGAATTTGTAGATCAGCGGTTTTCCTTTGAACAGATCTCCAGCCAGTAGTGAGATTGTTGAGTAAATTGGCAGCCTCTTTGCTGTTGTTTTCTCCTTTTGAAATTTAACCTCTTGGAAAAACAGCAGTCTGGGCTGTGATATGTCTCAACAGAGGCCACCAGAGAAGCCCACTTAAAATTGTTTTTTTGATCTGGAGTATGAATTCCCCTCTAGCAACATTTTTGCCTCCTTTTAAATCATTTTGACAGGGCCTCGTTGCTGGGTGCAATTTCTGTGCCCTTTGAAAAGGCGGGGGCAAAGGATTTAGGATGGGGCATCCGCTGTTGGCATTTCCTTCCACTCACATTGTAAAGGAAGTTTCTCAAATTTTCACCCCAAGGCCACCTTCTATAAGCCAGTTAACTGATGCTTAATTCCATGCTTCAGCATTTCACATGTCAGACTTCTTTATGTTGTTTTTAAAGCACATTCACACTTGGAATTAGCTGTGTTTGAATGAACACAGTACCAGATGTAATGGGCATAATGATTTAAGTCATTGCTGTAGTTAATACATTTAATGTATCACAACTTTATTACTTTTCCATTGCAACCAAAAACACACCATTTCCAACTGGGCTCAGAGGAAAAGTGTGCAGGGAAGGAATAGGCTTTGAAATGAAATGAAGTCACTTCTAGAATATTTAGATCTTGAATAGGTCTCTCCATGCAGTGTATAGAGCTCCGAATATAATGATATGATGAATCATGATATTTCTCTTGGATTAAAATGGACCCACATCTTTCTTTGCCACAAGTAACACACTACATAGCTAGCCAAAACCTACTTTTAGGGTTTTTCAGTCTCAAATGTCAGTTGGTATAATTCCACAGAAAGGAAATTCTGTTTGAGACAATCAACCATGTTGGTAAAACAGTGTTTTGTTTGGAAATATCACAGATTGCTACATCAAAGTACTTAATGAATGGGTATGTGTGTTTCTATAACATTATTTTTTTAAAGAACTAAAAGACAGGAAATACAAACTTGCACATTAAAGAGTCTGCCAGATGAAGAGCTCTGTACTTATTTATAAAGAAATTCTCTACAAAGAGTTTGCCAAAACCTAATTACAAATGAACATCACAACTTCTCGCAAACAAATTGGGAAATCCTGTGAATGGATGCCCAGTATTTTCATGTGCACTGCCAAGAAATCACTGCCCACTGGGCAGAGATAGGAAGAGAAATATATTGCAATGTCTATATATAAGCGTACCAGTATCCTTCTGTTCAGACCATGCCTTCATAGCCATGATAATCCCTCATTTGCAAAGCCTTTGATTAATTCCATAAATGGTGAGCAAATAGTAGTCCAGACAGTGGGGGCGGGGTGGTGGGGGTGATGGGTGGTGGTTGCAATTTCTAGTTTTCTCATGGAAAAACAAATCTTGGTGTCTCTTTTCCAAAGGCATGGAAATATAGATTTTATTTTTCTTTTAAATCTAGAATCAGTTCACTTTCATTTGGGCCTACAGCAGCTAGAAAATCCCGACTATTAGAAGAATAATTTGATGGGCTTTTTTTTTTAAGTCAATACTTAATGAAACAAAAATTAGTAAAATATCTTTAAAGCTATATTTTCATTATTCATGCCCTCAACATAAGGAATATCATTTCCTGGGTATGAGAAATGGCTCACCTATCTGCATTTCAATTGATGGCCTGGGAAACAGAAGCATGGCGAAATGAGACTTTTAATAACACTGTCAAAAGTAGGCGTCCATTGTACAGAAACATATCTGGGGCAGGAAACATAGCCTATTTACTTAGTCCCTCCTCCAGTTCCTCATCGACTGAGACCTTTGAGGTCACCTGTTTCCCCATGCATCACCTAGGTCTTGCTGTCTCTCATGGAGCCATTAAAATATTGGGCTGAAACCTTTCTAGTTGTCTCTACCTTCCTTTGTTAGGGGAATCTTCCTGGAAAATGTGCTGTCAGCATGTGCACACCTCTCATACCCTCTCCCCACCCCCACATCCTGTTTGCTCTGGGGAAATTCAGTAACTGCCTGGCCATGTGCTGTTTCTTTTCTATGAAGATCAATCAGAGGTATCAGAGGCATGTTGTTGTTTTTTTACACTGGGTGCTTGCCTTGTGATAGGTAGTATGCTACTGCTTTAAACATTGTGGTAATTTTAAGATTTTGGATTTCTATGAGCAAGGTAATAGCAAGGAGTTCAGAAAAATAATTTCAAATTATTTAGCTAGCAAATGGCATATATATATATATATATATATATATATATATATATATATATATTGATTTCACAGAGGAAAGGAGAGGGAGAGGGAGAGATAGAAACATCAATGATGAGAAATAATCATTGATTGGTTCCTCCTGAACGATCCCCCTCCTGGGGATCGAGCCCACAACCCAGGTGTGGTCCCTTGACTGGAATCAAACCCGGGACCCTTCAGTCCGCAGGCCAACACTCTATTCACTGAGCCAAACCAGCTAGGGTGACAGGTCTATATTTTGAACATAATTCTGTCTTACTCTAAATCTTGTGTTCTTTATGACTATATTCTAATCATTCCCTTATGTCAATAATAAGACAAAGTATCTCTGCTTGAGTCAAAAGACAAAATTAATAATTCTACTTACAAGATAACCTTATCCATAGAACCAACTTAGTATTTATTCTCAAAATGTCTCTCATAACATTCTTTATAACCTGTCATGCTATTTCAGTGGCATATACTTCCACTGTTTTACCCATAATCTAACCCAGAGCCAACAAATATAAGGCATGTTGCAACCACCTTGCTTATGTCAGGCACCACTAATAGAAACAACACTCTTCTCATTGAGACTGATCTCAGCTTCAGATCCCCCATCATAGTGCTCCAGGCAAACAATATCAATCATCTGAATCTACATTTAAGAAAAAATATATTTGCCGAAACCGGTTTGGCTCAGTGGTAGAGCGTTGGTCTGCGGACTGAGGGGTCCCGGGTTCGATTCCGGTCAAGGGCATGTACATTGGTTGCGGGCACATCCCCGGTGGGGGGTGTGCAGGAGGCGACTGGTCAATTTTTCTCTCTCATCGATGTTTCTAGCTCTCTATCTCTCTCCCTTCCTCTCTGTAAAATATCAATAAAATATTTTTTAAAAAAGAAAAAATATATTTGCCAGAGAAGATTAATCTCATCCTGTGTATCATTATCAGAAAAGGATCCTTAAAATATTTCTCTTTATTTCACTCTCTCAAAATTAGTCAGTACTTCAAAATCGCCTACTACCTAACATCAGATCTCTAAGAACTTTCTAACATTTTTTACTCAGACTTTTCCCTCCTCTCTTTAATATTCCACATATATTTTACTTCTCATGTCCTGAATTTTGCATTCTCCTACCATTTGTGTGCTTGCTGTCTATCTGAGAATATTGCTTTGTTCTTTTACAATAATAAAATTACACCAATCAGTTTTAAGGTAACTTTCCAACTATTTCAAAACTAACACTGACATATTTGGAACAAACACACATGGCTTTCAACTCCAGTGTCCTAGAGGTAACCAGCTAACTGTGGACAGGCAATGTATTTTACTGAGTGAATGCAGAGCTAGTTATTCCAAAGGGTTGCTTAAGGGGATGGAGAAGATAAATTCTTCTCATTTATATTTATAACCTATCTTTTTACTTGACTCTGATTATACACAGCTTTCAGGGGATGATTATCTTTTCAAGATTATCCTTTTCATAGGGTATTATAATGAAAACATATAAAGTACTCAATAAATATTTGCTGATTAAACTCATATGGTAAAGTGAAATGAAGAGACTAGAAATCCATAGGAGGGAAACACTTCAAAGATTCACAACTTCATACAATATACCAGAACTTGAACTGGGACAGATAATCAAACATAAAAAACGTTTGAAAACTGAGGGTATGGTTCCTGCACTACAATTTTGGAAACATTATAGATATGATGCAGTGTCTAAAGCACAAAACAAATTGATGATAATTGGGTTGATTGTTAAGTAAATAAAGACCACAAGAATTTACATTGAGCAATTGAAATAATATTCTAGATTTCAAAGATTTAAAAAAATTGTTTCCATTATCCTAGCTATTGATATGTTATTCTGTCATTCCCAGCTTAACAAAAGAGAAATGGAAAGGCTGGGAGATTTGACCAATGTCGCAGAGCAAGTGATCTAAACATAGCTAACCAACCACAGGGTGCCCAAAATGTTCTAAGTCAAAAGATTTAATAGCTTTTACCAAAAATAACTACTTCAGTCCAAGAAAGAAGGATAATTGCTACTTCCACAGACAACATGAGAAACCAGCATCGTTTCAGCCCACAAAGCAACATGAAATGACCACCCACACACCCCATCACATACTTATCTCCTCCAGCTGCAAGACCCTCTTCTGTTTCTCTTCCCATTGACCTAGAAAGAAGAACTAATGAATAAACAAAGTCTAAAACAGATGTAAAGGCAGTATGCATAAAAACTGCCACTGTGCTTTAATTCCATCTCCAGTCAGCTATTCACTTTGCCCACAGGCACTTCGGTCAGGGAGCCAAGACAGCTCTTTGCAGAGACTGTGGTGGCGCCACATCGGCCAGTGCAAATACCTGGATGTGCAGGATGGAAAACGTCAGCCAGGACTCAAAAAGCCCTGTTAGGCCACAGGCAACCTTTGGCTAGTGCTCATCAGATTCCTTCTTGTTTGTCTGGACAACAAGCTATTGGTGATTTCTGACGGCAATCCTTACTGACCAGATGTGTGCTGTGTCAGATGCCCACTCTCAAAGATTGGTCTGGCAGGAAAACTTAAGATTCATCTATTACTGATACATTTCTTTAAAGCAAAGGTCTAAAAAAGAAAGCCCGTAGGCCAAATTCAGCCTTCAGGTGGATTTTGTGTGGGTTACATAGCCATGTATTTATTCACTTAAAAAAAAAGTGAATGTATTTAGATGGGGCTTTTTACCAAATTCTATGGTGTAACTACTCTTTCAGTGTCTGATTTGAAACCTCCATCATGACCTTCACAAACAGAATTGGGAGAAAATGTACAGTAGTGCACCATTATATAGTGTTTCCATGCACAATAATACATGTAATAAATGAAAGTGCATATATAATGGTAAAACATAGCAGAATAATTAGAAAGTGATTAGGGTACTTATGACCTTTGTTAAATTTAATTTATTTAATTGTAACTTTTTATAACTTACAATTTCACAATGGCTTTATTTAATAAACAGTCCTCGGAATTCCTGAAAATGTAACGTGTGTTTCATGCAAGTCAGTGTGAGCCAACAGCAGCTGTCATGACCACATGGCCAGAGCCACAATGATTCAGGCTCTGAAGGTTGAACTTGAATCCCAGCTTCTACATGTATTAGTTGTGTGAACTTGAACAAGCTACTTAACTACCCAGAACCTTGATTTTCTCAGGTGGAAAAACAAATTAGCGATGCCTATTCTGTGAGGCTATAGTGAGGAGTAAATAAAACACTATATGTAAAGGACTTAGCACTATGTTTGGCATGTAATAATCACTCAGTAAATAATGACAATATATTTATTTAAAGTCTAGGTAGGAATTACTTGATTAGATTCACTTTGCTCCCACCTTGAAAACTTTCCTGCAGTGTGTCAGATAAGAAATTTTATGAATAAAGGAGGGAAAGAACCAGAGAGACCAGAAAAGATTAGAGAGGAGGGTGACAAGAGGGCACTGAGAAAGAGAGAGAACAAAAGAGCATCAAAAGGCACAGAATTTAGAATGAGAGAAAGTAGCTCAAAAAATAAAAACTGATTTTCCTAGGTCAAGCCATAGCTCTACTTTTCACTGGAGATTCATTCTCAGTTTTTTACAAAGGCTGTATAATCTCTGCATAAATGATAAACATCATTGCCTAGAATGGCAAATTCAAACAAATCCATCCTATCCATTTGGCCCAGATAATTTGATCAATAGTGTTCATGTGATCCACCCAATTAGGTGTTCTCATCTTGAAATTTGTAATTTATACCCAGAGACTGAAGTGAGTCAGTGTTGGGGGCCATCATCTTGGGCAGCTCATATCGGCCATGAGAAAATGAAGACAGGAAACTAATCTGCTGAGATGGAGAAAAGCAAAGTATCAACGTATAAAAATGGAGATGGCTTGTCCCGATATGGAGAAAAGGAGAGAAGAGACAAGGGATAACTTTGCAGTTCTTAAGAAGTCTGGCTGTATCCCTTAAGCTCGGCTTTGATGAGATAAAGCACTTTCTTTATAATACATTTTCTTTATCCAAATAAGCTTCAGTGGGTATCTATCTACTCCTGACAACCAAGCCATTCCTGACCAGATAATCTTGGCCAGTTTTAAAATTCTATGATAATATACAAAGTCACATTAGTCTACAGCTTGAAGAGATCAGGTTCCAGCCCCCTTGGTTAATGGCCAATGGACTCAGTGTAGCCCAGAGAAATTAAATGACTTGCATCAAGTCACATGCTTAACAAGTAACAGAGCTTATGCTAAGACTCCATTCAGCTGGGTCCCAGGTGGTGAAATGATAGTGGTACACTTGCAGTTTTGGGGTGACAGCACATTCAAAATCCCCTGAGAGTGGTGTTACTCTCATATCTCAGTTTCTCTCTGTCTGGTGTCTCGTTTTAGACATAACATCAGATAGAACAGAGCAGAAGCAGGAAGTTGGTCTATCAAGAGGTTGGTGAAAACATGGCCTTTGCAGTTGGCTTGACCCACATTCACTTGCTGACTCTTGCCCTGACAAGCTGTGTAATTATGGGAAAGAGGCATGGCCTATCTAGGCTCCAGTTTCTTCTCTGACAGATGGAGATATAGAAAATAATTTAGTTTTCAAAGTTGTTGGAAGATTAAATAAAATAACACACAAATGTATGAAATGTTCCTCCTGCCATGGACTAAATAAACATTTACTAAGTGTTAAACTTGTTCTTAATCTTAGTATTTCAGTAATAATTGGTCAAGTAGAAATCAGAAGCCAAATCCAGTGGTTTATGTGTATTTTCACCTTAGGATGCAATGATTTCTTTCCTTGATATAATGATGTACGTTTATATAATCACAAATCATTTATTCAAAAATAGATATTTACTAAAGGATGAGAAAATAGTTGTGTTTTAATGTGTTTTGAAAATAGAAACTTTTATTCTAGGCCATTTAAAATGTGGCACCAAATGTAATAGACCATGGATGTTAATAGTCAGCATTAAAAGTTGGCGATACCTTTCCCAGAGCTTCTATGAGGCAGAGCTAACAATAATCACTAACCCTGCAGCTCAGACAAGAAATACTCTGTAAACACAGCTACACTCCATTAATGCAGAAGAGCCAAACTGTTTTCAGCTAGATGGAATGTATAATGCAATGTAATTAAACAAGTAGAGATGGATCAGCCTAGCAACTTTAAAGGACATCATTACAGCTTTAAAATTTTCATGATGCAGTGTTTATGGGCAAGGTCATGGTTACCTAAAGCAGCACTTCTCAAGCTTTTATGGCATAAGAATCAAGATGATAAAGTTAAAAGAGTACATTTTTCTGAAAACCACCCCTAAACATTCACATTTGGTGATTCTGTAGTGCTGACCAATTATTTGTACATCTAATTAAGCTCTCTGGGTAATCATATATTCCATGTGATTCTGACAGAACTTACTCTGAGAAACATTGATCTAGAGTCTCAGGTGGAATAACCTTTTAGATGGGAAGGAAGACAAAGTTCCACAGAGAAAACCCTTATTAATAGGCTTAGAATGGAGGGAAATATAATCTTTCAAAAAGGAAAACAACTCAAGTTACTCAAGTCATCAATTAGCTGTACCTTGACTCTCACTGAACCTGAGATGGTGGATTCGGTAGAAACAGCGGGTGTTTCTGTGAACTCTGCCTCAAGGAAATCCAAAGGCCCATGTGGAAGAGCAGAAGTATAAAGGAACCTCGGGTTCAAGGAATCATCAAAAGACAAGAGAGGTCATTTTTCAATAATATACATATATAAATATTGAGCACATACCAGGTATTTCTGGAGTACTGACTATCAAGTAGTTATTTTGAAATATCTCAAAAACTAAGGTATTCTAATTTTGAATAATAATATACTTCATCTGATATGCTGTTGTTGCACCTACACAGGCAAAGGAAGCAGCAGCAGAGCTTTCCACAAAAGCCACTGGACTGGCATTTAGGACATTAAAATTCTTATCTCTGATTCCAGCTCACTCTACAATTCTGAGCAAGTCATTTCACTTCTCTGAATCTCAGTGAGGTCTTGATATCTCAAAAGTTCCTTTCTATCCCAATGATCTGTGACCAAGTATTTACTATGTACCAGGGACTGTTTAAAGCACGTGGGCAAATGGGTAAATGGGGGATAAATGGTGACAGAGACTGGACTGGATGGTGAAACACTATACCATATACAAATGATGTATTATAGAATTGTATACCTGAAACCTATAAATCTTGTTAAATGATGTAATTCAAATAGACTCAACAAAATAATGAACAAACTTGAAAAAAATTGTGAACCTATTTAATCTTCACAATCTTCCTATGAGTAAGTATTCATACTCCAATTAACCTCATTTTATAGATAAGCCTACTGGAGCACAAAGACATTATGTAACTTGCCTAAGGTCACTGTGCTGAATTATTTGATGCGTTAACTTGGTGGGTCACAATATCTAGATATTTGGTTCAATATTATTCTGAATGTTTTTGTGAGGGTGTGTTTGGATGTGATTTACATGTATATTGGTGGACTCTGAAGAAAGCAAATTACCCTCCAAAATGTGGGTGGGCATCCTTCAAATAGTTGAAGTCCTAAATGGAACAAAAGCTGATCTTCCATAAGTTCTAGCCTTCCAGAAGACCACCTTCAAACATCATCTGCAACATAACCTCTTTCTGACTTGCCAGCAGACTGTCATTGAACTTGACCTGCAACACTTTCTTGAGTCTCCAATCTGCCAGCTTCTCTTATCAGAGTTTGGATTTACCAATCCTTCAAAACTGTGTGAGCTAATACTTTAAAATAAATATCTTATACTTGCCTGGCATGGAAGATACCATGATCACGAAGGTGGTATTTCCAGGGCGAGGCTTAGCCATTATACTCTGGATTACTCCTGTGATTTCTCCAAATGTGGAAACTTGACTGCATAGTTTGTTGTAGTGGCAGAGTACATTCATATCACCCCTCCCCCCAAAAAATGTCTCCTTAAACACACACACACACACACACACACACACACACACACACACACATATCCATGACATCCATCCTATTTGCTCTGCTTATCTGGGAAATTCTGACAAGTGAAATCACACACTAGACAATGACTACTTTTACTACTAGCAGTAGTACTACTAGTGGTATAGCCATGCATTGGAAGATGACAAAGATTTTATTATGCCAGAGGTTGGCAAGACTAGTGAAAAGAATTTGCTCTTAATGGTTTTACTCTGCAATATACACTGATCATTTCATTCGACTGAGCATAATAAACTCATGAAACATGAAGCTCCAAGAAGTAATACTAAAGAACTTAGTATGGTACATGTTTGATAATAGAAAATTATGTATTTGAGGCACACCCCTAATCTTTCAGAGTTGATTTTAGCAAGTAACAGCCATCTTACAAAAGTCCCTTATTGACAGAGATAAAATAATAACAATAATCATCATAATCATAATCATAATTCTGGACATAAGATAGTCTGACTTACTGTGGTAATATTTTTATCTTTTGGCCTTGCTTTCTGCTCAGTAGACACTTTTCTGGAAGTTTATTGGAATACTTGTGAATAGTAGGTACACTTAAAACTATCACTTTAATATTTCATCCTATTTTATTTCAATTCATTTACTTTATAATAGATCCTTATGCTTCCTTGGTAAAGTGTGCTTATTGTCGGTAGGTTTCTTTCAAGGCCCTAATTCAATTCATGATCCTAGAGAAATGGCTTCAAACTAGCCCAAGAATAGCATCATTAACTAATCACTCATCACCAGTGATCCAAATATCTAGTATGGAGAGAGAAAGGCGTGCATACCCTGCATCTTCTTTTCACTAGAAGCTAGTTTTGGATTCCTGCTGAGATATCAACAAAGGTTTTAGATACTCAAGAGAAGCTCCTTCTTTCAGATGTGCTTGGTAATGAGGCCAGTGAGGCTTCAATGGTGGAAGTCAGCCATCTGTCTCCACTATTGATGTCTGGTTCCAACACCTGAGGGCTGATAGCTCAGGAAAGATGGGGATCTCTAAATGAAAATGATAGTTCATAGGACTCTTTCTGACTTTTATACATGGTTTAAATATTGTCTATCATTTCTGAACCCAAATTATCAACTCTGAAACTTATGCCACAATGGAGGAAGTAGAGGAGGAACCATGAGTTGTTCTGTTTCAGACAGAAATGGAGCCATTGCAGCCAGACTGTGCAAGAGAGAGGGGTTTGGAACATTTGGTTAGTTTCCTTCCTCTCAAATGTCTAGACATCCAAAGAGACTGTGCAGACTTGCCTTTGACTGTTCCCGTTAAAGGTCTCTCTTCACATAAAATGTCACTGGTTATATGGGTTTGTTTGTATTATCTTTGAACTTGATGTATATTATCCTATTTTTGTCAACATCCATTCCCATTTTCTATAAGCTTTGAACTATCCCAGATGTTGAGCAAATGTGAATGTTTTAGAATGTGACCGGCCTCTGTAATCTAGTTGCACAATCACTACTCTCCCTCTCCAAATTATGTGTAACTGTCAATTTTAAGTGTGCATTGTCTGGGACTTTCATATGTTGTACTTTAAGACAGACTCAAACCATGTAAAAATGTAACCTTAACTGACTACTATCGGTGTCCAAACTGTTTAAAAGGTTAATGGACTCTCAGGTCTGCATGATTATCTGCTGTTCACAATCACTCTGTACTCAAAACTGCATGTTCCCAATGCAAATCATTTAGTTGCCTGTCAAGGCCTTTCTCTCTAGGCTTCCAGTATGTTCTGTACAGAGCCTTAAATATGTCATTATGAATATTAAATATGCAAATCAAAATCATCTGATGCTTATTTTTCCTTAGCACTGCAGTGTGACTAACTTCCATGCATCCAAATTCTGCAGACACAATGTCCTGCTTGATAAAACTGTGTGTGATAAAATTACAACCTAACCTGACAGTACAATGCAGACACGGGCATAATAAAAATGCATGGCCCACCTGCCTTTTACTGAAATTTATATCATCTTTCCTATCCTCAATTTTTGGCAGTAGTTCTATTATTATTATTAGGTGGGGGGGCAGCTACACAAAGAGAGCAAAAAGAACAAAGCTAATACAAAGAACCATTTGCAACACAGTTTTGTGTATTATTTATGAGTTATAGGAACAGGCTGTGTTAACAGACCAAGGAAAGAATATTAAAAAAAGATAAATCAGATAACTTTAGAATACATAGGGTGGGCCTGCAGAAAATACATTTGCTTTTGTCCAAAAACAGATCAATATCCTCCCTTTAAAAGAAGCTTTCTAACATCAATGGCTCTGTCTTACCGCTAGCATTTTAATTGATTTTCCTCCATTCTTTTTTGGGGGTCTTTTTAACGAGCAGTTTTGTGTAGCCAGTTTGCCATGTAATTGATCTAATTCCATTGATAAAAAAGGTTGAAAATAAACAAAGTCCAAAAAATCCAGGTTAAGCTATTAAATCATTGATTAACCAAATAAAAACCACATCATATTTATGGTTTAACCACTTGTATAAGGTATGTATCAGTATTTCTTTATAGGAGCTGAAAAACTTGATTAATGAAAGCTGACCTCTGTGGGGGAAAGGAAAAAAACTAGTTGTTCCATGTGTCATAGAAAGGCTTGACTGGAGACTGGGCAGATGATAATTCTTTCCTTTATGGAGGAAAATTAAATTTATTTCCACAGCTCTTAGACTGATCTAAAAGCGAAATGAATTCCTTTTGTCTTCAGGATTTTTCTCAATTTGAGACCATCTGCATCAGGGTGGACTCATGACTGGTGAAATGGGCCGTCAGTCCAGTAAACTCGGGGACACTGGACTCTGAGCAAGACCCCGCTGGCCTAAACACACCATTATTAACAATGCAATGGGTCTTTAAATCTTTTGAGTCTTTAAAAGCTGTAACCATTTAAAGTTGTAGCTTGATCAAAGCCTTGTGCATAAGAAAAAGAGTGCTAAAAAAAGAAAATCTTTTGGGAAATATAATTTTTGCCTTGAGCTAGATCTGAAACACTAACTTCTCATAATCCTCTTGGAGCTTTGGAAAGTGCTAACTATGTTTTCTGCTTAGATATAGAAAGATGGTCAGTTGCTTTTTATTTCTCCATCCCACTCTTGGAAACAGGATATATTGAGAATATAAGCCAATTGTACTCTGGCCAATGCTCAGCAAGAAGATGGACATGGAGCATCTAAATCTCTTCACTGTCCTTCACCGGTTTGTTGAATATGGACATGTGAAGCTGAGAGTAGGTGGTGAATATGAGTATATTTGGGACAGCAGAAAAGTGTCCATTGCTGAAAAAGGGATGGTTGATATTGCTCCTAGGAATTTTCTTATTACAAAACACTGAGATGAGAGAGAGCTGGTAATAGTGAATGGAGAATGTGTCTGGGGATATGGAAGACAGGACTACTCAAGACTTGAAGAATGGATTAGATATACAAGCCCTTCTACTACCAGTATTGCCAAACAATGTACTTCATGCTGAGAGTAAAAAGACAAGTGGGTTCTTATGCCTTAAATAATGACGATATAGTCAGAGAGATTTATATTTAAATAGATAACTTTGTAAACAAATATAATACATGCATTAATATTTGGACTATGTACAGAATATGGAAGTAATACAGAGATAGGAGTGATTCATTGTACTGAAGACAAGTTCAGGTTTTCTGTACATTACGTTGAGATAGAATGTTTATTCAAAATGGACTATGGGCAAGAGATCTTAACAGTAGAGTACTTTGTAGCTTTTATCTGGACACTAATGCCGTCGTTTTCAAAGAGACACAATGTTGGGGTGTTTGAGTGTGTGTGTGTGTGTGTGTGTGTGTGTGTGTGTGTGTTAAGTGAAGAGGGTGATGAAACAAAAGTGTTTTTTTTTTTCCTCTCTGCTTCCCATCCTTTGTAATTAAATAAATTGTTCTTAAGGATCTTTGTTATTATTTCCATTTGTGGGCAAAATTTGACTTTTACAGGCTTATTCTGATAACTAAACCAGAGTAAGTGAAATGGAAGCCATATAGATCATAACTAAGATATGTAATACATTTGCACAAAGCATATAATTTATTCTTTAAATCCATAAGAAAAATTTCATATGCAAGAGAGTCATTTTTTCCTGACCTCACCTGAGAAGAAATTGGATCGAAAGAAATTCTGAGGACATGGAAGAAATCAGCCAGTTTATAAAAGGTATTTGGAAAATCATTTGCTACTTGTTCATTCTGACACAACCCAAACACCAGAAGCATTAGCAGAAGCAAATGAAAATAAGGAACAAAAACACCAAAAAAATAAACAGAAATTTCTCTTAAGAGGGAATGCAGTATTAAGTATAACCCTCAAAGAGGAAGGAAGGGAAACAGAACAGCACTAATGAAAGGAACTTTCTGCGATGATGGGGATGTTCTACATGAGTGCAATGCAATATAGTAGACATTAGCCACGTGTAGCTACTGAGAACTTGAAATGTTCCTAAACATCCTAAGCTTTAGTGTGACTAAAGAATCAGATGTTTATATTTTCTTTAATTTTAGCTAACTTAAACAATTACATGTGGCTGGTAACTTCTATCTTAGCCCAAATCTCAAAAATAGCATTATGGATCAGGAGTTCTGCTTCAAAATTAATTCATTAGTTAATGAATTAATTTTCATTAACTATCTCCCCTGTATCCCTATTTTCTTATATTTAAGATGGTTTTAACAATTAATAACCTTAAAGAAAGATGCAATGACATAATATAATCTCAGGTGGGTTTCTTATGTTAGGTCTTATTAATAAACTAGAGGCCTGGTGCATGAAATTCGTGCACTTGGAGGGGGGGTTCCCTCAGCGTGGCCTATGCCCTCTCAAAGTCAGGAAGCCCTCAGGGGATGTCCAACTGATGGCTTAGGCCTGCTTCCCATGAAGGCTTAGGCCCGCTCACCTTGGGGAGCTGTCAGTCAAACATCCTTAGCACTGTCACGGAGGAGGGAGAGGCTCCCATCATGCTGCTGCACTTGCCAGCCATGAGCCAGGGTTCTGGCCGAGCAGTGTTCTTCCTGTGGAAGTGCACTGACCACCAGGGGGAAGCTCATAGTGACCAGTTGTTCCACCATTCAGTTGATTTGCATATTAGCCTTTTATTATATAGGATTTTCTAGTTTGAGAGATAAGAGATTTGGAGATGAATTTGGATTTTTTAATAGAATTTTTTCAAGTAAAATAATTGTATAAATAATTATTAAAAGGCCTCTGCTCATAAATCTTGAAAGATGATAGATTTTAATAAGATTTCAACTAAATGTGATGGAAAAATAATTGAGAGAGCAATAAACTCTGATGGGGAGAGGGTTGGGATATGGTGGATTTGGGCTGAGTGTGATAGAGAGAGGAAGGAAGGCCCTCCCAAACAGAGGAACCCACCATTAACAAAGGCAGAGAGGTGGAAAAGGCTGGGACCTTCAGGGCTGCTGTATTTGTATGGCCTGGCTCTAGTGTAGTGCATTGTGGTTGAGACTGACAAGAAAGGTAGATTGATCTGATTCTCTTAATAACTAAAATGACTACTCGGGCTTTCTATTGTGATTGCGTAGGAAATGGAGTGAAACTAGAGGTATGTGGTAAATGAGAAACGAAATCAGATCTGTGATTTAGAAAAAAATACCTCTAGTGTCAGTGTTACTGAACTTGTAGAAAGGTGTGGAGTGATGAAGACCAGTTAGAAGGATAAAAGAAGTGGCCAAGAGGTGGATATAGCAAAAGGTGAAGAGTAACAAAATCCTAATAAAGAACTAATTAAAAGGGGGATGAATATGGTTCAACAGAATCCACAAAATTTGGTAACCTAAGATACTAGTATGCGCATGTTTAGGGAAAGAGAGAAAAAGGTTCCCATGAAGCTTTAAGTTTGGGTGGCTGAGTGATAATATTCATCAAGCTAGGGAAGGACGACAAGACCAGGCTTGTTGATTGTGAGGTATTAGCTTGGCATTCACTTAAAGATGACAAAACAAATACAGAGATGAATTAAAAGTCTTCAGATGGATATTAGGCCAGCACCTCAAAATCAACATGCCCAAACATGAGCAAGTATTTAGTGGATACCCAACTAGGTACTGGAAATGCAAGTCTTGAGCTCAACAGAGAGGTCATGAATAGGAGACATTATTCATCTGAATAAAAATGATAGTGAAAGTCATAAAAGTATGAGCCTATTAAGAAGGCAACATTGTGTAGCTCACAAAGGAGAAGGGCAGGATAAGGGAGGATAAATGCTCATACTTGGGATATGTGTCAGCAAGGAAGACAGGAAATAAAAACAAAGAATTTGGGGGAGGACTCAGGAGGAAAATGACCAAATTAAGAGAAGAATAGCTTTCATATAACTGGAGTCTGCACATTCAATAAAAGAAAAATACCAAAACCAGTCATTAATTACTTTCTCTAGATTATTTTCCAACCCATGTAGGCTTTAAGGGTGGAAAAGTTGTGGCATCTTCATGTAATATGGTCTGAAAGGAAGACCAATATCTCAGGATTGGTAGGGTTTAAGAGGCTGTGGACACACAAAGGAAGCATTGCCTATGTTTGTTATGCATTACTACAAATTGAAGGGAAGAATGAGTGCAACCAGAATTATATAACCGAGGCTTGATATGAGTCCATGACAGTTATCAGCAGTAAGGGATACTCCAAGATCAGCTGTTTCTTTCTATCAAGTCTCTGAACAAGTAAATTCAACTCCCTGAATCTTCAGTGTCCTCTCATCTAACAGAGGTATAATTCATGGCATTCATAAGATAGTTGTAAGGATTAAAAGATACAATGCACCTGGCATGACTGGGGTTTGATAAAGGTTAGTACTCTTCCATTATTTCTCTTCTTCGTAGTTTGGTCTCAGGCATGAGTGGGTTATTAGTGTTATCCTTCATGTGTCAGTTGAATACATCATCTTACTCAGTGTATTTGGAAGAGATTTCAAGCCCCTGAAAAGGACAATTTCATCTCATCCAAAGATAACTTGTCACAGCGTTTGCACCCTTAAATCACATTGATTCCCTAGAAATCAAAACTCTTTGGGTTACTATTTCTACATTCAATTTGAGCTTATTGTTTCTGGCATTTAAAATATAAAATTTAAAAAGATAAGAAAATATAAAAAGATAAATAATTATCCATATCAGAAAACTTTGAAATTAATCCATCTATATATTCATAGAATAGAGGGGTTATTGGTTATTGTTTTTTAGGAGAATAGGACAGGATGAGGTCAAAGAACAGAATTGAGAAGAATTTCAATATTTTGCCTGAATGATCATGCAGTCTGGATAATTCAATAAGAAAAAAATATAGAATATATGGGTAAACTAAGTCAATCCATGTTTGGTGATTAGGAGAGAATTATGGGTTGTGTTGATATGTCAGTATGTTGCAAAGCCCTCCACTAAATGGTAAAGAATATTTTGTAAATGTATGTTCATAGCTTATAGAGGAAATTTGTGCTTCTCTATGAGTGAACACATTAAAAATATGTGCTTAACTTCAGAAAATTGGGAAATAAATGGACCTAAAATGAGAAGTATTAATTGGATGATTCATATAACCATTCATAAAACAAAGTATTCATTGAGCCATACTATGTTCCATGTTGTTTATCAGGAGCTGTACTAAAGTGTGGATTAGATAAACAGGTTCCTTTGTCTCACAGAGTGTACAGTCTAGTAGGAAAGATAGAAATTGTACAAATAATTATAAGTATGATAAGTTTGAGAAAGATATTACAGAATACACAAGTAGGGTCTCTCCATCAGGGGGTATAATAGCAATAATAATAATAATAATAATAATAATAATAATAATATACACTTCTCCAGTGCTTACTATGGACCAGACTGGGCTCCATCCCCAATAGAGACATGAAGAAGGCAGTTGATCAATGATTTTCTCTCATCGTTGATGTGTCTATCTCGCCCTCCCTCTCTGAAATCAATAAAAATGTATATTTTTAAAAAGCACTTTACATATGTAATTATATTTAATCTACTTTTCAGCCCTATGATTTGGGTGCTGTTATTACCTCCATTTAACAGAGGAATAAAACTGAGTCAAAGAAAGTTTCATTCATTTGCCCAAGCTCACATGGTCAGTACATGGTGAAGGCAGGATTTTAATTCAGGATGTGCATAATGTTCAAAAAACCTATGAACTTAATAACTGCAAATTAAAAAACACACAGATATGTCTAAGGAATCTAAAACATTGATTTGTTTCATTTTGTGTATTTTAGAACAGGAAAGGCACAGAAAAATATACTTTTTAATTAATCCTGATATATGATAACTGACCAACTACCTTGAAAACTACAAATAAAATATTTTTTGACCTGTGCTTCTTAGACTGGATCTAGTTTTAGTGTCTGTCTCCAAAGGCAGCCTGCTCATCAAGCTAGTGCTTGCTCCTTTACAAGTCGCTTGTCCTGTGTTTGTTCTCATGGGAACAAGAAGAGCAACAACAGAGGCCGTTGCTCAGAACACAAAAGGGAAGATAAGCCTGGAAGATAGACTGTGAACCTATCAGCCTTTTCACAGCCTTTCCCACACTTACCAGTGTCATGGAGGTGATGCAACCTGAGGCCCAAGCATGATATCAATGCCCAACTGATGCTTCTCGCATTAACACCCACCCTTCCACCCTTCCGGAGGAGGCGGTGCAGCAGGTGCTCTGGGTGCTCAAGTCACATCCCTGGACCCAGCTCTGACTCCAGAGCAGTTGTGTGGGCAACTTGGTGCAGGATCTTTGTTCTTCTGCCTCAGGGCTTCCTTATAAGTCAGCACAACAAGGGGTGGGAGCAGGCAGAGCTCTTAGGGGCAATGTTCGACCTATTAGAAATGGGAATGCAAAGTTTTTAAAATCTGCACAGGTAAGCAACCAACGATGAAGGATATTTAAAAACAAAAGATCTCCCAAAAATTGGATGGTGTAGAAAAAAATAAACAAGAAATAGAACAATACATATTCTGTCATTACTCATAGGAGGGAATGAACAGAGGCTTTCAAAAAGAATGTAGGATTAAGATCATTGTGTAAGGCTACATAATGGCAATCAAACATAAAAAACATAAAAACCTTTCAAATTTTATGAATAAATACATACACACAGCAACATAAATACATATCTTATAGAAAAACATACAAAGAATAAAAACAGAGACAATGACACAAAATGTTTCACATATCTAAGAGCAAATATTTTCATATTAGTAGATGTATTAATGGATAGATTTGATTATTAAAGAGAAAAACATTATATTACAAGCTAAATTCAATATTATGCTTTATATAATAGATACTTTAAAGAACTCATATTGAAAATTAAAAATAAAAATATGCATATTAGGTAAACAAGCAGGGGTTACAGTCTTAGAGTGAATTGAGGACAAATGCATTAGATGAGAAAATTACAGGCAACAAATAAAGGATAAAACATAAATATATTGATCAGCTATTAATATCCACATCCTAAATAATCTAGCATTAGTATATAAATAGTAATTATAGCTTAATAATGATAAAGAAAATAGTATAGGAACTGAAAGAAAAAATAGGAAGAATTATGGGAGGAGGAACAGACTGTGATTTATAATTATTCTATCTTGATCAAGTTAAAAAAAAATTACCGGCTGAAACCGGTTTGGCTCAGTGAACAGAGAGTTTGCCTGCAGACTGTAAGGTCCCAGGTTCGATTCTGGTTAAGGGCATGTACCTTGGTTGTGGGCACATCCCCAGTAGGCAGTGTGCAAGAGGCAGCTGATTAATGATCCTCTCTCATAGAAGTTTCTAACTCTCTATCCATCTCTCTTCCTCTCTGTAAAAAATCAATAAAATATATATATTTTAAAAAGAAAATCTTTAAAAAATTAACAATGTCAGAGACCCAAATAACATAATTAATAAGATAACTCTGCTTGATTTTCTACTTTGAAAGCAACATATTTTCCAGCTAATCATGGAACAGTAAAAAAAAATTAGCCACAAAGAAAATTCTATACATTTATAAAAGTAAATAATAACAGAAGCAATATTCTCTGATAGCTATGTAACAGTATAAAATTAATGTATAAGTTAGGAAACAAACAAAAATACCATGCTACCTCTAAGTCACAAGATCTCTTTTTAAAAATCTTTTGTATCAGAGATTTGAGTACATATTAAAACTATGAATTTGCTTAAAAAGATTTTTGGAAGGAAATACCTAGAACTAAAATCTTAGGGCAATCTATGAGAAACAATGCATATAGATAAATTAAACATTCAAATAAAAAAATAGAAAAATCTCAAACCAAACAAAATGAAAACAAAACTAATAAGACAAATGGAAAAGAAGTTTATATTCAAAATAATTAGGTAATAATTATAAAATTAATGATCAAATTTATGAGGTCTTTTTGAAAGTCTATAAAGTTTTAATACATTAGCTAAGCTAATTATAAAAAATGGAAAATTCATGTATAAATAAACATAAAATTACAACATGGGGATAACCAATGGATCTATTAAAAGAAATCTAAGACATGGCAAAGCTCAAAAATTTGCAAGTAAATTTGAAGAAGTTAATGGAATAATAACCATTCAAAGTTAACAAGTCCTAATTTCTGGAACTTGAAAATGTTATCTTATTTGGAACAAGGGTTTTTGAAAATATGATTAAGTTAAATATATTGAGATGAGGAGATTAGCCTAGATTCTTCAAATGGACTCTAAAGCCAGTGACGAATGTTCTTGTAAGAGAAGAAAAAAAAGATGGGGAGACAAACAAGAGGAGGAGGAATGCAGCCACGAAGGCAGAGGTTGAAGTGATGTGGCCACAGCTAAGGAATGCCTAGAGACAACAGAAGCTGAAACAGCCCAAATATGGATCCTCCCCCAAAACCTTCAGAGGGGGGATGGCCTTGCTGGAACCATGGTTTTAGAACTCTGGCCTCCAGAACTGTGCGAGAGGAAATTCTTAAGATGTTAAATTTAATTTAATATGGAAACAACAGAAGTATCCTTCCATTGGTGATTAGATAAAAAAAGATATGGTGAATATATACAATGGAGTACTACTCAGCCATCAGAAAAGAGGAAATACTGCCTTTTGTGACAACATAAATGGAACTTGAGAATGTCATGTTAAGTGAAATAAAGCAGACTGAAAAAGTCAAGAATCATTTGATTGAGGGAAATAAAATTGAGAGAGTATAGTTATGCTGTTTCAAGCCTCCTGGTTTAAGGTTATTTGTTATAGTAGCCCCATGAATTAATACACATAGAATGAAATACGTGAATCTTAAAATGTACAAATCTCCACTCATTTTTTAATGTAAAGTTCTGTGTTTACTCTTTGTGTGTGTGTGTGTGTGTATGTGTGTGTGTGTGTGTGTGTGTGTGTGTGTGTGTTTACGCTTGTATGCTATCTTCTGCCATCACAGTTTCATCTTCTAACCCCAACAGATAACACATGCAAAGGCCCTGAGGCAAAAAAAAAAAAGCAAGTGGCTTGTTTAAGGAACTGGAGGAAGGCCAGTGCATCAAGAACATGATGATCCTGGGAGTAGGTGGCACCTGATGAGGCTTTATCCTGATAAGAGCTTCTAATCTGAAAGCAAGTCTGGCACCAGCTATTAAGATACATAGTATATTTTAACTCATCTATACACTCTTCACTTCAAGTGGTTATCCAAGGTCTGGATGAGTTAGATAACAAAAGAATCCAAAGATTAAAAAAAGAAGGAAGAAATGGACAAATTTGCAAGGCAGAAAGATCTTTTAGTTGTAGGACAATAATAACTATAATGAATTTCCATCCTTCAACTCAAAAATGGATTTATCTCTCTCTCTCTCTCTTCTCTCTCTCTCTCTCTCTCTCTCTCTCTCTCTCTCTCTCTCTCTCTCTCTCTTCTCTCTCTCTCTCTCTCTCTTTCTCTCTCTCTCTCTCTCTCTTTCTCTCTCTCTCTCTCTCTCACACACACACACACACACACACACACACAAACACACACAAGCGCACACACGCGTGTGCACTATTGGTGCCACAACTGTGTTGACAATCTCCTCAATAGTAACAGTCATTTCAGCAGCTCAACCCACTCTGCATTCATATAAAATGGAAGGAGATAGAGAAAATGATCACTTCTGTCTGTTTTTATTTTACTGTTTGGATGTTTGCATTACTGTGCACTCAATATTTTTGTCATGGATTATTAAAATAAATCAGGAACAGCTGTGGCGGCTGCAAGATTATTTGTTTGAAGTGCCATAGCACCCCTTTTAGATACACACACACACACACACACACACACACACACACACTCAGGAATTAACACTAAGCCATGATTGAGTAAGCAGTGAAGAAGAATGTCCAATCAGAAATTATCTGCATCCCAACCCCCCTCTGATTTCAAGATAAGTACATCAAGTCTTTAAAGGGCAAAAACCTAATTGTTTCCATCTTTCCCCTTCTTATTCCCTTAAAATAATGGATACCCTTAGTTTAGTCTAAGATTTGTGTGATCTGAAAGGACATCTAGCCTGCTTCCAAAGTAACTACCCCGTATCATTTTTATTATGTATGTGAGCTTTTGTCAGAACTATCTTGTTCTAAGCCATTATTTAGTGAGGCATGTTGTAATTTATTTTATACAGACTAATACTTACTTACTTAGGTAAACTATTTCCCCCTTCCATTAAGAACCGCTTCAGATCCAGGAATTTCAGATCAATGTTGTCTTCTGTGTTCTAGAAAGCTAAAAAATCATTCAAGGGATTTGTTATTTATCTATACAATTATCTCATTATTTTGGAGATGTACCTGGAAAAGTAGCTCCTTTTGCCTTTAGTATAGCTTGATTTAGATTAGAAGTATGTATGGACGCAGAGCATTAATGAAATAAGAAATACACTACATAAATTACATAGCACATTTCAGGCAACATATGATAAAAGCGATACCTGTCTCTTTACCACCTTACTTCTATATAATTATAGGATGAGGTGGAAGACATATGATCATAGTTGATGAATGATAAGTATAATAAATGTTGAAATAATAAACTTGTGAGAAACCACTGAACTGCTTAGGGAGAGAGACTGGAGGAGAAGTGTATGCCCTCACTTCCACTCAGACCTTCATCCCTTCATCTGAGAATGCCTGCAGGTCTCAGCTCGGCTGATTAGAGATCTGTGACTGCTCATTTCACCTCTGAGAGAAGCTGGTCAGGTGGCACATAGCGAATGACTCACCAATTTTGAAAGAGAAGATACATATGATAAAAGTGACACCTGTCTCTTTTATTTAAGTATTGAATGGTTTATCAGATCCAGGAGCTTTGCTAAGCTCTGGCAATGTAGTAGGGAGCAAGCAGACCCAATTACAGCTCTAAATTAGCTTAGAAAGTTGTGAAAAACAATGATTTCATAATCATACCAATAACCATATAACTAAAATAGTAGGGAATTGTGTCAAAGAAAAAAATAGGTTTCATAAGAAAGTAAGAGAATTTAAGTCCATGCAACCAAAGAACATGTCCCTGAAAGTTTGACATTGAACTTGAAACGTGAAGGCCAGCAAGTTGGAACAAGGGCACTTTAGAGAGAGCATGTGCAAAGCCCCAGAAGCAAATAAAAAAAGCAACAGTTTAAAGAATTGGATGAAGGCCGTATGCTGAGAGCATGGTGACCAGGGGAGCACACAATACCTTGTGAGGCTTCAGAGATAGAACCAGGTCAGCTCACATGGAGATTGGAGATGTGTTAAGAAGTTTGTGTGTTTTTAAAGTTGGATGAAAAGCCACTGAAAAGATTCTAGTAGGTGAATAATATGATCTGATTTCTGTTTGTAGACAATCACTGTAACTGCTAGGTATAGAGAAGGATGAAAAGAAGATAAGTTAGGAAGCTATTGAAATAGAATTATTGTAATGATAAAACAAGACACACACACACACACACACACACACAAACACAAACACACACACGCACACACTCAGTGTCTACCAGGGATGTGATAGATACCTGGTAGGTTCTTTTTGCCCTTCCCTCATGACTTAATCTCATTTTGCTAACTTTCGTAACCTGATATTTCAGATACATTGAAACATAAATAGCCATCTTATTCTTTATCTGAAGCTAATTTCTTATTAATGTTCATACTCCACCCAATCTGATTTCATAACCATTCTGGGCTCAGTTCTTTAGAAAAAAATGACTTTTTAATTCCCATTTTTATATGAAGCTATACATTTCATGGGAGCATTCTTACATATGTGATTTATGCAGAGACATTTTGGTTGTTGGGAATGACATTCATTTGGCAGGATCTTTGTTTTCTATAAAGCAATTCAAGACTCACATATTTGGAGGATCTATAGTTCTTTACACTACACATTTTCTTAAGAGGTTCTCTGGTAACTTTGATTCCAGATCATTGACAAGAATGACAGAAAGTGTTGCTGTTGAAATTCATTTACACATAAGATGAAAGAAACCAGCAGGGCAGATGTTCCCAGAAAAAATAAAATACAATTTAAGAAAATAACTCGCTTTTACCTTTGAAAATGACATGGAGGAAATTTGGATTCTGATTTTATTGTGAAGCATCTCATTCCAACTCCATTCTTTAGAGTTGAATTGATGGATGCTGCAAGATCTACAGCATTTGTTCTGCTTCTACTTCCATCCTTTTCTGCACTGGGTCTGCTTAATGGACCACGACAGCTTTGGGGGCCCCCCAAACACTAGCTATTAATTGCATCCTTGGCACTGAGCACAGAGAGGGGAAAAACTTAGCTAAAGATTGTATTTATTAACTTCATACGTCTCAGGGAAGATATTTGGTTGACATGCAATGAAAATAGAAATGTAGATGTTTCTGGAAATATTTATTACTTACAGAGCTCACTCAAATGGGCATTAAAACATTTCAATATGGATGTTCTTCCCACCCTGTCCTGCCACCAAATTAGGATTTTTAAAAAATACAGACATACAAGTACCTCTTCTAACTAGGAAAAAAATAATCTTTTCTTAATTTATTTTTCTGACCCAAGACAAAGTAGGGTGTGGGTTTGTCTGCTTTTTGCTTTCCAAGTAGTTGTCTCTTACAGAGAGTCTTCCCTTTCTCAGAAGAAAGTCTATTTATATATTACCTGCCTTATTATTGAATTCAAGTCAACAATTTTTTATCCAGAGTTCCAAAATTAAAAACTATATAACTACATATATTTTCTGTAAGTTTGGCTTTAAAGCTCACTGGGTGGCAAAATCCGATGTGAGTCTATTAGTAAAAGAGAATATTTATTTCATTGCAGAGATATTAACCTAATTGTTATGTGATGCTATTTAATGTCTACATATATAATATTCAGAATACACATTGCATTTCCCTTATAAAACCAAAACTATTTTAATTTTTCCCCAAGAGTTTTGAATAGGGGAATACGGATTTATAACACAGAGAGCAAAAAAATTCAGCTCCCTAAATCTGACCACCTCCCAGACTCATGGTGGAATAATCATCATTGACATACCCGACCATTGCCTGTGAATCACTTCCTTCTTTTTGGCCAGTCTGAACTTCTCTGGGTCACTAAAGACAAAAGCCAAAAAATCACTGTATTCCAGAATGGGAGTGCTAATCTAAAATTTAGATTCTAAAATATTCTGTTAACTAAGCTGTAACAAAGACAATTCAAAAGAAAATGAATTTATTCATGAATATTTATTACATATGGTTGTGTGTGCTTTGATTCCAGGTGACCTTATGAAGAGTGATGGCTAAAGTCCTGCTCGGATTCTGTAGACTAATGCCAATGGCTTCTTTTATGAAGTCCATCCATCTCATATTTGGTTTTCCTCTTTTCCTGATGCCTTCTATTTTCCCCAATATTGTTGTCTTTTCCAAAGAACCCTGCCTTCTCATGATGTTCCCTAAGTAGGACAGCTGTTTTGTCATTTTTGTCTTCAGTAATGTTTAAGGCTTAATTTGTATTGTAACCCACTTGTGCATCTTTCTGGTGGTCCAGGGTACGTACAGAGGTCTCCTTTGACACTATATTTTAAATGAAACTGTTTTGTTTTTTTATTAACCTCCTTCACTGTCCAATTTTCATTTCCATACCTCAAAATTGGGAATATGAGGGTGTGGACAATATTTACCTTGGTCTCGAGTGACACATCTTTGCTCTTGGTGATCTTTCTTAATTCTTTCATTGTTGCCTTTCTGAGTTTCAGCCTTCTCTTTAACACCAATTATATAATATTAACATTTTATCTAATAAAAGAATAATATGCAAATACACCATACCTCTGCTACACCCACAGACCATGCCCACCAGCCAACCAGGAGCCCATATGCAAATTAAGCCCAACCAAGATGGCTGTGGCCACAGAGTGAGCAGGAGGCTTGAGTTTCCCAGGCAATGGAGGAAGCCAAGCTTTCCACACACCCTTGCCAGCCAGGCCTCCACTCAAGGCTACGAAGTTTCAATTATAGAAGATAAATAAATCCCAGAAACCAGGGCCTCCCCACTTGGTCACTGGAGGGGCATGGCAACCTGTAAACTACCACAGGCCTCTCGCCCAGGCTGTGCTATGCCCCTAGGAAACCTCACCCTCATCCCGGGACACCCTTTAGGGCAAATCAGTTGGCCCCACCCATGCACCAGGCCTCTATTCTATCTAATAAAGGAGTAATATGCAAATTGACCATCGCTCCAACATACAAGATGGCTGTCCCATGAGTTGAAAAATGGCTGCCCCCATGTGGACACAAGATGGATGCCACATGATGTCCTGCAAGGGAGGGCAGTTGTGGGCAATTAAGCCAGCTGGGGAGGGCAGTTGGGGGCAATCAAGTCTGCAGTGGAAGGCAGTTAGGGGTGACCAGGCAGGCAGAAAAGGGAAGTTGGGGCAACCAGGCCTGCACGGGAGGGCAGTTAGGGGTGACCATATCTGCAGGGAAGAGCAGTTATGGGCAATCAGACTGGCAGGGGAGTAGTTAAACATCAATCAGAGTGGCAGGTGAGTGGTCAGGGGGTGATCAGGCTGGCAGGCAGAAGTGATTAGGAGCAATAAGGAAGACAGGCAGAGGTACAGTTGGGATCCAGTAGTCCTGGATTGAGAGAGGGATGTCCGACTGCTCATTTAAGCCCGATCCTATCTGTATCTGGCCTAAATGGGCAGTCCGACATCCCTCAAGGGGTCCCAGATTGGAGAGGGTGCAGGCTGGGCTGAGGGACAACCCCCCATGCACGAATTTCATTCACTGAGCCTCTAGTACTATAATAAAAAATAGAACAAAGCTACAAGTCAGAAGATAGATTCTCACTGGTTTAGCCATCTAATTGCTGTATAAAATTGAGCAGTCTGTATAAAATTGAGCATTAAATGACTCAACTTCTTTGAGTCATTTAATGTCCATTTTACAGAAGATAAAACTAATATTGTCTTTTTCTCTCTCATTACTTACAAAAATTAAATTTAAAAGTATACTTATACATGTTATTGAGCTTCCATGCCACATACCTTGTAAGTAACATGAAATGAATTAATATGTACATAGCATTTAGTAATCATACTAAAATAACCATGATACATGATTTATGCTCGAAGAGCAAATAGTAGAGGAATGGTATATGAACATACAGAACTATGCTGGGTTTTAATTTTTTAATTACTGATACATAGAGCTAAGAAAATTTGGTAGAGTAGCTTGTCTCAGTTCTTGCGAGAAAACTATGGAAGGGGGAAGGGCGAGAGAAGCATTTGGAAGGAATTTCATCAAAAACAGCTGCTTTGCTAACTCCCTGTTTCAAATTGCTGTTAACTGATCTGACTTAAAACTTTTTTTTTTAAATCAAGAAACAAAATCTGTTGGGTTTACTGGTTCAATTCATTTGCACATTCCACACAGCTCCATATGGCAGGACTAAAAAGATCAAATTTCCTTCAGCTTTATCATAAATCACAGAGATTCCAATGTGTCCTTCACAGCTTTAAGTTTTCAAAACCATCATGACTAATGAAATATTTATACTAAGACCAACAGCCACTCACATGGAGTCACGTTCCTCAGAAGGGAGACTTTGACAAAGAACCCATCAAGAAAGCAGCTGGAGGCCCCCAGACCCTGGCCCCACCACCATATCCTCCACTATTGGCCTTCACATCTGCCACATTCAGGTCACCAAATGGCATCCCTCATAAACTGGGAACACAGGCTTTTTGCTCAACTTGACAGCTTGCATTTGGAAACTAATCAAACTTTAAGGATTCCACTTAAGAGCATAAAAAGGCTTTCTCATGGTTTTATTACTTTGTAAAATGTATTAGGTTTCAAATCAAGTTAATTTTCAAGGAGAACCAAGTTATTTTTACTAGATGGTTTTAAAGTTTTCACTGACATATGAAGCCAAACAATCACAATGAGGAAGCTTTCTCTATAAATTGGATATTGGCCAAGTGTCTACTGACAGACTAGAATGTACCAATTTGCTTCAAAATCAGCAGGGATGCAAATGGCACAAGACCAGGGCTTACACAAAAATGTTGTCCTTACCTATGGAAACTGATAACCTGATATAGAAGAGCATTTTCAGGCATGGCGATGGCAATTCCTTCTATACTCCTTTGCAATGTGGCTGGGCCACTCATCACATTTAGAAGTGAATATGCATAACCCCCTTTGCCTGGTCTCTCTGCAGGACTAATTTTGACCAATAGAATAGGACAGTTCTGCATC
Source organism: Vespertilio murinus (assembly GCA_963924515.1). Lineage (NCBI taxonomy): Eukaryota > Metazoa > Chordata > Mammalia > Chiroptera > Vespertilionidae > Vespertilio > Vespertilio murinus. Next base: position 28,737,236 of record OZ004711.1, read on the forward strand.
TAGGTACTTTTTTTTTTTTAAATCCTCACCCAAGGATATTTCCCCATTGATTTTTAGAGAGTGGAAGACGGCAGGAAAGACAGAGAGAAATATCAAAGTGAGAGAAACAAAACACATCCATTGGTTGCCTCCTACATGCATCCTGACCAGGGCCCAGGTAGGGGAGGAACCTGCAACCCAATCAAGGTACGAGGTACGTGCCCTTGACTGAAATCAAACCTGGGATCCTTTGGTCCTCAGGCCGACGCTCTATCTATTGAGCTAAACTGGCTTGAGCTGCACCTATATCTTAAGAGTCTTAAAACTTTTACTTTACTTCTCTTGAAACATTGATTGAGATCACTATGTAAGGAAATTGGTCCCGCTCCCTCAAGAGGCCACATAGAAAAGAGCCCAGTGCCCCAAATGACAACCACCAGCATCAACTTCAAGACAAATGAGTAAAACCATTTTGTTCCTTTCGGCCCACATGACATCCGAGCTAAATATCTGCTGGTTTTATGTGGCTGAATTAAGCCCACATAAAACCAGCAGATAACCCTCCCTGTCAATTCACAAATTTATTATAAATAAATCACTGTGGTTTTAATCCCCCAACTTTCGGGGGACTTTGTTAATCAGCAATAGATAACTGAAATGCCTGCATTCTGGTTTTGTCCTCACCAATTATCAGTTGTGTTACGTGAACAAGATATCTGATCCTATGAGCTTTAGCTATCTCACAGAAAAATTGTGGAAATATGAACTATGCAAAAACTAAAGCCTCTTCTTGCTCCAGTGTTATGGGAACTTCCCCAAGACAGGCTAGTGGAATCCCTGAGCTGGCAGGGGCTGTAGACATGTTTCGGTGAGAATGACCAGCAGGATAAATCTTAAACATAGATAAACAAAGTGGCTACCATTACAGCAAAACCACATGCATCTCAAAAACATTAAGGCCAACAAAATAGTTGCGTGCCTTATAATATGTGAATTAAAAATTCATGCTTTGGGGAAACTAAGGTGCTCAGATAGCCAAAGTATAAGATAAGTATAATGAATTTGAACAATCATTGTTCTGCTTTGTTCTCCATCATTGTAGTTGAGGAGAGCATTTTGCCAATGAGTGTAGGTAATAATGGATATGACATTACAAGTTGACTGTTGCCAGGGGTCATAATATGTTTGAGCCTTTGCATATAGTTTGCATAAGTCAACTGTCAAAAGCCAAAATGGGCCCATCTGTTTTTGTTAAAAATCTTACCCGGTTACTCATTTCAGCACTTTTATGAGACAACATTTTCTCTTGCAGATACTCTGCATAATTGGTGATTTCTGATTGCCTAGCTAAAATTCTTGCTTGATGTTGGTTATAATCATTGCCTGATGGGAACATTTCATTCTCCAGCATGTGTAGTCATAATTATTTTAGATTTCTATGTAAAGTTAATCAACCCTGAAGGAGACTCCCTGGGTGTCACTTTGTCTGATCTCTGTTGAATAAAGTAATCATCTTCTGTTTACAAAACTAGCCTAGCAAAATTGGACATATTATCTGAAACACCATCTGCATCTTTGGCATATCTACACCTGGTTATTGATATGTGTTGAGTACCATTATCAGAGAAATGGAGATATCTCAATGAAGAAAATATGCACGAGGAAATATATTTCATTCTTTTTAAATTGAATAGAAAGGCTAAGTTAAATAAGGACATGTTAGCAATTGCTGCCTTCCCTACAACTCTCCTCAATTTTTTTTTTACCTGCTGTGACTATTACCCAGTGAATGCTGAACCAAAATCTGTGACATTTTTTATAATAAGACAATTTCGAGCCTACCATATAATCTCAAAGATATTTCTAGCTCCAAATAGCTGCTGCTATGGCAACTTCCAAAGAACCCACTTTTCAAAATATTTGGATATATTGAGAGTTCTTTAAAATTTTACTAACATTTTCAAAATTCTCTGACTCAAACTAGGGCCTATTTTTATCTCACTATTAAGAAAACATTTGTGCTCATTATAATTTTTACCAACTTATTTTAGAAGTTAAACTGTAGAGGATAGAAAATAAAACAAATATAGCAGCATTTTGAGAAGTGACACATGAAATGTTTGAAAACATTAACGTTGACATTGAGATTCTGATGCAACTAAGGCCAGTATTATTCTGGATTCTATACTGCAAAACATGCACAAAACAGTAAACTGGTAATATTTGCATTAAGATGTTTTTAGGCAACTTCATCCACAGATGAGCTTAAGCCCAGGCCCAGGGCATTTTCTAAGAAAACGTCAATTTTGGAAGATGACAACAGATGACAGAAATTGCAAGGAAACTTTCTCCATATCTACCACACTGTCACATTTGAATGGCACTGAGCCACATCCATTGTTGGGATTGTCTATTATCTCTGCAATGCTATTCTTCTCCCTCTTCTTTTGGAAGGAAGCTGTAGAGTTTAGGAGAAAAGGTAGTCTGTGTGATGGTGTCATTGCCCAATATGGCTGCATTTCACAAGATAACATTCACAAGATAATACGCCCAGAAGAAAATATTCCAGAAAACTAAGTTATCTCTATAACTTTCTAAAGAAAAGTATTTTTGTGAGAATATGCTGAATAATAGATAAAGCTTCCTATACATAAGTGTGTTCATCAGCTTAACCATGGAGAAACTTTCTCCACCTGAGGAAAACATGGCAATCCTTTGAGTGCTTGATGTTCTTCCTTTTAATTTTTATAAACCTGAATCTGATAATAAAACCAGATTAGATATTATACTTTCCCTTGACATTAAAAATAGAGTTTGTTTGAATCGTGGATAAAGCCATTATAAAAAGACAGGAACTTAAAGAAGAATTATTTCATAGGCAGAATCTCATTAATTTTTCTTCCAAAGTATAGACAACTTCATTTGTTACCTGTGAATTGTTACTGTCCCAGAATTGAAACTGAGTTGACATAGAACTGAAAAGCCTTTGGAATGTTTCTGTTTTACCATTGTTTAACAAAACGCTGTTTCCCTGGACAATCTTGTCTCTCAGAGCACTTATGTTTCCATCCTGCTAACTAATAGCCAGTATCAACCTGAGGGGAAAAAAAGCAAAAGAACAAAATCCATAAGAGAGCTCAAATTCAAAAAGCAAGTTCTAGTAAGAGCATCTTCACTCCTCATTCTATATGTTTAGGTGAAACTCCTAGAATCAGCTTCATGGTGGCAAATAATTTAAATCTTAGGAGGGACTTAAGACATTATCCATGCCAATTCATTCATATAAGAGATAGAAAAATTGGGCCTGCTTTTCTCATCCATAAAGTAAATAGGGAGAGGTACTCAAAGGTTTAAATTTATTCTATTGAATTATCTCTGTATACATTAAAGCACTAAGAAACCGCAGAAAGTGGGTATCAATGGTACCCCTGCTCTACCTCCCATTTTTATCCAAGCGGAGAGGGAAGGAAACTGAAAAAGTGAGGTACATGTTATATACTGGAAAGTTCTTTTATAACCCACTATCCATGAAGTCAATGCCCAGCAGGCTCTTCCTGCATAGTCATGAAAGAGTAACTCATTAAAATGTAACCCCAGCTTTCCAGGAACAGTAACCAGAAAAGGCTTCATTAGAATTGCATTCCTGCTTACAAATGTCTCATTCTACTTGAAATATTAGCCAGTTGATGCTGGATATGAGTTTTCATCATGGTTGCATAATGGATCATAATAAGGGAACAAATTCCAGCTCTCAAATCTTTTGGCAAGACATGGAAGTTATAGGACAACGTGGTGCAGACAAATAGTTTATCTCTACCCTGTTCATTCTACCTTTTTGATCATAGAATTCCAGATTTTTATTTTTATTTTTTTAAATACGTTGTATTGATTTTTTACAGAGAGGAAGAGAGAGCGATTGAGAGTTAGAAACATCAATGAGAGAGAACCATCCATCAGCTGCCTCTTGCACACCCCCTACTGGCGATGTGCCCACAACCAAGGTACATGCCCTTGACCAGAATTGAACCTGGGATCCTTCAGTCCGCAGGCTGAGCCAAAATGGTTTTCGGCAGAATTCCTGATTTTTAAAAAGGCATATAGCTTCTCAGAATACAGGCAATAATTTCCCATCTTTCTTGAAGCTAAGTATAGTCCTATGATAAGGTGACCAGACGTCCTGCTTTTGGCGGGACAGTCCCAATTTTTAACAATTTGTCCTGCATCCCGCTGCATTTTTAAAAAGTCCCAATTTTTGGAAAGAATGCACGATAAGCTAGGAGAACGGGAAGGGAATATACGGTTTTCGGCAGCCATGTGGCTTTTTAGCCAGGATATGAGTTTTATATTATTTTTGTTAATTTTATAATGTTAAACTTTAATAATAACAAATAATTTTTGAGAATTGCTTATCAAAGTTCGCAATGATGAAAACGTTTTGTAACTGTCTCTAAGACAATACACATCGTACTGCGTGCTAGTAAGCTAAACAAGTGATTTCATTACAAATCAGCTATTCAGATAACTTAGGTAAGTAATTTATTTATTTATTTCATAAATACATAAATTTTCTTGAATTTAGCAGACAGTACTCATATTATTTATATTTTATAGTGGTGGCAAAAAGTTTAGCACCAGCCTTGAAAGTGACACGCCTTACGTTACAATTAAGTGTTGAGACTTTGAAAGCCATTTTATGTGTGAAATATAATTTAACAAATTCTTGTGAAAAATCTCATGATCTTTTAAACAACGACAACAATCTACTAAAAAAATTCACTCAAATGAGAAATATGCCAAAGAATAAAATAATACTATACATAATTTTTATTATATTTGTAAATTGTACTTATGTTGAAATTTAAAAATATATATATTACAATACTAGTTTTGCATTCTATGAAAATTTTTGTTGTTCCATATAGACCAAATTTTTAATCAAAAACTCCCCCCGCCCCCTCCCCCCCGGGTCAATGGTGTCCCGCTTTACCAATGTTAAAATCTGGTCACCTTATCCTATGACCAACCTATAGCTAAACTTAGTGGAGTTTCTCAACATTGCCACTGTTGACAATGTGGGCCAGTAGGAGCTGCTTTGGGCATTTCACAATGTTTAATGGCACCTCCACCCTATATTAGAAGTGACAACCACAAATGCCTTCAGACGTTGGCAAATATTTCCTGAGGGGCAAAACTTCCCCCAGTTGAGAACCACTGAGCTACAGGGATGTAAGTGGACCCATTTGGCTCCACTTCTAAAAGTATCTTTCAATGGTTCATTCTTTGCTCCTTCTTCTATCCTGCTATGCGGATGGTACTTGAGTAGCTATTTTAGACAAACATGAGAAATCACATTATTAAAAACAGAAGGCAACAACATAGAAAGAGAGAGGGTCCCTATGATCAGTGGAGGTGCCCAATGGTCATGCATTTGCACATCTGTGGAATTTTACATAAGAGTAACATAAACTGCCCTAGCTAGTTTGGCTCAGTGTATAGATCATCAGCCTGCAGACTAAAAGGTCCCAAATTTGATTCTGGTTAAGGGCACGTGCCTAGATTGCAGGTTCAATATCCAGTAGGGGGCATGCAGGAGGCAGCTGGTCAATGATTCTCTCTCATCATTGATGTGTTTCTACCTTTCTCTCTATCTGTCTTTTACCTCCCTCTTCCTTCCTCTCTGAATATATATCATAAACTTATATCTCTGTATCTCCTGTACTTCATTGCTATGCTTGGTTCTCTAATGGAGGCACAATTTCCCCATCTTATCTTCTTTTGTTCCCTTTATAGAGTAATCTAAAGCAGGAAATATTCATGTTCCCAATTCAAAAGCAATTCACTTCTCATTAAGAAACTTAAATGTAAAGCTGCCTCTACACCTTTATAAAATTTTCAAATTTGTTGATGTGCACAGATGTAGATCAATGATTTTCAAGTTTGGCTATATATTACAATCACCTGGAGAACTTTGAAAATTCTGAATGGCCAGACTGCACCCACAAACAACTTCCAGCAGAACTCAGGGAGCAGGACCCAGGCATCAGTATTTTGCAAAAGTTCTTCAGGTAATTCCAATGTGCAGTATAGTTTGAGAACCACTGGTAGCATTTTTCTTCAAGCCTGTTTGTAATTAATTAACTTTGGTTGATCTTATTTGCTTTGGGAAGGTAAGGCATGTGTTTGCTCTGCACTAGAGACACTCTACTGCAAAATATTATGTTTCCATTTCTGGACATACTCACATTTGGGGTGCAAATGGCAAGAATGAGTCAGACGCAATTTTGTACTAGTCAGCAAAATCTGACTGGAGAAATGTTTTGATAGCTCATATTACTGAGAGTAATTGAGCTCATTAAAAGTAAACTCCTCACTGTTTCCTCAACGCACATGCACATGTGTGCACGTGTGCACACACACATTTAATGTAAATCAGTAAAGCCAGATGACTTGGGAGAAGCTAGTTTTTCTCTGATGGTTAAAAACAACAATCAGGAATGATGAAGATAGCGTTAAGCCCTGTATAGATTGGTGTGAGGCTGCTATTGGATTAAGCATATTTTTAAACCAAACTAGATTATTTTTAATGTTCATCCCAGAACCATAAGCAAAACAACTCAAAATTGGAGTCCTGCATCAACCATAATTTAGTCTTTATCACCATCAATAGCCCCATGAAGAGCACCTCAATCGGGAAGGCAAAGGACAATTTGCACCATTATTTCTTTTTTTGTCTGCTATCTTCAATGAATAAGCTCTAGTTTTTTCAGTGTTTACAGACACCATTCTCCAACTATGAAGTTCCTCTTAATGCTAAGGGAGCTGGAAAGAGAGGAGAAAAAAAAGAAAGGGGATAAAAAGTGCATTGCATTTCTACTATAAACTAGGCACTTGAGCAGACAATCCACTGTGTCATCTCAAAAAGCAATATCAAAGCAGCATTTACATATCCAGATGTTTACGAGACTCATAGCATACTCGTAAGTAGCTAGATATTAATAAAGAAAGGACACTTGTCCAACTTAATCTGGCGTACTGAAAAATTAGTCCCTTCCTCTATCACCTGGTTTTTACTTCCCACAAGACCTTCAGTTGCTATAATTATCCTCATTTTTGGACTGTGCCTTTTAACCTTCTTGTCTAAATTGTCATCTCTAGAATACAACAAGAATGCCAACTTGTCCAACAGTGCCAACCTCTAAACCAGTGTTTCCCAAACTTTTGACATATGTGTATCCCTTCTATAATTTTCATAACGCTGAGTACCCCTCATCAAAAAAAAATGGATGTACTTTAATAACAATCAAAATATATTTATTTTTTTCTTTTTTGATACATACACAAAATAATAAAAAATGAAAAATAAAATTATTCATAATAAAATATAAATAAAAGTTATATTATAAATAACATTTATTTGCCCACCGGACCATCTCACGCCTCACAAGACTGTCTTGACTTGAATCATGAGAATATAGAATTAAGTGCAGCTAAGCACGGTGCAGTGTATATCCCCACCAAACTCTGGTGCAACGCGTACTGCCATCAAACTCTTCCCATACCTCTGGAGGTACACGTACCACACTTTGAGAAACATTGCCCTAAACAATGCCATCCTCTAGATGTCATATATGTTGCATCCCAGGGACAGTAGACTGACCTGGACTTCACAATATCCCTCTTCCCTGCATGAAGACTCTCTTTCCCTTTTGTTCCTTTCTTCCTTGGACAGATAGGAAGAATCTCTAGGCCTGGTGATATGCAGGACTATGCTCCTCGACAGCAAGAAGAAGCTACAGAAGACAGCACTGTCAGCTATTTGCCCTCATAAGATTACAAGGTTGAAGGTTTTTAGGGGAAGAAGTTAGTGTAGGTATCTAAATAATAATAGTTAATAAAGAATCGAAGCAAAGGAAATCAGACAGAATTAAGCATAATCAACTAGGGAGTATGAGCCTACTTGCTTCACCAGGAGATTGCAGCTTCACACACTCCTCACTTCACCACTGTCACTGGGGAAGGGGGGGGGTGTAAATACATACGCGGTGGAAGTCAAAATGGTGCAAGGAGAAGTGCTTCTATGAGGAATGTGCAATAGGAGTCAAAATAAGAACCACTGAGGCCTGTCAGTCTAGCTTGGACAAAGAATGGATTGGTCAGGATGCAGCCCTACACAAGCTCATGAAAGCTTGAGAAGTTGGTTGATTATTTTGAAAAAGCTCCTTGTTCTTCCCAAGCCTGAGATAATATACCGTATTTGCCGGTGTATAAGACGACCCACTAACATTTCCACTAAAAATACAGAGTTTGTTATACACTCGCCGTATAAGACTATCCCCCACTTGGAAGCATATTTTTCAGGGCCAAAAAGTCGTCTTATACGCCGGCAAATACGGTAACTCCAGGAAACAAATGGCGCTTCTCTCTCTCTCCCTCTCCCTCTCCCTCTCCCTCTCCCTCTCCCTCTCCCTCTCCCTCTCCCTCTCCCTCTCCCTCTCCCTCTCCCTCTCCCTCTCTCTCTCTCTCTCTCTCTCTCTCTCTCTCTCTCTCTCTCTGTTTCTGCTCCCTTCTCCCCCAGGAACATGCAAAACCATGTGGGTCTAGCAGCCATCTGGGCTCATAGTAGACCATGTGGATTCCAAATGACTAAGTTTTAATATAAAACAGAAACTCTGGACATTGGCCTTTGTTTTGGCTTTGGTGAAGACAAGACTGGATTTTTTTACATGGCAGGACAGACAGAGATGGTACATATGGGAAGCCTTCTATTTCCACCTGAATAAATCTTGCCAAAGGACAAGCTCCCATCTGTGGGTCTGTGGGATGCTTTTCTGATGATCCCATGAAAGAGCACAGTTTACACCAGCAGCAATAGCAGAAATAAAATTAATAAAGGAAATTTCAGCTAAAACTGGAACAAACAGCTTAGCCAATGAGAAGCCACTATCATCATGAACTTTTTTTCTTTCCTTTTTATATTGTAATTTCAATTCTTTATTGCTTGAAGTATTACATAAGTCTCTTTTTCCCACATTGACCTCTCCCCAGCCGCCCCTACCCCCAGCACATGCCCTCACTCCCACCCCACCCCCTGTCTGTGTCCATTGGTTATGCTCATATGCTTACACACAAGTCCTTTGGTTGATCTCTTATCCCCTCCTGCCCTTCTGCCTTCCCTCAAAGATTGGACAGACAGTCTGTTAGATTCTTCTATGACAATGGTTCTATTTTTGTTCATCAGTTTGTGTTGTTCATTATATTCTACAAATGAGTGAGATCGTGTGATATTATCTTTCTCTGACTGGCTTATTTTGCTAAAACAGAAACACTAATCAGAAAGGATATATGAATCCCTATATGTTCACAGCAGCACAATTTACAATAGCTAAGATTTGGAAACAGCCTAATTGCCTATTAGCAGATGAGTGGATTAGAAAACTGTGGTACATCCACACACTGGAATACTGTGCTGCTGTAAAAAAAGAAGGAATCCTTACCATTCACCATGAACTCTTACTTTCCTCCAATAAATTCTCATTTTTCTTTTGCTAATGACTTCCTTGCCCCAGCCTCCTTTCTATTAAAGTCTTTCATTATACATAGTTTTCCAGACTGCCTTTCTGCTTGCTAAATGAAATTTGCCTGATTCATGAATTGTTTAATAAAGCCAATTAGATCTCCAATTTACTCAGTTGGATTTCCTTTTAATCCTCACCTGAGAACATGTTCATTGATTTTCCCCCCCTTCTTTTTAGAGAGAGGGGAAGTGAGAGAAAATGAGAAAGAAATATCAGTGTGAGAAAAATCAATCCATTGCCTCCTGTACTCAACCCCAAATGGGGTTCAAGTTAGCAACCTGGGGGAATTGAATCTGTGACAGTACAGTGTACAGGACAATGCACCAATCAACCAAGCCACACTGATCAGGGCAGTTGACTTTTGCTTTTTAACCGCAAATTGAACATGAGATAGCCTGAAAAATTACTTACAGCTGAGAAAACTGATGACTTACCCGGGTTTACTCTGCTGGTTGGGACAAAACTAGGTCCAGAATAATGATCTCCTAGTTAAAGTTGGATGTTCTCATTTCCTGCCTCTCTCTCTCCTCGCCCTAATCCACCCATTCACCATTTACATCATCTAGTGATTATTTCCTCTTTATCAGGAAGACAATGAGGAAATTGCCCTAAAATACAACACAAAAAAGTTTAGTTAAAATGCAAGATAATTTCTTAGTGATAGTATCTGCTTGTCATTAAAGGAAGTTGTGACTATTCTTCCCCATATCGTTTTTAAGATATAATTTGTTGTCATCCTCTAATGAGAATGAAGCATAGCAGACTTGCCTAAAGGTAAAGGGTGGATGTTCTAGTATGACAATTCCATGGAATGTCTGCCACATTACAGCATGTATAGTAAGGATCAAGAGTATATCCTGGGCTTAATTTATGACCACCAGCCTGGCACTACTCCTCATTGTAGCTTCTCCAAAACTAATAACAAAAACAGTTATTATTTATTTCACACTTACTAAAAGTTAGTACTTTTCATGTTTCTTTTTTTATTATTCTCCTTTCATAGATAAAGAAACAAAGAGGGCCAAAACTGGTTTGGCTCAGTGGATAGAGCATCAGTCTGCAGACTGAAGAGTCCCAGGTACGATTCCGGTCAAGGGCATGTACCTTGGTTGTGGGCACATCCCAGTGGGAGGTGTGCAAGAGGCAGCTGGTCTATGTTTCTCTCTCATCAATGTTTCTAGCTCTCTTCCTCTCTGTAAAAAAAAACCAAATAAAAACAAAAACAAAACAAAACAATAAAATACATTAAAAGAAAGAAAGAAAGAAAGAAAGAAAGAAAGAAAGAAAGAAAGAAAGAAAGAAAGAAAGAGGTTTTAGTAACTTGCTTAAGGTCATGCAATGCAGCCAGCAGGTTGTGGAAGCAAGATTCAAACTAACGTATGGAATTGCTCTGCAATTGTGCTCCCATCTGTGAACTATGGGCCGTAAATACAATGACTAGTGTTTAATAGTATTAATGTCGTTCTAAATGAGACATGTGCCCCAAATGTTACATTTTAAGTCCTATTGAGGTAACCAAAGCATCAAATTATTCCTAAAATCACAGTAAAGCATTTTTCAGAAATTGCCTGGTTAGAAGCAAAACAGTAGTGGCCAAGGTTTGTTCTATCGTGTTAGGATTTGGGTATTAGAATCTGCCCTGGGCCATCATCTGGCCAGCACCTGGGGCAGGGTGCTTCTCACCTGTTTTGTTTTGTTTTGTTTTGTTTTGGTAGTTGGCTTGGTGGGAACACCAGAAGTTAGTCTTCAGGGGGAACATCCACTGAAGAGGAAAGAAGCTTACAGAGGTTGGGAACAGAGTTCCCTGGATAGCCTCAGTCCAGGTCCCAGTCTAGGTCCCCATTTTCCGGGCTCACCAAGAACTGGGATCTATTGATAATGGACAAGTCCAAAGTAAGCAAATAACAGAGACATTTATAGCTCATTTAATGTATTTCCGTTAATGTCTGCTACTTGCTGGAGGTGGTGGGGGACTGGAAAATGCAAGGGGGTACACAGACTTAGCACCAGATGGTGGATTAGACAAAACAGCTTCAAACCTCCCTTTCAGCCCAGAGTCCTGTAAACCTAAAGGAAATGGAGAATTAAGGTAATAATGCTACTGATTCTGGACATAACATGGCAAAAAAACAAAAACAAAAAACACCACCAACAACAATAAAAAACAACAACCCAAGACTCTTTTACATGCAACAGGTAGGAAACAAAGTGGATATATTTCTGCGGTCCATGTTGCTTGGGTGCTGTTAGTGCTTGGGAGCCATTGGCCATCAGAGCAAATGGCAAAATGATGGAAAGCCCAAGGCCTCCGGTACTGGTTTCCTGAGCCCTCCGCCTACTGATTTAAGCACATGTTCCAAATGTGCTAAATGAAATCCTATCCCCAAATTATGAAATGAAATATTTTCCTTAGACATATCTCACATTGCTCTGTGTGCCAGGGAAATTTCCCATGACCCCTGGAGTCACCTCCATTCATTTGTTCCCATGCACACTTCTTCTGGGACGTAAGTCAATCCGGTTGAAGGCTAACATATAAGTATCCGGTGGCACGTCCAACAAAGCCGTTATTTTATCAGGAAGACGTGAAAGCTCATTTCAGAAACTGAAGCGTCTCAGGAATGAAGTAAATGGTTTAGCGATGCCGCGAAGACTATCAGAAAATTACACGCATTGTTTAGTTAGGAGATAGGAATTAACTAATGTTTCTAAAATGCCCGAGTTTTAGATCAAGAATTTCAACAACTTGATGCATTCAAGATGGAGAATCCATTTTTTTTTAAAGTGCTACCTGCACAGCTTTTTCACTGTAAGAACAAGGAATGCATTTAAGCTATTATATGAACAGATTTGCAGATATACCGAGAAAGGAGATTGCATTTCAAGCAGCCGACACCCAAAAGAGGTTATATTTGCTTTGATTGTTGATTGCCTTTCAGAGTTGGGGACAGAAAATTAATTAAAGTTAATATTCAATAGGCTTAGCTGCTTTTAAGTAGCATTTAAGATCTGATTGAATTCACAAAGTGACTGACGCAAAGAACAACAGCGCAATTTTTCAAATCAAGCAAAATTTATTATTTAACTCACTAATAAATGTTTAAATATAAATGAGCCAGAGAGCACAAACAGGCACGCGTGGCAAGCCAATTTAAAATCCACAAAGACCCCCAGTAATTATCAAAGCAAGTGACAACGGTAAATATTTCAGTAGCATAACAGCAAGGGGTTCAATTGCTGAGTGCACCCAGATGCAGCTCTTCCAATTACTGAAATCCTTCCTGCCTTTCCAAAGTACTCAGCGTTCTTTTCTCCATCTTTTCATTTATTCCTTCCTTTCTTTTTCCCTTGGGAAAAAATGGGTTTGGTTTATTTCTAAGATAAAGCAAAGAAACCAGATAATTATAACAATTTACTTAGACTTAGGGATAGGAGGCTTGTTAAACAGGAAACATTTAAAAATATGATTGCATATGTTTTCATCCTTTTTATTAAATTTTTATTTTTGCATAACATGTTGACTGACAAATAAATCCATCTTTTATCCTTTTTCTAAATGTCCACATCCAATTTTCTGAAACTAGTCTCCTAATACTGCATGTGCTGAATTTCACTTCTCCAAATTTCATCTCTATCTTGCTATTTTTGCAATTGTAGCTCTGAATATTTTTCATAACAGTACAGCAAAGAATACATACACTTTCTGGATTTTATCACCAAAATTTCTATTTCATTTCTGTGCAGTTATAAAATGGACAAAGCATGTACAGTGCACAATTCTGTTTTTAAAACTTTGAGTCTTAAAAATAAAATTTTTAATTTTATTTTATATTGTGGGCTAATCATATGTTGGGTTTTGTTTAGTGTTTAGTTTAATATATTAGATTTTACACTGTTAAATACTTATGAATTTTTGAAGGTTGCTTTTTATATATATAGCAGAAGTAGGTGTCATATATCATTCTCTCCTGTCTATAGATTAATCTATCTTTATAAAAATATATTTTTATTGATTTCAGAGAGGAATGAAGAGGGGAAAAAAAGATAGAAACATCAATGATGAGAGAGGATCATTGATCAGCTGCCTCCAGTATGCACCACACTGGGGATAGAACCTGAAACTGGGCATTAAGCCCTGCCCAGAATCAAACCTCAACCTCCTGTTTCATAGGTCAATGTTTAACCACTGAGCCATGCAGGCTGGGCAGTTCTTATTTTTTTGATCATTTGATTTTTATTGCTACCCATTTCCTGATATGCTGATGGTCAGGATCTGAACTGATAAGAGAATCAGGTTGAGTGTATTTCACTTCTTTGAATGTTTAATATGTGATAGAAGAGCTTTATTTACTTCATGCTTTGTCCTATAAAGGATTTATTATATTTTAAAATAATGATTGAATATGCTGAAATTAATATTAGTAAGAAAACAATGAGGCAAAGGGAATAGAAGGGGCAAGGAGTTAACTGGAGTCAGGAGCTATTTTAGCATATAAAGCAGAAATTATGAAACCTTGTGTGTTTGCTAAATTTGAATTTGAACTTACTAATAGCAAAAGCCAAAGAGAAAATTTTAACAAGACAAAGTTTACAGGAGTAAGACTTTCTTCATACCAAGAACAGAGAAAATTACATTAAAGAAGAAACTGTAATGCAATACATTACATCTTTAACCAAAATTCTCAAAGACCCACCAAATCAGATGAATATATTTTTCTATGATACTTTATTCCTGAAAGCATCAAATCAATTATTTTTTATTTTATTTTGACCTCTATTATTTTTGCTAAGGGGAATATTTACATAATCTAATACTGTCATGTTTTCATTTTTTTGCATGGGTAGAGTGGGAGTAGGTGGTCAGGGAAAATAATTTTTAATAGGCTTAACTTTAATGAGCTATAATGGTAAGCTTTTTCTTTAAAACTGTGTTCAAAGTATTCAGAAATCTATTGGCCACCATCAAAATGATCAGGCACCAAACCAAACAAGGCTAGATTGAGGATATATTGCATTTAAAATGTATTTAATCAACCCAACATTAAAATGACCATATGGGTGTAACTGTATTATGGGATTGGCATATAAACTAAGAAACCTTAAAAATTACTTTTCCTTTTAAAACTTGTGATTATGACCAAAGCCTACTGGTATCACTAACCTGGACAGATGTTAACACGCCTCGATATAACCCACACTCATCATCTTCATAATAGAGCCATAAAGTACTTTGCAAATAAAGAGCACTTTGACACATGCTGTTTTAACCCTACTTCAATTTAATAAGACAGACACTCTTGACTTTATTATAAAAATTAGGAAAATTAGGTGCATAAAGGTAAGATTTGCCCAACGTCTTACAGATGGCATATATATCAAAGTTCAAAGTAGAGCTGATGAGGTCCCCCAACTTAGATGTAAAGTAGGTTTTACTATCTCATGGTCTATGGCTCAATGCTTAAGGAATTTGGGGTGGGGGGGGAGCAGAGGGGGAGGTAATGTGTATAGAAAAACAATGGTATACACTGGCCAGTGCGGCTCAGTGGTTGAGTGTCGAACCAGGTACCATGAGGTCAGTGGTTTAATTCCTGGTCAGGGCACATGCCTGGGTTTATTGCTTGATCCCCAGTAGGGGCACGTAGGAGGCAGCAGTTCAATGTTTATCTCTCCTGGATGTTTCTATCTCTCTCCCTTTCCTCTCCTCTATCTAAAAATAAAAAAATAA
The DNA here is from genome assembly GCA_963924515.1 of Vespertilio murinus. NCBI lineage: Eukaryota > Metazoa > Chordata > Mammalia > Chiroptera > Vespertilionidae > Vespertilio > Vespertilio murinus. The sequence continues at coordinate 28,752,515 of OZ004711.1, forward strand.
ATAAATAAAACATTTAAAAAAGAAAAAGAAAAACAATGCTATGCCTACATAAAGAAAAGAGAAAAAAAAGGCCTGAGAGTATAAATTTCAGTGGTCAAGTTTAGAAAGGACTTTAGAAGCCATTAGTCCAGCCCCATACTTTTCTACTGAAAATAAATAAAGCAGCTGAGACTCAAAATGGCTTAATTTCATTCCATTCCCACTGATTTGTGACAGTTGGTTCAAAGGAGTATTAAGCCAAGTAAAAGAATCCTTTAGTTGCATATAGGAAGCTTCAAATAATCAGGCAGGCAACTTTTAAAGTAATTTTAATGGGTGGTTTTTGAACTAAAAACAATCATGTTTTGTTGCTTTCTCAGATCCTAAATTTGAGTAGTAATGTTGCCTCAAGCCACAGTTCCCAAACTGCCCTGAGGTGCCCAGGATGGCACAGGGAACTCACGGAGCCGGGCAGGGGAGGGGCGCGCACTACATGGAGTATTTAAATTTTGGAGGGAAACATGATAATCATTAACATCTCTTGACACCATGAGAACTACTAAATCAAGGTAGCTTATAGTGTAATCATTAAATCACTTTACATTTCTTTCAAGGGTAGCTTATTATTATAAAGCTGATTCCAAGATGTAAGAAGTTGTGCAGTGCCCAATAAGTGCACTCAGCATGTTAGCAAGTAATTGCTAAGAATGAGCTAAAATATCTTTTCTTTCAGTGTTTGCATTTAAAACATTATAGCTAGTACTAGTAAGTTGTGAGGACACAAAACTAAATAGTTCTGACTCACCTACTTACTAACCAAAACCATTACATATTTCTTCTGGCCTTGAGGCAATGTTAAAAAAAAATAATTCTGAGGTACTAAGAGCATTGTGAATTAAGAATGTTTGGAAATCTTTCTTCTAATGGTTACAAATGTGGACTGAAGACTTATAATCCCAGATTTACTACTTACCGGTGGTACTATTTTCCACTTATCCTCTCTGTGTCTCCATTTCTTAACTATAAAATGAAGATGATAATGGGACATACCTCAATAGAGTTTCTACGTACATTAAAACGTCAGTGTATGTAAGCCAGCCGGGCGCAGAGCGATGTTACCTAAGTATCAGCCATCTATAATAATCTATAATAATAAAAGCATAATATGCTAATTAGACCAGTGGTCCTTCGGGAGGAAGCCAGGGCTGCAAGGAAGGCCTGGGTCCTGGGTGCCGGAGAGAAGCCGGTGCAGCGGCCGAGAGAAGGAAGGCCTACTCTTGCACACATTTCACGCACCGGGGCTCGAGTTATGCCTATAAGACAAGCCTTCTCCAAAGGCGGCCTGTCTGCAGCATGTGCCTGCTGCTGCATCGGCCAAATACAGAAACTTTGTGCACATGGAACCTGTGGGCTGAGAACTTTCATCCCTTGTTAATTTTTTTTCCTGCTGCTTTCTATGGGAGGCAACATGCCAGAAATATTTTGGAGAAATTTCAACTAGTGTTGAGTGTTCTGTCGGTTATAATTCCAGAAAAGGTAAGGAACGTCCTGTCCCACGTGTACCATCAGGTGCTCTTTATGTTCCCCGTTTGCTCCATAAAACAGAGCTGAAATAACTCGAGACCCTGAAGCTAGACTGGCAGGGTGAGTGTTGGTACCGATTGTTTCCTGGAGGAAATGAACTTTTAAATGATTACCTATTCCTGCATTCAAAAGTTAACTCGAGCTTTCTTCTCCTAGGATCTCTAAAGCTATTCACAGCTACATTTTGAAAATGTCACACCTCTTAAATTGTCTTTCATATGATTTCCCCATAACATTGTTAGTTTTTAAAGGAGAGGGTGTATTTTAATTTCCCTTAAAGGTTTTTATTTTACCCCTAGCAATTACTGTGTATCTATTCTTTATCCTGAAAGCAGCATAATAGCTTTTAGGCGACAAAAATTTTTTCTCTCAAATATTACACAAAATAACAAAGGATATATTCTGTCCTAGAACATGTAAATTAATTTTGGCAATTCCCACTGTGTCATAGTATTAATGATTATACAATGACATTCTAAAACATAATATAATGATAAATCAAAGCTGAATATTCAATTGCAGATCAATGTGACTCTAATTTTATAGAAGTATAAATTAGATATATTTGTATATCTGTATAGAAAAATATATGAGAGGGAATGCAGTAAATATGTTTAATTATATCTGGTTAGAAATATGCAAATTCTTTTTAAAATATTTTGGTTTGGATATAATTATTTCAAGTGAAAGAAACAGAAACTAAAACTCATATTCCTTAATTAATAATGATATTTCACCCTCACAGATATCTGAAGATGTATGATTCAACTGATAGGTTGAGTAATTTAAAAATGTAAGCACTCAAACCAATGTTTCTGAATTCTCTGGGCCTGTCTCATAGAGCAGGGTGTTTGCAGCAGCTCCAAGCCTCACATTCTCACACGGCAATGTTCAAAGCAGGAAGGGAACACACAGCCCTCTCTTTTCATTGGGGAACATAATATTTCCTTCAAGCCTCTCAGCCATTATATCACATTGGCCCAAACGGAGTCACATGTCCTTTCGTGGACATAAGCTTACCATATTTGGCATGAATTAATTATGATTCATCCCTAGGAAGCTAGGCACATAGCCACTGGGGAGCGGAGAGAGGAATCAAGGTTATAGCATCAAGGAGAAAGAGAATTACTGCAGATTAGGCAATTAACAGTAGATTCTACATGTCCCCCCCAAAAATGTATGCTACTTTAATAGCCCAATTGATGTTTCTTCCTTTTCAAATTTAACCCACTGAGGTTAATAAATTATTTAAAGTGTGTATACATTTTTGGGGGACATCCTGTATTTCCCAAGTAGTCTATGATGGTCAAGTATTTTAGCCAAAATCAAAATTTAAGTGTTATAAAATAACTAAAAGGCAGGAACTATCAGCCCTAGTTCTAAAACAACGATTAAGTGGGTTGACAGAATAGGATGCAGGAAAATGTAAACACTGTTCATCTTTCGACAGGCACATCTGGGAGGCTAGGTGTGGAGAATTCCGCCATTGCGTGTGGGGCACTTACCAGACACCTAAAATCAAATGCCTTTCTATACATAACCGCAGCAGCTTGAACATCTCATGAGTTGAGAGAAGCTGGTCCCAAAACAAGAAACACTCTAAGACCCCATGGAGGAAAAGCGCTGCTTTCCAAACACCGACATGCCAGGAAAAGAGATCTCTCAGGCATGGCAGACTGTCATCTGAAGATATCAGCTCACGGGGCTGCTGAAGTCAAAAAGATTAGCCAAATGCTGGGTATCACCAGGAAGCACTGTACATTCCCTGTGGCATGTTTTCGTGCCTTGGAATAGAAGAGCACAGGGAGATCTGGTCAATGGACTTTGGAAATGTGCACTGGATTCAGAAGTAATTGACAAAGAAGAGTCGGGATGATGAATCGGGTGTGAGCAGTTTAGAAATCTGTTTCTATGAAAACACTGGGCCAGAAGGACAACGATAACCAAATTCTAGGACTCTAGAACAATAGGCAGTCTTTATATCGGCCATGACTTCCCCACTTTTAAGCACTTGCTGAGAGGCTGGCTTTCACAATGGCCGCCTTGACCTGAGAGGGTGCCAGCCCCAGAGCTGTAGCTACAACCATCAGATGACTCTGAAAGCCAGCTGGAGGTCAGAGTAGAAACCACAGTCAATGATGAAATGTATGTAAAGCTGAGACTGTCAGGAGGGGAGAATACCAAAATAAAATGAAACTGTAAATAGGCTGGAAAAGACAAATTATCTATGTGTCAGGAATAAAACCTAGGACTATGTGAACATTTGACAGACATTACTTCTCTAGTCAATAGCTTTTGTGAAGGTGCAGGTTCCCACCCTCCCCCTGCACCCTCCAGCACCTCACAAGCACTTCTCAGCAGCCTCTGTTCCACAGGAGCCAGGGTTCAGGTAATTTTATGAATGGGTGATGCACCACTGGGAGTGTTTTGAATAACATTCATCGCTTTGATTATTGTAATTTAGAAACAACCTTTCTTGGGGTATCCATCATTTTCTCACTTAACAACTCATGATCGACTATCCATCTACACTTTTTCAGAACCTGTTCTGCGTTTGGGGAGGCTAGTGCTGTGATCAATCAAAGTCCCCGCTCATGGGCAGAATCAGAGGTGGAGGGACCCAACAGACCTACTGTGGCACTTGCTCTGTCCTTAAGTTCTCATGTGGCAGATGTCCACAAACAAATAATGTCTTATTAGAATTCTGCTTCAGCCTCTTCGTGACCAGAGCTAAAAATAGGGAGTGCACCAAGTGTTTGTAATAAGAACAGTTTCTCTTCCTAGCAGTTCTGTCATTCAGGCAATAAGTACTGAGAATTCTCCATGAACAAAGCAGCACCCTAGTTGGTTGTGGAAGTCCAAGTGAAAAAAAAGACATGTTTATGTCCCATAGAAAATTAATATTTAATGGGAAGGACATTCCCATCATGCAATTAAAGATGGCTTAGAAGAATATCAAGAAATGCAAGTAAATGTCATTTCATTAAAATTATCTCTAGTGATAGACAAGAGGTGTACATAAAAATTTTTGATTGCTTAAAAAGTTCATCCCGGTAAGCCCAAGGGCTTCAGTTGGTCTAAAATGTAAACTGTAGCAAAATTCTTGCTCTATAAATCTCTCCGGAAAATATGCGGCATGAGAGAATAAATGAATTGGTTTACAAATGAGGTATTTGTGTACTTATTTTTACTTAAATACACAAATTAACCAGAGTTAATCCTTTTATTCTATTTGAACATTGAAGCATAAAAACAATAAAATTAATGGCATGTGAATGATAAGGTTTCGTGACTTGAGGTTATTACCAAATTGTCCCAACAGATGTTACTAAATTTTAATAATATTGGAGATTTTAATAATTATTTACTTGGTGGATTGGAGAGTGTGCATGGGAACATTAACTGATAATATTAATCACATGCTTTAATTATTTCTAGGTTCTCATAGCTTTGTTGTTACCTGGAATACCATGAAATTTCAAGATAATAATTAAATGTGAGCTTTGACATGCTCCCCAAGGCAGAGACCTTGTGCAGCCTGTGCTTACAAATGATAATAACTATTAATAGTATAAATAATGAATTATGCTAAAATCAGTTAAATCCATGGTGATTGTTTTCTAAAAATTCTGCAGTGTATGAAGTGAAAAAATAAGCTCTTATTGTTGGGTTAATTAGCCGCCATGCTGACTTCAAAAGTCAGGGAAGGAAATGAGAGATATAAAAATTTAAAAAATGCATTAAATAGCAAAAATAGTGAGCAACCTAATAAATATTTTGCCAAATAAGATCTTAGATGAATAATATTTCCTGTCACTTTATAATTACAAGCAGGTTGTAAGGAAATATTCTAAGTTTGGGCTAAGTGCAGTCAGATAACACAATTTCACCCCCACTTTCATTTAGGAAAATTTTCAAATATACAGAAAATTTGATATACCCATGACCTAGGTTTATCAAATAATGTAACTTTATACTTAAAAGAACAATGAGATAATATTTGAGAAATCACTTAAGGTGGCAGTTAAAAACACTGGTATAAACACAAATAAGTAACTGTCCTTTTAAAAAAACACACACAGAGAAATAAAATTAAGCATGATATCCCACTTAAATAAAAACAAAATATTAAAATGTCAATATATTCACAAGAAGTGCAAACTATATATATATATATAGAGAGAAAAATCTACATTAATAAAAACATAATATGCTAATTGGACTGAATGGCCCAAGAGCAGAATGACTGTCTGGATGACCTTTGGGACCACCATCTAGAGACATCAGGGACCACACTATGACACCCACTGGTGCCAGGCCAGCCAAGGCGGATGCAATGCGATTGGTGGGGAGCCCGGCCATCATCCCATGATTCCCCTGCAGAGGGAGGCTCAGGCCACTGGCCTATGGAACAATCAATCAGGGAGCTCCATGATCAACTTAAAGAGGGAGGCCCAGGCCACTGACCAGCAGGCGCTGGTGGGTGGGCGGGTCCTCCCTTTGTGAGGGAAGTCAAGGTCCCTAGTGCCAGAGGGAAGCCAGTACTGGCAGCAGGGAAAGAAGGCCTATACTTGCATGGATTTCATCCATCAGGCCTCAAGTTTATATTATATTGAGTCACATAATATAAGGCTTGAGCAAATACAAAAGCATATACTTTTTCTTGGGGAAAAAATCATTCAACATTATAAAGATTAAAATTAATCCTAAAATAATGTTTAACGTATTTGCAATCTCATTAATTTTTTTAATAAAGATTATTTTAAAATTTATTTGAAAGAACAAACTCATGAAAAGTGAGGAAAAAGACAACAAAGAAGATTAAGGATAATCTACAAAATTTTCAAATGTTTCAAAAAGAGATGATGCTTAAAACAGTGATACAAGAATAGACAGAGAGATCAACAAAAGAGAATTGAACACCCAGAAATAGTGGGTGGAAAAATACACTTATATGTTAAAATACATTTTCAAAAGAGTTGGAAAGAGATGCACTATTTAGTAAATGTTGGTTGTTCAACTGTGTAGGCCTTTAAACAAAATACAATACTTGCTCTTTACTCCAGAACAAATTCCAGAAAGTTTAAGAGTTTAAACATATTTTAAAACTTTAATACACTGAGAAAAATAAAGAACACTTTTTTGGTAATTTTGAACTAGAAAAGACTTTTCTTAGCATGACAGGAAATATGTAAATAAGATAGAAACCTAGATAAACTTGACTACTAAAATTTTCAAACATTTACAATGAACATAAAATACCCTATCTAATAAAAGAGGAATATGCAAATTGACCATCACTCCAAGACACAAGATGGCCATCCCCGTGTGGTCAAAGATGGCTGCTCCCATGTGGACACAGATGGCCACCACAAGATGATATCCAGGGGAGGGCAGTTGTGGCCAGGTAGAGGTGACCAGACCAGCAGAGGAGGGCAGTTAGGGGCAATTGAGCCAGCCAGGGAGCAATTAGGCATTGATCAGGCTGGCAGGCAGAAGCAGTTAGGGGCAATCAGGCAGATGCAGGCAAGCAGTTGGGAGCCAGCAGTCCTGGATTGTGAGAGGGCAGTTGTACATCCCTCAAAGGGTCCCAGATTCAGAGGGTGCAGGCTGGGCTGAGGGACACCTTCCCCATGCACAAATTTTGTGTACCAGGCCTCTAGTTGTAAATAAAACAAACCAATAATATACTAGCCTGGCAAATGACTATTAAAGAGTTAATTTAATAAATAAAAAGTTTATATGCATCAATAAGAAGACAAATCACCCTGTAGTTGGGCAGAGGTTATAAATTATGCAAGCTAAATGGAAAAAACTACAAGACACAATAAAACATATTAACATTGCACAAGCTCACTCATAAATAAGCAATCTAAATTGTACACTAGTTAAAAACTGAGAAAATTTAAATGCACTGATATGGAAATCTGCCCCAAATATATGATAATTGAGAAAACAAGTCATAGAATGGCCTGTGCAATATGGGATTGTTTTTGAAAAGAAAAAAGTACATATATCCATACATATGCATGTTTATATGGCTAGAAATATATGTAGACATGCAGACACCAAACTCTTGCTAGTATCTACTTCTCTGGAGTGAGGTATTATCATAGCCCCATGCCTACCGAGTCTTAGTATGTTTGAGTTAACAGTATACAATTTTCATTCTCTTGCATGGGGGCTGTCATTATTAGCTAATAATCATGTTATGTTCATGGAGTCCTTATTTAAGGAACATGCCAGACATTAATATAGATAAGTATCCTATATAATAAAAGGATAATATGCAAATTGACCCTAAGTGAGAAACGAGCTGTCACTATGACACACACGAACTATCAGGGGAAAGATGCTCGATGCAGGATCTGCCCCCTGGTGGACAGTGCACTTCCACAGTGGGAGCACCATTCAGCCAGAAACCGGTTCTCCACACAGGACATCCCCCGAGGGCTCCTGGGCTGCCAGAGGAATGTCTGACTGCCAGCTTAGGCCCAATCCCCAGGGGGAGGGGGCCTAAACTGGCAGGTGAACATCCCCCAAGGGGTCTCAAACTGTGAGAGGGTGCAGGTCAGGCTGAACCCCCCCCCTCCCAGTGCATGATTTTAATTCACTGAGCCTCTAGTCTAGAATAAGAGGACCCCACTGGACAATTGCAATTGGGCTTCTCTTGCTCAAGAGGGACAGAACATAGGAGTAGCCCTACAACATGACATTTTCATAAGTCTCATTTGTTACTGGGTGGACCACTCATTCCACTTAGCAAATGTTTACAAGAGGTTACGACCGGTATTCATAAGAGCTACCTTTGTTGCATTCCTACTATGTTTCAAATACTGCTGTAAACTTTATATAATTGACTAATTTGAATCTCATTAATCATCCCATGAGATTACTCCCTCAAGCACATGTCTAGAATGGAAGTTCATACTCTAATCAAGTACTTTCTAATTGTAACATTCATACTTTGCCACTATTATCTATTTAGGGGAGTAAATTATCTAGAAACCATGATTTCTTTTTTTGGGGGGGAGGTATAAACAAATAACTATATATACATGTATACAATGAAATATTATTCAGGCATTAAAAGTAGGGAAATTTGCCATTTGATACAACATGGATGGAACTTGAGGGCATTATGCTACATGGAAAAGTCAGACAAAGAAAGACAAATACCATATGATATCAATTATATGTAAATTCTAAAAAACAAAAACCAAACAAAAAATTTATCCATAGAGAAAACAGATTTGTAGTTGCAAGAGGTAGAGAGATGGACAAAATAGATAAAAGAGGTAAAAAAAAATTACAAACTTTCAGTTATAAATAAGTCAGTTCTAGGGATGTAATATACAGCATGGTGATATAATTAAAATACTGTATTATATAAGTGAAAGCTACTAAGAGTAGATCTTAAAAGTTCTCATCATATGGAAATAAACATAACTATATAGTGATCTAACTAGACTTATTGTGGTCAAATTTCACAATATGTACAAATATTGAATCATTATGCTATACACCTGAAGCTATATGCCAATCATATCTCATTTTTAAAAATCCCTTTGTTTGGGACACCCTCCTGCAAATTTTGAGGAGGAAAATGGTATCTGATAGCCAGGAAGTGTGACTATCAACTTACTCCCCAAATAGTAAAGTAGATTTCTGATTTGGCAAGAGTTCGAGAATATTGATCACAAGGGAAACATACACAAACAAACCTACATGGGATTCAATCTAAGCCATGCAAATACTGGCTTACAAGAACAAATAAATGACACCTGCAGCCTCACATACACTATGGCTCAATGGAGTTCTGGTTAAGAGGCAAGTAATTAACACCAATTTCTAATAATTAAGCATGAATGCCCCCAAAGGAAGCATATTTTCTGGACAACTGGCCACACAAGCCCATAGAGTCTACAGTGTATACCTTTTTCACTAAATGGCAACCTGATACAGTTATTCCACAGTAAAGTTCTGCTTTTCTAGCCATTTCCACTGAATCACAATCAGAAGATCTTAGGTGCTGATCCCCGATTTAAAGCCTTCCCCAGCAAGCAAGTCACTAAAGCAAAGATTTCTCAGAATCTAGGAGAATAAAGGGAAGCAGAGCATCCAAAGTTTTGACCTATTTATGGCAGGATTGAGCCTGTCCCTAGTGGCCAGAGACACTCACTGTGACCTGCTGTGATCTCCATCTTCACAAGCATGAAGACTAAGACCACTTTGCTTTCAGAGTTGACTAGCGTCAATAGCAGCCATCCTAACTATAGAAGGGATGTAGTTCACCTCACTTCCCAGTATTACCAAGCATTGAAACTTGTAATTGACCTGAATGCAAGCATTAAGTGGTAGCATATTTAGCCTTTGTCTTCCACCCTTCACTTTCTTCTAGTTCAATCCTATCACCAACAATATGATGTGATTTGAGTGTGATGATCACCTCCCTTTGAGGTAATGCAGAAACAAATACACCAATCACCTAGAATGAGAAGTCACCCGTTGTGGAGATTAGGTCACACTTGGGGTATCCATGTCATAAGCACGTGCTACCCGGACATTGGTTTTAGTGAATACTGTTTATTTTCTTTTTTTCTTGATTGCTTTCAGCTGTTGCCTTCCCCTCCACAGTGTCTCTGGTAGGGAAACATCTCCCAAACTGGAATTTTCAAGCCTGGCTATGTTTCCCTCAAGATTGTCAGGATTTTTAATACTTGACTCATGGCAACCCTATTCATTTTTTCATCTCTATTTGCTAGCACCAGAGTCTTTCCTTCTTCTGCCCCACAGCATTTTCTTCTTCCTCCCTGCCATCTGCCTCTGCTGTCTTGAGCCTCCATGGCCCTTTCCCACAATGGGGTCTGTACTATCAGGGAAGCCCACACTCCCAGGCACTGTGGGAGAAGGAAAGTGCTCAAACAGAGGTGGGGGAAGGATGTGGACCCTATTCCAGTGAATAATGGTTATTGTATGATACCCGTTTGGGATCTTAAGTGTTCTTTTGTTGTTGATGATGATATTGTTTTGGTTCATTTGGGTTTGGGCCACATGATCAAAGTTACTTTGTAACAATCATTAGTTTGTAGTTTTTTCTCAGAATATTTGCTTTTTAAATAGCCAAACCTAAATCTTTACAAACCACATCGTACCAAGAGTACAAGATTTTCTATGTCTTTTGACTTAAATAAATGTTTTCTTTCTGGTTGTGCCTCTGGGTTGTTTTGGTTTAGAAAGAAGGATTGTAATTCTGTCTTTTTGGGCAATATCTCTTCCAACCTTGCTCCTTCTCACTTTGCTGAGTCCAGGGTTGCTAACTAACTGCAAGGTTAGGCTGCATAATGCAAAGCATTCCCTTAATGGCTATAGATTTCACATGGAAAACTCAGACATATGGTTCCCATTTTTCTCCCTTTTATGCTGCATACTTGTGCTGAATAGTTTTTATTGGTAATGGGGGAGATGCCAGAATATTTACAGGATCTCATGGTCATGGGAGTGTGCTGTTATTTGGGCTATGTCTGGGTAATGCCAACATAATCAATCAAAACGGAAACATTTGGTCAAATAAGCATTTTTTAAATTATTAAAATAATGCTCATAGCTTTGAGTACTTAACCAACTTTACCGTTATTTTGATGGAATACAGAAACAAACTTAGCAAAATATCTTGTAAACACTTCTATTTCTTAAAAATGAAGAAATTTTGTTGGGATTTTATGTAGTTGCAACATCCCTCAGGAAAACAGTTTCCTATCTAGATTTGCCACTGTTATCCTAAAAAAGACACAAACAGATTGACTTAACCATGCTGTGATTCAGCCTCTCCTCTTTAAAGCAAGCATTGCTTAATCTTATATATTTATGGACACCTTTGTGATATAATGAAAGCTATCACTTTCTCCTACCCCTCCCCCACACCTACATAAAATTTGCAAATTTGCAAACAACTTCAAAATAATCCTATCTAATAAAAGAGTGATATGCAAATTGACCATCACTCCAACATACAAAATGGCTGCCCCCATGTGGTCAAAGATGGCTGTCCCCATGTGGACACAAGATAGCCACCACAAGATGGCTGGCAGGGAAGGGCAGTTAGGGGTGACCAGGACAGAAGAGGAGGGTAGTTGGGAGGGACCAGGCCTACAAAGGAAGGCAATTGAGGGGCACCCAGGCCTGCAAGGGAGGGCAGTTGGCCCACAGAAGCAGTTAGAGGCAATCAGGTAGGCAGGCAGGCAGGCAGGCAGGCAGGAGAGTGGTTGGGAGCCAGCAGTCCTAGATTATGAGAGGGATGTCTGACTGCCTCTTTAGGCCCAATTCCACTGGAGATCAGGCCTAAACAGGCAGTCAGACATCCTCAAGGGGTCCCAGTTTGGAGAGGATACAGGCTGAGCTGAGGGACACATATCCACTGTGCACAAATTTTATGCACTGAGCCTCTAGTTCTATATATTAAAAGTCTAAATGCAAATAGACCAAACATCCAAGTGACCAGTTGTTATGATGTGCACTCACCACCAGGGGGCAGATGCTCAATGCAGGAGCTGCCCTTTCATGGCTATTGCGCTCCCACAGGGGGAGCACTGCTCAACCAGAAGCTAGGCTCATGGTTGGTGAGTGTAGTGGTGGTGGTGGGAGCCTTTCCCACCTCTGTAGCAGTGCTAAGGATGTCTGACTGCCGGCTTAGACCCATAGACATCCCCAGGGCTCCCAGACTGTGAGAGGGCACAGGCCAGGCTGAGGGATGCCTCCCTCCCCTCCAAATACATGAATTCCACCCACCTCTAGTATTATATAATTTCAAGCTCAAGATAATCCATACACCTCTTAGAGTTTTGTTAAAAATTCTTAGGACAGATGATATTTAAAATTTGTTAAGCTTAAAATTTTATGATCTCATTAATTTTCTCTTTTATAATGATGAAGGACTCAAATATCAAATCATTCCCTCAGCACAAGGTCTCCAATATGGGAGTTGTAGATATGACAAAACATTATGTCTTGTTTGCCATAATGGTGATGCTTCTGTAGTCATTGGCTTCTTTTTGTAAGGGGAACTTTTAAAGAATCAGATGCATTTTACTCTCTTCTCACAACATCCAGGAGTGACTGACAAGCACCACCTTCTGGAGAAAAAGTGTACTAAATGTCAAAGTTGATGATCCCTGACAGCTGTGAAGTTCTCAGGTACCCAGGGCCAAATCTCTCCCTTACTTCAATATCAGTCTTATCCCACACTTTGTGAGCAATCTCATTTCCCCTTACTCTAACCCATAGTGACTCTATCTTTGGCCTCTGGTAGCCTTGAAAGTGGCTTAAATCTGAAAATTAATTCTGTTAATTGAAAGAGTTCTACTTTTCATTAGAAATCTCACAGCAGTAAAATTCAGATTATTCTAAGATACTGAGCTGTAGCTCATATTAGAAACTTTAGGTCAAGTGACTTAAGTATGAGTTGTAATTAAAATGTTGGTGAAAGAGTTTAAAGTACTTGCTCAGAGCAAATGGAAAAGGTACTAAGAAATTATCTTGTGGATGTAACATGGCAAATTTATTATAATAATGCTGCACTCAGCTTCATGTATAATGAAGCCATGAAACAGAGTTTTTTTCTGTAAAGAATTTATTTTAAACATGAAAAATATATTTTGGTAGTTAAATTGCTTTTTTGATGGGTATAGTAACTTTTTATAAATGCTTTGAATTTACTTATAAAATGCAAAATTTTTAAATAATAGAATTTCCAGAAAATTTAACTGTTCATGAATATATTCATTTGACTTATAAAAGCTAATTTTCTGTTAAAATTTCTATAGATCACCTTTTTGCCTCAAAAAACTTTTCTCTGGCTCACTTTGGAGTTCTATACTGCTAAATTAAAAGACTGTTATCCTATTTACATCTTTAAAAATATCTTTATATTTCAGTTGATATACAATATTATATTATATTCGGGTATGCCCCAGCATAGTAGTCATGTATATTCTTTATGAAGTGACCACCTGATAAAATCTTTTTTGTTCTGTTTTTAAGCTAGAGAGGCAAGAATGATTATAATTTTCAAAGAAATGACCTTTTCCTTCATAATAAAGAAAATTCTTTAAGGTTTATTCATGATGCATCTTAGAAAACTTTTAAGAGTAAAGAACATTTCGTTAGGCCTCTCACATCTCACAGCTGGGCTGGCTTTCCAGAGAGATAAATCAAGTGCAATAAAGTTTACTGTGGAGGAGTTGCAGAAATGGATATTTAGACTCTGCACACATTAATATATTTCCCCTGGCATTTTTTAATGAAAAAGTAGGCATTGATTATTTACTCTCACGCAAAATTTCTATGTTCTACCAAAAAATCTTGTCTGCCCAGTGCTTTGCTCATCCCAAGGGACTATTAGTCATTCTGCAGAATTATATTTATTTTTATAACTGACTTTCCAGGTGGATGGACATATGCATTGTTTTATTAAAGCCAAACGTGCTTTATGAAACTCAAGAATAATAATTAATCATACCAGCAAGAACACCTGAGTGAGTGAGGCATATTAGGAAAATCAATAATAAAAGTAGAAGTGACTACCATTTTGGGGGGGGGTGTATTTACTCTATTCCAAACATTTCTTATGTATAACTGTATCTTAACTTAAGTACACTAAATATTATTCCCATTTTATAGATGGAGAGATGAGGCCCTAAGAGCCAGTAAGTGGTGGAAGCTGAATTTGTGGTCTAGAGTCTGTGTACTTTCTATCCTACAACACTGCCTCTTGAAGTTAAGTGTTTAAACTTGACAATCTTGAAGGCTAACTGTATTTCATGGGTTTTTATAATTGGTAAGTAGAAAGCAAAGAATTATTAAAACTCTTCATAGTTCATCCATGGATAATATCTTGTTTTCAAATAATATATCTTGCTGCTAGATGACAAATACCTTTAAACAGTGCGATTGGTCAACCAGTTCAGAGATTTGTTTTTAAGCTGATAAGGCATTAACATGAACACACACCAAGATGCAGCCCAGAATGTCCTTTAAGAATCCATTTTAAGAGCATGTTTTTTAAAAAAGTACAATGACAAAAAGGGGCCCTAGCTAGTTTCCTCAGTGGTTAGAGCTGCAAAGGTTCGATTTCAGTCAAGGGCACATACCTTGGTTGCAGGCTCAATCCCCAGCCTTGGTCGGGAGTGCATGAAGAAGGCAACCAATAGATGTTTCTCTCTGTCTCTCCTCCTCCCTTCCACTCTAAAAATCAATGGGGAAAAAATATCAGATGAGGATTAACAAAAATTAAATAAAAAAGTATAATGACAAAAAGGGAATCAAAGTGCAGCTAAACTGACAAGCTCTAATGCAGAGATAATGAAAGTCACAAAGCAAAGGTTGATAAATAAACCCAAGATAACATACTCATTTAAGACAAAGAAAGCAAAGGTAGAAATACTTCCAACCATTTTCAGAGAAAGGAAAAAGGCTTGCATATGTTAGGAAATAAACTCCAGCAGAAAGAAATCCCCGCCACACCCCACTGGCCAAGCAAGTGAGAGAAGTGTTGATTATCACTTTATGGCAAATTGTGAAGGTTGGATTGCTTGGAAATAGGGAGCTTGCCAAAGAGAAGGAAGTGTGCAGCTTGCCAACAACCACTCTAGCACTGGGTGCCCCTGAGTAGGAACAGATAGATGTAAACACAGAAAATTGCTCAAATTTGCCAGCAGAACCTATCACCTAGTAAGCCGTCACATTCTAGAAAATAACTAGAAGTGCTTTCCTATGAACAAAAGTAATTGGAAAAGGGGTGGGGCACTAACATCCAGGCCTTGAAGTTGCTGAAAAGGGAGAGGATGTGCTGCACATTCACGTTGAACAAAGACATGTGTCCAACACGCAGCTTGGTGTCTGGTGCAGGGAGGAGCCAGATGCAATGCCCCCTCTGTGATGGGATTCCGGGCTGAACCAGACAGACATGAGGGAAAGGCGTGTGAGATTAATGGGCACTGATGCCTGAATCATTCACACTCTTCATCACAAACAATGAGGAAATTTTACTGAAATGCATCCCTGAGGATGGCATGTAAAACCTCATTGGGTTTGTTTCTGAGATAAAATAATGCTCACAAACTAGAAAACAAACATATTTTTGTGGGGATGTTTTATGTTGTAATACTGTAGGTTTCCAAGTTCACTGTGCAAAGATTGCCATTTTTCCTCTTAAGTTTCATCTACATGTTTGGAATTGTTAGGATTCCAACTGAGAAAGATTAACAACCTTTTCAAATCATCATTTAAACCTCAAATAGAAGGATTCTTTAATTAACCATTAAACAGAAGCATTAAAGACCACTTTAAAAAAAGATGTTAAAAAGCAACTCTAATAAAATCGGGCCTCTTTGTGACCTATCTCAGCATGTGTCATATGCAAAAGAAACATCCAGAAAAGTATTGAAAAGCAATTTAATAGAAAACTCTAAAGACTCTATAAAAAATATCTACTAGATTTAATAAATAAATTTGGTAATGTAGCAGGATACCCAGAAATATATGTCTTTTTTATACACCAATAATAAACTCACAGAAAAAGAAACTAAAAACAAATCCCATTTACCACTGCAACAAAAAAATAAGATACCTAGGAATAAACTTAACTAGGGAGGTAAAGGACTTGTACTCGGAAAATTACAGGATGTTGAAAAAAGAGGTAGAGGAAGACATAAACAAATGGAAGAATATACTGTGTTCATGGATTGGTAGAATCAATATCATTAAAATGTCCATATACTCAATGCAATCTATAGATTCAAGCAATCCCCATTAAAATACCAATGGTATATTTCACAGACCTAGAACAAACTCTCCAAAAATTCACATGAAACAAACAAACAAAAAACAAAAACACCCCGAATAGCCACAATAATCTTGAGAAAAAAGAACAAAGTTGGAGGGATCATAATATCAGACATCAAGCTCTATTTCCAAACCATGGTTCTCAAAACTGCCTGGTACTGGCACAAGAACAGACATATAGACCAATAGAACAGAACAGAGAACGCAGAAGTTGACCCACGCCATTATGCTCAATTACTATTTGACAAAGGAAGCAAGACCATACAACAGAGTCAAGGCAATCTTTTCAATAAATGGTCTTGGGAAAGTTGGACAGATATATGCAAAAAAAATAAAACTAGACCACCAACTTACACTATACACAAGAATAAACTCAAAATGGATAAAGGACTTAAACGTAAGACAGGAAGCAATAAAAATCTCAGAAGAATCCATACACAGCAAAATAGCAGACATATATAGTAGCAATATTTTTACCAACATAGCTCTTAGGACAATGGAAACCAAGGAGAAAATAAACAAATGGTACTACATAAAAATAAAAAGCTTCTGCACAGCAAAAGAAACCATCAACAAAACAACAAGAGAGCCTACTACATGGGAGAACATATTTGCCAATGTAATTCCTGATAAGGATTTAATCTCCAAAATGTATAGGGAACTCACACAACTTAAGAAAAGGAAGATAAACAATCCAATTAAAAAAATGAGCAAAACACCTAAATAGACCCTTTTCGGAAGAGGACATACAAAAGGTCAAGAGATATATGAAAACATGCTCAAAATCACGAATCATCTGACAGATGCAAATCAAAATGACATTGAAGTACCACCTATCAGAATGACTATTATCAACAAATCAACAAATGACAAGTGCTGGTGATGATGTGGAAAAAAAGGAACAAAGGAACCCTCTTGCACTGCAGATGGAAATGCAGACTGGTGCAGACACTGTGAAAAACAGCATGGAGTGTCCTCAAAAAATTAAAAATGGAACTTCTATTTGACCCAGTAATCCCACTTCTAGGAATATATCCCAAGAAATCAGAAACACCAATCAGAAAGCATATATCTAGAATATACACCCCTATGTTCTTAGCAGCACGATTTACAATAACTAGGATTTGGAAACTGCCTGAGTGCCCATCAGCAGATGAGTGGATTAAAAAACAAAACAAAAAAAACAGTGGTACATCTACACAATGGAATACTATGCTGCTGTAAAAGAAGAAGAAGAAGGAGGAGGAGGAGGAGGAGGAGGAGAAGGAGGAGGAGGAGGAGGAAGAGGAGGAGGAGGAGGAGGAGAAGAAGAAGAAGAAGAAGAAGAAGAAGAAGAAGAAGAAGAAGAAGAAGAAGAAGAAGAAGAAGAAGAAGAAGTAGAAGAAACTCTTACCATTTGCAACATCATGAATGGGCCTGGAGAGCATTATGCTAAGTGGAATAAGCAAGTCTGAGAAAGATAAATATCATGTGATCTTACTCATGTGTGGAATATAGAAACAGATCCAGAGCTATAGAAGTATTGAAAGACTATCTAAATTCAAAGGGAAGGCGCGAGGAGGGGGGCAGGGTATGAGATCAACCAAAATGCTTATATGCATGCATATAAGCACAACACGTGGACACAGACAGTAGGGGGTGATGGCATGTGCTGGGGGTGGGAATGGCTGGAGAGAGGACAATGGGGGGGGAGGCATAGGTAATATTTTAAACAATAAAGAATTTAAAATTTTTTAAAAAGGAAAGCGATTTAAAACACAGTGAAATCTTTTGAAGAGGTCCGCCATTCATAACACAACAAAACTTCCTAACAATTCTTTCCCAGAGTTCAAACCTTCTCTCCTCTCATTGAGTCTAGCTCTTCTATGTTCAGTTCTCTTCTGTCTTCTCCCCGCCTTATTATTTCTCTCACATGTACACCTAACACTAAACATAACAATTACTCTTTAAAATGAAATGATGTGTGTCTTCTAATAGAAATCCATGCAGCCCTTTTAGCTAAGTCAGTTCTGCATCTGTCTTAGATGCATAACAGCAGGAGGCCAGTGACCAACATGACTTCTTCCATTCTGAACATGCATATTAGTGATTTTTTTTTTGTTTTTGTCAAATAAAGAAGTCATAAAATAACCAAACACTCTAAAAAAAGGTCTTGATACCTCCCCAATTACTATTTAATTCATTCTTCATTCTTATTCACCCTGGATGTTTGAGTCAAACCTTTAGAAAGACAAATGTACCAGAGCCTCATAGATTCAACTCTCTGGAGATTTTCTTAAGATATACAATTATTAGGTGCACTCCTCAAAAGCTTTCTCTCATTGTGGGAACTCTAGATACAGCAAGAACTAATGGCAGACCCCCAAATCAGCTCAGATGATCTGGTTTTAAATTCAATGTTGGTTCTATTAAGAATTAGCTGAGACCAGGTGTTCATAGCAAAAACGGCTAGAGAGATGGATAATAAAACCAGGGCCTCCTGTAAGAGGAGGCCTTAGTAAAACAGATGTGTGCCTTTTCAGACTTGCCTGCCTTCTTTGCTGGCCCTTCTGTCCTCTGCATTCCACTTAGGGAGGCTCAGTCCATAGGCTGGATTTCTCAGGCTGTCTTACTTGCTGGTAATGGACAGCTGAAGTCATTCATTGGTAGAAGATTAAAGGATGGAAAAGAGAGAAACCAGAGCATATATCTCCTACTACCACTTACTGCATTCAGGCAGCAAGTCATTTGGTGGCCATAGCTGGCCAGAACTAAGAAGAGACCATTTGTCATCTTTATTATTCTAATACTGGGTGAGTATGTGGACATTTTGCTGAATTTGATTATGGAGTGCTGCCCCAGATCCTACTATGGGTATGATGTAATAATATGGTATATGCATCATATCGCCTTTCCAAAATCTGAAAATTTATGAATTCTGTAACTGATATGCCTCAGGGATTTTCAGATAAGGGACTGTAGACATATGGTTTGCAAATTTGTGGTGATCTTTAATTTACAAAAATTAGACACATAATTGAAATTAAATTTGACTTTTCTTATTCTTTTATTTTCAAAGAGAAAAATGTAATAGGTTCTCTCACAGCCTAAAGCAGAATGGATTTGGGGGTTAAGGAGGTTGGTAAGAATTACTTAGAGGGAGAATTGTTAGTATGCTGGACATTCATCCCCCCTTTCTCATGGAGAATGGGAAGGGCACTTACCCTTCACCTGGATTCAAGTGAGAATGGCCTCAGGAGGAACCCTCAGAGAACTTGACATGAAAACCTATAAAAGTGAGGACTGGAATCTGACTTATCCCCCAAAGAGTGTCAATGCACAAGGCTATGTTAGAGTCTCTCCTGTTTGAGGGCAGGGGGAAGGGAAAGATTTGAGTTGAGACATGCCAATACTTCCACAATTTTGAAAGACAAAGAAAATACACTTCCTTGTGTTCTAGATGCCAACCCCTGGGAGAGGTGACCTTGAGAGGGACTCTGCAGAAGTGAGGAGACCTAAAGAGAGGGATGGACTAATTGAAGCTTGAAGTCTGCCAGCAGGTGAGAGGAGGAGTCATAAAAACTCCCAGGTGAGACTCATCTTTGGAGATTATTGCAGCCAGAGATCTCTAGTAACATTTCCAGTCATGTAAAATCTTTTTCCAACCTACACATTTTACCTGACTAGAAAGTAGAATTCAACATTGAATATGTTGTAAAGTTATCAAAAGAAAAGACTAAAGGTATACCTTTCTTTCATACTGCAAGTTTCCTAGCATGAAGGAGGCCCAAACAAAGAGAGATTTTAAATTGAATAAAAATGTAAAGCCAAATTGCTATGGATCAGGCATTTTAACCCTGGGAGAAAGAAAAGATGACTTGCTTCAAGGCAGGCATGGGAATAAGTGACAATAAGCAACATGCCATAGGTCCCCTCTAGGCAGTGCATGTGGAGGCTGCCGGCAGCTCTGTGCCAAGGAGGACTGTGAGCTGTGACCAGAATGTGGGAAAATGTACCATGACCACACGAACTTGGGAGCAGGGAATACACATGTCATGTACCTGTCTTATGTAGGCTAAGGAAATGGTGCAAGTGGATTTTCTATTCTCTCTGCACACAAGAGCTCTTCTTTTGTTTTTTTATTCATTAAGGTATTACATGTGTGTCCTTATTTATAAGTGAGTCTGAGATAGGGCCTAACACACAGAAGGCACTCAGTAAGGTTTTTTGTTGTTGAAGGAGAATAATGTGCAGCCCTAATGTGGAACAAATCTGCATACCTCATGTTCCAGAGGGTTCTTTGCACATCTGACTATGAGCTTTTGCTAAAGAGGAAAATTGCCTTCAATTTATCATCAATTGGATTAAGAACAACCATCACTACCAATAATATGACATCCTAAAAGTCAAGCAGGCCTCAGTGAGCAGAGATCCAGGTTTCCCTGAATTAGACCCTCTGGAAGAATTATCATTGAAGGATGACAACTAACCCTCTGGTTATGATTTACTCATAAGGCTGACTCTGTGATTTACCAGTAAGACTGGCCTAGTGCTTAGACAGGGTTTCTAAGACAAGGCAACTAAAGTAGGTTTTTACACCGGAAGCAGGATGGGTGGTTGAGATACCCTAAACTCTCCTGCTTTGGGGTCTCCATAAGTTGCCTTTGGGGTAGGGAGGCCTCTCTTAGGACTTCTCTGTAATTTACACAGTGACAGTCCAGACCCCTTGGTATTGCTAAAATTACCTCAAGGGACAATTTTTCTCTCTTCAATCTATCCTAAACCTAGTTATCAGATTTATCTTTCTAAATTACTGCATTTTCTGTATTTCTCCCTGCTTAAAAAATATCCAATAGCTGTTCATTAGTTATCATAAGGAATCCAAATTCCTTAATAGATCTCTACAAACAGAGGTGGCTCAACCTACTTTTCTAGTCTGAATTTTTCCACCTGTCCTGTTCAGGGGTGGCCATGTAACACTCCCTGAGAATTTTCATGCCTCTTATCTCTTCCCTTGGCCCATGATAATCCTGCTCCCAGAAGTATTCTGCCTCCTTTTGCCTGTTCTACCCATCATTTGAAGCCTTTCTCAAATACTGCCCCCTTCATGCAGCTTTTCACACCTAATTCATTGATTTTTACAAGTCAGAAATTAGCTCTCAGTTAGTTCCAAGTTTTTAATAGAATTTAACATGTATTATCTTGGGTCAAAATTTCTCCTACTAAACAGTGCTTCCTAAAGCCATAAACTATGCTTTATTTTTCTTCATAGTTTTTTGTACCTGGTACAACAGTAGTTCTATATAAGATGACAAATAAATAATTTAAGAATGAATTAATATTTAGGGTGGTAAAATGTTCTAAAAGAGTTAGTGATGTATAATATTGTTAAGTACTAAATTATACTTAATTGTTTTTTTAAATGGGCTAATGTTATATAGCTTGAATTTCATTTCAATGATTTTTTAAAAGAATGAATTAATAATTGAATGAATTATTATGCCTTTTTTTGCACTTACCTAAAAATTTGGAATCACTTCTTTCTGACTTCTTCCATTTTTCAGAAGGGAATAATTTAACAGGTAATTGTATTTCCATATCTACAACATGAATATGCTCTAAAACTAACTTCTCCCAATTTTCCTGTCTTCTGGTCAGGTTACCTTCACAGAGTGGTGGCACCACTGATCCCACAGCCTCTGCTCTGTAGTGACTGAAAGGCTTTATTCTCTATATTCCACAGCTACAGTCTGATTCAGTCAAGTCTAACAGGCCTCCTGTCAGACTACCTGAGGTAGAAATTCACGATCTAATAGAAAAACAGGAGAATAGGTTTGAGAGAGTCTGATCTTTCCTTAGTTTGAAAGGAAGTTAATCCAAGAACTCACAAACAAGGTTTTGTGTGTGTGTGTGTGTGTGTGTGTGTGTGTGTGTGTGTGTGTTTTAGCTACAAGTGTAAATCACTGTCAATTACAAATCCTCTTCCATGTAAATGCAATCTAAGAGTGTTGCATATTTTACCACAGGAGAAGGCATCTTTAAATGACAGTTAAACAAAATATTTAAAGAAGTTTAAACTAAGATTTTTGAGTGGAATCATTTCATCTGCAGTGAGACTCTAGCCACCATGAATGATTCTTCTTCAGATGTTGGTGGAATTGCTATATCCATGACTCCCACATCCAGTCTCTGTCTTTTCCAATACACCCTGCAAAATGTCACCAGATTTATTATTCTGCCCACTCCCACATCCAGAACATAACTAGCGGCTTTCTACTTACCAAAAAGCCCTAATTCCTTTATGTCAATGGTTGTAACCCCTGGCTGCATGTTAGAATCACAGGTATTGTTTAGCCATGCTAATGCCTGGACCATTTGGATTGGAAGTGGTAGGCAGTGAGGCCCAGGTGTAGGTCTCACTTTGAAAATCTTTGGGCAATCCTAATGTGCAATCAGAGTCAAGAACCACTATCCTGGATGATCATTTTGGAACTCTGGATGGGAAATGGCAGGGCCAGAGGTGTGGGATTACAGGTAAGGGAGAAAGAGGAGATAGACCAGCCATAACAACCAGAGAGAACTGAGCCAAGATGTAGCGTGAAGATGCCTTCAGTGTGTGGAAGATAGTGGTTTTACTCTGAATAAAAGCAGAAAATAAGCCCCACAGCCAGCCCTTGCTAGTCACCATCTCTCCTTCCAGCCCCCAGTCTTTCATATCTGGTCTGGCAGAGGTGTCATCAGTGGGGCCTTCTGTAGGTTCCTGGTGTCTTGGAAGGCAACTGCGTCCATTCTGTGCCTATATGTCCAACCCTTGCTAGAAGACTGGACCTCAAGAGGCACAATTGCAAGAGCAAGGCTTCATTGGTTGGTAATCCACCCCTCCCCAACCACCATATCCCTGCCTAAAGCTAAAGAGTATGACAAACACGTGTTTTATCTGCCACAGCTACTCAGTAGGTTCTTTCCTCTCTCGGGCAGGATTAGGAACAGTCTGCATTGTATAGTCTACCAGCCAGGATTTCTGCTCCAACGTGAAACTGTGCATCTTGAAGGATAGAAATGATACTACTGCAAGCAGAGAGACATCTGGTATCCCTGAATTCTTGTTAGGAGGTATTCATGTCTAGGCTTTGCTGCAAGACCTAGGGTGGGCTTTATCAAAGCACTTTATGACTCTGCTTTTGAAAATGTTTCCCCTAGTCATCATTATGAAGTAATGTATTAGGTAATGTCTTGAAAAATGGCCAGAGGGCTAAAGTGTTAGCCGTACAGCTCACATACCTGAAAATAATAATGTTGGTTTATTATTTTTTGTAGGACAGTATCTTTGTAATGCTTCACAAACAGAAATTAATAGTGACAACTCTGTCTCTGTACTTAAATACAAGGCTACCAGCACATAATGCTAAGAGAAGCCAAGGCCAGTCATAGAATACTTTAGATAATTCCCCTTTCTATTACCCTGTCAAGGGTACATTCCAGCCTCTTTTGCTCAGCCATAAGAGCCAACTTCAGTGACCCAAGGTTCACCAAAATCCACAGATAACTCGCCACTCATACATTTAAAAAATGATAATGTCTACCTCTGCTCCCCTCTTATCTTCTATCAGAATTTCCAAGAAGCTACAGAGACATGACTTGGAATACCCAGCACTAAAGACAAAAAGACTGGTTTAAATGTTAGAGTGCTGGCAAAGGAATGACTGAGGCTACACATTCATTCTTAATTCATTTATTTCCTTCTTGATCTTTTCCTCTAAACCTTTATATGTGTGATTTAAAGCTAATTGCTTTTTTAAAAAATTAAGTTACTGGTGAATAAAATAAAACACAATCCAGATTTTTAAAGAGCATTAATTTCCATTTGTTCCTATACAGAAATTACTCTAGCAAAAATTACTTTCAAATACAAAGTTTTGTCACTTTTCAAGAAGAATGCCTTTCAAATTTTTAAAAGTAAAAAATGTCAATAAATTAAGCACATACTATGTACAAAACAATATTCTATGTGTTTAGAATAGAATATAAAGCATAATCTCTAGAGTGGTCCTAGGTTCTGGAAGATTTGTATCTAATTGAGGAGATGTACATATTCTCCTATGCAATTTCCTTGGACTCTCAGTAAAACTGGGATATGTTCTTATTCTACATTAGTTAAATTATTCCCATGAACATTTGTCTACTAGACTTTATAGACTAGTAATATACTAATGGAAGTAGCAAAGAGTTAATTAATGTTTGTTGAGTAAATGGCCACATATAGAATATGTATATACCTACAAATATGTGCAATATGAAAGTATTTAATTAACTGATTGTGTATTCATGTGAAATTTGGTATGTGTGTAAAATTAGAAAGAAGCCAGTAACAACTGTAGTATAATATTTCCATCACGCCAATGTTGAGAAAACAGGGCCAGGCCCAATTTATCCTATGTCACAGTGCACGTGGTAACCTACAAAATATATAGGCAAACACTAGTTTGGTCTGCATTGCAACTAAATCACTAGCATAATAACGTCCTTTATTACATTTTTCTAGACACACTTGTAAAGAGTTTTTTCATTAAGCAGGCTTTAACATTGCTGCATTTTAGTGAAGTCCTGGAAAGCCTGTAATGAAAGAAAAGGTAACTCTCATTCAAATACAGGGCAGGGCAAAAGTAGGTTTACAGCTGTGACTATATGAAACACAGACTTCAGTCTTATATTAATAAATAATTTTAGTGTTATTTGTTAATTATTGTATTATTTACATACAAATAACTGTAAAATCTGTAAACTTATTTTTGTCCAACCTTGTATGTGTCTCTGTTTTATATAGAAATATACAATGAAACATGTGATGTATGTTTTTATTACCTGAATTATATATACTGAGGTACAAAGACTGAAAAGAGATTCCAATTTATTTATTTTTTCTAGCATGCTTGAAGGAAAATGTCCTTTAAAATCTGGACATCACGAGAATAGAATGTGAAGAGATCAGCTGAAAGTTTAAAAAATGGGCTCTTTGCAGCTGTGGCTACGGTCTTGGTCTCTGTGGGAGAGGACAGGTCCCCTTCTGGCCATTCTACAAGTTCTGTGAGCTCTTCAGGGAGTCACAGATGCTTCCCCCTGTCCTGACAAAGCCCTGTGCAGGCTTTGAGCCAAACGGATGCAGGTGCACAGCGATTAGATCTTACATTTGCATGGCACAATATGATATTTCTCACTATGGTCTTATGAATTAGGCAAAAAAAGATCACTGTTCCCAGGTTATAGACAAGAAAACTCAATTTTAGTGAGGTTTGTGGTGGGAGATAATAGAAAATAGAAAATTGGTCTCTGCATCTGGTTTTTGGCACAGAGTTCTCCAAATTCCAGTAATTTCCTACACTATAAAAGCACCAGGAGCACCTTTTATTCTAATAATCAAAATCTTTAACTCTGATTCTCTTTTTAAATGTATTTTTATTAATTTCAAAGAGGAAGGGAAAGGGAGAGAGAGAGAGACAGAAACATCAGTGATGAGAGAGAATCATTGACTGGCTGCCTCCTGCATGCCCCACACTGGGAATCAAGCCCACAACCCGGGCACGTTCCCTGACCAGACTCAAAGTGTGACCTTCTAGTTCATAGGTCGATGCTCAAGCACTGAGCCATGTTGGCCGGGCTCACTCTGATTTTTGATACCAAGATCCCAAATCCCTTGGAATTTCCTCAGTGATAGTGTCTTTGATTTTAATGAGACAACTCTGGGTGGGCTTCTGGATGACTCCTGGATGGTGGTTTGTTTGTAAGAAAAACCAAGCCATGATTGGAAGTTTGACATTTTCAGCCCTTCTCTTTATTCCCCAGAGAGGGGAGAGAAAGTGGAAATGGAGTTAATAACTGAGCATGCCAGTGTGATGAAATCTCCATTAAAATACCAAGAGCATGGAGTTTGGAGAACTTCCTGATTGGTGAACACATGGAGGTGTCAGCAGAGTGGTGGATCAGAGAGGGTATGGAAGCTCCATGTCCCTTCCCATATACCTTGCCCTATGTATCTTTTCCATTTGGATGCTCATATATATCCTTTATATATATATATATATATATATATATATATATATATATATATATTAATTGATTTTTTTACAGAGAGGAAGAGAAAGGGATAGAGAGTTAGAAACATCGATGAGAGAGAAACATTAATCAGCTACCTCTTGCACAACCCCTACTGGGGATGTACCCACAACCAAGGTACATGCCCTTGACCGGAATCGAACCTAGGACCCTTCAGTCCACAGGCTGACGCTCTATCCACTGAGCCAAACTGGTTTTATCATATCCTTTTATAATAAACCAGGAAACAGTAATAAACTCTTTTCCTAAGTTCTGTGAGCCACTTTAACAAATTAATTGAACTGAAGGAAGGGATCATGGAAACCTCAGATTTATAGCAGATAGGTCAGAAGCATAGGTAGCAAACAACCTGATCCCTCAGTTGGCACCTGAAGTTGCAGGGTCAGGGGCAAACTTGTAGGACCGAGCCTGGGTCCTTAATTGTGGGGTCGGATTCCATCTCTAGGTAGATCATGTCAGAATTGAGTTAAATTGTAGGATGGTTAGCTGGTGTGGGAAAAAAATCTCACATAGCTGGTGTCACAGTTATGTGAATGTTGTAGTCAAGTGAGAGTAAATGAAAAACAGGAGGAGGACTGGTTTTTTCCTACTTCAGTGACTTGCAAGTTCCCACAGCGGAAAGGAGTAAATTGGAAATAGAACCTACAAATTCCATCAGCTCTCCTGTAGAGCCAGAGGATATAACCAGTTTTACTATTCCCTGGCTAAGGAACCTTCTGCAAGTTTCACAAGCTGTCTGAAACTGAGTAGACTCATTAATAAAAATAGTATTAAATATTTTATATTATTACTCTGAGGAGAAAATTATGTGTGAAAAGTTTTGTGGACAACAAAGTATTAGTCCAAGTTTTCCAGAGCACTCAGGATTTTAAAAATGAGTACATAATTGATTGAAATCTCCAAAGTTCTAAAACTCAAAGTATTTCTACTCATTTAACAGTAAAGTCTTACCTGAACTAACAGGCCTATTTATTATCTCTTTTTTCCTTAGTTACTGTGAATACCCATTGTTTCACAGCAGAAATATTATCTAATAAAATAGTAATATGCAAATTAACCATCACTCCAGTACAACCATAAGCCACACCCATAACCCATCAAATCAAGAATGAGTATACAAATTAACCCAGCCAAGATGGCTGCAGCCATGGAGCAAGCAGGAAGCTTGGGTTTCTCCAGCCATGAAGGAAGCCAAGCTTTCCGCACACTCTGGCCAGCCTAGGCCTCCGCTCAAGGCTACGAAGTTCAATTATAGAAGATAAATAAATCCCAACAAAAATGGCTGCAGCAACAGAGCAAGTAGGAGGGTTGGCTCTGCCAAAGGCTACAAAGTTTCAATTATAGAAGATAAATAAATCCCAGATACCAGGGCCTACACTTGGGTCACTGGGGGGCGTGGCTTGCCTGCAAACCACCGCAGACCCCTTGCCAAGACTGCACCATGTCCCAAGGGAACCCCCACACTGATCCGGGACACCCTTCAGGGCAAACCAGCTGGCCCCCACCCATGCACCAGGCCTCTATCCTATCTAATAAAAGAGTGATGTGCAAATTGACCATCACTCCAACACACACTATGGCCACCACAAGATGGCCAGCAGGGGAGGGCAGTTGGGAGGGACCAGGCCAGGAAGGGAGGGCAGTTGGGGGCAATCAAGCCTGCAGGGGAGGGCAGTTAGGAGTGACCAGGTTGACAGAGGAGGGAAGTTGAGGGTGACTGGGCCTGCCAGGGAGGGCAGTTAGGGGTGACCAGGTCTACAGGAGAGGGCAGTTAGGGGTGACCAGGTCTGCAGGAGAGGGCAGTTGGGGGCAAACAGGCTGACAGGGGAGCAGTTAGGCTTCAATCAGGCTGGTAGGGGAGTGGGTAGGGGGGTGATCAGGCTGGCAGGCAGAAGCAGTTAGGGGCAATCAGATAGGCAGGCAGGCGAGCAGTTGGGAGCCAGCAGTCCTGGATTGTGAGAGGGATGTCCGACTGTTCGTTTAGGTCCAATCCAGGATTGCACAACATTTAGGATTGGACCTAAATGGGTAGTCGGACATCCCTTGAGGGGTCCCAGATTGGAGAGGGTGCAGGCTAGGCTGAGGGACAACCCTCCCCCCATGCACAAATTTTATGCACTGGGCCTCAAGTAGCAATATAATTATAAGGTTATGAGTCACTGCCTCTACTTGCAGATGATGTTCTGCAATAATTGTTAACATGGTATATTATCTTTTTTGAAACCCAAGTATCTCATATTCCAATGCTCATCTGACCTTAGAGACTTTAGAGGGATCACAGAGCTTATAATATAGACTGGAATCCATTGACCAGGTCAGAGACCACTGATGACAGAGTGCCAAGATTCTGAGTGAAGATGTATAGACATCAGAGACTGGGTGGTTTGGAGGTCAGCCACAGGCTAGGTCTACTCCATTGCAGACTCCATAGGATAGTTTTGGAGAAGTCACAGCCTCCTAGTCAGGATCTTCACCTTGATCCCTGCTCCTGAAATTAATGTGGCTCTTTATTTTTCTTAATTTTTAAAAATCTTTATTGTTGAAAGTATTACTTATGTTTCCCTCTCTGGCTCCCCCCATTAACCTCTTCTAACCTGCCTCCTAATGTGGTTCTTTAAATTCTTCTTCTTAGAGCAACACATACAAGTGGTAAAACCAGAAGCATTAGTGGAAAATGAATGAACAAAGACATTTGGCAACATAGAGCCGAGTCTGTATCTCTGACCTTCTGCTTACAGTTCTGCTTACAGTTCATGGGCACTATCATTGAGGTTTGTAAATCACAGCTTCTCTTCCTTGAAGTGGGGAAGTTGATAATGTTTTTGACCCATGGTAAGCTTGAAATGGTACAGCATATGTAGAAGCACTTTCTGTGGTGACTGATACTGTGCCCAGGAAAAAATAGATTCCACTTTCTGTCCCTTTGTTCGTATTTCCATGATATTTCCATTCACATAATTTCTACTATAAGGTTATTTGTGAAGTCTTTCTTCAAATTGCTGATTTGTTATTGTTGCCGTTGTTAATGAAAATAACTGAGGGTTGTTAGTTATTTCTTTCTGAATCTCGGTCTGGATCTGTGCCATTTTAAAGTCCAGAAAGTTGAATGTCTGGTTTAAATCCAATGTTATTCTGCCAAACTCTTTCTTTAAAAAAACACACACACAAACTGTTTTAATAATGTATGAGGTTTATCATGCATGTGCCTCACAGTTTACAGGAAACAAGGCCAAACACCCCTAAGTGATAAAGTATATTTATCGTAGGTCAACTAATTACTACATTTCTCAAACCTGGAAGATAGGAAATTTGATGGTTGCCTCCAGTCTGTGCAGAACTGGGGGGCGCACACTGTGTCTTGGCGGTGATTCATTCTGAAGTTCAGGAGGCTGGAGCTCGTGATAATAGCACACGAGCTGCAGCATGACTCATTCACATATTTTAAATAGGTCTTGAGTTAAAGCGCTCTCTTCGAAGTTTAATTGGCACAGTTATAAATGCACGAAGAGAGAACCCCTCCAGTGTTTGAGTTTCTCACTGGTCCTACCTCAGGTTCACAAAAGCCCACCCAGAGGCCACCAGGGAATGTCAGGGCCCAGTGCTAGTGGTCTCTCCCCAAACCCTTCTTCTCAAGTAGAGCAGCTCATGTTGCAAGAGGAAGGCATGTGTGTGTATGAAGCTGGCCCAGGTAGGTGGGGAAATGTAGGGCAATTCACTACATGGTCATAAGTCAGAGAGTCATAATACAATAAAATAAGCCTCACTGATGTGGATAGAAGGAAATCAATGCTAGTCAAAGTTATGACTTCAAAATGAACAGGGACATTTTTGTAAGAAACTATGGAAATATACTATATGACCTCAGGATAGAAAAGGAGTCTTAAGACAAAACTTATACACCATAAAGGAAAACAGCCACATGTTACTACATTAAAGTTTAGAATGTCTATAGATCAAAAGGTATTAAGAACAAAGTTAGGCCCTGACCAGTTTGGCTTGGTTGATAGAGTGTTGGCCTGTGGACTGAAAGGTCCCAGGTTTGATTCCAGTCAAGGGCATGTACCTTGATTGTGGGCACATCCCCAGGAGGGAGTGTGCAAGGGGCAGCTGATCGATGTTTCTCTCCCATTGATGTTTCTAACTCTCTATCCCTCTCCCTTCCTCTCTGTAAAAAGTCAATAAAATACATATTTTTAAAAAAGAACAAAGTTAGGAGACAGGCCACTGACTGGGAAATGACATCTTCATTACAACCAACAATAAAAAAATAAAAAAATAAAAGATGAGCACCTGGGTAAGACAAAGTGGTTCTATATATTAATAAGAAAACACTAATAGCACATCAGCAAAACGGGAAAAGGATATGAATCACATATTTCATTGGCCAATAAATATATAAAAAGATGTTCCATGTGACAAATAATTGGGAAAATGTAAACAGATTTAATAAAATCTTAAAAATTCATGACACCAAGTTCTGACATAATTATGATAAAACAGAAAGTCTGATGTGCTACAGAAGGGGAGTATAAATCAGTAAAGCCACATGGGGGAAGGAAGAGTTTGACAGTATCTCCTAAAGTTGAAAATGTGCCTACTCCTTTGCCCAGAAATTCCATCCCAGAGCAGGACTTCCCACACACAGCAGCCCCGTGTGCTCTGCTTGGTCACATGTGTGCCGAGATATTGATCTTGGAGGCTTGGGGTCAGGTAGAGAAGGAAGGGCCTGCAGTGTCTTGAAGTCCAGGCCTGGTTTCCTTTGGACATTCAACAAGGTTCCATCTGTTTCCATAAGTATGTTCCACACACATGTTCTCACTGTATGAAGTTGAGCAAGTCTTCCCAGAAGCATGTGCCTTCAACTTCACCAGGAGGTGTTTGTGCAGAGGGGTCATAAATACATGACTATAGGATTGTTTATCCTATATTTTAAAACATGACTATGGCATTGTCCATAATAACAAAAACTTGGAAACTGCTCGAATGCCCCACTTAATACTTTCCAACTCAGAAAGGTCTTCCTCCAAGAGGCTTTCTGATGTCTCCGCTCCTGTTATACTCCGTTCCCTTAATTTGCTTTGCCTTCACAGATTTCCTCAAAAGTGACATTCTATTATGAACAGTGAATATACTTTTTAATTTTAAGTAATTATTCATTCCGATGGGTTAAATCTAAAAAGAAAAAAAAATATTGGAATTAATAACAATTCAAAGTGTGTGTATATTGTTCTGGGATACCCTACATTTATTTGTTTCTTGATTATCTCCACCACTAGATATCAATTCCATGAAGGTAGGAAACTGTCAATATTTTACTCATTTTTCCACAGTCAGAACATCAAAAAGTATGACACACAGGAGACACTCCATTTTTTTTCAATATTTGATCAATGTAATTTTTCTCCATTTAATCATGTATATTTATATAAAAGAATACTATACAATAGTTAAAATGTATGGATCATGGTTCCATGAACCAACATAGAAATTTTCTCAAAAACATAATGTACAACAAGACTATTTCTATCAAAAGTGAAAACATGCAAAATATCTATATAAATTATTTACATTTATTATATATGTATAATCTTAATATAAAATATGCTTGA
The DNA here is from genome assembly GCA_963924515.1 of Vespertilio murinus. Taxonomy (NCBI): domain Eukaryota; kingdom Metazoa; phylum Chordata; class Mammalia; order Chiroptera; family Vespertilionidae; genus Vespertilio; species Vespertilio murinus. Next base: position 28,784,617 of record OZ004711.1, read on the forward strand.
GAAAAATACACAACAAGTTCAGAACTAGTGGAGTTATCTCTGAGAACACAGCAAGGGAAAAGAGAGAAGGGAGTGATACACAGAAGAGTAAGGGCCTTCAACTGTAACTGTAATATTTTATTTCTTTTTTAAAATGTCACAAGTATGGCTGTGGCATCAGTACCCAATAGATTTACATAGTGTATTTGCACAGGCGTTTGTTATATATTTTGGTATGTTCTTGAATGGTTGAATAATTCTGTAACATACATGTAATGTAAACATACTACTCACTTGATTCCCTTAATGTCTATATAGGCAAACATTTGGAAGAACTGGCAAAATGCAGAGTCCCTGGGAGTTTTGCCCCTTCTGCAGCATGAATCAAAGCTTTCTTCTCCATCACCTCATTTATTTTCCTTAAGTTTTACTTTAAGAGGCAAACTGGGGTAAAGTTTGCCACCAATGAATATGGGCTCTCCCTTTGCCATCTGAGCAGCTCTTCAATGGCTCTACAATGAGCTCTTTATTTCACTTCCTGCCAGAGGCTGCACATCCCGGAAGTACCAAGGATTTCCCTCTTCTGACTTCTGGGATGTGCTGGGGCATGGCAGTAGCCTGGATTGTCATTCAAACGGGGCTGCAGCTGCTGTGCTTATGACACTGGGGAATGCGCTCTTTAGCATGAGGTCTCTTCTCGGATGCTAAACAGCCCTTTTCAGTCTTTTAATAGATTCTTGGGGGAGGAGGAAGTGGAGGCTGAGGTTAGCCTGTTCCCTTGTGGGCCCGACTCAGAAAGATTGGCATCTGGCACTGAGCCGACCATTCAGTCAGATGGTATTGTTTTCTGTTACATGCACAGAGCATGAGCCATTCAAGCCATATGTCTCTGTGCCTACAAGTTACATTGCACAAGCCAAAATTATATTTAACCAAACACTGAGGTATAAGCTCAAAATATATTGACATTTATAACCACACCATGTGAGGTCCCCTTTTTTTTCAAGATGGCGGTAGGATGGAGATGAAACTCCCTTCAAATAATTTCTACTATCTTTAATGGAAAGAATATGCAGAATATAGTAAGAGGAGCAGTTCAACCAATGCTCTCCAACACAGAGGATTTGGAATCTTTCTAAATCCTAGGGGAGCCTTAATGGACCATTCATATGGCTGGAACTTCCAAAATCGTCCCATCCCCAGACTCCTAACGATGGCTAGGGTGAGCATAAAACTCTGCCTTCTTATCCCACCCTTACATGACTTTCTTCTCAGCTAAAGCTTCTTAAAATCCATTAAGATATGCCCTCTTACTCTTTATAGAGAGTCCGGAAACCTCAGAACTGTCAGAGCAGAGGTTGGAAAACTGGCTCCAAGGACCAAATCCAACCAGCTGCCTATTTATAAAAATAAAATTTTATTAAAACACAACAGTGCCCATTTCTTTACAAATTGTCCATGGCTGTTTTCACATAATGGTAAGGTTGAAATCAAAGCCTAAAATATTTACTATCTGGCCCCTTGTTGAAAAATAAAAAAGTATGCCCACTTCTGGGTAATAGGACCCTGTGATTTGGAGGACTCGAATATAGGTTATGGCCAAAAAATAGTAGGTCAAAAAGATGCTTATTTTCAATTTATATCAAGTTTATACCATGTTAGTAGCACAACTGGAGGCCAAATGTTCATATCTTGATGACTTATTTTTAAATATGACAAAATAAAAAAAAGCACCCCTCTATAAAAGTTGTCCTCTCCTTGATTATAAATTGTCCTTTCTGTCCCATTATCACTCTCACTGGCATTGGCACTGAAATAACACAGAACTGTAATGTCTCTGTGACTCATCCTCTTTATTCAAGTTGTGATTGCTTCCCAGATTTGTCACCCCCCACCTGATGGCTGGGTGCCAAGATAACTATGACACTGTCATAGCCCAGAGTGCCTGGGGAGGCTGCCAACACACTAATTAAATGCCCTTTAAAGGGCAACACTGACAAGCTTCCCCAAGCTCTGGGTCACAGGTTCATAACCAGTGTGTGCCTATTGCTGTCCCTTTGTCTTTGAAGAAAACTCAGGCAGATGCTGACTGGACATAGAACATAAAACAGGGAAATGATATATACTCTTTGGTCTCTGTGAGTTCTAAAACCACCTGAACGATCCAAGCTTCAGGAAAATGACAATTTCAAAGAACTCCATCCACCACTTACTATAGTTAATTATGTTGGTTTCCAGACAAAGTGTAATTATTGGTATTATTTGCATAATAACACATTTGGCAAAGTTAACTGACCCAAGAAAAATATGTTCTGGAGATATATATTTTTTATTTTATTTTTTTATTTTAATATATCAGTCTACTCTGTGAGTCATGTGACTCAGAGCAAGTCACTTAACCTCTTTGGGTTTCAGTTTGCTTCTGGAAATAAGGAGTTTGGACCGAATAACAAGAAAAACACCTTCCTAGTTTACAAAACACTCTCACAATATTATCCCATGTTGTTATTCTATGATTTTATGTAAGTCGTGTGTCTCTGCCATCCTTAGATGCCTTCAAAATGCCGAAACCAGCCTGGCAGCCTTGCATTACCGTGACTCTTTTTCCCACTGTGCTCTTGTAGCAAAGGTATTGTTCAAGGAATAGAATAAGTTAGGGGGTTGGATTTTCAGTTTTCTAGTCCTAACCTGTGCCCATTACTTACCTCACCCTCTTCATATCCTTCCAGGTAACTGGCCTTGGTTAGTTGTTGCCATTGGTCTAAGACCTTGGTCGGCAAACTGTGGGTCATGAGCCACATGCGGCTCTTTGGCCCCTTGAGTGTGGCTCTTCCACAAAATACAACGGCCTGGGCTAGTCTATTTTGAAGAAGTGGCTTTAGAAGAAGTTTACGTTTAAAAAAATTTGGCTCTCAAAAGAAATTTCAGTCATTGTACTGTTGATATTTGGGGCTCTGTTGACTAATGAGTTTGCTGACCAATGGCCTACGATTAGAGCAAATCTAGGAAACCTTGGCAGACGCCATAAAAATATATCCAGCCTCGTGCACCAGGCCTAGTTGCACTGAGTCCTGAAGCTGAGAGTGACAAAGTGGCCAGTAAGACCTGCAGCTGGCCTGCCTTAGAAGCTTTCCTCCCCTCCACTAGCCACGTTCAGTTCAACATCTGTGAAGTACTTGGCCAGTCTGAGTTCCTCTCTTTCCCACGCAGCTGAGTTCATCCTGGTGGAGTCTGTGTGGTGAAAACCTCAGACCCTGGTCTTTAGTTTCAGATTTATTGTGCAGGGGGGGAAAAAGTCTACAGTATATTCTGATGGTTTTGTGGATTACAGTGTGTGCTTTTGGGCGAGGCTTGCAGTCTAAGAATTTTTTACCATGCTTAAGTGGTGGCTGGAATGCGGGGGAGTTAGGACTCACTCTGCAGAGGCCTTTTTAACTTGCCAAATGTTTTCTCTAAAGTCCACATGTACAGTCAGGCTTGGGTTTTCTCTCCCAACATTCTCGCGGGCTGCATGTGGGCCTCTGTGGGAGTTACCTGAGCGTAGGCACTGAAGTCTTGGCATAAGAATCTCAGACAGTGATTAAAGAAAGATGTAAGATCTCCCTGCCCAGCACCTGGGAGTTTGATGTGGGAAGAAAACAAAATCAATTTCCAACTCAGTTTCTAGCCTGGTAACATTCTGCCGGTCAATCAAGTTCTCCCACCCCAGACACTTGGGATTTTAATGCAAGTCTGGTGCTTCAGAAATAAAGTTTGGGAGCCAGAACATGAGGAGGCGTGGTGAGATGCTAAGTCCCAGGGAAGACAGGAATTAAACTAAAACATGTTATAATATCACTTCCTGATGGGTTAGTTTATTTTACATGCCCTGAGAAAAACATGTACTTCAGATAGAAAATGAAATAAGCAGCAGTGCACATGAGTCTTACAAACATCAATTTTGAGGATATTTTTGACACTTGAGAAAACGAATGTAAGTAGGACAGAGCACAACACCTGAATAGACACTAGTGAATTGGTTTGATAGACTTTCCGTTTAGTTGGTTTTCTAATTTTTTAGGAGCCAAACAACACTCATCTGTTTCTATCACAGTAATTCTGTTTTATTTTTCTCAGTATTTTCTGATATGGAGGTGATGGTGTGATTTCACTTGAGAAAAAGTACCATTGCTAAAACAACTGGAAATGCTTTGGATTAAGTTACATCTGAGGATCCTTATGGCCTCTCTAGCTGATCTGATGAGAGGGAAAAGGAAATGAATCAGGGAGAGAACAGTGTGACAGACACTAATGTTTTTTTACCTACATCCTCTCTCCATTCCACCTCCTCATTCCCATCTTTCTTTGCTTGAAGATCTTGGCTTTGTTTTAACATTTGGAGCTGCCATGAATTAGGGATGGAGACCATTCCTGGCCCAAAGATAAATCTTGACTGGCCTATGACATTCAGAGCAGTGTCAATCACCACCTGTCACTGGTGTATGCATGGACCAGTGCATGCTCTAACTCAGGGCTCTATAGACCTAGATTCTGCTGGGAGTGTCTGCAAAATTATTTTCATTGCTAGATAAAAGAGATGCACAGTCAGGTCTGTTTTCTCTGCTGGAACTTAGCAAGTGGGCCAGTTATATCATTTGTAGGACCCAGTTGGCACTTAAAGTGTGATGATCCTTGTTTCTTTCTTTAGCTATCCACCTGTCATGGTAATTTTTTTTTTAATTTGCTACCTAGGTGTACACAACCTCATAGGTATCTGGACCCTTGCCCTGCAACTCAGCATGCAGAACACGTTCCCATGATCCTCCCCACATGTATGCTCAGAGCCTAACTGAAGGCAAAGGCAGCAATTTTGGGGCAAGAGCCAAGGAGTCAGTGGTCTATAACTTATCCCACCCACATGTTAAGGCAGGACTATGTGTGAGTCAAGCCCTTGTTGCATGCTTTTTTTTTTTTTTTTGGTCCCATCTGAGTTCACTTACAAAACAAAAATTCAAAGTAAAATTATTAAGAATTTCAAGATGGCAAACACAGAACATTAACCCCCCCAGGCATCGTCTGGGGCCCCGTGAAGCCAGTTCTTGTCTTCAGGCTGCGCATATCACCCAAATCTGCCTCAGCCTTCTTGAGACCACAAGGTGAACATGGCCAAGTCAGAGAAGAAAGACAAGAAGCACCTGGGTACTTGATATTAAGCTATTAAATTAATCAACTTCCCAAGAATTCTTGTTATAAGTAATAAAAATCCTTGTTTCATAGACCACTTTTACTTGGGTCTGTTATTATTGGTCACAATCAAGAATATTCTAACTAATAGGAAAGATCACACACTGGGGAAAAAAATCTACAGAGGGACTAGAAAGAGGTGGTTATGTTAGAAGAGTTTTGCTCTAACATTCAAACCCATGGCCACTCTTCTAGAGAATACTGTTCCTGCTTTTCCTTAACCACTCTGCAGGGCAGGAGAGGGCCAGTGTGTTCTCGGCTACCCAAGCACAATGTCCTCACTTACATTCCACCCACTCACATTCCTCTACTCTTAGAAGGCTCCAGAAGTTCAAGTAGGGCAGATATTGGCAAATGATGACACACAGGATAAACACAACACCCACATTGAATTTTAAGTGCACAAAAATTGAGATGATGGAAAGAGGTTATTGTGCGCTTCAAGGACAGTTTGAGGCAAAATTACAATATAACTGAGGTTTAGTTTGTGTGATCCTATTATCCTTATAATAGAGATTTCCATTTTGTCAGAGGTAACCCAGCAAGCATCTTGGATTTTTATTCTTGGTCATTCTTGCTTGAGGCACTAACTAATACACTTAAAGTACCATTGTTTTATATAAAGGTTCAATTTACCAGCCCCTAAAAAGTTCATTCAAACTTTGAGGTATGATTCTTCACTGGCTGCTCTCCAAGCCTCCTGGGACAGTGAAGTCTTCCTCAAATATGGGATTAAAAGTAGAATAAATAACATCCTCTGGGAAAAAAGAAGTTTCAGGAAGAGGATAGCCTTGAAGGGTGTGGGCTTGATAACATATCCAGAGGGAAAACAATTTTATCTAGGAGACAGCAGGTGTGCAGGAATGGATGGGTTTCCCTCTGCCTAAGGAAGTGGGATGTAACCTTTAAAAGCTTCTTCACCCCCTTCTTGTGAATGGTTAGGCACTAAGCATGTTTCCCAAGCATTTCTAGAGACTAGAGCAAAGGAACATAAATTATGAGTCGGTTTTCTACTCATATGTTATAGTGGGTTGAATAACATTCCCCCAAAATGTATGTCCTCCTGGAACCAGAATGTGATCTTATTTAGAAATAAGTTAAGATGATGTCATGCCGGTCTCAGATAAGAAGGTATGTAAAGACACACAGGGAACATAGCAAAATGAAGATGGAGGTAGAAGTCAGGGTTATGCTGCCACAAGCAAGGAAAACCAGGAGGCACCAGAAACTGGAAGAGATAAGGAAGAAGTCTTTCCTGAAGTCGTTAGAGGGAGTGTGGCCCTGCAAGCAACTCAATATGGGGCTTACGGCTTCCAGAGCTGAGAAAGAATAAATTTCTTTGTTTTGATACACCTGGTTTGTAGTCATTTGCTTAGGCATCCTTAGGAAACTAATGGGTGAATAATAGAGGTTGACCCTTCATGGGGGTCCCTGGCCATAGGAAATGAGTTGTGAGAGATAGTCACTGACTGGTCTTAAGTTTCAGAAAGGAAAATGGAGAAGGTATTCCCTCAACAGAACATCTGCTCACTGTGAACATCTGTACACAGGGCAACAGGGCTTACCTTTCCTTCTAGAATGAGCCTGTGAGGTGAGCAATATTAAATTGGACATTGTCTCAAAGATGAGCATTCCCAACTGTTGCATGCCCATGCATACACGTCTAGGTTTCTCTCACCCCCACCTTCTCATCACAGCCCTCTGCCAAACAAACTTGGATCCCAAGGTCTTCGTGTTTGCACCAGTGAGTGTTTTCAGTGACATCAGACAGGAAGGCTGAAAGCTGTTGAAAGTTCCCTCCATACAAGATTAGCAGCACATGGGTGAACCAAGCTCATACATTATTCAGAGGGGAAAAATGTGGGCTTTGACTGAACTTTGAAGGAATCAGCAGCTATTCCAGAGGAGAGTGACCTATTGTTCTGCTTCACAGAACACAAAGAGCAAGCAGAATTCCTCTCAGCATAGCTAATGGAGTGCACACAGACGCTGCGGCCAACTGACCAGCAGACGTCTTTCATGAGCTCTGAAATCCTATGCAGAATGCCCCATTGCTGATCAGAGGGAGGATGTCCACACTCTTCTGTTTCTGTAGGTTTGCAACTCAGTGATGCTCGGGTCAGGAATTTGTGGAAGATAAAATGACTGTCTGTGGAGCATGCACTTGTCAACAGCACCAAGGTCCCCTCGGAAGGATCACTGGGCAGAGGAGGTTGATGTTTGTGTCAGTGTCTGAAACATGGGAAGCCTTTCCTACATTGTGGAGGGAGAAGAGAAAAGGTTGTAAAATTCACTTTTTCAGAAAGCCCACAGCATGTGTTTCTTTGATGCCAGAAAGTATTTTCCATGACTGGGAGAAGGAAACTCTGACCAGAAGGATCAAGGGAAGGCTAATAGGGCCTTCAGTCCAGAAAGGGTTCTGAACAAGGGTTCTGAATTAATTCCTGGTGAAGGCTCTTTTTTCTATAAGTGACTACATTTTTAGTATTCTGGGGAATACAAAGAACAAACCCTGGTAAAGGTTTTTATTTTGACTCTGTTCTCTATGTTACCACGTAGCTTTCAATAAACACCAAGACAAATAAACAAACAACAAACAACAGTGTTATTTTGTTTATATTTTTTGTCAAAAATTTATTACTCTGTGGAATAAATCGACCTGCCATTATTCAATTTGTTTTATTTCAATTTATAAACTTGTTTAACAATATTCACAAGGCTTATGTTTGTTCTATGTAGTGTAATTTTAGGAATTGGGTACTATTTAGGGAAGTTACATAATTCCAGGTCACTATATGTGAGTTAATATAAATCTTTAGCATTTTTAGGCATAAAATTTAGTTATAATTCAATAATTCACCCTCATTAAAATCCTCCACTTATTCAACAGACATTACTGAGCTCCTACCATGTTCCAAGTACTCTATTTGATAACTAAGGATACAGACAAGATTGTAGTCATTCACACGAATATTTGAATGAGGAAATATATCCCTCCCTTAGCAAAATATCTCTCAGACTTTCTCTTGGATAACATATTTGAACTCCTAATGCTGAAAGGTAAGTTATCATCATTCTAAAACTAAAAGTAGTCATTGTCAGAATTCTATATCTTCATTTTTAAGAAGGTAAGTTGATTTCTTATAATTCTAAGTTAACTGCTTTGAATGGTCATAAATAATGAATTGGGCAAATATTTAGTCTCCATTTTGTGTAGACTCATATCTCTTCCACTCAGTACCTTTCAATGGATAAACTGTGCCTCAGTTTTCTTATCTGTAAAATGGAAATGATAATGTTATGTATCTCATAGGGTTGTGATGAAAATTAATCAATTTAATAGATATAGAGCGTTGTAAATAGCTCCTGGAATATACTCAATTCACAGAAACATTTTTATTTTAATTTTTACAATTGAGTTCATGACGTGGCTTCAATAATACAACAGAATGAAGATAAGCAAACAATCAGGTGAGGAGTATTGGTCTCAGCTTCAGGATAACTTAACTTAATCTTAGCACTGCTGCAAAAATGTTCAGGTAAGTCAATAAACCGTACTTAGTTTTACTGTGATGGTAGAGTACACAGATCCCATTTCAATTGTCCATTCTTCTCCATCATACAAACTCAGCCTGGTTTCCACAACTCATGGCAAATGAGGGAGTTGAAATGCATGGCTTCCAGCACCTTGTCCACCTTTAAAATTCTGTGAACTCTAATTCCAATAAAACAGTAATTCAAGCCTGAGAAACATTTTGTTAGTGAACCACGTTTTAGAAATGTGGTTCTTTTTTTTTTCCAAATTGCATTTCTAGACATTGTTGAAGGAGGCTCCTCCATGGAAATTACTTCTATCAATGAAGAAGTAGAAAATGTTCAGGCTATTGAATTGAATTTTGATGTTGGATTATTTCATATAATCCTCAAAATACTTTTCTTTTGGATCTATTATTTCATCTTCTCACTCTGACTACAACTGTTTTGGAAGAGTTCTGCCCTGGAAATCTACTATCCCAGGTTTTCTGTCAGCTACATCATTGATCTCTGAGGAAAAGATCATCTAGATCTTGGGATCAACTTACTTTAATGAATGCCTTTCTTTTGTGGACACTTAAATATTTTTGAACAGTTGAGTTTTCAAACAGTCACGATTAAGTTATAAAAAGAAATATAAATTATACAACCAAGCACCACATTGAGACTTGGCAGATTTTACAAGCTGCAGTTTTATTGCCATATATAGATTTTTAATCATTGGCACATCCTACTGAAAAGCTATAGATTGGGGCTATGTAATTATTTGAAACATTACCATGGCATTCAGAAATATAAGCAAACAGATTGGCCTAAAAGGAAACATACTTGTGGGATGACAAAAAATGTTCAGCTATATTACATTGTCTTGATATTTTCTTATTAAAATCCTTAAATTATTGTGGCACAGTGAGGACATATCTAAAATTTGGGGGGGAAAATTTAGGGACATTTCAATTTAGTAGTTTGGGTCTGTCTTGACCAAATATCATCGTGTTTGCAAAAATCTAACATAAATTGACAGTTACCCATCATGCTGATGAAATAAATATTAAAAATAGTATAGTAAATTTAGCAATTATATATCACCAGTCTTCTATCTTACAAATCAGTCTTTTTTAAATAAACAAAGATAAACTTAAATCTAATCACTTATATATGGAACACCTGCTTTAGGCTCTTCCCTGTGCAATATTTCCCAGGTTAAGATATGACATTTGTTTTGTGGCAGTTTTCCATAAGGTAGAAGGGTAGAAGAGGTTATGAATAAATACCCAGAACAATCCCTCCAGCTCCATTACTATCACCCAGCCATCCTAGATGCCATCATCTCACCCCTACATTTCTTCTTTGTTTGTCTTTTTGCCTTCCTATAATCATCCTACATAATAAAGAGGTAATATGCAAATTGACTACCATGCCCTCATTCAAGATGGCCACCCCCATGTGGTCACAAGATGGGCACCACAAGATGGCCAGCAGGGGAGGGCAGCTGTGGATGATCAAGCCAGTGGGGGAGAGCAGTTGGGGGAGACCAGGCTTTCAGGGAGGTTAGTTAGGGACTTAAGGGGAGGGCAGTTGGGGAAGACCAGGCCTGCAAGGGATCCTAGATCGGAGAGAGTGAAAGCTGGGCTGAGGGACACTCCCCCTCCAGTGCATGAATTTCGTGCACTGGGCCTCTAGTTTTACATAGAAATTAGTGAACATCCATGGTATTTAAGATTAAAATCCATACTATTTAGCCTAGTGAAGAAAACAGAGAAGGAAGAGGAGAAGGCAAAATCATCAGTCTATTTTCCCTAGCTCCTTAATTTTGAAATTCCTACCCAGTTTTCCCTGCCTATCTATCTCTCTTACCTTACCTCCTATCACTTCTCTCCTTGCTCAGGGTACAGGCTATCTTCTCCCATCTGAATTAAGCCCAGGAATGCAGGTATCTTTCCACATCTACTTGTGTGACCTGTATTAGCAGGCATGTAGGGGGAACATAATAAATTTTTGTTGGAAATAATGAATGAATAGGATATTTACACTAATAAAAGAGAAACATGCAAATCACATCACTCCACTACACTCAACAGCCAATCAGAGTGAGTATGCAAAGTGAGCCAAAAACATGGTGGCAGCCCCGCTGCCCAGCTGCTCTGAGTCTGGGAACTCAGGTGCCAGCACCTGAGGCTGGCTGCAGCCCTGGAGACAAAGAAGCTGCCAGCCTCAGAAGTCTCATGTCCTCCTGCCCCACATTCTGGAGGAAACTGAGAAACTGGGCCCTAGCACCTGCGGCTGGGTGCATCCTGGGAGACAAAGAAGCTGCCTGCCCCATGATCCTAGGTCCGCAGCCAGCCTCAGAAGCCTCAAGTCTTCCTGCCCCACATCCTGGGGGAGACGGAGAAACCGGGCCCCAGTGCCTGAGGCTGGCTGCGGCCCAGGAGACAAAGAAGCCACCTGCCCTGTGATCCCAGGCCACAGCCAGCTGGAGAAACCTCACGTCCGCCTGCCCCGTGTCCTAGGGGAGACTGAGAAACCTGGCCCCAGAGCCTGAGGCTGGATGCAACCTGAGAGACGAAGAAGCTGCCTTCCCTGTGATCTCAGGCCACAGCCACCTGGAGAAGCCACCCACCCCACATCCTGGGGGAGACAAGAAACCAGATACCAATGCCTGAGGCTGGCTGCAGCCCAGAAGGTGAAGAAGCCGCCTGCCCTGTGATCCCAGGCCACAGCAGCCAGAGAAGTTGTCCCCACTGCATCCGAGGGAAGATGGAGAAGCTGCCTGCCTGTGGTCCAGGTGCCAGCACCTACAGCTGGCTACAGCTTGGTAGACAGAGAAGCCACCCACCCCAAAGCACTGGGCACAAGCACCTGCGGCTGGCTGTGGCCTGGGAAATGGAGAAGCTTCCCACCCTGCAGTCCCAGGCGCCAGCACTTGTGGCTGCAGCACAGGCAAAGCCACCTGCCCACCATCCCCTGATTCTGCGGCCAGCCTGGGCATGTATGGCTGACCAAAGGGAGGTGTCTGTGGTTGGCTGGAGGAGGGAATCTTGGGTTCTGGGTGCAGGGCCGAGGCAGAGGTGGTTAGAGGCAATCAAGTCAGCAGGGGAGCAGTTAGAGACTATCAGGCTGGCAGGCAGAAGCAGTTAGGGGCAATCAAGCAGGCAGGAGAGCAATTAGAAACCAGCAGTTCTGGATTGTGAGAGGGATGTCCCACTGCCAGTTATCCCACGAGGGGTCCCAGATTGGAGAGGGTGCAGGCCAGGCTGAGGGACACCCTCCCCACCACTCCCCCCCCCATGCACGAATTTTGTGCACCAGGCCTCTAGTATCCTTTTTATAATTTGGTATGCTAAGTTTGCAAACCATGTGCAGATTTAAAAAAAAAAAAAAAGATAGTCTTTCATAAGGTTTTAAAAATCAATAAATTAAAGTAAATGTTTAAAAAAGGAGATGGACAGTAGGCATGAGGTAGACCTCATCAGAGGTTAAGATTTGAGATGGGCTTAGAATAATTTTCTGAATTTCAGCAGGTGAACATGAGAATAAAATATAGCATTGCGGGCAATAAAATAAGTCAGGAGTATAGGTAAGTGGGTAGATATAGTTGGAGGAGGCCAAAATGATAGACCCAAGCACTCAGACTAAGGAAGAAGAGATACCAAAGTAGGATTAAGAATGACCAAACTATCAAAGAACTTGAACATATGGGCAGAGGATACTAGTATTGATTAAGTAGGAAAAAAAGTGATTTGAATGTTTTTGAGGAAAGAGCCTTCATGACAAACACTTTTGTTTTAGGAAAATTCTTCTTGCAGCACATGGAAGTTGAAATAAAGGAGGTAAATAACTCAGGTAAGGAGACCTGGTGACCAATGTCACCAGGAAATTAGGTGATAGGTAGAGGACATAGTATGAAGTTACGAAGATAATGGGGCTAGGGGTTGGGGTAAGACAAACTAAAGACAAAAAAAAACAAACAAACAAACAAAAAAAAAACCTGATGGTGAGAATTTGAACAAGTGAGAAGGGGAAAAGTCAGTCAAAGCTAAGAAGATACGATGTGCACTGGAGAGTGCTCCTTCTTCTATCCAATGGGAGACTGGAGAAAGGTGAAGCCGTATTGCTTAAAGGTCAACATTCTATGTATAAATATAAGGGTTTCCAGCCTCAGTTTTCTATATATTTCTCTTTATTTGGACAGAATTAAAGAACGTCATTGTAGAACCATGCTAATAGAATATGATTTTTTCAAAGTCTCTCAGTAAGTTGTCCATGTAAATTTATAGGTTTTCTTATTATGGACTAGCAATAAAGTGTTTCAACAGGAATTCATAGGCTATGTATGATGAGCATCTATTAAGCCATCTTCCAAGCATCTCTGCCCACTTCATTCACAGAAGAGGATCTGGCTGATAATACCTGATTGGACACCAAAGTGGACACCAAACTCAAACTGTTCCAATCAGAACCTTGACATGAGACTTTCAACCATCAGACAATAAGGACAAAGGAACTGACACATGTTCATTCTGGAACTTTAGAGAGAAAGCCCATGAAATTGGAGCAATTTCTTTCTTTCTTTCTTTCTTTCTTTCTTTCTTTCTTTCTTTCTTTCTTTCTTTCTTTCTTTCTTCCTTCCTTCCTTCCTTCCTTCCTTCCTTCCTTCCTTCCTTCCTTCCTCCTTCCTTCCTTCCTCTGTGTATTGTTAGGTAAACATGTATTAATAATTGTCTGGCTGTTGTAAATTATTTTACAACTAGAGGCCCAGTGTGTGATATCTTGTGGTCCCACCTACCTGCGCATGCCCTGCCCACCTGCCGCCATGCTCACAGCCATGCCCACCCACCTGCCACCCCGCCCACCCACTGGCTGCCAGCCTTGCTGCATTTGGAGCCTGTGGGCCATGGGAGAGAGCTCAAGATGTGCTCTATGCACCTCATGGTGACTGGTTGTTTGTTCGTTTTGGTCATGACACCCCTTGGCCTTTTATTATTATTACTAGAGGCCTGGTGCACAAAATTTGTGCATGGGGGGGGGTCCCTCAAGCCAGCCTGTACCCTCTTCAATCTGGAACCCCTTGGGGGATGTCCAAATGCCAGTTTAGGCTCAATCCTATTGAACACTCCTCTCACAATCTGGGACTGCTGGCTCCCAACCACTCACCTGGCTGCCTGTCTGATTGCCCCTAACTGCTTCAGCCTGTCAGCCTGATCACCCCTAACCACTCCCCTGCCTAACTGCTCCCCTGCTGGCCCAATCGCCCCCAACTGCTCACCCTTGCAGGCCTAGTCCCCCCCAACTTCCCTCCCCTGCTGACCTGATCTTGCCCCCATTTGCCCTCCCTTGCAGGCCTGGTACCTCCAAACTTCCCTTCCCTGCTGGTCTGATCATCCCTAACTGCCCTGCAGGCCTGGTCCCCCCAACTGCCCTCACTTGCTGGCCTGTTCGACCCAGCTGTACTCCCCTGCCAGCCATCTTGTGGTGGCCATTCTGTGACGACATGGGGGCAGCCATCTTGTGACCACATGGGGGTGGCTATATTGTGACCACATGGGGACAACCAACTTGGTGAGGGTATGACAGTCAATTTGCATATTACCTCTTTATTATATAAAATTCTATACTACACATCTGTATAATGCTCACCACCACCCCAAGTCAAGTCTTCTTCCATCACTTCTATACCCTCTTCTACCTTCCACCATTCCCCTCTCCTCTAGTCATCCTTTCTAATGTTTCATTGTTCAAGTCTTCTTTTGTGTCTTAAAATCTACCCACACATCTTTTGTATTTTATTATCGTAAAATACTTTCAGAACTGATATCAAATGTAATGCAGATGTTTCTAGTAGAAATGGTGAATAAGAGCACAGCAAAAGTAACTTGAGAGTTTAGAAAAAAAAACTTGTACATTAATAAAACCCTTTCCAAAAATCATCTAAGAGAGGCAAGCAACACTCGACTCATTAACCCAGAATTAGATTTCTGTTCATCTTTCTCCTCCCAGAGGCATGGTATTTTTAGCAGAAACTTTTCTTACCTTTCTCCAACTTATTATCTTTTTCTTCAAAGGGAAACTTCTAAACTTAGAGGGTGTCAAACAGATCAGCTATGGTTCTACATTAAAAGATAGAAGGGTGGGTGGCTTTAGAGGAGGCTGAAAACGTAGGGAGAACAAGATGACTTAGGTTCTAACAAAACAGGTTAAATTATCAGAAATAACATGGGAATTGACACAGAACAGTTTAACCAAAGGTGTTGCTGGGTTCCCTTGGTAATTGGGATTCTAACAGCACAAACTTTAGCAGGGTTACAACACCCACTCACTCTCCTGTACTCTGAGAGCAAATGAAAAGAGCAGAGTTTATTTTTATAAGTGGAACCCAAGGAAATTTCTACTCATCCAGAATAATATTTCTGTTCACTAACAAAAATGCTTTTGTGTTATGGTTGATTGGCTTTGTGTTCTAGTTTATTTCAGAATATTTTGATATGCTCACAAAAGTGGGCTTAAGAAGCTCTTTTAAAAAGAAGAATCAAAAGGAAGGGTCTAGGAGTATTCCTCCATTTCTTCATTCATTCCAAAATTTTGTTATGCTGCCAGATATCCTGTGATAATGTGGTTTTATGGGCTGTTTGTTTGTTTTAAGGATGTGGCTTCTGCTTGCCTACAGCTTGCTCTGGTAGAGGCAAACATTAAACAAAGGACCATGTAAAATATAATTACAGATTTTGACAAGTAAACAGAGGAAAAAGCACATAATATATGCCTTTTAGTATCATTATAAATGAATAATTTAATTGGTAAAGATGATCAGGAAAATCCTCTCTGAGGACATCTTATTTACAGTGAGTCTGGAAGGCTGACTGTGCCTTGGTCAAGAAAAGAGTAGAAATGGGAAGGTTTGGAGTCAGAGAGAGGTCACTCCAGAAAAAGTGGAAAGCATATGCAAAGACCTTGTAGAAGGAAATACTTAGTGCCTTTGAACAAATAAAAGGGTTCAGGGTGTTTGGAGCATAGTGAGGTAGGGGTGCCTGCCATTAGAGGAAGGCAGGAGAGGGACAGAGATCCTTACAGGTTAGGTTAGGGATTGTTTCATCTCAAGTGCAATAGGAGGCCATTGAAGGGGGTGAGGGTAACATGAATATCACTGAAATGTTGTAGGGACTGCACAGACTGCTGTGTTGAGAACAGTTGTTGCAGTAGGTTAAAAGTAGAAGAAAGGAAATCAGTTTTAAGTTCAAGAAAGTAATCGGGGGGAAGATGAAAAGCTACCAGTGGAGCATGGGGATTGCAAAATGATAGCCTAGTGTTGGATTAATCTACTTTAAATCTGCTAGAGTCTGCCTACTGGTTGACTTGGAAACTACTTTAAAAAGGCATAAGGATAACTATATGGCATCCTTTAAATCGGTATTTCATCTGAAGTGTTTTTATTGGAGAATTTTATTTGTGTTTTCATTGAAAAATGTTTTCTATAAAGTTTAGATATACAAATGTGCATAAAAAGACAAAAGATAACTACATTGTCTGCATACATACACAATCAAGTGTATTTATCTAAAATAAGAAATCATATTATATGAACTGTTTTGTCATTTGCGTTTTACACTAAGCAGTATGTCATAAACATGTTTTCTTGTCAAGATCTTCAGATTTTTATTCTTTGAATAGTTCACTGGTCTTCTTACTTATTCAGTAACTTATTGATAGGCATTTAGGTTGTTTCTAATTTTTCATTATTACAAATAGTGCTGCATTTGCATTATTGCAAATAATGCTGTAGGGAACATTATTATTGTTAGGTTTGAAAGGAAACAGGAAACAGCACAAGGAATTTTAAAGTAGAGTTTATTCCCTGGTAATGGATGGAGGCCATCAAGGAGGTAAAGAGATCAGAATTGGAGAGGGAGGGGACACAGGACCCAGTGGGGCTGCTGCCACTGCCACCAGCAAGCAGCAACAGCAGCACTTGTCTTGCCTGGGGTCCCTCTTAAAGGATGGAAAGGGAGGGGGTTGGGCCCAGGGTGGAACAGGAAGGGATGGGCCCCAAGGGCACTCCGGCCCATGTTGATTGGTGGTTCACTGTCTTAGAGATGTCTCTGTGGCAGGTGCCAGTCATGTGTTAGCTCCACCCACCAGTTTGGGAGGGGGAGAACCTTACACTGGTCATGTGTTAAACTCTGCCCACCAGTTTGGGAGGGGGAGATAATCTTTCAATTATGTATTTTTGTACACATCTGAACTTTTAAAAGAGTTTCTATAAAATTGATTACTAGGAATAGAATAGCTAAATTAAAGATTTTTACATTATATAAATTTCTAACTATTCAAAAATTGTTCTCCAAATAGTTTGTTTTTATTTAGATTCATGCTGGCTTTACTATAACTTCAAAAACTATGAATTTTTACCAACACGATAAAGTAAAAATGATGCCTCCTTGTTGATTTAGTTTTCATCTCTTTGATTATAGAAAGGTGAAACACTGGCTCCAAGTCAACCAGTAGGCAGAAACAGTTTTTCTGTGTGTTGATTCACTACTGTGTCTGTTTGTCTGAACTTCCTATTGCATTCTATTTTCCTTTTATTTTTTTCTATTTTACTGTATGTTTTTGTCTATTTCTTATTGTTTATAGGAACAAATCACATAGCTAGGATTTTAGCCTTTTATGATATTGGATGCACATATTTGTATGTTGTTTTGTCTTTTCATAGCCTCGTATGGGCTAAGTTTGTAGTGCAGAAGTTTTCATTTTATTTAGCCCCTTTGTAAATATGTTTACTTTGAAGTTTCAAGTCAAACCGCCCCCCAACCTTCCACATGTCATTAAATACTGGGAGACAAAGACAAACATGTCCTAAAAGCAGTTGGCTTAACATTTCTGAAAAGGAATTACAAGCATGGGAACATGGAATCTGGTCATTCCAGTTTGTTAATTCTTAAATTCCTTCAAGTATAGAACTAATTCTCTTTCACAAACAAAACTTTCTCTTTGTAGGTTCCTTTTCACTGAATTCTATCTAGGTCTTAACCAAAAAGTTCAGGTTAATATTACCTGAAAGTCTTAAGAAGACCTATTCCTGATTCATGGAAATAATTATTTAATTTATAACTGATGGTATATATTCTTGACTGTACCAACATCTGGTGAAACAGACTAGAGTTCTTAAAATCTAGTGAGAAATTTTATGTTCCTTTTTTCTCTATTCACCAATTCCTAAACCATTTAACATCAGGATCTCTCTATATATTTGGAGACAGCTGAACACATATTATCAAATCTGTATTAAACAAGAATGTAATTTTAGCTCTAACAGGTTTGGCTCAGTGAATAGAGCATTGGCTTGTATGCTGAAAGGTCCCAGGTTCTATTCCAGTCAAGGGCATGTACCTTGGTGTGGGCACATCCCCAGTATGGAGTGTGCAGGAGGCAACTAATCGATGCTTCTAACTCTCTATCCCTCCCCTTCGTCTCCGTAATAAATCAATAAAATATATATTTTTTAAATTATAAAAAGAATGTAATTTTAATTGATGTTATTCTGAAAAGAACAAAAATAATTTTCATTGCCTTTCTCTTGATGTTCCATAAGTGAATGCATTAAAAACACTATCTGGCCTTTTGCTACAATTGCATTGTAAGAGTCCTTCAAACTATAATCCCTTGTGTTCTTGATTACATGTTTAATATAAAATGCTTCTTGATAGTATAATGTATTCTTTGTCACTGCTTTCCCTTTTATGATTCAGTGCAAAAAGTGAAAAACATATTTAAAAGGTGATAGAAGCCTGTTTGATAAAGGCAAGCGGGTCCAAAATATTTTTGAGAAAAAAAATAATGCTGCTAAATTGACTCATTAAAATTTTTTTAAAGCTTGATTCATTAATTTTTTTAAGATTAACTGGGTAGAAACTTGCAAATGCTTGAGGCTATAAGGAAAACACTCCACTAGCAAGGAAGAAAGTACAAGTGCCCAAAGTCTTCCTCATTGATGATTCCATTCTATTTGTTTCTTCAACTGGATGTTCCAGGAGATTCCTAGAGCAATATTCATAGGGCATAACAAGGGTCCTAATTAAATAAGTTTGGAACTACGTGCATGGGACTAACACAGGAAAATGTATCCTCAAAAGATTTTTCAGAACCTTTAACATGCTGATGTCCATTGTTAATTTCTAAGAAAGGCAATTGTCTCTTGCTTTCTGAAACCAGAATCTATTTTTTCTAAGAATACAAGAAATGCTTCTGAACATTACATGGATTTTAAGAAAAATAACTTTGCACATGCTGCCTCAGGGCATTCATTTGCCTTAAGTACACTGACATCAATGAGTCTCTTTTCTAAGACTAAAAAAACTAAAATAAAAAATAGCTATTTCATTATCTATTCTGACTTTCGTCACAAACCTGCCATGTTATTTACCGTCTTCTCCAACCCACCCTTTAATTTTTCCTTCTTTCTCCTTTTCCTAATATAAAAACATTCAAGATTTATACCTTCACTGTATCAGCACAGTGATTTATATATATTTCATTGCCCATATTGTCACATTTACTAATACATTTCCATTTTTATTTTATGTGTCTCATTATAGCATAGATATCTTCAGGTTAAAAAAAATACACATTCTCTAGTTTTAGTGTAATTATCCTCTATTCACCACCACCACCGGGACACATACGCAATGTAGGATAGTTCTCTGCCCAGAGTCAGTTTCAGAAAACATAGCTGCCCAACCTCATTGGAGCAGCGTGCAGGTTGCTGTGTGGGATGCGTGAGCTTGAATCTGTGTGTGTGTTTATTGATGGTGACGGCCTCCAAGGGCAACACCTACAGCATAACAGAATCAATATTCAGCAGAGCCATTTCTTTGGCAGCTGAAATGAACCTGCAGGAATCTTGCTGTCACTGATACATTCTTGGATGCCTGCAACTGTAAATTCACCCACCCACCTGCATCATTCAAGGGAAATAATTCTCTCGGCCTTGATTCATCCCCCTCACAGTGGGTTGGGTAACAAGCCTTAGGAGGACACAATGGTGAGTAATGAGAGGTTGAGAGAGTTGAGTCCAAGTGACATTTACAGGAACCTTTAGTGGGCAGAGTGCAATTACAGGATTCAGGCTTATGTGTTGCTCTTGATGCTTCTTCTTCTTCTTCTTCTTCTTCTTCTTTTTTTTTTTTTTTTTTTTTTTTTTTGCTACCTCCTATCTGGTTCTTTTGTCTCCCTATAACCAGACAATAAACTCCCTTTTATTTGTTAGAGAATGGAATGCTTTGGTTCATCAGATATTCTGGTTCCTGGTACTGTCACCATCGTTTAATATTTAATTTGATTCACAAGTATTCTACATTTTACTGTAAATTGTTGTAAATAGGTACTTGGATGAATCACAAAGACAATCAAAGTTATGCAATGGCAGGGCCATAGTTTGGAAAACCAAGTCTCCCTGTAAAGTATTATACATACAAAAAAATAAGCTAAAATTGTTCTGACCACACCACATATCATATAAATGGTTAATATGTTTTTAAAAAATCTTATTTAGATTGTTTGTGTCAGTCACACAGAAATGATCTATAAAAGAACTTTTTTTCTGTTTGATAATCACATAAAATGTGAATTTTTAAATTGAGTGGACTTTTCTGTGACAATAATGAGTTTATCATTTCTTTTTAATTTTCAACTGAAGTGTTCTCATCAAAGAAGGAGACCATTGTCCAGAATGGGGAATTGTTGTTCCTTCCTGAGGTTCTCCTGGCTTTCATCGGAAATGTGTTCCTCCAAACAGTGACCCAGCTCAACCCCATCTAGTTTCCCAGAGAAGATGAGCTCATATCCTGGTGGGTTGGCGCTCGGCACTGTACAGTCCAAATAATCTGACCATGACTTATGTATGAAATGAAGCTCAGAATTTCAGATTGTACAGCTAGCTAACAGAGGAGGGTACTGTCTATGTGAGGAACACTACATGATTCATATTTTCATCAAAAATGGAAGTCATATTTCTTTGATGTGTCAACAGTGAGGAATGAGAGCAGATTGCATTGTATGTACTAAACTAGAGGGAGAAAGCATGCAAAAGAGAGAGAGAGAGAGAGAGAGAGAGAGAGAGAGAGAGAGAGAGAGATTGAGAAATTTCTTTTGGATCAAGCAGGGAGAATAACACTCCCGGGAAATATACCTAAACCAAGTACACAGTCCTTGGAATGTGATAGTGAAACACAATGATGTGAGAGAAACAATAGTAAGTGGGAAATGTGAACCAAAATAATTATTTTTGGCTAGATGGGAAAATAAATGAACTGAGGGCACTAAGAGCATCTGAGCATTTGTGTGGGCAAGAAAACAAGGACACACATTGAGAGAGAGAAGAGGCAGGAAGAGGAAAATACTGTTCCCAAAATAATCTGGTGCCGTGACTAGAGTGCTGTATTGAGACTCTCTCCTTCCTCTGTCATTATTCTGCTATGATCCGGTCAGCATCACATCAAAATGTAATTCTCAGTGCACTCCTGTGCCAAGCATACAACACACCTGCCACAATAAGAGGTGAGAAAATGAGCACTGTGTACAACATAGCTTTATAATCCCATTAAAAAGAGACCATAATTGCCAATGTTGTCTCAGATAAGGGTTTAATCTCCAACATTTATAGGGAACTCACACAACTTAACAAAAGGAAGATAAACAACCCAATCAAAAACTGGGCAGGGGACCTAAATAGACATT
Source organism: Vespertilio murinus (assembly GCA_963924515.1). Classification (NCBI taxonomy): domain Eukaryota; kingdom Metazoa; phylum Chordata; class Mammalia; order Chiroptera; family Vespertilionidae; genus Vespertilio; species Vespertilio murinus. The sequence goes on from OZ004711.1 coordinate 28,806,082, forward strand.
TTTCGAAAGAGGACTTAAGGAAGGCCAAGAGACATATGAAAACATGCTCAAAGTCACTAATCATCCAAGAAATGCAAATCAAAATGTCAATGAGGCACCATCTCACACCTGTCAGAATGGCTATCATCAACAAATCAACAAATGACAAGTGCTGGTGAGGATGTGGAGAAAAAGAAGCTCTTGTGCACTGCTGGTGGGAATGCAGACTGGTGCAGCTACTGTGGAGAACAGCATGGAGTTTCTCCAAAAAACTAAAAATGGAACTCCCATTTGACCCAGTGATCCCACTTCTAGAAATATATCCCAAGAAAACAAACACCAATCAGAAAGGATATATGCACCCCTGTGTTCACAGAAGCACAATTTACAATAGCTAAGATTTGGAAACAGCCTAGGTGCCCATCAGCAGAGGAGTGTATTAAAAAACTGTGGTACATCTACACAATGGAATACTACACTGCTGTAAAAAGGGAGGAACTCCTACCATTTACAACAGCATGGATGAACCTGGAGAACATTATGCGAAGCTAAATAAGTCAGTCAGAGAAAGATAAATATCACATGATCTCATTCATTTGTTCATCTCATTGATGAACAAAAACAGATCCAGAGACAGAGAAGTCTCAATCAGATGCTCAGACCTCAGAGGGAAGGTAAGGGAGAGTGGGGGTAAGAGGGAGAGATCAGCCAAAGGACTTGTATGCATGCATATAAGCCTAACCAATGGACACAGATAAGAGGGGGGTGAGGACATGAGTGTGGGGGGTGGAAGGACCATGGGGGATAAGAACACATATGTAATGCCTTAATAATAAATAAAAAAAGAAACAATCCAATTATATATGGTCCTTGCAGGGAAGTAAGTGACATGGCCGAGGGCAGCCCTTTTCTCAAGGAGGCAAGAAGTCTGGGGAGGAGGTTAGAAGAGGAAAGGAAGGTAATTTATCCTCTTCCTGTTTAGGGGAGTAGCACTCTCAATGATTTCTCTCTCACTGATTACCCTAGTTTAGGGGTTCATGCCAAGTCACCTAGTAATTTCTTCAGGAGCAAAATGACAACACTTCATTCCCCTAATAGGCTTGTTTTCCCACCAGGCTTTGGGCTGTTTCAATGGACATGTTATTGAGTGGTCTGGGTCCCCTCATCAATGATTTTGCACTCAAGCCCAGGCTGGGACACAATCTTTGAGGGGCCCAAGGGACACCACTTCCTCCCTCTCCTGCATTAATGAGAGGAAGAACTCACGGTTCTCTCTGGACTACACAGAATCCCAGCATTTCAAGAAGAACAAAGAGCTCCAAGACAGCTGCGGCTCCGGTCTGAGACAATGCGCACTATCGCTAAGAAGGCTTTTGCAACTCTCAGGAAGTGGCTCACTAAGGACAATCTTGCCAGACAGACAATGGAACTGAGAAAATAGATCAGAATGAATGCCGAAGTGGCAACTACAGTAGTTAATTGGATGGTACTATATATAACACGAGTTTCTCTGAGTTGAATCAAATGTAATTCTCAGGCTGAGGCCTCAGTTATTAAAAAAAAAAAAAAAAAAAGGTGGTGCTGAGAATGATGGGAAGGTCTAGTTCATCAGTAGCATAGCGCTGTTCTTACTGAAATCTGAAAATACTCTTATTAAAAAGACTTGGAAAGACCATCTGGCAAGCTGCCCTCCATTGCTTTTCAGGAAGTGTTACAAAATGGCGGGGACGAAGCCATTCTAAATTATAAAATGCCATGCTGACATGATACTGGCTCGCAAAGAGCCCATTGAATGTGACAGGCTGGAAATCCAGGTGGTATAATGAGGCGCATACACAGTGTTTTCAAGAGCACTGGCAGCTATTTCATGGCTCTTTCCCCCCAGGGCAAGTAAGTTCCCAAGTTCATCTGTCTATTTTCATATATTTCCTTTTTCTTCATTGTTCTTCCCCCTATAGCTAATGCACTGACATTCAGTGGGCTGTGCCAGATTTCAAATATATACATCCCTCCCGGAAAGAAAAGACACTTAGGCTTGACCATTTGAATTAAAAGTGAACATCTTACTAGAGGTTACATAATGAACATAGTTGTTTTCTAAGGATAGTCTCATATAAGATTCATGGCTTGTTTTATTCAGGAATTATGCCTTGTTTAAAATTATTAATGTTACTTTGCATCAACACTTTAAGTTCTTTAAATTAAAATAATAAATCATTGAGGCTTATATAAGATAGGTACCTATGATGTTCCTTATTTTTAAAATGGGCAATATAGAATAAGATTGAAGCTATAAATAGCAAAGATGGTGTATACTGAGCTGGGATTATATAATTGAGATGTCCCGGTTTTCTGTAGAGACTAACCTCAATTACACACAGGATTAAGTAGCAGAATTTTCGGATGATTCCCTAATGCATAATTGGTAAAAATATCACAGGTTAAATGTAGAACATTTTACATACAGGTATGCAAAGAGATGTAGATAAGCCATGAAGTTTATCTTTTTATTTTATAGGTGATCTTTCAAACATTATCATACAGTCTTGTGATTCAAAAAATTAATTTTACTTCAGATGATACTACAAGAGATTATAACTACCCCCCCCAACTAAAGCCATTAGTCATCTAAACAACCATGAAGGGTCAACCAAGCACTCATTTTCTCTGTGCAAACGTTGGTGGGTAGAGAGCCATGATCCAGCCAGCATTTTGGGTTCTCTCCTACTTTCAGAGTGGTGGGGAAGCAGGACCTAGTACAATGAGCAAGGGATTTTGAGTTAGTAGACCTGAGTGGATGATGCATTTCCTTGCCCCTTATAGCTGCCAAATCAGTTTATAGCTGTCTTTCCAGCTATAAAATGGGAATCATAACCCCCTTCTCAAAATGTGCTGGCTGTGATAATCTTTCTGAGATATATTCTCTGCTTTATTAAATTTTCCCCTCTTATCCTCTTCTTCTTCCTCCTTCCTTTGGTCACTATCGCTCTCTCACTTGCTCTTCCATTAATCTGTGGACCAATATTTCTTAGGACAATAATGGGGTTCATTGTGGGAAACATTCACTCAGTATCTCCCAGCCCAGAGCAGACTTCCAGTGAGGATTTCCTTGAAAAGGTAGAACCCAGACATTGCTATTTTATTGAAATATTGTACCTTCTACCCTCTTACCTGGAGTACTAGAGACAGAGTCACTCTTTTTTTTTTTTTACTTCAGAGAGGAAGGAAGTGGGAGAAAGAGATAGAAACATCGGTGATGAGAGAGAATCATTGATGGATTGCCTCCTGCATGCACCACATTGGGGATTGAGCTCACAACCTGGGTATATGCCCTGATAACCATGATTTCCTGGTTGATAGGTCAATGCTCAACCACTGAGCCCTGCTTTCCCGGTGAGCTTAAGTATTTTAAATCTTCCTGCACTTGCAGTAGCAACACCTACTCTGGCCAATGACCTGTTCCCAGGTGTGACTGACAAACAAGTACCTTCCTTATGTCACCCAGGATTTTGCAGCTTTCTGGCAAAACTGCACAAATGGCATGCCTACAAAATGTGGCCTTCCCTTTGCTTCTTTCTTTTTAATGAATAACCAGATTTATTACACTGGTATCATCATAATCCCCATATCACAACTGGGGGGAGGGGGTTACATTCTCCCCAAGGTGCACAGGCAGGATGTGATTCCAGGCAATTTTCCTCCAGAGCCAGCACCTTAAACCACATGCCCTTAGCAGCCAGGGACCTCCCTTTCAGGCAGAACCATTGTCTTGCTCACTTCTGCTTCTAGCGGACAGCAATAGTAATTCCTGCTGAACCATTCATTGCCAGTGCCTGTGCATCACCTGAGGCATTTGGCTCTTTGGTGCCTGTTTGCAGTCTCTAATCCCAGTGATGCCCACTTTACTCTCATTCCTTGCTTTGCTGTTTTTCCCACAGCTCGCCCTTTCTTTGATTCCACCACCCTGCATCTTTTGCCTGCCTCTCTGGCCCTGAGAAGTCATCTAAGCTTTTGCTTTACCTCCTTTCTTCAAATAGGACCTTCCGCTTGCAGTACCTTTTGGCACTGTTAGCTCCTGCTCTCACGCCCAGGTCTCCCTTGTCCTTCCCTTTCAACGGGTCTTATGACATCCTCTGCAGTTCCAATTAAAGACAGGAAATGCTCTTTGAAAATGATAAAGCACTGTAAGAATGTTGGCTATTAATTATTAATTAAAATGCCACTACTCTGAGAAGCAGTATAGTATGGAATACAATGGGCATGTGTAGTGTTGTCAGCCTGAACTGAGTTTAAATTTTTGCATCGCCACTTCCTGAATGCCTACACAAAGTATGTGACGCAAGCCTTCTGAGCCTCGGGTTTCTTATGTCTAAGAATGAAGGGAATGGTGCTTACTTCACAGCATGGTTGTGAGGATGAGAATTCACAGACGATGCCAGTATCATATAGATTTTGCTATGGACTATATGTTGAAGCCCTAACCCTAACTGTGATGCATTTGGAAATAAAGATTTTAAAGAGTTAATGTTAAATTAGGCCATAAATTTGGAGCCCTGATCCAGTGGGATTAGTGCCCTCATAGGAAGAGGCTCCCCTGCTGCGTACTCTGCACAAAGAAAGGTCCTGTGAGCACATAGCAAGACTGAAGACTATTGCACAGCAGGACAGGGGTTCTTGCAGAAAGTCAAATCCACTGGCACTTTGGCTGTGAACTTCTCAGCCTCCAAAACTGTGAGAAAGTAAATCTGTTTTTGAAACCACTCGGACTATGGTATTTTGTTACAGTAGCTGAAGCAGACTAACTTTATATAGGGATTAAAGGCAGAGCCTGTGATTGTCCTTGTTTACAAAGAAAGAAAATTGAGCCTCAGGGAGATTAAGTAAAATGTTTAAGGCCCTGTGAATTTAGTGCTGTCTGACTCCACAAGAGATTTTTAGTCACATCAGTTTGCATCCTGTAGCTACTAAAATATTCTTCAAAAAAGATGTCCCATTTCCCCATATTTGGCCCACATGTACCTACTGGCCTTTTATAAAAACTAGAGGGCTGGCATTTTACCAATGCAACTTTAAGGCTTGTCATCAGAAAACTTCCTCTTTTCACACTGAGATGATAAGGAGTTTTCTTTATAATTTAAAAAGTATTTATAAAAAGGAAAATTTCAAATGATTTCTATAAGTGTATGCAGTTTTCCTAGGAAACTTGAGGTAAAAGTGTTATTTATCACTATTATTTTTGGCATAATTTTTTTCAGATACAATTTGATACCATGGATAATTAATCTGCCAATGTGCAAATCATAGTGTACTTTAATTGAATGCTGGACATTGCTCAGATTGCTGGTGCTCTTTGAAATACGTATTTCCAACAGATAACTTAAAACAGTAGCACTCAATAAATACTCTGCAATGATATTTATATGTATTATAGCTACCTACATATGTAATCTTTTAAAAAGGAATATAATGTTCCATCCACATTATAAAGAAGAATTGAAGGGAAGTAATTTATAATAATGCAATTGATATTTCAATGTGCCTTCAATAGAAAACAAAATGGAACAGATGTTTTCACCTCCACATATAATTGCCATGAACTTGAGAGATACAATGTGCTGAAGAATCACATATCATTAGGGGACTACCATTAGTAATAAAATTTTCTAAAATAGAAAAAACAAAACAAAACACTCTTAGTAACATTCCAAAATAAATAATGGTAAAACCACAAGGCAACTCATTCCCTAATTAGTAGACATAGATAAAACAGTCTAGGCAATTTGTACTCCTTCTCTGCCAAAACCCTTCTTAATTGAAGGTGGACCGATTTTCTTGATGATGGATGAATTTTGATGAAGGAGCAAAGCCAGGCAGGAAGATAGAAGGCAGCTTTTGCTAGAAAATCAGCAAGGAGAAGCAAATTATTTCCCTGGGGTCATGAACCAATAACCAACTTAATCAGGGTATTCCTGGAAGTGCTGCTGCTGTTCTAGAAAGTCCAGCCAGTCACACATTCAGAAGCATCCCCAACATTATCAAGCCAAAGCAGACAGTTGCTGGAAGCTACAAGAGCCATATAGCACCTGGGATATGGACTTATTGGGATTGTGGATCTTGCATTTGTGCCACTGGCACCATTACTTCCTTGCTAGACAGGTTTACTTACCCTGGTCATTATATATTTGCAATAATATTAGTCAGAATTTTACACATTTAGATTTTTTAGACCCCCACTTATCAAGTTATGGTGGAGTTTTCTATACAATAGAATCTTGACTTTCATGTTAATTTTACTCTTGGAAAATTCTGTGTATGTTAAGACAATGCAAAACATTGTGGATATGCCTCAGTTGGAGTTAAGTTCTAGGTTCAGATAATTTTTAAGAATTTATACCTCATATCTTGCAGTAATATAAAAAATCCTGTGGAATCAGAATAATTCTTCGTTGTGTGAGATTATTCTGCATATATTTCAAGGTACCTATCATCCCTTGCTCCCACCCGCTAAATTCCAGTAGATATTTTTTCTCCAAATTAAAATGATTCATGGAGTAAATGAGAATCACTAATAGAGGTTAAAAATATAGGCTTTGGAATTAATAAGAGTTGGATTCCAACTCTAAGTTAGAATTTAAAGAAGTTATTCTATTCTTAGTGAGAACCATCTTCCTGTTTTGCTGACGGCTGTCCTCTCAGATTCTCATATGGCAGAGAGAGGAAGCAAGTTATCTGGTGTCTCTTCTTTTAATGGCACTAATCTCATTACAAGGGCTCTACTCTTATGACCTAATTACCTTCCAAAGGCCCCATTTCCTAATGCCATCACCTGGGGATTTGGGGGAGACAGGAACATTCCTTTCATAGCAGAAGTCTACTGTACTATATATGTAAAAAGGCTTTGGAAACTCTAAAATATATTGACTGAAAAGGCAGGCAGAGGCAGTTGGGAGCGAGATCAGGCTGGCAGGGGAGGGCAGATAGGGGCAATCAGGCAGGCAGAGAGGTTAGGGACAATTAGGCAGGCAAGCAGAGATAGTTAGGGGCAATCAGGCAGGCAGTCAGGTGAGCAGTTAGGAGCCAGCAGTCCCAGATTGCAGTTGGACATCCCCCAAGGGGTCCCCGAATGGAGAGGGTGCAGGCTGGGCTGAGGGAACCCCTCCAGACATGAATTTTATGCACTAAGCTACTAGTTCATTAATCAAAATGGACCAGAAGACTTTACAACTAGATACAAATTTTCAAATTCAAGAAGTAAAGGAAGTAGAAAAGAAATAAATTTTTTTTAAAAAGAGAGAACACATTTCTAACAGTAGTTACATCTGGAGAAGGGAGTGGGAGTGGCTGAGGAGGGCGAAGGACACTTATCGCATTTTGTTCCAGTACTAGTACTAGCTCACTCTTGTACAAGCTTTCCAATCAGGGGCATATACTCAGATATCAGTTTTAGTTTGTAAAGCACATACAAAGTGTTTGGGCAGCAGTCCGATGCATCATTTCAGCTCCCCCCCCCGCCCCCCCCCGGGACAGCTACTAAAATTCCGAAAGAATAGCTCAAGTTGAAATAAGAAATAGAAAAATAACTACAACACAGTTATCAACACGTGAAAACAAAATTAAATCTCCTTTACAAACATGCAGCAGGAAAACTACTTTTTTTTTCAGTCGTCTGAATTGAGTTATGTCTGTCTGAGATTAGCTCATATGTAAAAACATTCTTTAGTGAATAAATTCCTCAAGGTCTGCTGGAATTTGCAGCTTGGAAAAAAAAATCACTCTGTCCTGGAAATAAATATTTAGTGTCTATATGTTCTTTTTATCACTTTTGCAAAATGTACTTTATGATTGCTTTATAAGATAAAGAGCAGTGAATTGCATATTTACAAGGTGCTTCCAAGAGAGGACCCAAATTTCCTCTCTGCTCTTCTCCCTCACGGTCACCATCAGCCCCTGATAGCTGTAAGAATACTGTTCTTTGCATATTCCTTATATTTTACAGGTTTTCACTGTCTGTTACAAGCACACTTCTCACTTTGGGTAAGATTTTTGGGGTTTGTTTAAGGTGGAGAAGATGCTCTCAGTCAGGGTTCAAGTAATCCTTTTGGAAGACGGCCCTTCCACCTTTATGCTCTATGGTAACCAGATAATTAATTATCCCAAGTGAACTAATGGCACTAGTTTTCATTGGGGGCCAAAGGATAACCAAACATTGATAGCCGAGTAATAAGAGAGAAAATATCAATTAAACATTTAAACTATGTGCCAAACACTCCATATATTTGGTTACCAACCTACTAGAAAGGGTCTATTCTACCTTTTGTTTTTCTTTTGTATATTTAAAGGACAAGCAAACTGAGGCACAGAAAGGTTAAACAACTTGATGAAGGTCACACAGTTAATAAGTTGAAATCTGAACCCTCTGGGAAGCCTAATTTAAAATCTCTACTCACAGCTCTCTATCAGTCAGTATACATCAGAATAACCTTATTTGTTACATAGTAAAAGATTAATTCTTCCACCCTGTTTTTGGTGTACATGTATGCCTCAGTTTCCTGATATAATTACATCGCAAAATTACCACAAGCCCAGATTAGCTTCAAAGACAATGAATGAGGTAGAGCATGCAGGAAAACCAGTACCAGGTGATACCAATTGAGCCTCATGAGTTGTGACAGTCAACACAATACCATATGTGAGGCATTAGCTTACTGGAATGCACATATAACCTTCCTGGCACCCGGCCATCCTATATGTTTTCCATTTTGCTCACCTCATTGCAGATGGGCTTGTTTTATTAGGGGAGATGCCTGAGTATGTAACCAATAATGTGAAAATAGGACCTGGCAGCTGTCTAGGGCACAGAAGTTCTCATGTGGCCCATGCATGTGCCCACAGACCCACAGAACCCAACTGCAAAAACATCAACACAATGCATTCTCCCAATTCATAATATCATCTCTACAGTATCAGCGAGGTGGGGACCAATGAAAATTTAGTTGCATCAGGTTAGAATGCTGATGGAATGACTCATACAAGAAAACCCACCAGGGTCTCAGCATCTCTCAAAGTGCATTTATTGACAGTGCTTATGTTAATGCTTACTCTTCTGGCAGAAGTACTGCTTTAAGATGACAAGCAAAAAATGCAACACAAATGCAAATGTAATTGGATCAGCATGAAAATAAGCCTTATGTGTAAAGAATTTTGGAAAACTTTTTGGATAAGATGACTTTTAAATGATGACCTCAGGCCAGCAAATCAAGGTTTTGCTTTCCAGAGAATGTAGCAAACCCTACAGACAACATTTCATCTTTTATATGTAGGATGTGCTTTTGAGGTGTGTAGAGTGTCTGTGGGTATGTATGAAAAAGTCCTCTAAGAGAGGAGAGAAATAAACTTCCTATCTACCAACTCAGGAAAGCTATGGCTTAAATATTACAAACTACAGATAATCTGATTGCTAAATCTCTGAAATCAGTATATGTCACACTAATATATACAACACAAACACGTTCCTTGCAATATAGATCTTATTTATAAATTCAACTTGGATACAATCCAAGGAAGTTGACTTGGTGAAGTAAGAAGAAAATAACTGAATTATGAATTGGTTTGGCCACCAATTAGAATCTCTGGCATCATGATGAAAATGACAGTGCTATCAGAGTAGAATTTTGCATTTGAGGATGACATCACTGTCATATAAATGTGTAGGGATGGCTGAGAAGACTTCCACGCTAAAACACATTTGGCTCACATTCCAAACTCTACCTATTATACTATGCACTCTTGGCTCAGACTGAGTGACCATTCTTTCCTTTTATGTCTCTCCTGACCACACCAAACACTGAGTTCTGCAATTCCATGTTGTCTGACCTGGACCTGTTGGGAAAGCTCAAGGCTATTGCTATTTCCAGTGCAAAGAAACACCCCAAAATAGGACAGCCTAACACTCCTATTGGCCCCCTGCCTGCGCTCTCAGCTCCCCCCCTATCCGTCTTCCATACTTGCTGCCAAAGTGATAGTTCCAATATGAAAAATCTAACCGTGAAACCTTGGCTTAAAGCCCTTAAAATGCTTCCCTAGTATCTACAGAGTAAACTGTAAACTCTTTTACTTGGCATATAAAGAACTTGAAGGTCTGGCCACTGCCTAAATGTCAAGTCACATCTATCATTTCCTGCCTTGCTCTTTGCAAGCCAGCGATATTGAACTACTTAGAGTTCGCTGAATATACCAAGCTCTGTGTGGGAACCCTGCCTGTACATATGCTCTCCTTGGAACAGCCTCCCTTACTTGTGTGCCAGGCAAACATATTCACTCATCAGGCCTCAAGTTCAAATGCTACCTCTTTAAGAAGGCTTCCTTTACTCCTCCAAGCAGGCTGCTGTACCATTTCCTTGGTGAGTTTACTTATGTTTATGCACAAACCCTTTAAAGGAATCATCCTATTGTTTGATGGCACATTTCTCTCACCTCCATTTAAATTAGATGAGGTTAGGGACCATGTCTTTCCATTTTTATATAGCCAGCATCTTGGATAGTTCCTAACATAGAGTGAGGCCCCTTCCATGCTATTGAATGAATGAGTGGATGAATGTGACATAGACCTTCTTCTCAAGTGAAAAAGACAACAGTTCGATCAGTAGAAACAACTCAGACTTTCAGGACTCAATTTAGGCAAATAAAGTAATGCTTCCTGTTGGGTCAGTCCCCTGTGCTCTGCTCAGCAACCTCTCTAACCAGAAGGAGCATTTTATAAACAACCAATATTCTAATTACATAACAGTAATTTCTTTGCAGTGAAGATTTTGAGGGATATTTATTATCCACTCAGTCTGTACAGGATCATCTAATAAATTCATCTACAGCTGTCTACCAAAATCAACTCATAGATATCCATTCTCTGCATGATCACTGCAATCCATTACCTTGGCAATGAATGAGCACAATGGTTAGGAGTACAAATTTAGGAATCTCAGATTGAATCTACTACATACTCTATACCTTTGTATTAATCTGCAAATTAGAGATATTAATAAGACCAGCCCCAGAGGGCTGTTATGAAAATTAAACTGTGTACATATATTAAGAGCTTACAATGTGTTTGTCACATAAATAAGCTTTAAATAAATTTAGTTCTTATTATCATGCTTAAAAAACATGTGTGCCAGGCAAACATATTCACTCATCAGGCCTCAGGTTCAAATGCTAAACAAATAAACAAATTAAAAAAAAATAACCAGCCGAGACCGGTTTGGCTCAGTGGATAGAGCGTCGGCCTGCGGACTGAAAGGTCCCGGGTTTGATTACGGTCAAGGGCATGTACTTTGGTTTCAGGTACATCCCCAGTGGGGGGTGTACAAGAGGCAGCTGACCGATGATTCTCTCTCATCGATGTTTCTAACTCTCTATCCCTCTCTCTTCCTTTCTGTGCAAAATCAATAAGATATATTTTAAAAAAATAACAAAAAAAAAATGACCCAAGTCCTCCTCACCTTCACACAACTAAATAATAGCAGACCTGTTCTGCATTGTCCTGGAGGCCTTAAATGCCCAACCTCTGCACCCATGGAAAGCAACAAATAAAGATCAGCCACAGGTGCCCAAGGCCACATTCAACAATTGCTCAGGATCTTATCTCTCTTTCTCAACAACTGCTACTCTGATCTGAGCTCGCCTAACCTTAAAGTCTGGGTTCTTCAAGCAGAGCTGAATCTAGCCACTGGCCCTTTGGGGTTGGTGTTTGCATTGTATCTTCTTAGAAATGTAATTGAAACTTTGCTCACAGATTCTGCCATGACTTGTCCTCTAGCTCTTCACACCTGTGTTACTAAAGAAAGAATTCTCAACAGTGGTTCCTCAGAGATCATCCAGACAGTCCCATATGGACAGAAATAGAATGCTGGGGAACCAGCCAGAATGGTAAGAAATATTAATTGTGCTCTGTTAACTGTGATTGTTTTGTTCTGATTAAAGAAGGCATATTCTAACCTGGCTAGCAGTTACACACACAGGACTGGGAGCTCACCTGGAAATGCAGCCCATCCTCCCCATTTGGTGCTGCCTAGTATCATAGAGAGATTAACAACTTTGCTGCAGAAATCAGAATCTCCAGCCCTTTGAAGATCCCTAGCCGTTTTGTATATCACTAAGCCCTTTGAAATCCCCAAGCCTTGCATATGACTGAGCCCTTTGAATATCTTCAGACCTCTGTTTACTTGCTACCCTGCTTCCTCAAAAATAAGACAGTGTCTTATATTAATTTTTGCTCCCAAAGATGCGCTAGGTCTTATTTTCAGGGGATGTCTTATTTTTCCATGAAGAAAAATATGGTACACATTTATTGTTAAATGAAAATAAAGGAAATTTATTACCTGTATACAGTAAGGTAGTACGGTAGTTGTCAACACAAACCAGACAAACTGTGAATCCTACAGTATCAAGAATTTACTCATTTATTCAATGACAATCATGTCATCATCTTCTGGGACATCATCATAACAATCCAATTCCTGAATTTCCTGGTGAATTTCTTGGGACTCCATTTCTTTCAGAATCAGTGGACCAAATCTCTCATGTTTTGCAATAGCAATGTCTTTAAATGAGTACTTCTTGTCAAGGTAGCCTGCTCGCAGTGCATTTGCAATGCAATTGTCAGTGATTTTCTCCGATGAATTCTTCACCCAAGTCACAACTTCTTGCAGTTTAGGTTTCACAAAGTTTCCACGCTGATTTCTCTCCATTCACTCAGCAGTGACGTCAGGACTCCGCGTAAGATCACTAGGTGCTAGACGGCAGTCGGGGCGGCCCTAGCGACCAGTTTATGGTAAATTAATTTTCATCCTGAGACAGAGCCTGGGGCCTTATTTCTGGGGGGATACCTTATATTTCACTCAGAAGGAAACCTGTGAGTAGGTCTTATTTTCAGAGGATGTCTTATTTTCGGGGAAACACGGTAGCTTCCCATTTGGCATACCCTTTGGCTATTTTCCCATGTAATCTTTGTCCTTTTACCCAATGTAAGCAGCTGGCTTATGGTGGGGTGCAAAGCAGATGTTTGTAGATGACCTGCTGCTCTCCCATCCTGCCGGCAATATTGAAATAAATGCTCATATATCATTCGACCCTACCTCTACTTAATTGGCTCAAGTAGTGACAGACTGCATGGATCCACTGATTGTCTGGTCACAGTCCCACCATTAGCACCAACCTCCCTGCCTACTTGAGGGAAAGGGGAGGATTCTGACCCACCAGCTCACAAAGAACAGTGAAGCAGGCTTGCAGGCCTTCTGCAGTTTCCCTAATGTAACGTAATCACAGCCAACCTTAGAGTTGGCATTCACTTAAACCAGTCAAAACAAAATAAAAATCCACGAGGAAGGCCTAAAGATAGCATGCTTCTGTAAAAGTTCTGTAGGGTAAAAATGACATGTTTCTTTGATATACTCCTTGGTTAGATTTTTCTGTTTTGTTTTGTTTTTTTCCTCACTAGGGAAGTGGTAGAACATGGCCTTAGGAGAAAGTTCCAAGCTGGCAAAAGATTCTAAGGTGGTACAGTTCTGCTGTAGCATAGCCTACAGGCAAGTGGTCAAAAGGAATTCCTGTGTCCTGGTCCAGCCCACCCAGGGCCACAGCCCAATGACTATAATGAGAGTGCATATTGCACTGATCAATGTCCACTCTCAGAACCTTCCTGGGGAACTTGCAGCAATGGTAGGTCTCATCAAGATTTTGAGGTTTTTGAATCCCAGCCAACCCAATTTTCAGACACTCTATTACTTATTCAGACACCCGTGGGAGAGCTGGGAGTTATATCTATTTGGCCCAAGGACAGTTTGCTCAGAAAGCTATCTCTTATCTTGAGATGATAAAACCTCATGATATGGAAATGACCTCAATGGTATAGACTGGGTGCAGTTTCATGTGCCCTATTGGCTGCATCAGCTAAATCCTAGCGTTACAAGTCTAGGCTGCATTATTTAGCACTATTCTTAAAGATTTTCACATAGATTGTCCTTGGCCAGATTGCCAATGGCTATGTGTTCACTTAGCATTGTATGTGCCTGTATAAAATATATCAAAGAAGGAAGACCTTGTATATATTATTGTTAAGTTACAAATCTATAAATCTAATTAAACTCTAGGCTGTGTATTCCAATTAATACTTTGTACTTATTTTTAGAATTCTATGTCTGAGCGTAAAGCCTGCTTAAAATATTTTCTTTTTTCAGTGCCTTAAAAGATGACCTAAGCATGTTACATTCTCAGCTTATTCATAATCTTCTAATATATTGCCAAGGGACCAGTCTTCTGAACATTTGATGAGAGATTTGTCCATAATTTATACCATCCCATCCTATTACATACTTAGGTTCAAATAATTTTCATGCACTGGGATCTCTCCTGGAAGAATCAAAAATATAGTCATAAAATCTAGATGCCTGGAAAAATTGAGTAGAAGTGAGAATTATAACTTAGCAATACTATATGTCTTGAATGTTGCATACTATCATGTCTTATACAAATTGCACATCCTTTCCAAAATGACTCATGTAAATGTGATAACAGGTTTTAATCTAATTAGAATTTAGAAATAAATTGGCTGAATAATGGATTGTACTTAATAATGGACAGAAGAAATATAGAAGACATATTTAGCTAAATTTTATCTAAAAATAAAAAGGATTCAGAGAACTATAACCATCCAATGTTCTCACTCAGTCCAAGGTAAAATTGGAAGAAGCCAGTCAATAACCTTTGCAGTTTATTCAAGAAATGTTTTATCCAGTATAATTCTTGGCTGACATGAATATTTTATCTTAAAGCCAGTCTTTTTTATTGTTTTAATACTCATCCAAGGACATGTTCATTGACTTTAGAGTGCATGAGTGTATGCATGAGTGCAAGAACATGAAAGAGAGAGAGAGAGAGAGAGAGAGAGAGAGAGAGAAAGAGAGATTGACATTGATGTGATATTTTAACAGCTGCTCTTCTTCTGGTTCAGTTACAAAATTGTTTCCAGCCGAAACTAGTTTGGCTCAGTGGATAGAGTGTCGGTCCTGGGTTTGATTCCGGTCAAGGGCATGTACCATGGTTGCGGACACATCCCCAGTGGGGGGGGGTGCAGGAGGTGGCTGATTGATGATTCTCTCTCATTGATGTTTCTGACTCTCTATCCCTCTCTCTTCCTCTCTGTAAAAAAAAAGATCAATAAAATATATTTAAAAAAACCAAAACAAACAAAAACAAAACAAAATTGTTACCAACTCAGGTATACATACGAATTAAGCATATAATAAAAGTGCACTTCCAGTCAGTAAGAAAATGTTATTTGATAAATGAGGTCAGGAAATACTAAGCCAAAGTTGAGTATCAACTTCATTTCTTAAATTACTTCAAAGGCTAAAAAATATTACAGAGGGAACATCGGTGATTTTTAAAATTATTTTTAATGACAAAGGTCTTTATATTAAAGACACTTAAGTTTTATCAAAATTTCATAATCAACAAAATAAAACACAACTGAAAAATTATATCCAGCACATTTGAAATAGGTTATTTTTAATATTTAAGTTTTCAATGAATAAATAATTTTGGCCTATAATCCATTAGAAAGAAATAGATGAACAGCATGAACCAAGATTCTCACACACACACATACACACAGAGAGACACACACCCACAGCCTATGAATCCTATGAATGGATTATAAACATATAAGAACCTGCTCAAACATCCTTATTTTATATTAATCACATGATGATAATTAAAATGAAAAAGCGATACTTTTTACTTAGTAATCTACTTAAGTCGGTCTGATTATAGAGTTTTTAAAAATCAGGGTGACCATACTTCACGTGTTGCACAACTCCAGGATTTTCACATAGGATTTTATGTTGTGCATTTTAGATGCCACTGAGAAAACAAGCCATCTTAAACACTCACTGTTAATGACGCTGCAAATGAATATACATTAATGTTTTATATGTTCCAACCTTACAACTAGCATTTTATCTTTAGGAAATAATCTTGCTTATAGCCACTGTTCTCACCTGCAAGTGACCCACTGAACAGCTTTAGAGGGTCCCATTTCCACAGCCTATTTATAATATGTTAATTAGACCAGAAAGCCGAACGACCTTCCAGATGTCATTCCAGATGTCCTTCTGCACAAAGACACCATGTCGGGGGCTGAGGCAGAGGTGATTAGGGGTGATCAGGCAGCAGGCAGGTGAGTAATTAGGAGCCAATGGTCCTGGATAATGAGAGGGCAATTAGACATCCCTTCCAGAGGGGTCCCAGATTGCCAGAGGGTGCAGGCCAGGCTGAGGGACCCTGCCCCCATGCACAGATTTTGTGTATCTAGCCTCTTGTCCTATACAATAAAAGCTTAATGTGCTAAGTGTCCAGTCATCTGGTTGGCCATTCAACCAATCAAAGCATAATATGCTAATGATATGCTAAAGCCACTCAAATGCTCGCTATGACATACACTGACCATCAGGGGCAGACGCTCCTACTGGTAGATTAGTTTGCTGCTGAGGTCTGGCTACAAAGTTTCAATTATAGAAGATAAATCCCATATACCAGGGCCTCCACTTGGGTCACCAGGAGGCATAGCTTGCCTGCATACCAACACAGGCCCCTCACCCCAGCCACCCCATGTCCCAAGGAAACCCCTACCTTGATCCAGGACACCCTTCAGGGCCAACCAGCTGACCTCTATCCATGCACCAGGCCACTATCCAATCATATAAAAGAGTGATATGCAAATTGACCATCACTCAACACATAAGATGGCCAATTGGGACTGAGCAAGATGAGCCAGACATGCCCTGGAACCCTCCCACAGTCCCTCTCCGACTGGCCAACCTCCTGCATCCCTCCCCAGCCCAAATCATGCACCAGTGGGGTTCATCAGCCTAGCCTGTGCCCTCTTGCAATTCGGGGCCCCTAGAGGGATATCAGAGAGCCAATTTCAGCCCAATCCTGCAGGCCAGGTGAGGAACCTCACTGCTGCATAATTTGTGCACCGGGCCTCTAGTGGTGAAATAATACCCCTGAAAGAGTTGGGAAAGTAAGTGGCCTCTTTCTTTGATTGCTTCTTACACATGTGCACAAGGACCAATGTGTAAGAATGTTTGTTGCTTCAATATTTGGAAAAACCAAAAAACTGGGTGGAGAGGAATGTTATCCAATAAGGAACTTGCTTACTCATGGTACATATGTAGAATAGAATAAGAGGCAGCCAATACGAATGAAGTGTGGTTCAGCAATTGATCATCGACTTGGAAACCAAGAGGTTGTTGGTTTGATTCCTGGCACCTGCCCAGATGGCAGGCTTGATGTTAGGGGCTGTGTAGGAGGGGGCTGATCAATATTTATCTCTCTCATAAATGTTTCTCTATATATATCCATCTCCTTTCTTTTCTCTCTAAAAATCAATAAAATCATAGTTTTAAAAAAATAGAATGAAGTAGTAGCTCTCTAAACATGCTGATTTGGGGAGATCTCCAAGGCATGTTTATAACTTAAAAATCAAAATTCAAAATAGTGCAAATATATACTCTGATTTTTTTTGAGGTGTGCGTTTAAGGATATATATGCTTTTAATAAGCAGAGAACGTTTTCAGAAAAAAGTAAAAGGAATTTGGTGGTCATTAAGAAGCTGAGCCTGAAGTGGGAGGGTAGTTATAAGGTATACACTTATATGTTCTTTAAAATATTTTAAGTACATATATTATCCTTTTACAAAATAAACAACTTTATATAAAATAAATTCATTTTTCACATTAAAATTTAAAAGTTATATAAGATTAGTCACATTACAGACTACTGAAGGAAAATGTTACATAAGAGGTAAGGTATATCCCAGAGTTGTTTCATTGAGCTTGATTATCTTTCCAGAGAACATCAAGGTGTCATTCCCAATAGTACAGTCACAGACCAGTTATGAAGGCCAGAGAAAAACTCATTAACGTTAATGACTGGGCTCAGAGTAAGCTAAAGCAATTAGAAAAAAAATGCTTTAATGTGACATTTCTTTCTCCGGTATTTCCATATAGTTCAGTCTGACACAATTCCAAAATCATAAATCATTTAATTCAAAATTTATATAATATAAATATGCAACTGGAAAAAAAATATATATATGCTTACTCTTCTCTGATTGTAGGCTTTGATTTATATTCCTAAAGAACTCAGCATGAGATTGTGATGTGCACCCAAGATTCAAAATTGCTGAATTACAATAATGCAAGACAGAAGGCAAGCAGATTATGACTGAGCATGCAGGTGTATGTGCATGGGTATGGGTGTATATACTGGGAGAGGAAGAAGACAAGAGCAGAAAGACCTTTGCTACGCAGAATAACTTCAATACCTGCTTCTCTGCTGAAGAGGGGAATAAGTCTTGGTGAACAAAAGAAGCTGAAAAGGATTTGGATCTGTGCTAAATATCTGCATGTAGAAAAAAGCTGATGGCAGGGTTTTTTAGGGACATCGAAAGAAATACTAATTGTATCACCATAGCAACAGTTTGCCTAATTTTGTCTCTGCCTCTTCTCAATCTTACACTAGTCCTCAACATTCAAATCCTTATATGACTCCCGTATAAACAGGCATGAAATAATGACCATATTTCCTGTCTCTCCTATTGTGTTGAAATCCATGTGGAGTATCTTTTAGGCTTAAAATTAAAACCTCTAAACAGGAGCTAATTGATCAGTTGGATTGAATCTTATGTCTGGAGCACAGTCTTCCAAAAAAAATAAAAAAATAAAAAACTTTTCTTGAAGGGTAATAATTTTGCAGTTTGTAGTAGGCTAAAAATATGCTCCCTACACCCTTGACCACTATAGATCAACTTTCCAATTCCTGAACTTGTGACTATTACTTTATATAAGAAAAAAAGAGGTCTTTCCGTGTAAGGCAAAAGATGTGATTAAGTTAAAGATATTGAGAGGTGGAGTCTATCATTAGTTATATCCAGGTGGGCCCTAAAATCCACCTTGAATTCCTTATAAAAGAGAAGCAGAGGAAAATCAGACACAGACACAAAAAAGAGGAGGTGGGGTCACATATATTGGAGTGATGTGTCACAAGTAAACGAATGCTGGAAGCCACCACCAGCTGGAAGAGACAAAGAATAGATTCTCCCCTAGAGCTTAGGGATTGTATACCTTCTTCTTCTTCTTTTTTTAATATATTTTATTGATTTTTTACAGAGAGGGATAGAGAGTTAGAAACATCGATGAGAGAGAAACATCAACCAGCTGCCTCCCGCACACCCCCCACTGGGGACGAACCCTCAACCAATGTACATGCCCTTGACTGAAATCGAACTTGGGGCCTTTAAGTCCACAGACCGACGCTCTATCCACTGAGCCAAACCAGTTTCAGCCGATTGTATACCTTCTGATTTGGGGCCTCTAGCCTCCAGTCCTGGGCAGAATAAATTCCTATAGTTTCAAGTCACCTGGTTTGTGATAATCTGTTACAGCAACTCCAGAAAAGTAATAGGGATTTTGGTCCCAGAAAGTAGAGTGCAATTGGAACAATAACTACAAATTTGAAAGTGACTTTGGAATTTGATAATGGGTAAAGGCTGAAAAAATTATGAGGTGCATGATAGGGAAATTCTAAATTATCTCGAACAGACTGTTGGCAGAAATATGGATGTTAAAGGTCCCTTCTGGTGAGGGCTCAGAGGGAAGAGGGGAGCACAGTTCAGGAAGTTTCTATTAGAGCATACATATATTGTTATGAACAGAAGGTTGGTGGAAACAGGAATGTTAAAGGTATTGCTGGCAAGGATTCAGAAGAAAATGAGGAACACGTTACTGGAAATAGGAAGAAAGGTGATACTCGTTGCATAGTTGAAATAGAAAGCAGGATTCGTAAGTGGGAGACTTGGCTATCTAAGCAAAATGTTGAAGGTGTGGGCTAGATTTTTCTGGCTGCTAATATAGCAAAATGGGAGAGGAAAGAGATAAATTAAGGAAAGAACTGTCAAACAAACAAACAAAAAAACTAATAATTTAAGAAATTACCAGCCTACCCAAATTGCAAATGATACCAAAATTAGGAGTGTCGTTGTTAGAAAAGCATAGTCTGGAGAGAGGTCTTAAGATACAGTTGTTCCATGAAGACATGGGACAACCTTTAGGTGAAAAGATGGATTAGGATCAGGAGTGGGCAAGTTTTTTGACTCGAGGGCCACAATGGGTTCTTAAACTGGACCGGAGGGCCGGAACAAAAGCAACCTGACCATGCTGGAACTCTCATCTTGGGCTGCTGGTGAAGGAGCGGAGGGGAGAGCAAGAGAACCCTCCGCTCTTTCGGCTCCGCAGGCCGGATAGAACAGACAAATGGGCCGGATCCGGCCCGCAGGCGGTAGTTTGCCCATGGCTGGATTGGGTGGTGATTCAGCCATCTGAAGGAAGCCACAAATGATATTGGGATTATCCAGAAAAGATCTCTGAAGGACCCTCTTGCTAATGGTCTAAACACCTATGACAGACACAGAGGACCCACACAGTTTTTGAGAATGTTATAACAGGAAAAACACTGTCATTTGAAACTGAAACAGATAGAGATAAAACAACAAGAAAGAGGGCTGTTGGACTCCAAAGTTCTACAAACAGAAAACAAGGTGACAAAACCACTCAGCTGCAAATGTGTGCCATCCTTCAAGTAAAAAGAAGAATGACTTTGAAGTTGGAGCTGTGGGTGCAGAGAACTACAGAGCTGAGTCACAGAGGATTATTCACAGGAAATTTTTCCTGCAGGATTTGGAACTTGTTTGGAACTGATAACTCCTTTACCCTTCCTGTTTTCTCTATAACATTGTCCAGGAGGAGAGGCTAGTGCTGGATAAACTTACAACCCTAAACTGAATGGCTGTGCAGTACCAACCCTGTTACTAACTGATATCCACATGCATCTTCTCAATTAATATGCCGCTAAGTTTCTATTCCTTCCAATCTATTTGCAGATCTCCTCCACCTCTCAAACCAACTCTCATACCTCATAGTAGTTACTAGATACATTGGCCTGTCCATATTAGTGTTTAGCTCTACTCAAGGAAGAGATATTTATAGGTACAAAGCTTTTACTACTAGCCTAAGTCTTGTGTTTTGCTCACTGTTGTAATTCCAACCTCACCTCGTGGCAGCCACATAGTCTGTCCTCATTAAGGATTTACGAAGGGAATGATCTTGCCCAGGAGAACCAGCTCCTTTATTCTTGTGCTTCTCAAACCGGTGCAGGCAGCACTCTGGGGGGTTGCCATGTGCACTTGGGCGTCCATGAAGACAGGGGATAAACACATGCATCTCACTGAAGCACAAATTTTACTTGATTGTAAGTCATTAAAAACACACTGTAATATTAAAGGAAACTTTGGTCTATTGCAGGAAAGGTAAACAAAGTTCCCATAAATGTTAAGGCAAAGGTGTTGTCTTCAGGTACCATCTCCCTCACCTTCCCCAAGGATCTACGTAAATTCTGGGTTGTCCCTCTTATACTAGGTATAAGAGGTGTTACCAGATGCCAGGTAGGAAATACAGAAGACACTTATATTTACCACAGATTAATATAGAGAAATGTTTGTTCAGGTTCAAGGATGGTAACCATTATGAGGCATCTAAAGATTGTTTTCACTGCTTCATTTAAAAGCAAAACAAAGAAACCACTTAAAGGCAGCTTTACTGAGAAAAAGTGCAATATACAAAGGCTTTTAATTTATAAAAGAAGATCTGGTAAAGAGCGGCTTAATGTTTCATTAAATTAGTTACAGATGGTAGGCTCTCCCAGGGTCTCCTGGGTCAGCTCTCCTGACCCTGTCCTGATGTTTGAAAAACATATACTTCCATTTAGGTTCTGAAACAATATCTCAATCACTTGCTCTAAGTTCTGCTCCAGTGGTTGAGTGCTCCTGCTAATTCTAATAGATATCACCCTACATTGATCCTCTGAGCATTTCTCCTTTGTTATGCCCCGTCAACATATATGGCAAATTCTTAAATAAAAATTATCCTTCTGACATAATCTTTGTAAAGCACTTGTGTCTCTTTCTTTGACCAGATAGCTTACCTCACTTTAGAAATTCAACATAGAATTCTTCCTTTGTTTTAAAAAGTGCTCAGACTGACTGTCATTTGCAACTCTCACTCACACTTCTCTTCATCATTTCCCTTCAGCATTTGCCACAGTATTTTTAAACAAGATTCTACTGGATCAGAAGGACCTGGTCTGTTTTTGCAGCAGGAATATGATTATGATTCTTAATCATTAACCTCAAAGCAGAAGGGTACATTTTGGTCAAGTTAGAGTTATCATCTTTTGTCTTGATCCAGAAAATGACTCCCTTTCTTTCTGACTGTCCTTGACTTCTATGCATTTTGCATTTTAGATGTGTCTCCAAAATAAACCCATGCCTTTACAGCAGCTTCATAATTTTTTCAGTTTTCCCTCTGTCTGTGTTTGACCGTGTTTACTTCAGGTTTGACTACCAATTGTCCTTGCTATTCATACAAATCCAGGAAATGCTAGCACTCGATGTTTACTGAATTCTTACTATCAATTCCATGATAGATTTACTCTGTCTCAAAATGTACCTAAAAACAAATGAAATAGCTTAAATCCAGTATTTACCCAAACTACCTTTCAGCTATTTCTCTACATGCACAGCAGCGATGAATGTGCCATTTGAAAATGTATCAGGGAAAGAATTTGAGGTGATTTATGACTTCTTGAAACCGAGTAGCCTTGCTGAAATACAAAATACAATCAAGAAACATTATCAAACATGGCAGAGTACAATCAAGAAACTTTTATCAATCACGGCAAGCACTGCCTCACACCATTTTTAAAAAGGAAAGAAAAACAAGAAAGAAATGTCCATCTATGATAAATATAGAAAACTATGATATAAGGAAAGCTCTTTAGAAATAATGTTAGACACAGAAAGCAGATGTCAAATACTTAAAGAGATTTATCTTCACCTACAACCCAATGAGGCATTAATTTACATAAGCATAATGTGGACAAAATGTGTGAACACCAGGTATAAATCCAAATGACTTCTTGATGTTTTTAACATAACTGCATAATTCAGTCCTAACTGTTATTTTCCTTCAGAAATGCCCAGTAACAAACAGGGTAAAATATATTTTAATGGCCCTGAGATAAGTTTTAAAAATTAGGGTTATATTCATATACATGAAGAGAATTCAGTAATAGTTTTAAGGAAACATAACTGGCAGCTAATTTTAAGGAAACATACTTTTATATGTACTCATGGCCTCAAAGATTTATTTACAATTTTAAAAAATAATTATCAAAAGATGTGATCTAGGAAAATGAGACTATGTTAGTGAATATAACCAGCTTATTAATATAAAATATATCATCATTTAGTTCTTACAACTCAATTAAACTCCTTTGTACAAATGAACAATCCAAGAGAAAAAGAATGGACAAAGAATTTGAAACAACAATTCAAAGAGAAAACCCCAAAGCACACCAAAGGATGTTAAACTTCACCAATAAAAAATGAAATAAACATCAAAATAGCGCCTTACATCCATCGGTTTTGTTAATAGAAATTTTTTAAAGTATTGACAAGGTTATAGCAAAACAACTCTTAGTACTAGAGGGAGTGCAAATCAATATGCCTCATCAGAAAGAACTTGGCAAAATCTAGTAATGTGGAAAAAATAGATATCTTATGACCCAGCAGCAATTGTCCAAGTTCAAAAAGTACATTTTTAAAAAACTATAAAAATATTCAATGCTGAAACATCCATACTAGCAAAAAAATAAAAATAATAAAAACGATTACATATACTTTTGAAGTAAAGTACCACACAGCACCAAAATAAATACACTGGAACACCAATTCTTAGCATAGTTGGATCTCAAAGGTTGAGTGAATAAAAGCAAGGTACATACAGAACAATATGTAACTACTAAAGGCACCCCCCTGGTGGTGGGGGATGTCTCTCAGCCAGGCCTACACCCTGTCCAATCTGGGATCTCTCTCACAATTGGGGACTGCTGCTTTCTAACTGCTCATCTGCCTGCTTGCCTGATTGCCCCTAACCACTTCTACCTGCCAGCCTGATCGCCCTCTGAGTGCAGAATGGCTGCCGGGCCCACCTCCACTGTGCATATGGCCATCTTGTGACAATGTTGCACCCGAGGACCACTTAGGCTTTTATTAGTATAGAAAATGCATTTTTATTCATTTTAAAGTGTGAGGATGTATTTGCTTAGTGAATCTATCTAATATAAAGTGAGGGCTAAAAGTAAGAAACATAAATATAGGAGAATTATTAACTTGGGGGTCAGGGGTGGGGAAGAAAATATGATAGCTGGGGGGGGGGGTGTACAGAGAAGTTTAACTTCTTTTTTTAATACGTTTTTATTGATTTTAAGGTGACCAGATCGACCCGCTTTTAGCAGGACAGTCCCGATTTCTAACAATTTTTCCCACGTCCCACGGTGTTTTAAAAAAGTCCTGATTTTTTGGAAAAAATTGTTAGAAATTGGGACTGTCCCACCAAAAGTGGGACAATCTGGCCACAACGTTAAAAAGAGAAGAAAGGAAGTTGGTCCGAAGATTGTGGGTTATTGTTAAGCTGATTAACAAAAAGAGAAGAAAGGAGATGGAGAGGTAGAAAAACATTGATTTATTGGCTGCTTCCTGCACACCCTCTATTGGGGATCAAGCCCACAACCCCAGCAGGTGCCCTGACTGTGAATTAAACCTGTGACCCCTTGGTGCATGAAATGACGCTCCACCAACTGAGCTACACTGGCCAGGGTAATTCAACTTCTTTTAAAATGGGTTATTGCTTAAACAGGGTGGTTGGGTACACTGGAGATCATCATATCATTATCTATAAATGTTTTGTTTGTATATTAAATAATTCAAAAAATGTGTTAAATCTAGTGTTTGATTAAACTGCTGTTAGGATTTGTTTAATAAAGCCCAGTAAAAATGTCACATCAGTTTTTATATTTCAATTAAGGTGCCAATTCTGTCACCATATGTGAGACTTGATACCAGTTTATTTTTGTGGTTTTTTTTTTTCCTTTTCCTACACATAAATTTGTGACTGGAGATTATCCAAATGTTAATTAATAAAATGGATAATTCAGAAGAGCTAAGTCCTACAATACAATGAGCATTCTTCAGCAAATCTCTTTATGCTAACTTAGATAGATATACAGACAAATAAACCCTAACCATTAACCCTTTCTGTCTGTAGAAAGATAAACTTTTTCTGGCTTAAGGCTCAGTCAATGCCATAGTTGTTTCTCTGTATCATCTTCTCTTACCTTCAACATTTTTAAAAAAAATTTCAGAACGGTTTTACTAATATGAGAGAAGTCAGCAATTTTTGCCTTCAGTCCATGATGCATGAGAGGTGTGATCTGGTTTCCCTGGAGCTTTGTACACACTAGGTTTTTAGTTTATCCCAGACACACTGTGAGGGTGTTCCAAACAGAAACATGTTTTATTTAATTGTTGAATCTAGGTAATAAATAAACTGATAGTCAAAGGGACCTACACAGAAAAGCATAAGTAAGTGTGCAACAAAGGGTAAAAATGAACTACTACACATTTCATGCTTGGGAAGCTCATGCATGACTATTGCATTCACTAAGAGTCTGGCTATAAAAGTTTAATAGCTTTCTATCTTCACTGAAAGTCCATCTGCGCCTCTGTTGCTTATCCCTATCTCTGTGCAGTTACAAAGGCACAAAGACAAAGGATATACAGCACAAGGGGCTGCAAAGTCAGATGCCACGGGGGCAGACAAGTGACGTACATAAATGATGCAGCCAGAAATAAGGGGGGAACGTGGACAGTTTATGTTCCCTCTTTTAAGCGCAGACACTTGTCAGGTCTAGACTGTTGTGGAAAGTAAGAATACAGGTTCTGTGTTACCAGATCCTCCAATTATTCTAAAAATACCAACAAAAATTTCTAAATCTGTATGTTAAATCTCTTGATTTCTAAGTTGGCATCTAATTTAACATATAATTTTCATCCTATTGGGCTAACTCAAACATCTCTGCAGCCACAATTGGCCCCTGGACTGCCAGTTTTAGACCTCTGCTCTACACACTATGGCTACTGCTGATTAAGAGAAAACATTATTCTGGGGATGAAAAAAAAGCAGAAAAAAGAAAAAGAAAAAAGAAAAAAACCCTCAACGACTGAATATTTTATTTTCCTAAAAGAGCAGGCATAGTTCAACAGTTGTTCAGAAGTACACATGTGGGAAGCCACCTTCAATGCCATTTGGAAGACAGTCAGCTCCAGGAAGCCAGGAGACCCTCTGCTTCAGGACTGCATCTTGGGCTTAATCCTTGTAACTTTCTGGTGACAGTGAGGGTGACCCTAGACCAGAGGGCCCGGAGGTAAGTGGCTTCCCTCCATGAACTTTCCTCTTTTGCCATTGCACGAGTTTCCGTTTTTTGTTGCTGTTTTTATTTTTTATTCTTACTCTTTTATTTTCTAAATAATCTTGGATGTTTAGAAATATTTGTCACAATTCCTAAAACTACTTTTTGGGAGACAATCTAAATGTCCAAAGTAAAAAACTAGTTAAGTATGTTACATACATCAGATGAAATAGTATACTGATATTAAATCATTATTATGAAATCTACATTCAAGGTAGAAAGTGTTAAGAGTGTTCAAAGAAAGGAAGTAGGACATTTATACTATGATTACAACTATGCCAGTGATAGAAAACATCAACTCATTAATATTATCAAACTTGGTAGCTTTCTGTCTATCTTAGATAAATGGTAACTTGTTTTTCTGCTAAATGTCCCATTATATAGTTATGTACTTACATAAACTTATTTTGAAATCAATATTTAAAAAATAAATCCCCCCTTTCAGTGCTGTGTTTGTAAACAGAGGGTTTACTACTTACTTTTCTCCTCCCTCCAGGAATCTAAGGATGTTTTCAGTAAGTTTCTCTCTAGGGAGACGATAGAACCTCCAATCATCTATTTTCTGATTCTCACATCAGGATTCACCAGAAACTTATCAAGGAAGTCTTCACGGTTGAGAAGTGCTTTATAAGAAATGCCATGGTGTTATGTTAACAGATCTGTTTTCCCACAAACTCCTTCTGGAGTGGTATAATCCACATTCCCACCCAACACCACAGGGCTCATGTGGTAGGGGAGAGGCAGCTGGTTTGCTGTAATAGCCATGTGAATTTCCTTACTTTCTGTTTCTAAGTGAAAGTAGCAAAGACTGGTGGCATTTGTGAACTGTTGTGTTTCTCTGCATTAATATAGACAATTATTTTTGAAACAACTTAATACCAATACACATCAGTGCCAAAGGAAGGTTAACAAAGTAAGGTCCTAATTAGAGATGGGCAAACTTTTTGACTCGAGGGCCACAATGGGTTCTTAAACTGGACCGGAGGGCCGGAACAAAAGCAACCTGACCATGCTGGCACTCTCAGCTTGGGCTGCTGGTGAAGGAGCTAAGGGGAGAGCAAGAGAACCCTCTGCTCTTTCAGCTCCACAGGCCAGATAGAACAGTTCTGCGGGCCGTAGTTTGCCCACAGCTGTAACTAATGCATACTCTTTGCTTCTTTTCTAATCTTCAAACATTAAAATTAATCATTTTTATAAACAAAGAAAAGAGTCTCTAGAACAAAAGCCAGATGACCTGCCTATCTTCTGTTATTCACAACACTAGAGCACTGATGCATGAAATTCGTGCAAGGGGCTCAGCCCTCGTAGCCCCAGTTTTATCCGGAAGATCATCTGGAAGGATGTCCAGAGGTTGTCTGGCTGTCCAGTCTAATTAGCACATTATGCTTTTATTATTATATATGATTATAGATTAATTTAAAGAAAGATTCATTTTCATACAAATAAGAGAGTTAGATGCATAAAATGTCTGGAAATATATCAAAGAAGCAAAAACAAAAAGTGTTCCTGTGCAATATTTGAATTAGTTGGATAAAATATAGGATGTATTCTGAGCACTGATTCCAGATTAAGTTGCTATTCATTGCATAATTTGGGGGTGGGTTAGACGTGGAACTAAGTCTTCTTAATTTTCTGCTCTGCCCCCAAGATTTTTACATATATTACTTTCTTCAATGTGTTGAACAATTCCACTTAGTGGGGTCATTACCCTAATTTTATAAAGGAGGAAATAAGAGCAGGGAAGTCAAATAACCTCCAAGGTCAAATAACAATATCTGATAGAAACAAGGTCAATCCCAGGTCTGTATGACTTCAAAACCCATATCTGGTTGAGTCTTTCAGTCTTTCTGACTGACATCTATTGAAAATAAGCCTGCTCTAAATTAAGAGACCAAATCCTTTGTTCAGAGCTACCTATAGGATTGATGTCTGAAACCCTTTTCATACATAACTTGTCAATATTTTGGGGACTATAGCATGCTGAGCTATTTTTTCTTAAGTGCTATGATTTGGTGAATAGCCAATAAAAATTGAATGCCTCACTCATCCATTGCTTTAAGCAATAGTTTTCCAAATGAATATTCTTGAAGTGTTCCTGTTGTAAGGAACTAAAAACTTATTTCTAACCTCTTACTAAGTTTGGCCTAAGAATTAAACTGACACAAACCAGGGTAACAGAAAAAAAAAGCATATATATGTATTTAATATTTTTATTAAAGCAAATTAAAAAAACAAACTAGTCTGCTAGTGTATACAAGTGTCCTCAGAAGGAAAATAAAGACCCAAAGAAGATGTTATACCCAAATCTTACATACTTTTTACACACACACACACACACACACACTACATTTTGGGGATGTGACAAGACAAAAGAGCTTGGGGTGGGGGTAGTAAATTGTGGGACAGTGAATAGGAAAAGTATGTGAGAACTAACAGAACATAAGGGTTATTTTAGTAGGCTTGTTTGTACAGATCCACATCAGTATCAACTCTAAGTCTCTGGTGATAAGAATGTTCTCTTCCTGGTACAGGGAATACATCTTTCCCTTGGCATCAACTGGTTTTCAAGTGCCTTCAGCTCAGAAGAGTCAATATGCCGAAGCAGCATATCTGGGTGGCACATTCTGATCCTCTGCACTGGCTTTTTGTTTTGCTTCTTTGAAACTGTGCTAGCAGGATACCATGCTTCTACCACTTGTGTTTGATTGCAAACCCAGTAAGATGATGGTCAATTCATGGTTTCACAAGAATATTTTAAAATAAAAGCAATTTAAAAAAAAAAAAAAACTAGTCTGCTTAGCTTTTCCTTTCCATTTTCTTAGTGTTTTTTTTTTGTTTTGTTTTCACAAGAGGTTAGTATGTTGATATCCCTGGCAGAAAAGACAAAATCCCTACAGAATAGACAAAATCTGGGCTCCAAATAGTTATGAAACACAGATGTGGCTCTATATGCCAGAGCCTAGTTTGGGTTATAATGCTCTACTCCCCTCTAAAGTGGTCTTAGAAAAATGCATATTTGGCCAAAAGAAAATTTTCTCCCTAGGCATCTTAAGTGATTGTATACTACAGCACCTTTTATAATCTAAAAAAAAAAAGAAAGAAAAAAAAACTGTTGGAGTAGCATTGAAATGATAATATCTATATAGTAATAGATGCAAATAGTGGTAGAGATACAGTGGTAGATACTGATATAGATATTAAGGTAGATACAGATATCACACACACATACACATACTTATCCAATAGTTTGGAACTTATCTCTTGCTCTCAAAGACAACAGAAATGGCATATCTAAACTAGCTGAGTATACATCTGCTTTAAGATGATTCAAGGTGATTCTATAAGGATCTGTAAAATGACCTCTAGAAAAGGTGTGGGATAAAATCGCCCTGGAATGGGAATCCCAGAACCTCAGTGAAGTGTCAAGTCCATCAAACACTGCCCATAAGCCAGTTACTCTTTTGACAAACTCAGCCATCAAAGTGTACGAGGAAATATTTGACAATTGTTTTTCACCCAACCCTTCAGAAATCAATCTTCATGCTCTCATGATTGGCAGATTGCAAGTGCTGATGATCCCAGCATCTCACTAGATAAATGTGTGATAGCAGGCATTCAGCTCTGGGAAATTTATAAAAACAGCTATTGAAGTTGGCTGCCAGTTAAGAGGAATGAAAGATCTTTTTTGTAGAGCGTATCTAGGACCTGACTTCATCCAGCATATGACTAAAATAGATTCCAGACAGCCCTAGCATCTTGTGTATGCACTGTATCATTGCTATTTTTTTTCTCATTACATAGATTAACAGATTTGCCATGTTAAACACTGCAAAACAGTTGTTACTATCCAAATCATTTGAGGGCTTGAGATCTCTGTGATCATCCTTTATGATCCTCAGCAGCCCAGCTGTAGCCTTGGGATTGGGTTCCTGCAATACCACTAAAAGGTATATATATACCTTTTATATCACTTATAATGTATAATAGTAGTATCACTGATAATGTATAATAATAAAAGTGTAATATGCTAATTAGACTGGATAGCTAAACAACCTTCTGGACATCATTCCAGATGAAGCTGCTGTGGCGGGGGCCAAGGCAGATGTGGTTAGGGGCAATCAGTTAGGCAGGCGAGCAGCTAGGGACAATAAGGCAGTCAGACAAGGTGGTTAGGGGTGATCAGGAAGGCAGGCAGAAGGGTTAGAAGGCAATCAGGCAGGCAGGCAGAGTGGATAGGTCAATCAGGTAGGCAGGCAGGTAGGCAGGCAAGTGGTTAGGAGCCAGTGGTTCCAGATTGTGAGGGATGTCCGACTGCCAGTTTAGGCCCAATACTGCAGGGCTGAGAGACACCCCCCCCCCATGCATGAATTTTGTGCACCAGGCCTCTAATCACTTATAAAATCATTTGAGAATAACTTCTGCCCAACCAGTGTGGATCACTGGGTGAGCATCAACCTATAAACCAGGTCATGGTTCAAAACCAGGTCAGGAAACATGCCAGAGTTTCAGGCTCAATCCCCAGTGTGGGGCGTGCAGGAGGCAGCTAATCAATGACTTCCTCTCATCATTGATGTATCTATCTCTCTCACTCTCCTTTTTTTCTCTGAAAGCAATAAAAAGTTATATTTTTTTAAAAAAAGAATAACTTCCACTGTTTAGGTGTTTGGGAGTTGAGACTCCTAATTAAATGACATCCTATTTGAATTTCCATTGATTATCTGTTATTCCCACATGCCAGGAGATCACAAGCTTTTGAATTTTGCCCCGACCCCAACCAATTATTTGGATGGCTACCTCTCTAAACATAACTTAAAGCCTAAATCAAGGCTTATTTCTCACTGGTTATTTTAACCCAAGCAGACTTTGTAATTATCTTAATCCTACAGCAATTACTGTTAGTGCCATTTCTTTAGATACTTGATTATGGAGTGCTTCCTATTGTTACTTAACAATGTGCATGTATCACATATGTTTTCCTGGGATTTCAAGTCCCTTGAATTCAGTTACAATAACTTATATTCTTTTGTACCACTTTGTCCCAAACACAATCCTAATCTCACAGTATGTGTTTAGTAAGTAGCTGTTAAATTAATCTATTTGAGTGGGCAAGAAAGAAATGCTAAATCCTCACTCTTCTCTTTTGGAATAATGAGAAAATGCGTAGTGGGATGTTGAGAGGAACTTTTCTTATTGCCTTGAAATAGGCTCTAGAGCAGGGATTAGTAAACTTTTCCTGTAAATGGCCAGCTAGTTAATATTTCAGGCTTTTTCATTAAAGTTCTGTTTTATACAACCCTTTAAAAACCATGCTTACCTCACAGGCCACACAAGAAAAACAGGCCACAACCATATTTATGACAGAGTTCATAAATAGTTTATCAATTCGTGCTCTACAGCACACACACAAAGCATGTGCTCAGTAAACCTGTTACAAAAGCCACCAACAGACTCATCTCCTCAGGACTTTATTAAAGAGAGAAAAGTCTAATCATTCATCTTTCCATCTATTTATCTATCAAGCAATCATAAAACTATGTATAATTTATCTGTCTATAATTTATCATCTATAATGAGAAAAAACTCAATTATCTATTATATATCATCTATAGCTACTATCGACCATCTATCATCTTTTAAGTAGTCATCTATCTATGTATAATTTATCTATTATTTATCACCTATTATTGAGCAAAACTCAACTCTCTATCACCCATCATCTATCTGTCCATCTGTCTGTCTGTCTGTCTGTCTGTCCGTATATCTGTCTATCTAAAGACTTAAGCATGAGGAGAGGAGAGGGAGTCTATAGCACCTTTTGCCTTGACTCATGTGGAATATTACATTAGTCTTTAGAGACTATTTCATACCTTCTCTGATGTGTGAGCAGGGTCTGAGTATGTAGACTCCAAGAGAATGTCTCATAGAGATTGGAAGATGCCTCCAAAAAACATGCTGCATCTTATTTCCCACCTGGCTGTCTGGTTAAGTGGTGAACTTGCTGATCTGCCCTGAGCCTATATAAATAGGAGAGGAGAATTAGTGGGGGAAGGACAACATTTCCACAAGTTCAGGGGATCCCATGGAATGAAGCTGGGCTTAAGCCAGCATGCTAACACTACTTCTAGGACTTAAAAGCAATTTTGTGACATATACTCCCAGGGACAGAAAATGAAGTAGAAAAATAGGTAGCAGTATAGCCAGTTTTCCCATGGAGAGCTATGCAACTGGAGGCTTTGCAGTGACTTCTAAGAAACTCATCCTTGTTCCCTTGATAGCCAGCATGACCTGATACCTTGGTCAGCCCTAATCAGAGAAGAGGTGGCTACTAACAGAATGAATACCAAAGCAGGAGATGGTAAATTTTTGAAGGTTCACAATTTTCCCTCACTCTCAGCATTAACACACAGGAAGACCCACTCTTTGTAGAAAAGGGTGGAAGGTGTGGCTCAAAAGCACCCACTGGTCCATGTTTGTGCATGTGTACATGCTTGTGCATGTGTACACACATACTCCCCTATCCTAGCTGACTGTCCTGGAGAGAGGGGAAGAGATGCATTCTAAATCAACTTTAGATTCATTTGTAAGCTAGACTGGTTGTTGATAATTGTCCAATATATTGTTAAGGGGATGAGGGGGTGGTGGATTTCAGAGCACACAGTTGAAAGCAGTGAGTGGGAAAAAAATGATGTTTCATATCTATGACCCCACTAAATAGAACCATGCATAGTTTCTTTCTTTCTCTTCCTTCCTTTTTTCCTGCCTTTGTTCATGCATTTGTTCCTCTCTCTTCCCTTTCATCTCTGCTTTTTCTCTTATCTCCTGACAGATGTGTACATAGACATTCAACTTCAAGTCTTCCCATGAAATCTATTGGTCATTGCTGGGACCTGATGTCTGTTAGGAAAAACAGGAGATACATTGTCTCACATTAATTTCCCAGAAGCCAATCTGAGGGGGTGATTCCAGGTTAAGTGATTTGTTAACAAAGCACTTCCAGGGGTAGCCAGTCAGGAGTAGGAAAAGGATTGGGAGAAGCAGAACAGGGAAGAGGAAGAATCCAAGAAAGGGGGGATTTCTCAGGCAGTCTCTCAATGGTTAGCTTCTGCCTGATCCTGCCAAAAACTATGGACTGTGGGTTCTGCTACTGAGAGTTTTCACCCAAGTCAAGGGGACTGGGGCTGTCATACCATCACCTGGGAGTCATTGGTTAAGGGCCACCCTTGCGGGATGTAAATACCCAGAACTTCTGGCTCTTAGCACTGGCTTCAGCGGCCCACAGGCAGACCACCAGTGGGGAAACAAAAATTGTAGAAATGAGGTCCAAGAGGAATGGGTGGAGAATCAACATTATCTGCTCCACACATTCACAAATGTTAGAGTACAAGAGTCCTTGGAGGATGCAAGATTGTGGTATACCTTCAGTAACTGTAAGTTGTGTGTCACACACACACACACACACACACACACACACACACACACACACACGCGTGCGCATATGCATGCATGAGCATACACAATATTACCAGTAATAAAGTATTAAAAAATGTGAATTGTTTTTCTCAAATAACTTGCTGAGAATACAAGGTTGTCTCTATAGTGTCACTCACTAGCAACTCCACATGCTTTATTTATTAGGAGAGAAAGACTTGGAGTTACTTGGAGTTACTAGACTCAGAATGGCATATACCTCAAGGACTACCTTATTTCTGCTGCAATTCACCCTAAGATAGCACGACTATAGTTCTGATGATAGTTGAGGCAATTATCAATGATTTAGAACTTATGAGTTGTGGTTTTATAACTACTTTGAATTTTTAAAACTTATTTGCAAATAAATTGGGGTTTATTTCTAAATTTCTATATATGAAGGAGGTGTACTGCTTGCTAAAAATAACACTAAAGATTATTACTGTAGTAGAATCCATCAAATATCCATGGAAAGGAGTAAGGAAGAATGTATTAATGATTAAAAGTGTGCAGTTAAATTTCCTGGGGTCAAAAACTTGTTTGCCTAGTAAAAAATTGTTTTTCAACGGACAATTTGATTAACTTGTTACACCTAAATACTCTCATCTATAAACAGAAATAAGAGGGAACCTACTTTATTAGGCTATTGGAGACTAAATAAGATGATATCTGTGAATTGCTTAGGTATGTGCTAGCATACAGTAAGTGCTCCATAAACCTTCATTTTTATTAAAAACACCAGGGGCCCAGTGCACAAATCCATGCACCTTGAAAGGAACTATGGGCCTCACGGCTGCAATGGGCACAAGAGCAGGTGTTGGCCTATCCTCCGGGCTCCCACTCAGCCCCTCTCATCCTGGCCCCCAGTCCTTTGTCTGCCAGCAGCCCCATTCCCACTGCCACCCTCACACACTGATGGCATGGAGCAACTGAGGCCAGCACCAGCAGCTGGTGTGAGCTGTGGTTGCTGGCCCTGATTGCCTCTGTCACAGGGGGAAGTGGAGAAACCCTGAGAGGCAATCAGGGCCAGCAGCTACTGCTTGAACCCACTGATGGCTCCGAGAGATCAGGGCTGGCGCTGGGCACCAGCAGCTGGTGCAAGTGGGACCACAGTGCACAGGAACAAAGAATTTTCAGTAACCACCAGAGGCTCAGCCTGATGACAGCAACTGGTGCCCCACCTTGGTCTGGCACCTCGGCTCACCTGCTCCACTATCTCGCCATGGCCAACGCCCACCAGGTTTCATACATGCCCCCTGGTGGTCAGCGCACGTCATAGCAACTGGCTGTTCGGTTGTTTGTATGTTGCGGTTGTTCTGCCATTTGGTCTATTTGCATATTAGCCTTTTATTATATAAGATGGTTTGGGGAGTTGGAAAGACATCTGCCTAATTACATATCTGCCCTTGGGCAGGTGACCCTAAGTCTCTCCATTTTTTATCTATATAATAAGAACCAGGAGAAGGTGACTGGTATATCATCTTAAAATTCCAAGGATGCCTGGTTCAATCAAGCAAAAAAGCACACATTCAGAAAAACCCTCATAAATAGAAACTTCTGATTCTACCCTAAAGCAAAGTGCCTTGTGCAGTCCCAAATTGCTTCATCAAGCAAAGAGGATCCTCAAAATTATTTCTGCTTCCATAATTAAAGTGCAATCTTTGTCTGAACAGGGACATAAAAAAAATCTTTCTGTCTCCAGGATAATTTTTATAATTGTGTTTCCCCAGCCATTTGTCTTTATTTTTTTGTTTTTACCTCATAACCCCTTTGCCAACTGCTGCTTTAAGGCAAGTCGGGGTATAATAGACCATTAGATGTTGGAAGAGATTCTGGAAACATTCTCATTCACAAAGGAGGAGCCCAAGACCCGGAAAGCATGAAGATTTTCCCTGAACACAGTCACACAATTATTAAACAGCAGAACTGTTTTGAGACTCCAAGATTTAGAATGTCATTCAGACAGATGCACATTGTTGTGGCTGACATTGGCACACGTGGGCACTTTACTTTCTATACCACTCTTTGGCAAGTCTTGATGAGCTCTATGGGCAGAGAGCTTCCAGGTCCCTATTATGTTCTCAGACATACAGTTTTTTTCTTTTTGATCCTCCTTTGTGTCATGATTGATAAACCCAGAAACCTCATTATGCCTTCTCTTCGAAGAACCACACAGCTCTACTGAGAGGCACTGTGGGCAACTTCTCAGATGGAATCAGTCTCTTTTCCTACTTTTGACCTGTTCTTTTGCCCTCCTCAGAGCTGCTCCTAAATTCCTGTTCCGTTGCTTCTGCTTTTCTCAAAATTGGCTGCAGACTCTGTCACTGTATTTCAGCATCCTCCACATCATCGCTGACATTGAACACAAGTAAGTAAATCCTTTGCAGTTTAAGAAAACAGAGGATGAACATGAGGAAGTATTAAATTCCAGAACCTCACAAAGTTCTCCCAAGCCCTGTTTCCAATTAAGTTGAAGCCAGTTAGATTCTAGATTTATTTTAGCCTGAGACTGCAGTGTCCCCAAAAGCCATCCTTGTTTTTCTTTCTCTCTGCATCTTGAATAGGCATACATATTCCTTCCGCCAGAAACCTCCTTTCTGAATGGGTAAGACAAAAGGAGAAATCGGAGTAGAAAAACAGGGTGCTACTAATAGTGTGTATTTCAAAGATCTCAATGGGTACAGGTACTGTGCCTTTAGATAGTTTTCATTCTCTTAACTAAAGGAAACTAGTAACTTTGTCTTTCTGCTGTACCATTTTTTGTGAAATATTCTTACTTTTAAATGGGGGACTAGAGTATATTACACTTCCTCTTGAAAATTCAGAGTATAGAATAAGCGTAGTCTAGGTTCTGAGCTGTTCTGCCACAAACTTGCTTAATTTTGCTTAAATTATTACAAACTCTATTTAACTGATGCTGGAATCTCTGGAATATAAGATATTTGTGCATATTAACAGCTGAAACCATACATTCCTGGAAATATCTGTCTAATATAAAGGTATACTGAATTGCTATAACTATATATATTTTCTTGCTACTATCACACACCTAGCAGCTCTTTCAGAAAATAATCTCTCCATCTCAAATGTTCAGTCTCATTTGATCCATGATTTCTATACACCAGGCATGTTAAGAGAGTTGTGTCATTTCCATTAAATAGACAAGGAAATGTGGATAGACCACCATGTGTTGGTTATAAAGTTTTTTACTATAAGTAAGAGAAATCTCAGCTCACAGTGGCCTAAGTCAGATTTTCAACTTTTTCATCTCATGGTACACATTAATTACTAAAATTCTACAGCACACCAAAAATAGATATATTTTGCCGATCTGACAAAAAAAAATACTTATAATTTTGATTCATTCAAACCAATGGCTATTGTGTTGGCTGTTGGCATTTCTTGATTTAATATTCTGAGGGAAAAGAGGTCAGGGCCCCTAACTAAATAGGCAGGCACTGCATGTTTTAAAAATCCTTATCACTGGCCTAAGAAATTACAGGAGTTTTTTAATTAATTCATTCATCAATTAATCTTAAGGTAGACTAACTGTAAGGGTGATTAATTCATCAGCTCAGTGACATCAAAAACAACCTGGAATCTTCCATCTTTCTGTCCTCCCATGTTCAGTATTGTTGCTTTGTCAAAGACCAGCTGCCTTCATTTCACAAGTATAAAAATGCAAAACAAAGAAAGAGAAAAACTAGGGTCTTCCTTTGGCCTCTTTTCAAAAGTAAAGTTTATTTGTCTATAAGTCCCTATCATAAAAAAGATATCAAACCATCATAATCAGCTAGCACCATAGGTTGGTAGGTGAAGAAATAAAGTTAAAATGTCAACAAAAATAATTAAATCTTAATTTCTTACTAGACCAACTATAACCCCTTTCACATGCTTCTAATCACATTATTCAAACATTATTTTTAAAGATTACAGTAAAAGGCTGATAAATTTATAGAGACTGAAAAGCCTTTTAACTCACAATTATATTAGTATGTCAAGATTTTAAATGCTAACATCTCCCTCTCCTACCACAGTTTTCTGCTTTCTCCCACCTGAGTGCCTGAAACAAAACCCCTCTCTAGTCGTGACCACAAGTAACTTTTCCAGCAGATCTTAGGTTGTACCAGAAGATAAAGAAAGTCTCTAGTTAAAATGCATTAAGGAAGTGGGGCAAGAGGACACCTAGCTATTGGCTGGTTTAGCATGTCCTTTTCTCCTTTCCACAATGAGTCTTACTACACAATGAGGTCTAATTCTAAAATCGTATCTTGTGATCCAGCTTTTCACATCATTGGCTGAATTCTCTTAATGTCTCCTTAGACAGACCTGCATACTGCGGAATGACCTGGGGCTTAGTATTGCCCATAGAAATGGAAATAGAGTTTGTTCTCCTTGCCTTCCAAGTAAGTCTTGGAGTGAAAACAAAACTGGGACTGGATCAGCAAGAAAGAAATGAGGAGTGGCTGTTTGGTAGACATCCAGTAAGTATTTATTATCTGAGTATTAAGTATACAGAGATGGTTGGTTCCTTAAAAATGCATGGCCAAACCTTCCCATCTGCACTTTGGTGCCACCCCCTAAACTCAAACTGAATACTTCGATATCAAAGGAGCAGTATTACTCTTCCAGGGTCCCAACAACAAGATGAACTTTTAAGAAGTTCTGCACCAGAGTTAGAATGCCACTAAATGTACTAGTACATATTTATATTGTAATTCCTTCAGAGTTTAAATAAGATCCACCTTAATTGTACAGATATCAAAGTGTAGCTATAAATAGGAGTTACTTCAGGGAAAGTTATCCCAACCCAAGTATTTGTAGCTTAAAATATATATTTAAAAAAGAAGAAAAAAAAAACAGTGACCCAGACACAGGTCATTTTTTCCCTGGTCCAGTCCAACTGGATTGAAATTTATTGGCACAATTCACGAATCTAAAAGATTTTGTGTCTCGAAGCGTGAAAGCCCCAGATGGTTTTATTGGCTCAGACATCGCTCTGTGATTGTATTTTGTCAGAGCAGTCACCTAAGAGTATAACTAACACTCATTTAACTTTGTCCCTTCCA
Organism: Vespertilio murinus; assembly: GCA_963924515.1. Lineage (NCBI taxonomy): Eukaryota > Metazoa > Chordata > Mammalia > Chiroptera > Vespertilionidae > Vespertilio > Vespertilio murinus. The sequence goes on from OZ004711.1 coordinate 28,845,078, forward strand.
AATGTGTCTGAAAATGATTGCATCAAAGAGGAGAATAAGGCAATAATAAGGTGATGTTTTATTATGAAATGCAAAATGAACCACATAGTTCAATAAAATTCCAGGGCCAGAAATAACTTACATGGCAGTGGGTTGCAGACATTAGCTTAACTTGATCCAAAGAATTATTGGGTGAAAGATGATTTAGAGATGACCCAGACATTCACTAGTTTCTAAATACTTACACTTAGAGAAATGGAAAATCTATATGTTAGCCACTTGTCCAAGTCTGCCTGGCCATCTAAAGCTGTCATTCTAAGAACCAAAAGGGAGTGTTCTAATGATAGCAGGAAATTAAATTTTTAGTGGATTTTGCACCTCTTTCAGAGACATCTGCTTATAGTCATCTTTATGGCCTCACTATTTCCATAATTTCAGAACAACTATATTCAATTTAGGGGCCAAAGCATGTTTTCTTCCTTCCTGCCCATCGGTATTTTTTGGAGAGTGGGATAGAGTGCTAAGTTAATATGAAGTACAGTTTGCCAAGATAGGCAATCATGTCAAAACTGGAAAACAGGACTCATCTTCTTTCTTCAGAGTCCCCAGAAAAATCTCTGTTTTACCTCTCTGTGCCACCTTTCACTTTTGGTTAGACAGTTTTGCCCCCTTAACAAAATCTCTTCTTGAAAGAAGAAACACAGACACATGTAATATACACATAGTTTGCATATATGATTACATCAGTCATTTATACCCTAGTTTTAATTTATGTTTGCATTTAATTTTTTATATAATTATAAATCAAAAGGCTTTGCATTATCTTTAAATAAAATGTAATCCAAATATCTCTGAATGAATATCACAAATTTTTAGATATAGGTAAGCTACATTAATTGTTTGAATTTCACATATTTTGTCTCCATCTGCTAACCAGGACTTTTAATCTGCAAATTCTTCCTAGCAGGTGTCATTGGCCCATCATCCCTAGCAGGTTTCTCATGTGTGTTGATGAATGGATCTATCAGCCATAGACACCATGGACCATGTGGTGTTTTCCACATTCCTCCTACCTGCCTATTCCTGTTCAGTGTCCATTCCCCAAGATCTTGCCATGCTTAAATGCCACATGGCTCATGTGGCCCACTGGGAGAATGCCAGGCTTTGCTGAGACTCCACTGCTGATGGTCCCAAACTTTCCCATCCTTGAGATGCTTAGGGCATGTAGGTGTTGGGTGGGAAGTAAGTGGTTCCTTTTGTCACTGAGACACACCATTTCATCCAGGAATCCTAAACATGATACCTAGTATTGCCTTTATCTCTCTTTTTCCTGTTTACTCATTTATTAATCCCTATAATTTCTTTAGTGAAAATAAACAAGGCCCCTATTTAAGTCAATTTTTATAATTAGGACCTTGAGGGAGTACCTTCTATCCTTAGGGCATTTATCATCCTGTAGGGAGATAAGTTTAAAACATATCAAAATGATTGCAATCAAAGGACTAATGTGTGTATACTAAGTGGCATAGACAAGGAAACAATTCCTTTTGGCTAAGATAAAGCGACCTGAAAGATAGAAGTTGCATAAACAACGTGAAATAGGACAGCAGTCCATTGGGAGTGAACTAGAGGGCACTGTATGAATAAAAGAGCAGATCTGGGAGACACTGTGTGTGCAAGGGACACCGAGTCCTCCCATCTGGGGTCTGGGGTCACTGCAGGAAATACAGGTGAACAAGCTGACTTTCTTCTGTGACTCTCACATTCACTATAGTATTTGTCCATCCTCAGTTCAATGGAATTCAAACTTGATGCTTCAGATCCAAAAACTTTTAAAACGAAAAAAAAATTGGTTTCCATGTGTGTTTATTTATATTGGAAAGAATATAATCACCAGAAGCTGACCAGGATACACTCCTGGTGATTTTTGAAATACCTGAGGTTTGTAGATTGTGTTTTCATTTACTCTTTTTATAGAAAAGCTATTACTTTGGAAATGAAAGCAAGATATAAGCACTGTGTATCACAGTGTTTTGCAAATGGTGGGTGTTCGATGAATATTCAGAAAAGAAAGAAAATGCCATAAAAAGATTTTGTTTAACTTGTTTGTGTTGGGAAAAAAAATGGTTTTAAAGCTGTGCTCTGCAGGATATCCGGAGCCACATAGGTGTCACCTAAAGAAGTCCGTGTCCCCCAACACACACACACACACACACACACACACACACACACACACACGCACGCACACACAAACACTTTAATATATTTAATACAAAAGGGCTCTGGATAAGATTTCCTGAAAGGGAAATAAGGATCCAAAGTCTTAAAATTTTTGAAAGTTATACTCTTACAATAATTTAATTTTGCCCCCTCCCCCCCAAAAAAAAAGGACAAGGAATATTTTTAAAATTCTGAGAGAATTCTGATTCTAGAAGATTCATTAACTTGATTAAGAAAGCTTTAAAGTATTGATAGGGAGGCATGTGAATGAAGGTGGAAGAGGGAATTAAGAGGGTAAATGATAACGAAAAAAATAAAAGTAAAATAAAGAAAAAAGAAAAAGCTTTGAAGTAATATATTCAAGAAAAAGGGAAAAGAAGTATTATGTGAGCAATAAGGACATGTAAATAAAGATTATTATACAGGATATTTGTAGTAAATAATAAATACTAATTTTCTCCAATTTCTATAAGCTATCCCCCAGAATAAATGTTACTAAGCATTCATAATTAGGAATGAATAATGAGAGAGAACCATATTTAGACATAAACAGATATATTAATGGGAAAATAATAGTACTATGCATCAAATGCTTTTTTCAAGAAAAGTCTCTCAACTTGAGAATGGCAGTCCATGTGTAGAATATCTTATGAAAATATACTGTAGACAGTCATCCAAATAGAAGCTTTTATCAATGCCCCTTTTGGATCTTACAATACATTTGAGCAAATAGGAGAAAGAAGTCTGGGAAGATGTTAAATTCTACAATGAAAGATGTCCAATAAGGGTAAGAACCAGATGGAAATAATAACCATATTAAGATTAGATTGGCCCCTGGGAAAATATTTGGAACAAGACAGATAACCACAATATAAGTTGGGACCATAAATAAAAATGAATATATAATGGAAAAGAACTCTCTTGGTGAAGGCTAAGCCAACTGGAGGATTGGTTAAGTGTCATTTATTGTGGGAATTTAAAGGATAAATTTTGAACAAAGTTGCTGTAGCTATCAAATCTTAACCAACAATCATGATGATTTATACTAATAATAATACAATTAAGGTAAGTATTTGTAAACTAATGTGTTATTAATAATAAAATATAAAGTATGCTTTATCAATTAAAGATTTTTATTTGGAAATGCTTATAGCTGTTCATCTTTTAAGTACTATAATAAAATATGTAACAATGATGCCATTCTTGTGGCATGAGAAGGAGAGTAACATTCATGTTCTCTCTCTATGAGAAGTAAAAATAAGAACAAATAAATACCACTTCTGCATGATACTTGGAGAGTATTAGGCAATACTTATCAGGTATATTGAAAAAAAATGACAAATAAATTCCACCTATAATTACTAACCTAGGGTTGCTAATCAGGATGCATTAATGTTATAAAATTTATCAGCAGCATGGAACATTTGGCTACTGCTGTGAAAGTGATCATATAATCATACTTGAGAACTTAAATCACTTTGCCAAGAAGTTTTGCCAGAATCAACGAGCTGAATATGGGATTTTTATCATATGATGTAGAAGAAAGGGTTTTTAATACAAGCTTGATTAACTTTCCACAGACCCCTCAGCCTCCACCCAATCATCATATTTTTTTAATTGATAGAAGAAATCTACTCATAGAACCATTTGGCACTGAGGATGTCATTCTGAATTGGCTTATTTGACAAATATTTTTGGTCACAGGAATAATGTAAACCTTTTCATAAGGCCCTATGGTAAGCATTATAGATAGTATTTTGAAACTATGAGACACTTTGGGTAAACAGACATTCTGGGACAAAAGATTGGAGACAATAATCAACCCTGAAAACTCTCCTTGGCTGGAGAAAGCAAATCGGTAGGCTGAAATCAAATGCATATAAATGGGACTACATCAAACTAAAACGATTTTGCACTGAAAAGGAAACAATCAAGAAAACAAAAAGAACATACTGAATAGAAACAGATATTCACCAATGTACATCTGATAAGAGGTTAATATTAAAATTTATAAAAAAAAAAAAACTCATACAACCCAATGCCTGAAAATATATACAACAATCCAATTAAAGAGAAAAGAAAACCTGAAACAATCTCATAGAGAGAGCAGACTGATGGTTGCTAGAAAGGAAAGGGGTTGGGAGACTGGGTGAAAAATGTGAAGGGATTAAGAAACACAAATTAGTAGTTACAAAATATCATAAGGATGTAAAGTACAGCACAAATAATATAATCAATAATATTATAATAACTATGTACTGGAAATATTGGGAAAATCACTTGGAAAATATATGATTGGCTAACCACTATGTGTACAGAAAATAACATAAAATAATATTGAATGTAAACTGTATTTGAAAAAAAATTTGGAAGACTTATGTAAATCCTTGCAATTTTTCGGAAACTTATATAAAACAGGGCCTTGTAATCACCACTGGAAAAAGTTAGATTAAAATATAATAAAAATAACTTTCCAAAGGAAAAACAAACAACAAAGCCCTGCCAATTTTTAAATAAACCAAAATCAAAAGACACTGGTAAACTTCACAAAATTTTCTGGAAGGTTATTTTCTTCTTAAATGACCTGCAAATGTGATGTGGATTTGCAATTCTTGCTTTGCTGACTTGCAGGCTTTATGAGTGTTCACCTCCTTGGCATGAAAGTAAAGGACATGATCTGATGTAAATTCCACCTAAAGACATTGGAAATTTTGCTGCTTCTTGAAACAAGCCTATTGTAATTTAGTAAAACCAGTAGTGGACATTCTTATTACATTTATTTTACTGTTATAGACATTTACCAGTCAGAATTTCCAACATATGGAGGCCCAGGAATGAAATTAATGCAAGATGGTTTTCACAGTGCCACGTAAGTTCATTCCTTGATGTTTACTTCTTCAAACCAACAATTAGCTGTGTTCTTATTGAAAACTGAGGTGGATCATGACTAATGTTTACATTTCAGGTTTATACATGATTTATATTGCTATAATATTTAAAGCAAGTCAAGTTGTTCACATTAAAGTTGAGAATAAAAGTGGCTTTTTAAAAGAAAATTTGTTTTATATCCTGTCTCCATGAAGAAAAGGAATATCTAATGCAATGAAAAGATAGTGGGTGCATGTATGTGCATATTTTCAGGGGAAAGAGAGCTTTTATAAGATTCTCAGGGATTCATGACCCATTAAATTCAGGACAACTAGAAAAGAGTTAGTTCACAATCATGTCCTTGGTTCTAGGCAGGCCTAGGCAAACTACTGCCTGTGGGCCAGATCCAGCCCGTTAGGCTGTTCTATTCGGCCCGAGGAGCCGAAAGAGTGGAGGGTTCTCTTGCTCTCTCTTCCGCTCCTTCACCAGTAGCCCAAGATGAGAGTGCCAGCATGGTCAAGTTGCTTTTGTTCTTGCCCTCCAGCCCAGTTTAAGAACCCATTGTGGCCCTCGAGTCAAAAAGTTTGCCCACCCTGTAATGTATACAACTTTGTAATAAATATTAGGTTAAACCATATACAACTGCCACTGTATAACCATTTGACCTGCAAGAACAGCAGTTTTACAAGGCTCAATCTAAAATCTTAATAGAAATTTGTAGGAAGCATAAAAAAAGCTAAGAATAATATGTTGGAGCCAGAATCAAATTGGAAAGAAATCTAGGCACTCTGAGATATGAGGTAGAAATTTATTGCAATGAAAGAGAACAAAGTATAAAGTCCTATACTGAGCTGGGTAAAAAAAAATTTCAAGTATCGGATGGCAGGAGATATTTCACCCTGCAGGTAAAGGAACTTCAAGGACTTAAATGCTGACAAACCCACAGGAAATAATGGTGTGGCTTAACAAGAGTCATGAAGGTTCACTGAGTACTCTCATTATGCTAGACTTTGCTTTCGGTGTTTTTAGCTTTACTTTCTCACAACAGCTCTTTAAAGTAAGTATTAATGGCTCCATTTTATAGATTATGAAACTGAACCTCAAAAAAACTGCACAACTTGCCGATAGCAAATAAGTTTCTGTGGCAGAAAATATAATAACCATGAGTGTTAACAATAATCATTGCTAAAATTCATTCAACTCCTCCTCCAAACCAGAAATTATGGAAAGTATGCTACCTACAATATTTCATTTAATACTAACATTATACTTAGAGCAAACTGTGGTGGGCATTTTCTCTGTTTTCCGCGCCCTGCAGGGAAAACAATAGGTTCCCGAATGGAGGAGCTGGGGATTAAGAAATTAGAGAAAGAAAGAGACAAGAGGAAGAAATAGATTCAAGCTGGGCGCTAGGTGGGCGCCATCTCTCTGATGGAGAGACAATCACAAGTACCACAGACAACACAGCACATTTATTGATTTCCAAAGGGGAAGTTTAAGGTCAAAAGGAGTTTCGGGTGTGCCCAGATCCTATTCATCAAGATCTGGGTAAGCTCCTCAATTTTTTGTACAAGATTTAGTATATCAAGACCTGGGTAGGTCAAGGTCCAGGTCCTTTTTGTTCCTCGTTCCAAGCACAAGGATAAAGATAAGAAATCAGTCCGGATAACAGAATTCTACCAGTGCCCTTGGGCTCAGCTGATAAGAATTTAAAAAGAATGTCTGCATGCCTTCCCATAGGGCTCTCTACAACAACCTTATTAGGTTGTTACTCCCATTTTTCAAATGAGAAAACTGAGGTTCAGAGGTCTCATCTAGCTTGAGAAAGGTCTTTACACTCCAACATCAGATACAAAGACAACCTTAGAGTGTTTAAGCAACTCCATGACGGAGAAAGATCAAATTCCTTATTTATGTGTATCTCCAGAAGGTTCTGCTTCTCTAGTCAAAGTATGACTGATACACATGTATGATCCTATCCACATTTAGGTTTATATAAAACACCAAAATGCATATCACTGGTTATATCTGAGAAATAGAGTTTGCAGTGATTTTTCACTTTTGTTTGGTCTTATGTACATTCTAACTTTTTAATAGTCAACATATGTTAGTTGATGAGATAATTTTATAATGAGATAACGTTTATAATGAGATAATTTTAATCTTTCTCATTACTCAGTCTATTTATTAGGGAAAAATAGTATAACTAGTCCCATAAATTTTCTGACACATAAAAAATAATATGAAATTCAAATTTCATGTTTAAAAATAAAGTGTTATTGGAAGAGAGGCACGCCATTTAATTATGTACTGTTTATGGTTGCTTTCCCCGAGCAACAGCAGAGCTGTGTACTGTCCAGAGAGACTGTGTGTCTCTGCAAATGCTACAGATTTGCTCTCTGGCCCATTACAGGAAAAGTTTGCCAACCCCTGACTTAGGGCATTGCTTATTGAAAGAAAAAGTCCTATTGTCCTGGTGTGCTAGAGTTCTCGGAGAGAATCTGCTGGTCTTGATTCACTGACTGAGGGCCGCCAGTGCCCCCCCGGCAGTGCCCAGATCAGAAACATAGGCTTCCCAGCTCCTAGATGGAATGGGTTGTCCGTCACCTTTCCTCATACCCATTATAGAGTTAATAACCTGCCATAGTATAGTGTGATGACCCTTTTCTCAAAATAAATAAATAAATAAATAAATAAATAAATAAATAAAAGAAAGGAAAAGTCTATTTTCCTACGTTGACTATTACGGCCTGAAAGAAAAAAGGTACTTCCAAAGGTCAGTCTTTTCCATTCTAGAGCTCTTTCAGAAAAAGAATCTAAGGGTGTGTTAGGCTACCTGTTTACTTCTTAACAATTTAGTTTAGCTTTTATCATAAGCAACAGCACCCAAATTATCATCCTGTTGTTAATATCTCTATTTGGTAAAATAGATTTGGTAAGCAAGTGAGTGAATAATAGATAAGTATAAATGCCAAGTATATGCCATTTTTTAAAATTTTCATGTTTACTCTTAACATCTAGCTCAAGAGCTATTCAGTCTTTTCTGGATAGTAAGCCAAACACTATGCTAATACATGGTAGTCCTCACAAGGACCTGGGAATCTTCATGTTTAGCATAGAAAACACTGCCAAGTAAATCAGCTACAATTTCAACACAGGGAGTTTTGTAGACTTTTCAAAAACAGAAGATAACTTTAAAAATATATAGATTGTGTGATTTTTACATAGTTTATAAGTAAAGGAAAAATTTTCGGAAATCAAAAAAATAGTGTACCCTTAAAATGAATCTTTTCGGAAGCCTAACTGAACACTTCACTAAAACTCACTTTTTGAGCTACACAAGATAATTTTTTTTTCAATAACAAAACTGCTCAATTTGCTATATATTTTAAATTAAAAAGTTAGAAGTTAGCCCTGGCTCTTGTGGCTCCATTGGTTGCGCATTGTCCTATACACCAAAAGATCACTGGTTCAATTCCTGGTCAGGGCACATGCCTGGTTTGTGGGCTCCATCCCTGACCAGGGTGCATGTGGGAGGCAGCTAATTAATCTCTCTCTCTCTCTCTCTCTCTCTCTCTCTCTCTCTCTTTCTCTCTCTCTCTCTAAAAAGTGAATAAAATATTATTTTTAAGTTAGAATTTTAAAAATCATTATCCTGATATTTTAATTTTTCCAAATGTCCTTCTTAGTCATAGAAATAATCACATTTTACCCAGTGAAATTATTGCTAGATTAAAATTCACTGAGGAGAAATCTATCTAGTCATATTAAAGTAACTGTGCACAGTTTTTTTGGGGAAAAAAAACCATACAAAAATAAAACAGCACGTTAAGTTTAACCAGAGAAAATGTATGTAATAATTATTTCTTCTTTAAATGGTAAAAATTCAGCACTACAACTGTAGCATTAAATACCCCCACAGCTGCCTCTGTAAGACTTCCCATTTTGCTATTCAAATGTACTGGGTTTTGTAGAGATAAGACTATTGTTTCTTTAAACAAAGCATGATGTTGATACCAGAAAATGAAAGCCAGGATAATTTTCCTCTCAATGCATTTATTTTCTAAATGGATTGCTTCTTGGCATCCATCCTTCAGATAAGTGAAGCAGCAGAACTACTAAGCAATATCAAAATAATCACAATCACAAAAAGCCTAAGTAAAGCAAAAACTGAAGGTTCAGATGCTGTGTTTCACTATAGCTTCAACCCATAATCCTACCATAAGCTGAATTACCCTGTTTACCATCAGCCTTCCAATTAGAGCTTTTTTTTTTTTTTTTGCTTTTTTTTGGGGGGGGAAAGGGGATTAACTTTTGTAATTGCTGCAATATTTAAAAGCAATTGGCAAGTATGTAATTTATAAAAATTGCCAGTAATTATGACAAGACTACTCAGGGGAGACAGGGAACACATATCACAGCAGGCTGACTGTATAAATTGTTTGGCCACGTCTCTGCTACCACCATTTGCTGACAATTAGCAACGGTTCAGTTTAGTGTGAAGCTCATCACTTACAGCAGGCTTCCCTCCCACACTGCTGGGTCGGGTCTTTTTGAGAGAACTAGTTGATGATGTCAGATGCAGTAGAAAAGTGACGTCCCTGGGCCCTTACTCAGAATCAGTGGGAAACGAGTCAGGTTTCAATCCATCAGAAAGATGGTGGTTTACACAACGGGTTGATGCCATGAATTAAGAGCAAATGGCAGTGGACAGAAAGGCTGCTGCTGTAACTTGAGAGGCCCACTGATGGCATCCTCATCCAGTTATTGACTCTGGGGGTTGGGGAAGAAGATCTCCTATTTTATGCAGAAAGCATTGTTACAAAACTTAGAATTATGATGTGTGGATTACATGGATATTTTCAAAGGGGGCACACGATGTAACTTCTGTATTTAGAAATACATGTTTAAGTTTCATCACAAATTGATGTTATTTACCATTGTTCAAACAATCAAAAGATGTCCACCATGATATAATCTAAAACTCAAGTTGGAGAACAATTATCCCTTATTCTTTTCCAAGCCACTGTTTAAGCCCACCTGCTCTATAAAATAAGGATCTTAAGTAGGGGTGGGCAAACTTTTTGACTCGAGGGCCACAATGGGTTCTTAAACTGGACCAGAGGGCCGAAACAAAAGCAACCTGACCATGCTGGCACTCTCTTCTTGGGCTGCTGGTGAAGGAGCAGAGGGGAGAGCAAGAGAACCCTCTGCTCTTTTGGCTCCGTGGGCCTGATAGAATAGCCAAATGGGCCGAATCCAGCCCTCGGGCTGTAGTTTGCCCTCAGCTGATCTTAAGTATTAGTGTAACGTAGTATGTAATCACAAGGCATTATTCTCATTAGTTGTGGTAAAAACTAACAGACCAAAAGAGGCCATTAAAAAGGAAGTTTGTTGACTGCAGCTCCCAAGTGGAGGGGGGTCCCCACCTAACACCACAGGAGGCCACCCAGGAAACACCAGGGACAGACAGGGCATAGGGATTACTCCTAGTTCTCTGGCAACTGCCTCTGTAGTGATGAGGGCAGGCAGACAGTGGCCCAGAGTATGAGAACCTGACAAAGAGATGGTTGGGGGACTGGGCTCTAGATTGGCTGGATTGCATTTCAAGAGAACATGGCCTGGTTTATCTACACCTACATCTAGGAATATCTTTATTAGGAATTAGCTAACCTTGGGAGAGGCAGCCCCTCCAAGTCAGCAAGGCCCCTGAAGTCAAAGGATCAGAATACGGAAAATAAAAGACGGGAATGCAAGTATTCACCCACCATTATGGCAAAGTGTTAAATGCATTTCCTTTTACTATGAAAAATGTCTTTAATTTGCATTATTACTGATAAGACAATTCAATGCAAACTTCTTCATATTACCTTTCTGCTCTGCAAACTCTTGTTGTATCTTTCATCATTTTCATCCCGTGTCTACTGACTCAGAAAAGAATCATCTCTACCATAATTGTGAATATTTGTCTCCTTCTTAGAGCTTTAATGCCAATTCTAAAGCAATTCTTCATGAATAATTCTTTCTTCATGTATATTTTGAATTTTCTTATTAGTTCATCTCTGTAGTCCCATCCCTTCTACTTAAAGCATGTACAGATCTTCTCTAAAATCTTTCCCTCTGTAGGGTTGGAATGTTTTAAATGCCTGGCATGAGCACAGCCTAATCATTTGCAATTTGAATGTTCAGTGCCTACATGGGTACTGTCATTCTGCAAGTCTGCCCTAGTAAATAGTCTTTATAAACAAACAAAAACCAAATAAACAAATGACTCTAACTCATAGACTAATGATATTAGATAGATTATCAATTAAAATGATGAAGCTGACAGCTGTAATTTTTTCCTATCTCCTCTGGTCATTGAATAATTCATGTAACCTTTTCTTTTTCTTCCCTCTGTGCCTGCTTGTGATAGCAAGTGATAGTACAATGGCAGCAGCAAACCTGGATTTTCATTCTGACTTCAGTTCAGAAAAGAGCAGACTTGGCCTTCTACCAGAGCCTCCCAGAAAACCATTAGGTAATCTCTACAGTAAGATGTGATCACTTATCTGATCCATCTTAGACTTTGTGTAAATCATTTTATGGCTCCTGTCTTATTCTCCTTCTTACATACCCTCCCTTTTACATATTAAGCAATTCAAGGTCAGAGATTCTGATATCACATCTTTGTATTTAAATTTTTTTATCAATTTCAGTTTACATTAAATATTATTTTGTATTAGAGTGCTGTGCACAAAATTCATGCATGGGTAGGGTCCCTAGGCCTGGCTGGCAATCAGGGCCAATCGGGGTCTTCAGTCTGCTGGGCAGGGGTTCCCTTTCCTAGTTGCCAGCTACTGGCCAGGGCCTTCCTTTGTTCTGTGCCGCCTCCTGGTGATTAGTGCACATCATAGCAAGCAATCGGTCTTCCAAACTCCCATGGGAACAATTTGCATATTAGTCTTTTATATATATATATATATATATATATATATATATATATATATATATATTGATTAGTTTCAGGTCTATTTTTTTGTCATTTTCTAAAACTATGCATTGGACAGAGTAAATACTCATTAACTTACATTTCCCCAAAATGTGCCATAAACAATATATCCTCTGATGAAACTTTCATCAGTTTAATAAAAAATGCTATAGAAATGGCAAGATGATGCTATAATGTATAAAATAAGCAACCAATCTCTGGACTATTGAGAACTAGTTAGGCATCTCTAGATGAAGAAAATAGAAGCATGTATAGGTATGTATGTATTGCATAATGGTGGAAAGCATATTCTTTGGAGTTGACTACCTAATTTCAAGTGCTACCTCCCACAGTTACTACTTGTGTGATCTTGGAAAAACAATCTTTAAAATGAAGGTGATACTGCTGAAACAGGTTTGGCTCAATGGATAGAACATTGGGCTGTGAACTGAAAGGTCCCAGGTTTGATTCCGGTCAAGGACATGTACCTTGGTTGCAGCCACATCCCCGGTAGGGGGTGTGCAAGAGGCAGCTGATCGATGATTCTCTCTCATCGATGTTTCTAACTCTCTATCCCCTCTCTCTTCCTCTCTGTAAAAAAGTTAATAAAAAATATATTTTAAAAAAATAAAATGAAGGTGATACTAATATAGGGTTGGGTGAAGATTAATCAAATTAATATATGTAAAGCATTTGAAACATATTGCATATTGACATGTGCCTCAAGAGCCTGTCACAGTCCTATATCACAGAAGAGAAGTTTGTTCATCACTTCTCAAGTTCTCTCTTCCAATTCCCCAGAAATGGGCTTGGAAAATCATCAGCGTTCTGTGTGGAAGACATCTCGAGGAGAGAGGTTCTAAACAGAAGGATAAGTAAGATATCAACAGAACTTGCAAGATGGGGCAGGGAGGCAGAGCATTAGAAGCAGGTAGAGGCATGTTCAAATGCAACTCTACCAACATGGTCCAGCCCTCAGAACCTCAGTGTCTTTGTATGTAGAATGGGATTGGTGCAAGGGTTCAAGAATGAGGTTGGGCCTTCATATGTAATTTCTGGAGCCCAGGAAAGATCTTTCCTCCTCAGATATCCTCAGAGTCCTCAAAAGAGTGAGACATCCCTTTATCAGAATCAAAGATGATTCCATGGTAACTTGGACAAAGTTTCCCTTTATCCCAAGGTATATAGAAATGCTATTGTCCTGAAAACAGGATTCTCTGCTAATACAGGGTTATTGTCTGTCTCTCCAAATAACTAGCTGTTTTCTGCTACCAACCATAAAAGCCCCTTTACCTCTAGTGAACCTACTGATTGTTTTATCCTTTTTTTGACTTTCCATATATGTAGCCAAATTCTCATGGAAAAAATTGTTTTAATCACACCCATTATCTTAGAGAAGCATCCAGGAGTTCTGTTGATTCTGAGAAATGCAACATGACTTTTAGCAGATAAGTATCACTTTTGAAATTCCAGGGCATATTTTTATGATGCATCATGAAACCCTAACAATGTGTTACTGTTCAGACTTTCTCTGAGAGCCTGTCCAGAGCCCGTGGCTGCTTTTCTAAGACATAGTCTCCATGACCCCAATGTGACCTTTCATATCTATAAGGCAGAAACCATCCCAAAAGTTCAAAGCCAGCAAATACATATAATATATAAACAAACTAACACTGTCTGTGGGAAATTAGGCAAACTTGGAATGACAGGAGTATGCTCTGACTTTCACAACAATTACCCAAAACTTTGGAGCAGATGCAGCATGCTTTCAAAGCTCATCACTTTATAGAATTTAAAAGGCCTGGAGTTAGGTCTTGACACCCTCTATAATACATGCTGAGTTAAGCTCTCTATTAAAGCCATCTGTATTGATTTTGATCTTTGCATATTTTTATGTCATTTTGATTTGGATATATGCACCCTGGCAAGATGAAGTTCATTTAGAATTGATGTTAAGAAAAATTATTAAAGGACTTGTATGCATGCATATAAGCATCATATAAGCATAACCAATGGACACAGACAATAGGGGGGTGACAGCTTGTGCTGGGGGTAGGGGTAGCTGGAGAGAGGTCAATGGGGGGGGGAAGGAGACATATGTAATACTAAATGTAATACTTTAAATAATATTTTTTTCAAAACAGAATATTTCATGACAAAAAAAGAAACATTATTAAAAAGGCAAAATTTGTTTTTTTTTACTGTCCCCAGCCTTCAATTGGTATCCTTTTCCCTATGCCAGCTTCTCATCTACCAAGTTTCCCAATGCCTTTATGATGTTTAGGGCCTTCATTAATGCTGAACCATCCTCCCTAGAAAATGCTTCATGTTCCAGGCCAGCGAAATTTACCTATTGAGTGTTGCCATCTCTCAGCTCTTTTTTAGCAATTTATACTAATTTATGCCATCTATTCTAAAGGATTAGAGAGTACTTGACTTTGTCTGGTTGGGCTGCTATAACAAGATACCACAGAGGGGGTGGTTTACTAGTAAACAACAGACATTTATTTCTTATGGTTCTGGAGGATAGGAAGTCCAAGGTCAAGGCACCTGCGGATCTGGTGGGTGGTGAGGGCACTTCCTGGCTTGTAGGTGGTCCTCTTGTTGTGTCAGCAGAAAGAGGAAGAAAGATCTTTCATGTCTCTTCTTGTAAAGGCACTAAGGGCTCCATCTTCATGGCCTAATTATCTCCCAAAGTTCTCACCTTCAAATATCATCACATTGGGGAATTATGTTTCAACTTAGGAATGATTGGAGGGACACAAACATTCAGTCCATAGCAGTGCTATTATCTTAATAAGCTACCTCTCTCTTTTATAAATTAGAATACTCTTCACTTTCTCTGCTCATTTGAAAAATCAAGCTCATTCACCTCAAGTTTAATTTATTTCCTAATTCCTCCTAGGAATAATTAGTTGCTCTTTATTCTATACTCCAAAAAATACTTTTTTATAGGTAATCTACACTGCTGCTTATAAAACTTTATTATATTACTAGAGGCCCAGTGCACGAAATCGTGTGGGTAGTGTCCCTAGGGCCTAACTTCCTGGGATCAGGGTCATCTACTTCTCATTTGCCAGTCCCCAGGCCAAACGCTGCCCCTGCGCCAGGTGTCAGGCCATTGGGATCACCAGCTCATCCCCAGCTGCTTGGGGGCTCAGGCCTGTTGGAAAGTGGGCACCAGCGACTTCACCTCCATGTGTGTGTGCCAGGCCAGTGGCTGATGGAATGCGCTGCCCACTCTCGGAGTCTCTCACACAGGCCTCGCCGCCACTGCCGCTGCTGGGGCTTGTGGAGCTGATGGAAGCTTCAGGGCTCGCCCTCACCCTACCCACCCCTGCATGAGTGGCTTTGAGCGGGCAGCTCATTCAGTCATTGGCCAGCCTGGTGCATATACATGGAGGTGAAGTCACCAGCACCTGCTTTCCTGCAGGCCTGAGCCCCCAAGCAGCCCAGGATGAGCTGATGATCCCAATGGCTTGACTGTCAGCGCAGTCCTCCCACCGCCCACCCTGATTCCCCCTGTTCACCATCACTGATCCATCAGAGCCTGTGGGCTGAGGGCAGGGACCAAGAGGTCAGCCATTCCGCCTGCTCACCAGTCCCCAGTCCTGCCCCACCTCTCTCATGGGTTGGGCCGGAGGAAGGAACCTAGAGGTGCTCAATGTACCTCATGGTGACTGGTCATTTGGTCATCACAGTTATAGAACTGGCATGATAGATAATGATAGATAGATAGATAGATAGATAGATAGATAGATAGATAGATGATAGATTTTATTACTGTGGTGTGTTGAATGTTCCCTTTTTCTCATTAATTTCTGAAATTTTCAAAGACTGGGATGTCATACTATTTGTTCTTATGTTTCCACTGCCTAGCATAAGTGTCTGGCATGTAGTAATTGCTCATTAAATACTTGTTGAATATATAAGTGATTATAATAATGTGAATTGGAAGTTCTCTCAGATCTCCCAGGATATCCTGTCTTTGAGAGATTAAAGAAAAAAACAATCTGATGTCAATGCAGATAACAGGATGCTTTGAGCCAATATTTTTTCTGAAAAACCAACCCAAGAACAACAGCTTGCTCAGAGTCATAGCCAGTCGTACCGCACAATGACATAAGCCTCAAAAATGACAGACCCCAAAACCACAGCTCCTTTTGCTGCAAGGCTGCTCCTCTGGCCAGTGACTGCATATCATTGCTTCTTTTCCTTTTTTTTTTCCCAGAGAGAATTTACCTACACAACGTTCTTGTCCAAAAACTTGGTATCCCAAGTTCCCTAAAAGTAAACAACATGCCTTTAAACAAGGCCAAAAAAGAGAGAGAGAGAGAGAGAGAGAGAGAGAGAGAGAGAGAGAGAGAGAGAGAAAGAGAGAGAGAGGCTGTTTTATCATAAAATCTATTCGTTTGTTGAGTCTCATTTCATTTTGGAAAATGATAGCCATTAGTGATTCCAAAATCTAGCCAGCCAGAAGGAAAATATTTGGGGGTAAGTAGTCCTTTCTTCAGTGTCTCTCCCCAATCACAACACATCAGCAGCCATCCATACCACTGCATAATTCAGGCTATAACCAAAGACATTCCACATGCTGAAGTTACACTTCAAACACAAATGAGAAGAATCCATGTAAAATGAGATGTTCTCATCTTTCATGCAGACATGATTACATCCAGAGTAACAAGAAACAAAAGAATAATATACTTCCGTCTCTCATCATCAAAGTTGCCTTATTTCAGGTCTCAACATGATGAGAAGAGCATGATCAAAGATATTTGTGGTGGTACTTTACTGGAAATTATTTCCTATTGCTATAGAAAACTATGTTAAATATCCATTTTTGTTGTTTTTATGGCAAAATATATAGTAACAAACCTAAGATCTAGAGTTTTGTGGGACCCTAGACACATGGTAAGTTAGCCATGAAAAACAGATCATGTTGATCTTTGAAACATTTGTTTTGGAAGATATATTTATATAATTCCTAGATATTTCCAGAAACAAATGCTGAAATATGAAATATTTTGGATTGTGGTTAAGAAGACATAATATATGTTAAGTAAAGGATGGAAAAAAACAACAACATCTGGCCTTACCAACATACTCTAGTTTATTTCAAACCTACCTTTTACTGCTTCCCTTATTTCTGTCCTGTTCCAGATGTCTTTCTCTAATTATTTTGTCTGCATGCTGACTCAGTTAGCTTTCATATTATTTAATTCCATATGTTTATAATATTTTGCATGAAATACTTGCGCTTGAGTTTCTTACATCCCACATTCTAAATGTCTTTAATTACTTCCTCCAGCTATGCTCTTAATCTTGCCCTCTTCTAATTTATCCAAGATACTGCTACTGATTATCATTAAATAACTGCATTTTTTTTTCCTTTTTCTTCCCTGGAATCTTCTTCTTTGATTCAAGTAATAAAATAGAAGCATTAGTGTTCAAATGAACCCATATTCATTAGCCATGTATAGAAAATTATACCAATTAGCTTAATTCCCTGAACCTCAGTTTGTCCTCAGTTTAATCTAAAATTTTACTATACCTCAAATGAGAAAAAAAAGAGTACACATAACTGATAGAAAGTAGTAGCCCTATAACCTTGCTTATATCATATTTATTCCTTACCAAATTCTTCCAAAATCCTTTTACAAGTTGCACTGTGTTCCAAGACCTATTCCTCCCATCTGCCGTATCTCATGCAACCACACAATCCCTTCCTCCTCTAGCCTACCCGAGTGGTGTCTGTGATTTCTGATGGTTCTGAAAGTGGAATCTATGCCTACATTGCCCACTGTTGCCTTCCAGAGGCTGTAAGGTTGCCAATGTTCAAGGCTCTGGAGTATTCATGATTGCCAAAGCCAGACAGGAGAGACATCAGAAAAGAAAAAAAAAAAAGATGTATCTCTAATGCCACTGCTGTCACCATAGCCAATTTGCTATGCCTGTACTGCTGCTTCTACTGGGAGCAGTAATTCCCAAGGCTGTGGGCAATTTGTATGCCAGTGTTCCATGGGGATTTTAGATAAATGACTCATAATTTACAAGAGCTCTGTTGTTACACCCCTCACTCTAGGACTTGGCAGAGCTGCATGTGGATCGAACCAGGGACTGTCTGAAAGACACCATGCTGTCCTTGGAATCATTCCTGTGTATAGTAATCATCTAAATGATTAAATTGACTTTGCTCCACAGAATCATCCAGAAATCCATGGTAATGATATAGCTCTACATCATTATGGATGTAGTCATTTATATTTTCCCTAGCTTCAGATATCACAAGGCTTATCATTCATATAAAAATAAAGGTTTAATATCAAATATGATAATACCCTATGGCATCGTTGACATCTGTATGATTGAAGCTGAGTCAGGTTCTGATCAACAATAAGGAGAAAAAACATGGATGAGCCATGACCATTGTCTAAAGGCATGTATTTCTTCTATTCACATTCTCAAACAAGAATATTGACAGAGTCACATGTAACTGCAGGGGAGATTGGAAAACAATCTAGCCATGTACTCAAGAAGAAGAGAATGGATTATTTTAGGCAACTTACAGGTTTTTTCATCAAACAGTTTCTAGAGTCCCTTATAGTGAGATTCCAGATATTATCTTAGTTTGGATTCTGATTTGTTTCAGGAAGAGAAGCAGGGTGAGGTGCAGATCGTGGCAAAGGCAGCTTGGCAGACAACTGTGGCACTGTCTTCCTGTTTCCACAGGTAGTTTCCTCCTTGGCACATTCCTGGCAAAGGCTGAGGAGTCATTCTGGAACTGGCAGCCATGGTGCTATATCTCTGATTCTATAATAAAGGTTCTGATGATGGCAGAGGCAGCACATCCTGTGATGCAATGCTACTGGAAGGATTTGGAAATGCTTCCTGGAAGTACAACATAGAGTTTTTGCTTCAGCCCCTGCAGTGGTTCTGAAAGTCTTAGAACACCATCTAATAACTTTCTGTCTGCTTAGGTGGAGTGAATTCTATTATTGACAGCTGAAGTCTAGCAATACACCTGCTCTATCTCCAAAAGACTGAAACCTCCTTGGAGATCTCTGGCCCGTTTTTTTTTTCATGTGTACATACAATTTACATTTAACTCCAAAAAAAACACACTTTTATGGGTACCCAAAGAGTGTAAGAAAGAGTATTCATTTCTCTACTATTTCTAAGATCTTCTCAGAACCTCAATACCCAATTGCTCTTCATTTCATAGACCTCAGGAAGGTGGGGAGGAGAGATCCAAGATGCCTAGAGAGTGGAATCATACCAGAGCTCTTGTGACAACTTTCTTTAAAAGGTACTGCTTTAAATTTCAACAGAAATGTCACTTATTATGCAAGGTGGGGTACTTAGGAGAAAATGGACTGATGTATGTAATTTAACTTTGAAATGCAACACGAAAATAAAATAAAGTGAGGAATGAATAGATATGTTATAAAACAAGTTTAATGAAGCACTAATGGTGTACAAATCAAGTGGTATATGGCTCCATATTTTTTTAATCATCACCTGAGGATTTGTTTTTAATTGATTTTAGAGAGATGGGAAGGGAGAGAAAAACACCAATGTAAAATAAATTTCAATTGGTTGCCCCCTGCATGTACCCCAACTAAGGATTGAACCCACAACCTTTTTGGGATACAGGGTGATACTCCAACAGACCAGCTAGACACATGACCAACACTATGGCTTCATATTTTAAAATTATTTTAGTTTTGCTGTATGTTTGAAAATCTATAATAATAAGAGCATAATGTGCCAATAGACTGGACGTCCTTCCTAATGACCTTCCAGCTTTGGCAATGGCAGGTGGGGGCCAAGGCAGAGGCAGCTGCAAAAGTGGCTGAGCCCCTTGCATGAATTTCATGCATTGGGCCTCTAGTGTATAATAAAATGTTAGACAAATATTGTTTATTAGAGATAATATTATATTACCCGAATATGCAAATAGGCCAAACAGTGGAACAACTGAACAACTGGTCACTATGATATGCTCTGACCACCAGGGAATGCATTCAGAACATGCAATCATCGGCCACAGAATGGTAGAGTAGGTGAGCAAGGGCACCAGACCAAAGCGGGGTGCCAGTCACTGTCATCAGGTGAGCCTCTGGTGGCGCTGGCCCTGCTTGCACCTTCTTCTGGTGCAGAAGCCACTGCTCACACCAGCTGCTGATGCTGGCCCCAATTCCTCTAAACCATCAATGGGTGTGAGCAGGATTGGCGCCAGCATGTGGGAGTGGCAGAGGGGCTGCCAGCAGACAGGGGACCAGGGACCACAGAGGGAGGTACCAGGTGAGGCCACAGAGGATGGGCCAAGAACCACCTCTGTGCCTACCACAGCCCCACAGCCCACAGTTCCTTTCTAGGTGCACGAATTCATGCACTTGGCCCCTAGTATACATATAAAAACAGTACAGGTACAGCTTGAGAGAAAGTAATTATTTTCTCTCTTTATTTACTGTAATGAATGTAATCATTTATATTTTCCCTAGCTTATCATTCATATAAAAATAAAGGTTTAATATCAAATATAATAATACTCTATTGCATTTAATAAATTGCTTTTTTGCTTTCTAAATGCATCATGCCTTTCCAAGTCAATTCATGTAAATCTCATCTTTTTAAAAGGTGCATAGTGTTTCAGAATTCATAAATTACCTAATTTATCCAATTATCCTATAACTAATGACTATTCACATTTTCTGCAGTTCTTGGTTACCAAAAACCATGCAATAAATTCCTTGTACATGTGTCTTTAAATATTGCTATTTTTATATCTAGTAAATATAAAATTTATTGGTCAAGGAGGCATATATATTTTATATTTTAAATAATTCTCCCTGATAACTTTCTTAGAATGTTGTTTATCATCCAAGCAAGAGAGAAAGAGAGTCTCTGTTTTCTCAAAGTCTCATTAGTACCAGAGATTATCTATCACGCCTGGGCCTTCTGATAGTGATCGCGATGTTTTAGAACCTTTTCCAGAGGAAACAAGAGTGAAGAATAGGGATAACTCCAGGATAGGGATTTGCTAAGACCACATAGCTTGTGAATGCAGAATAAGGGAAAGAACTGTGAATTTCTCATTTGCAATGTTTACTTCTTCCTTTAAAAAAAATAACCTGAAGATGCTAAGTAAAAGCATTTATGGGTGATAATTTTTATTTTCTATCCAAATAAAATGGTTATCTTTCACTCAAACACAGATCTTTTTAGTCTCTCACTTTTTTGATATTTCAGTTCTGTGACCCTAACTGTAGGCAATATGGTCAGATGCATAGAATAAAATGTAAGGAATACCTAAATACGACAGGATTTGACACGCCCTCCTCTCATGCTGCTTCCAGAAAGGCTTGGGCCAAAGAGGTGCCGCTAAACACAGAGCATGGTGTTGATGTGCACCATCAGCCTAGCATTGAGCTCCTAGGCTCGTGTTGCAAATGTAGGTAAATCTCTCCACTTCCCTGTTTGCATTTTTTACATGTAAAATAAAGAGGCACCTTTCACATACAAGGAAACAAAAATTTAACCAAGCTTCTAATTATGTTCTGAAGCCTTATTTAAGAATAATCTATTCAACAAAGAAAATAAATGAGGAGGAACAAAAACTTCTAAACAAGTTACATTACCTATCATTACCATAATCTGATTCTGAAGTATTTGAGTAATTATGCTGCATTACCCTGCAATATCTATGCTAAAAACGTTTTTTCTCTATAGAATGGAAGCAGCTACTCAAACACCTCACAGCAAATGATTAGGTAGTTTAAGAATCATCCTCTTCCCCATAACAGAAGTGATATACAACTGCCTCCCACTCACAGATTAAATCTTTGAATATGTTATTTTTTATGGAAAGCTTCTTATGCCAAAGTTTAAAGGGATCTATACGACACTTTCTTTCTTCCCTTCATTGCCCAGGCAATTTTTTTTTTTTTAATGGCCTGGTCAGTATAGTTTCTCAATGCCAGAGAAGCATAAAGCCAACAGTAAATAATGACAAGCCCTAAAAATTAATGATGATTCACTAATAAAAAGGCAAACTCATTGTTAAAGGCTGGATGAATGAAAGTGGGGCAAATAATTCAAATTTTCCAGGTAACGAGGCACAGTTAGTGTTGATTATAGCTGCTCTAAGTCTCAGAAAAAGACATTTTGTATTCATGCTATATCTTCAAGTTCTCAGGCACCCCAGTGTCTAGAGAGGACTCAAGTCATTTCAAACATTCTGAAGCAAGCAATCTGCAAAAAAAAAGGTGGCAATGCAGGCAGGTGCCAAAACACTAGGGGATGGACTTTTTTATTTAATCACCAACAAAATGGAAAACTTACGTTGATGTCGTGTTAACTCAGGGCATTTGTGGATCAGTGCTCTTTGAGATCATGGTCATTTACTATGTTACTTGTTCCCATGTTAACAAAGTAGAAACAGAGGGTCTGGATCTGCCTTCAGCTTGGAATAATGTCTTCCCTCCTGCCAAGAGCCATTACACATATTCTGGGAAGGTGCAGGGATGGATTGTCTAGTTCAGCTATTGTAAGTCTCAGGGATTTCTATTCACTTTTCTTCAGTTACCTCTTCAACATTTTAAGTATAATATCAAAGTATCAGCCTATGAAGAAGGAACTGGGAGGACCACTGGGCCTGCATTGAGACTTGAAGAGAAGCAGTTCCCGCAGGCTATCCTTAGCTCAGTCTAGTCCCATGTCTCTTAACAGACGGTGTTTTAACAATGTCTGGAGACATTCTTGGTTGTCATAGCAGAAGAGGTATGCCACTAACATGGAGTGGGTAGAGGCCAGACATGCGGCTAAACATCCAACAAATCGGAAGACAACCCCCCCCCAATACACACACACACACACACACACACATACACACACACACACACACACACACACACACACACACACACACACTTCCACCACCAACAAAGGTTTATCCATTCCAAGTGTCAATATGCTAGCAGTGCAGAGGTTGGGAAACCTTGATCTAGCCCACAAGGGTGGCATATCACCAACAGGTTTGGAGACAATAACTTGCTCAATCTTATTTTTATATCTCTTTCCCTCTCCCTCTCCCTCTCCCTCTTACTCACTCTTTCCCTCTTCGTCTCTTTCTGGTGTGTGTATGTGTGTTCCTTGACCCCTTCCTCTCTCCCTCCCTAGCTCCAAGTATGGGGATAGACTATCAGTTACCAACTAGGCTAATTCAGATATCACAATCAGCTAATTCCTCTTTAGAAGTTTACAACTATGAGTACACAAAACACAGAGCTTATTGTTGTATAATTGTTTATTAGTTATTCTATAATTTTCCATAGGAGCAACTATAAAACTACTTTTGCCATACCCTGAATTATTATCCAACTCAATATGATCAACTCAAGTGTTTTCACTTTCAGGTCATTTCAGGTAAAAAATAAAATGAAATAATGTTCAAATTGAAAACAAATTTTAGTTCTTTTTTACACTCATGTAAAAACACACATACTTTTTGAATATGAAGAATAATCATATAAGAAAATGTTCTGTTTGGTTTGACATCTGTGGGTTAATTCAACTAGGCCAGGTGGCAGGAACATCAGCCTATGTAAATCTGTTCTAAAGTTAGACACAAGGAATTACCTAGCTCAAGGAAGTTAGCACTTACATTGAAAAAACAAAATAGTTGTAAATGTTGACAGTAAACATTTGCTCACATATGGAAGGTAAATTTACTCTGTATTTCTGGAGAATCTGAATAATCTGAATCCTGCGGGCTTTGTCTCTGATATACTAAAATGAAATTTAAAAAAATAATTTTATGTCTCAACAAATCCTGGCTTTCGAGCCAATTGCCTTACTGTAAAAATTCTATCTAGGTTGTCAGAAGTTGAAAAGTATTTCTTCCTCCTTACATTCTTGCGATTACAGTCTTAAACCACTACCACATCCATTCAGGACCAGCTACATGATTTTTGGTACCGAGTGTGAAATAAAAAGATGGAACTCCTTGTTTAAAATTATTCAGAATTCCAAGATAGTGACAGCAGAGCATTAAGCCAAGTATGAGGCCTTCTAAGTGCAGGGCTCCCTGCAACTGCACGTGACACACTCATGAAGCCAGCTCTGCTTCCATCCCACCCAACAGATCCTTACCAGGTCGGGTACACAGAAACGGTCACTTTGAAGCTATCACCCGAAGGTCCCCCACTCTCAGTTAAACAGGTTAGTGCTCTCACTGTGCAACGCTAAGGTTGCTCATGTCAGAGGCTGAGGGAATTGCATCCTCTCAAACCAGCTGCATACTCTTGTGTGCCAGCCCTAAGCACCAGTTGTGCAAATGATACTCTTTTCTGTTTCATTTTAGCAAACAGAGTCTACCTTTCTTGTCTACCAAACAATGAGAAATGATTCAGCTGATTTTTAAATGCAATGACTTTTCAATCTTTCCCTATGGGATCCCTCACTGAAAAGGATATTTTGCATTTATTAAAATCTAGTTAAATGACCACAAGAAAATTCACTTGTTTTTGTTTTTTTGTTTTTTTGAAAACAGATTTCATATTTTTTGTTCCTAAATATTTGAATCATTCATTTAATGGGATTTCCCATGACAGTGTGACCCATTTATGCATCATGATTTTATCGTGATTCAACTTTTACATGAGGAAGCACTAGGGTATATGGAAACCCTTCAGCGTATGTCAGAGAAAATGCCACATGAACATGGAGCCAGCACAGGAGATTTAGTGAATATCAGAGCTGGAAGTGAGCTAAGAAATGGTCTTTTCCCACCCTCTTCTTAGACAGAAGAGGACTGAAAGCTGGACTTGCCACAAGTCGCTTGTAGATACTGAAAAAATGAAGATTAATCTCACACCCCAGAGATCTTGATTTCCAGGACAATCATAGTATAATGTATGTACTTAAATCAGACCCAGCCTGAGAGAAAAGTGATAAATGCTTCTGTCGGCAAGAGAAATGTCAACGTCTTGTGAATAATTGTCACTATGACTCAGATTTGACAGATGGCACGTTCGCAGTTACCCAGTCAGACCCTGTGAACTCCTGCTATCGCTGTGGCACAACTGCTGGAGTGGATGCTGTCTGCCATTGCAGAATATTAGCACCTTTGCTAAGCTTCCTCATGTGTTGTCACTGTAAACACTCTCTTTTCAGGTGTCCATAATAAGCTCATTTGCATTCTGTTCACATACAGACATCTGAAGCATAAAAACTCTGCAATAAAAAGAACTTAGAAGTACTTACTAAAAGTTCAAAAATATCACAGGCAATTACATTTTATCAAACAGAAAAGGGAATGTTTATGATTTTTAAATAATTTTGCAATATATTTAAATTTGATAATCTTGAAACAGTTTGTTCTTTCTCCATTTACAACAAAACAACAGAATGATTGCCACCTGAGTTGATTTCACTTTGTCATTGTCTTCCTGTTTCAATAGAGGGAATGTTTGTCTCTCCCACTGCAGCAGAGGGAAGACAATTCTTATCCCCAGAGCAGCCCATGTGAGTTCTAAATGTAAGGAGACAAAGCTCCCCCACAAGTTTGTGCCTCCTACCATCTCCATTATACATAGCTAATTGTTTTCCTGCCAATTCATTACTTGATATTCCTTGTCCCAAATGGATTATAGGGTTCTTTCTTCTGAAAAGTATGAAAACTGAATCTCATAAAATGTGACCATCAGCCCTAACCAGTTTGGCTCAGTGGATAGAGTGTTGGCCTGCGGACTGAAGGTTCCCAGGGTCGATTCTGGTCAAGGGCATGTACCTTGGTTGTAGGTACAACCTCAGTAGCGGGTGTGCAGGAGGCAGCTGATTGATATTTCTCTCTCATTGATGTTTTTAATTCTCTATCCCTCTCCCTTCCTCTCTGTAAAATAATAATAATAATAAAATATTTTTAATGTGATCATCAAATCAGTAATCAGATATTAACTGATAGTCTGATAACTACTAGTGTTAGAGTAAGTAGCTAGTTAGGCATTAACAAAAGAGAAGGAAGCCAGACACTAGTGAAGCCAGATTAACTAGGAAACCACAGCTTCCCAGACAGTACAGGGAATAGGCTCTGCCAACAGGATTTATGTCCTAGGCATAAAAGACCAGCTTTCCAGTCTCCCCAAGGAAGAACTGGCCTGTTCCCTCAGATTAATGTTGGGAAATAAATACTGAGGAAGGGGAATTCCTCTGCCAAGGCATGTGCAGTAGGAGCCAAAATGGTGATGATAAAGGAGAGGAGTCCAGCCTAGGAAACTCGGGAAAATCGACCTGATAGAATAAGGACACGAAATCCTGGATGATCCAGAAAAGAGAATGGATAGGGAGAGGCACCAGCATAGCCTCAGAAAGATCTAGGGAAGATACTGGGTATTTTGAAAGAAAGCCTACACTTGCCAAAGCCCATGGAAATATGATCAAAGCTTAACAAAGCCTGAGCTCGCTCTCTCTCTCTCTCTCTCTCTCTCTCTCTCTCTCTCTTTCACACACACACACACACACACACACACACACACACACACACACCACCGGCGTAGTGCAGCTCCAATCACGAGCTTGATGGGATCAGAGAACATGCAGGATCACTGCAAGCACAGGTGCCAGGCTAATGAGGTGGCAGCTCTGGGTCCCGGCCCTCCTCCTGGGCATGGCCAGCCCAAGTGTGGACCTGCAGCCCCAAAGGCAGGACTTTTCTGCAGCTAGATGGAGCTGAGCCACCTGGTCATGGGTGAGACATCACCTAAGCCCTTCCTTTGTTTCTCTCTAATAAAACTTGCCACCAAACCTTAAATCTTCTTAAGTGTGTATCCTTGAAATGTATGACCTGTGATACCAAGGATGAATCCTATTTCCTCCAGTGACAATAGCTCTAAAAATGACATTAATAATTTTTTTAAAGATCGGTTCTCTTCTTAAGGTGACATGTTTGTAACTCAGTAAGCCAACACTATTTTCATTATCAAAAAGCACTGGTATGAAGTGATATGTGGGACAGGAATAGTTTCTACAGCAATAGATCAGATATTTCCTCATGTTAGTATAGTTGTATTATTAGCCCCAGTTCTTCCTCCTTTCCAGTATCCATGTGAATTTGCAATTCTGTTCTTGTGACTTGGACTTGTCATGTGACTTTGCAATTCTGTTCTTGTCCTTGGACTTGATCCTGTCACTTATTTTGGCCAATGTGATATGAGGAGCAATGCAGTTTTCTAGTTGTCCTCTTTCACCTTTGTCATTGCCATATGCACAGCTAGCTTTGCTTATCCCAAGCCAGGCAGGAAGATGAGGGACTGGTGGTAAAAACAGAACTGCCCCAGCTCACCCACAGAGGAACAAGGAAAAGCAGTGTGCTGCAAGGTCCTGATCTGAAGCTAGCTAGAGCAGACAAACTCCCAAAGTCCAACAGACACATGGGTGATAATAAATGATTTTGGTTTAAAGCCACTGAATTTGAAGTGGTTTCTTGTTCAACAACAGTTAACAGATTCATCGGGCTTCCATTTTTAAGGCCACGAACAAGATAGCTAAAATTAATATATGTGGAACGTCTAGAGTGCAAAATAAGGCCAAAAAACAAACAAACAAAAAACAACCAGTATCTTAAGTTGGCATGCGTATCATCCTCAAACACAGAGGAAACTACTCCCATTGAGAAACAATAATAGATAAAAATGGCCCACGTTTGTTGAGTTTTGCTGAGAAAACTCACCATTCCCCCAGAAGTAGTAATTTTAAAACTTTAGACACTCTGGAAATGTTTCTATATTTAGAGACCTGAGGGGTTCCTTGCCATTCTAGAAATACCTCCCTTTAGCTAATCTGCACCTCTCACTTAGAATCACGATGCTTTTCCCTTCAACATAGGGTATTTAACTCTCATATATTCTTCTATTTAGTTTTGTTTTAACACTTAAAGCAGAGGCTAAAGAATTCAAGATGAATAAACAAAGACCTCAGATTCTGAACAATTCTCATGAATATTGTAAGCCTTTGACTCAAATATCAAAATAAATTCAATTTTACTAATATTTAAATAAATGGCAATACATTCTTATGTCATGTCTATTGGTTACATAAAACATTTTTTGCTAAGATATAGATGCTTTCTCATAAGTATAATCTCTCTAATGATTTAATTCAAGTCAGAATCTTGGTCTGAGCTTGGCTTTGAGAATGAACTGAGGGCATTTACTCCAAAAGGTAACAATGTAAACCTAACATATAGCTAATGAAGGTATAGTGTATATATAACTTTAAATATTAAATTAAGTGTCTGAAAAATGACTGTGCCCTTATAAACAAAAACTATGTTTCATCTACTTACTATACAGTAAGCAAAATGGCTTTTGTGGTTTAAAAAAAAATCAATGTTTCATTACCTGAAGATCTTGCTGAGGATTGAGGATATTTTTCTATTGGCATCTCATTAAGATTATTTAACAACTACACAATCTATTTGCCTCCTTGGTGCTAAAATTGATATATTTTTCAAAATATAGCCCAGAGTTTTCAGAGAAAAACCCATAGATTTTTGACCCAAGGTCAATATCTAGCACTGAAAGGTATAAAATAAAACAATAAATGTGCTGAATCAAGAGCATAGAAAATATATTAAGCAATAAATAAAATGTTGCCTGAATGATGCTATTAAAAGAATAATGAATATTTTTATAATAAGGTCATTTTTTAAATTACTACTTTGCAGTAATTGGCTATTGATAATATATGTATCTTATCATTTTATAAGGATGCATTAGAAAACATGAATATATTGTTTATCTTTTATCACACAGAGAGAATAAAAGCATTGTCCCAATAACTTTAGAGAAAAAAACAAAATTTCTCTGTTCATTTTTTACATAAATTCAGACTTAAAGAAAGTTTTCAGGAATAGTGCCTAGAATTAGAATCATCCAAATTTTCTAAATGTGAATATTTTACCATATTTGTCTTATCATTCCAACTCTTATTACATAAATATATATTAGAACTTCTTTTATATATATATATTTTATTGATTTTTTACAGAGAGGAAGAGAGGGGGACAGAGAGTTAGAAACATAGATGAGAGAGAATTATCGACCAGCTGCCTCCTGCACACCCTCCACTGGGGATGTGTCCGCAACCAAGGTACATGCCCTTGACCGGAATCGAACCCGGGACCTTCCAGTCTGCAGGCCGACGCTCTATCCACTGAGCCAAACCGTTTCAGCTATATTAGAACTTCTTAAAGGTAAGTTGCAGACATACTCTAATATTTACCCCCAAATATTTCAATATGTATACCCTAAAACAAGATTATTGTCAGACACAGTCACAAAACAATTATCAATATCAGGAAATTAACATTTATACAATATTAGATACTCTGTAGATCTTATTTAATTTCATCGATTATCCCATCAATTTTGCTTATAGCAAAAGGAAATCTCGATTAATGAATTACATTCAGTTGTAAAATCTCTTTAACTTTCTCTAATTTAGAACATTCTTTCAGAAAATGTCTTTTTTATTTTATTGATGTATTTTTTAAATTTATCTTTATTGTTTAAAAGTATACAGATGTTCCTCTTTCTCCCCCTTTGACCTTCTCCACCCCACCCTGGGCTTTCACGGCATGATTGTCTGTGTCCATGGTTTCTGCATATATGCATATTTTTTAAGTGCAGTTACACTATTTTGTAAAATGCTTCTCAATGTAGAAATTGAGTTTGCCTGTTTTCTTTTTTTGTTTAATCCTCACCAGAGGATATTTTCCCACTGGTTTTTAGAGAAAGTGGAAAGGAGAGGGAAAGAGAGAACTATCAGTGTGTGAGAGAAGCACATCCATGGGTTGGCTCTTGCAGGAGTCCTGACCAGGGCCCAGGCTGGGGAGGAGCCTGCAACCAAGATACCTAACCTGGCCCTGAATCAAACCCAGAATCCCTTTGGGTTGCAGGCTGCGCTCTATCCACTGAGCCAAACTGGCTGGGGCTCCTTTATAAATATATATATATATATATATATATATATATATATATATATATATGTATTTGTATATTTTAATAAATATTAAATAAATTAATATTTAATAAATATTAAATAATAAATTTAATATTTTTTTAAAAGTTTACTGATTTCTAAGAGGAAGGGAGAGGGAGAGATAGAACCATCAATGATTTGAGAGAATCATTGATTGCCTGTCTCCTACACGCTCCCGACAGGGGATTGAGCCCACAATCCGGGCATGTGCCCTGACTGGGAATCAAACTATGCTCTCCTGGTTTATGGGTCAACACGTAACCACTGAGCAACACCAGCCTGGCACTTATCCTCTTTTTAAGGATGAGGAAACTGAATCAGAGAGTGGTTAAATATAATTAGCTTAAAGTCACACAAGGGTACAAATTGTTATAATGGAAACCATCACAAAAAGTCAAAACAGACTACAAATCTCTCAACCTGGCTTCCTGGTTTCTATATAGTCCTATATTATAATGTTGGCAGTCAGAAAAAGAAAATGTTCTTATAAGATGAACATTAGGTTTTCACTAACATCTCATTGGCCTGAAGTGTGCCACATGCCTTCTAACTGCAAGAGCGGCTATAAAGTTGAGCAAGGGAGCAAAGGAGCAGTGAGTTGAGAATGAATGTGAGCTGGGTTAGCCAACACAGAGTATCTGCAGCACCTACACTTCTTTATGCACCTCAAATTTCTTAGTGGATTTCAGGTCACATGACTTGAGCTGAGTTGATATTTTAGCTTACCCTATTAGATACTGTGTACTGTGAATTATATACATACACAGATTCATGCTTATATATATTTGTTCCAGGAAAGTCAATGATTGTACTCATTTATTGGTATGTTATTGAAGTAGGGGAGAAGTAATACCAGTAGTCCCCATGTTAGGAATCCTTCAATGGTGTGATGAGTGGTATTGTTCTTAGAGAGAGCAAAGGCCCCAAAGACCCAAATTTACAGAAACACAATTCAGAATTTTAAGCTATGAACACCATAAGCAGGCTTTTGAAACAGATAACATTGTCTCCATCATACCCTGTTGATAGGTCAATAAACTATTTAGCAATTGCAATATGTTTCTTATAGGATTTTTTCACAAATCCATTGAGGTGATGAGTATAAATTTCCTTATACAGTCCTCAATAAATGTTAGCTACAGCTACTACTCTTATTTGTGTTATAGTGTTTGGTGAAGTACAATAATAACTGCTTTATATATAATTATGTATTCCTTGCAACAATTTTATGGGGCAGGCATTATTATCACTATTTCACAAATGAGGAACTAAGCTTATTGACTTTAAATAACTTGTCCAAAGTAACATAACTGATTAATGGGGAGACCAGGACTTAGTTTATATCAGTCTGTTCCCTTTACTTATCCCAATGATGGTGCCAAATAATCACTGTCCAACTTTGGTATTATCAGAGGAAAGGCCACAAGTAAGATCTCCAATTGTCACTTCCCTCTTGGCTATTCTTCACATCCACACCACCCCTATTCTATTATTTCCCAAAGTAAGGACATTAAAATTATCATACCTAGCATATCCTGTTTAAAGGCCTAAATTTGTCATATTTTTATATCTGTTCCTGGTATAACATTAATCATGTTTGTCTCCCTCAAAAGATAGGAAATTTCAGGTATGAATAAATTAAATTTGTCCTGGTTACCATGGTGATTAAAGTAGTTCTCAACCAGAAAAATTCTTTAGTAAGTAAAGGAATTTAGCTCTTCATTAATCATATACCTGTCAAATGTTTTCTATTTGAATTTTATCTTATAAACATTGATTTTTATTTTTTGCCTTTAGCCAGGCTAATCTGGAAAAGAGACAAGAGACACAAATTGCCAATATCAGGAGTAAAAGAGAGAACATCAATGGAAATTCTGTGAACATTAAAAGAATAATGAGTTATATGTGCAAATGTATACATATAAATATATAACTTAGGTGAGATGAACCAAATTTTGAAATTTGCAAACTTTCAGTGTTTAAACTTATTCAAAAAGTAATATTCTAGAATCCTATATATTAAATTTAATTCAAAGTTACAAAACACTACAAAGAAAACTTAACAGAGATGACTTAACTAGTCTTACACATTGTATCAAATGTATAAGAAAGCAATAATATTAATTCTACACAAACTCTTTTTGAAACTAGAATAGATTAGATCACTTCCCAACTCATTTTATGGGGCTAACACACTAATACTAAAATCAAGACCAATATAAGAAACAATACAAGTAACCCAATACTTCTCAAATACATTGATACAAAACTTCTTACAAAGTGTTATGAAAACAAATCAAACAGTATGTTAGTAAAGTAAGCCATAACTAAGTTAGATATCATGGAACAAAAAGTTGAATCAACTATTTTAAAAAATCAATGTAACCCATTATATTATATTAATATATGAAAGAAAGAAAAGAAAACATAAGGTCATTTCCACATATACAGAATAAACATTTAATAAAATTTCATATCCATTCATGATAAGAGGAAAAAATATATCTCAGGGAACTAAGGAGAACTTCCTGTCTCTCATAAAGGACATTTTGAAAAACCCACATCTAACATGAGAATTAACAGTGAGAGACCAAGTGAACTACCCTTAAGACAAAAAATAAGGCAAGAATTTCCACTGTCAACCCACTAGTCAGGATTGTTAAGAGATTCTAGCCTGTGCAATAAGTCAAGAACAAGAAATAAATATCATTCAGATTGGCAAAGTAGGAGATTGTTTTTATTTCACCTAACACGATTATCTATATAGGTAAAGAGCCAGAGTCCATAACATCCAAAATGACCAAAGAATGCCAGGCTGTGCATGCAGCAGGCTCAGGTAGGAGGGGACTGTTGAACAGGCTGAATTGATGACTTCTCAAAGAGAGAGAGAGTCAGGGCTGATCAGCAGCCTGAGAGGTCAGCAGTTCAGCCCACTTGCCAGCAGCCTCTCTGATCAGGCTCACAGATAGGCCCAGAGATGCTGACTGGCACAGAAACCAACCAATCAGAACCAAATCTAGGAGAAGTGTGAGGAGTCAATGGCTGCGTAGGAAGCGGAGCTTTTGATGCTGACTGGCATAGAAACTGACCAATCATAACCTAATCTGGGTGGCCTGTGAAGGCAGAACCTAAGGTGGAAGCTGAGGATCGGTTTTACGGGCAATAGCTATTTGGTGTAGGGTGTAAGAAAGCGGTTCAATTTTTTAACGACTGGTGACATGACTGGTTTGGCAGTATAGTGCATATGGCTGGCTATCAGTCCAGATATAGTTATTATGTATTTTTGTCTTCCAAGAGCATCTCCTCCTGATGGAAAAGGCAGGCTTCCCCCTATTTAAGCAATCCTTTCCTATATAATCTATCTTTACTAATAAAAGGATAATATGCTAATTAGACTGGGTCGACCAGCCTCTTCCAGACATCCAACTTCCTTTTGGACAAAGCCATGGTGGTGAGAGCTGAGGGAGATCAGGCTGGCAGGGGAGGGCAGTTGGGAGGTGGAATCAGGCCAGCATTGGTTAGGGGCAATCAGGCTGGCAGGGGAGGGCAGTTGGGGTTAAGATCAGGCCAGCAGGGGAGGGCAGTTAGGGGTGATCTGGCAAACAGGCAGAGAGGTTAGGGGCAATCAGGCAGGCAGGCAGAGGGATTAGGTGCAATCAGGAAAACAGCCAGAGGCAATTAGGGGCAATCAGGCAGGCAGGCAGGTAAGCAGTTAGAAGCCAATGGTCCCAGATTATGAGAGGAAATTCTGACTGCCAGTTTAGGCCTGATCCCACAGGCTCAGCAGTCGGATAAATAGTGCTACTAACAGTAACATTAAAAAAAAGAGAGAAAAAATATGGAACATGTATGGAGTAGATCTAGAAAACTATGCACAGGGCCCATATACTGACAACTATAAGACTTTTCAGAGATATATTTTTTAAATATAATTAAATGGAGAGATATGTTTTTTGAAGAATCATATGATTCATTATTGTTATATTTCAATTCCATTCAAATTGATCTATAAATTTAATAGTTTAAATGGAGAGATATGTTTTTTGAAGAATCATATGATTCATTATTGTTATATTTCAATTCCATTCAAATTGACTATAAATTTAATAGTACCTATCAAATACCAGGAGACTTACTTTTTCAAATTTTTCAAATTGATTTTAAAATCCATATGGAAATATAACACACTTACAGTAATCAAAACCATTCTGAAAACAAAGAACATAGATGGAGAACTCATTCTATCTGATTTTAAGTTTACATAAAACTAAAGTGATAAGACCATATAGTCTTGGCATGAGAATAGTATCAATGGAGAAGAACAGAAAGTCTAGTACATATACAGTCAATTGATTTTTTTAAAGAAAGCTGTCAGGTAAATCAACTAGAGTAGACTTTTTTTTTCTATAAGTGCTACTGTACAATTGAACATCCATGTGCAAAACTGAAACAGAATTGAAACAATATCTCAACTTTTATTCCATTGTCTTGAACCATGTAAAATTAGCTAAAAATATATTATAGATCTAAATGTGGACAGGAAACTCTAAAAGTTCTGAAAAAAATTAGATGTGTCTTAGGATTAGGCAAATATTTTTTTAGATGACACAAAAAGTACAAACCATAAAAGAAAATATTGGTAAATTTTAGGGTTTTTTTTTTTAAAGTTAACAAATGTCTGCTCTTTGTAAGATGCTGGCTAAGAAAATTAAAAGACAAATCACAGATTGGGAATAAATATGAGCAAAACATTTCTTATGAAGGATTTGTATCAGAATATATATCTAAAAAGTCTTAGAGCTCAATAATAAGGTAAGAAACAATCCAATTAAAAAATAGCCAGATGGTTTGAATAGACATTTCACCAAAGAAGATATACACATTGCAAATGCTTGCAAATAAATGCATGGGGTGAAATGCTCAACACCATTCGTTGTTAGGGAAATGCAAATTAAAACTTCAGTGAAATAGCAATATATACCTTACTGGAATAACTGAAAATACGAAGTGTTAGTGAGAATTCAAAGCTGCAGAGCAACTAAAATTATCATTCATAACTTGGTTGTAGAAAAAAAAATGGTACAACCATTTCAGAAGAGAGCTGGCATTCTCATATGAAATTGAACTCATGCTCGTTATTTTGTGGTAGTCTTGCTGAAGGCAGGATCAATCCCCCTTACCAAAAATTAGTTCAGAAGTCAAGCACCAAGAGAAAATGATAAAGTTTATTACTCGTATAAGGAGGTTTCCTGGGGAGAGCAGGGCATGTGCCTAAGCCAGGCCAGTATAACTTGAACAAAGGGAGGGATGATGGCTTTGTTTTTCTTGTTGACTAGCATACAGGACCAAGGTCACAGTGTCAGAATAATTTTAAGTTCTCCAGTGGCACCAAGGGAAGGAATACATGGGCTTTTTTATGGTTTGTACGGGGGGGGGGGGGAGACAGTGGGAAAAAAAAAGAAGGATGTGGATAAAGAAAGGGGTGGTGGTGGGCTTGAAAACTGTCAAAATAAAAAAATGGAGTCAGACACTTTATTACACTTATGGTAAGACACAGCAGTCCCACTCTTAGATATTTACCCAAGAGACATGATGACATGCAGTATATCTATAAACCTATATACAATATTTATAACAAAAACCTGGAGCAACCTCAAAATCCATCAACTGGCAAATCAATAAACAAATTGCAGAACAAACATGCAATGGAATACTACTTAGCAATAAAAAGGAATGATTTATAAGTTCATTCAAAAGGATGAATGAGTCTGAAAAGCATTCTGCTGATGGAAGCCAGATACAAAAGGCTGCTTACTCTATAATTACATTACATTTTTCTTCTTCTATTTTTAAATCATCATCTGCAGATATGTGTTTGTTTTGTTTTGTTTTTATTTTAGAGAGAGAGAGAAGAGGGAAGAGAGAGAGAGAAACATCAACATGATAGAAAAACTTGGATCAGTTGCCTCCTGTACAAACTTGGACTGGGGATCAAACCTGCAACCTTAAGTTGCAATGGATGATGCTCCAACTGACTGAGCCACCTGACAAGGGCTATAATTACATTTATATGACAATCTGGGGAAGGCAAAACTATAAAGACATAAATTAGTTAAGTGATTATCAGGGGCTGGAGGTAGGTAGAGGGAATTGATTTCAAAAGAAATAAGAAAACATTTTGGATATCTTGACTGTGGTGGTAGTTACATAGCTCTATATTTCTCAAAACTCAACAAAATCTATTTTGGAGAGCAAAATGTTGATATAAAATTATACATCTATTTTTAAAAAGTAGAAATGTATAAGATAAGTAGAACTAATATTACTGTCTTTGAATTCTAGATAACTAAACTCAGGCCTAAAAATCTAAATTGTCTGCTGAAAATAATCCACATGGTAAGTGGCAGAGGCAGAGCTTAAATTCAAATCACTGAACCCTCATCCCATACTCCTTCGTGACATTTTTTTATTAATCTTAATACAAGCCCATTTATGACCTTTCCTCATCAGCAATGTAACGTGAAAAGGATTTAGACTTTTGTTGTGTCACTCCAAGGGATCATATTAGGTCCATTCGACTAATAGGTGAGAGTTTTAGCAAATTAAAAATCATCTTCTCAACTAATAACTCTGTATAACATTTTGTGCAATTTGTCAATCATTAAGGAAAATCTACAGATAATGCCTACTGATTAAATTTAAGCTAACTTAATTAATAAAAGACTGAATATAATTCCTTTTCTTATCATTTATGGATTTAAATTTATACTGTCATGTTAAGGTGGTGGGATTAGGTGATCTGAATTATTTTTGGTTTGATTGTCAAGTATTTTAGTTGTAAAGCCTTGGGGAGAAAGAAATGCACTAATTACTGTGTGTACAAGGATAGCGTAAACACCTACTGGCTGGGGCTCAATTAGAGCCCCTGAACTCAGGGGCAGACTTTAGTCCAGATCATTTGAAAATAATAGCATCTTATGTTTATAAGATCAATGACTGACAAGATAATTAGTATATCTAATAATCAAGGTAACAGCTTTTGCAGATATAATTAGAGTGTATTCTGTTGCTTAGAATACATGCCAAAGGTTTAAACTAATCTTCTGTACTTAAAGATGATGGCTGAATCTTGGGAAACTAATATATATATAAGTTGCATTCCTCACTTCATAAGCAGTGGGAGGCAATGAATAAATCAATACTAATTATGATTCTAATTTTGGAGTGCAGTTAAGACAAAGGAGTTCTCAGGAAGAGCATCCATTTCAATGCCTAAAACCCACTTACATGCCTGATTCTACTGTCCTTTCCATCTAACTTACAGATGTATATTGGAGACAAACTCAGGATATTGAACAATCACAGTGTTAGTCTGTCACCAACCAAAATGTCTGTGGCAGCGTGGTCTCAGAACCACATAAGCCTCTGTGGAATCCTACAGTGGCTATCAGTTGCTTTTGCCTGCATACCTTGTCTTTGGATACAGTGTCTTTACTTTTATTTGGGAAATCCTCCTACCCTGATAGCATGCAGTCTTGGTAGGCAATAAGGTTTATATTTTAACATTCCCTGCCAGAGGTTGGCTGCAAGACCTGTAACTATTTTCTGCAAGGTAGTGACGGATCCAAGGATGGACAGGTGAACTAGGCAAGGCCAAAAGGAGTATTCAGTTAATTGCACCCATTTTGCTACTGAGCAAGAGTGCATATGAGAGTTAAGCCACTAAAGGGAAGCAGAGCTGAGGGTGTATACACACAGAGAGAGACTGAGAGAGCACTTAGAACATCATTTAACTCTTTATATCTAGGTATGACTGAAAGCCAGATTCACCCTTTGAGATTCCTAGTAATTAAGACAATTAAAACCAACATATTACCTATTTGCTTAAACAAGCAAAAAAATAATCTTGAGTAACACCTTTGTTTCCTAATTTGTAAAATTGAACACAAAAATTACTGTTTTATAGAATTACATGAAATTCGTACAAAAGTAGGCCTTCCTTCCCCCGGCTGCCAGCACCAGCTTCCCTCTGGCACCCAGGACCCAAACTTCCCTCATAGCCCTGGCTTTGTCCAGAAGAACATTGGTCTAATTAGCTTATTACACTTTTATTATTATAGATTGTAATTAAGACAATTGTGTTTTATCATGTTTTTAATATTTGTGATATAGGTGCTAATTGTATCTCTATTTTACAGATTATAAAACTAAAGTTTATAGATATTAAGGGATTTGCCCAACATAATGTATTGATCAGGGTAGATAGCATTAATTAATGTAAAAACAATTGCCAAACTTCAGTGGCTTCATACAATGAAGACAAATTGCTACCTCATACAAAAACTTTAGTTCTCATACAAAGTTTAAGCAGCTCTCCTGGACAGCTTTTTTCTAAATGCTGTTGCAAGGATTCCAGCTCCCTCCTTACTGGGGGTCTGTAATCTTGTACCTTCAGTAACACACCAGTATGATCCAGCCAGCAGGTAGAGATGGAGTCAAGGGTCTGAGCAGGTAGGAAGTCACACTAGATACACAACTATCTTAAATCAGAAATGATACACATAACTCCTGCTCACGTTCTATTAACTAGAATTGGTCAGAGGATACCATCTAGGTGCAAGAAGTCTTGTAGTCTTTCTGTTTTCCCAAAATGAAACTTAAACGTAGCATTGTCTGTACCATAATCAACATTGGTTAATATGGATGGAGCCTGGATTTCAACTTAAGCTGACTGTTGAATATAGGACATTAAGCACTATTCTATGTTATATTAACCTTTTGTCAGCACTTATTAAGTCTGTGTGACAGTGCGAGGAATATGGAGGGTGTTTAATAAATGTAAGGTCTCTTCTAAGGAAGAAAGAAAGAGAGAACAGAGATGAAAGGAAGGAAAGGACAGAAGGAAATACAGACTGGTCAAAAACAATTAATTAATTTTGTATGTTTCCTCTAAAAATACTTAATTTGGTAAACTGGAGATGGAGAGAAGATAATTAATAGTATTTTTAAAATCATAATACTGTAGGGAAAGAAAACAATAGCAGCAGAAGTGAAACACCAAGAAGGGTGTTAACAGACTGGCCTGTCTCCTCACTCAGCCTATCCAAGTAACATCTCACTAAGCAGAATCCACTGTGATGGTGTTTTGAGTGATGGTGGCATTGTTTAGATACTCCTTGAGTTTCTATATTTGCATGTGTAATCCAAATTATATACCACAAGTCCTCTTTGAATTTGTGCTTGAAATTGGCTTCCTTTGAAGTTTTCCCCAGCTGTTTCTTACAGGTTGCAAAAACACTGTCTACCTTTCATAAGTCCATCAGATTTTTCCATTCAGCTTCCTTAACTTGCCGCTCGTTTGCCTCAGTGCAACTCTATGAGATTCTATGATTCTTAGTGGGCATAACCAGTAATCAAAATTGAATATAGTTGGGAGGGGAGGAAATAATGTTATCTTATTATCTACTTCCCCAAATATATGCCAGCCCTTTTCTAAAATCCCTTCAGCATAGGAGAGACTGGGCTATAACTTTCAACAAAGCCTTATGGAATGTTCAAGGATTATCAATTAGCCTAAAACTGCCAAACTCAGATTCATTCTCAGGATTCTTATTGGTCAGCTCTTCATTTGCTTCATGTGCTGATTGCCTCCACTCCCCTCCCCACCCTCCATCACTAGAAATGTCCCAAGCATCTCAAGGCCTTGGACCAGAGCCAATCTACATCAAAGCCTCCAAAAAATGTTTCTCCTTTCAGTGCAAGGCCAGCATGGATGTTCTTTCTAACCACTCCTTTTCAATAGCATACTGGAAATCTTAGTTAATGAAATAAGACAAGAAAATTAAACTTGAAAAATTTAAAGAAAATTATTTCTTTAGAAAACTAAAGAAATAATACTGTCTTTGTTCACAGATGACATGGTCTTCTAAGTAGAAAATGCAAAATAATTTTTTTAAAAACCCTCCTGGAACTAACAAGAGATTAAAGCAAGATTATAGGATACAAGGTTAACGTATAAAAGGCAATTGCTTTCCTTATACCAGAAATAAATGAATGGAATTTAAAATTTAAAATGCAATAACATTTATATTACCACCCCCAAAAGTAAAATACTGAAGTATAAATCTAAAATATAAACAAACATATGTGGGATATAATGATCAACATAATTTAATGAACAAGAATAGATGCAGAGACAAATGGTAGGGGAGGGAGGTGGTTAGAGAGCAACCAAAGGACTTGTATGCATGCATATTAGCATAACCAATGGACACAGACACTGGGGCAGTGGGGGCTTGCCCAGGGTGGGAATGGCTGGGGGTGGGGGGGTCAACTGGGGAAAAAGAAGACATATATAAAACTTTGGACAATATTGTTTGTATATATAAACAATCTCTATATGGAAAAATTATAAAACTTTGATGAACAAAATCAAAGGATTAAATAGAGATATATTCATTGTTCATGAAGTAGAAAGATTCAATATTGTCAAGATGTCAGTTCTTCCCAACTTTATCTATAGATTCAATGTAATTTCCATAAAAATCACAGCAAGTTATATTGTGAATAATGACAAATTGGTTCTAGAGTTTATATGTAGAGGCAGAGATAGAATAGCCCACATGATATTAAAGAACAAAGTTGGAGGACTAACTTCAGTACTAACTATAAAGCTACAGAAATAAAGATGGTATTAGTGAAATAATATACAAATAGATTAATGGAACAAAATAGAGATTCCAGATTAGAGCCACAAAAATATTGTTAACTGAACTTTGACAAAGGATCAAAGAAAATAAAGTGGAGTAAAGATATTTGTCTCAAAAAATGGTGCAGGAACAACTGAAGATGCAGATGCAAAAACATAAACCAGACACAGACTTTCCACCCTTCACAAAAATTAACTCAAAATGAATCACAGATCTAAATGTAAAGCATGAAACCAAAAAAACTCCTAGAAGATAAGATAGGAGACAATCCAGATGACCTGGGGTTTGGCAATGACTTTGTAGATAAAATACCAAAGACAAAACCCATGAACAAAAGAATTGATAAACTGAATTTCATTAAAATTAAAATTTTCTTCTCTGTGGAAGATGCTGTCAAGAGAATGAAATGACAAACCACAGATTGGGAGAAAATATTTGCAAGAGAAACATCTGATACAAAATCTGATAAAACTCTGGCAAGGATATAGAACTCTCATTCATTGCTGATGGGAATGCAACATGATAAAGTCACTTTGGAAGACAATTTGGCATCTTCTTATGAACTGAACATACTCTTAGCAAACATCCCAACAAATGTGTTCCTTGGTATTTACCCAAAGGGGTTGAAAACTTATGTTCACACAAAACATGCACATGGATGTTTATAGTGTCACATCTATATTTATAACTGCTAAAACTTGGAAGCAACCAAGACAGCCTTCTTTGGGCAAATAGGTTATTTGTCTAGACAATGGAATGTTATTGAGAGTAAAATGATCTATCAAGCCATGAACAAAAACCTTAAATGCATACTACTAAGTAGAAGATTCCAATGTGAAAAGACTACAAACTGTATGAGTCTAACTATATGACATCCTAGAAGAGGCAAAGCTAGAGAGAGTAAAAAAAATCAGCCTTTGCCAGGGGTTAGAGAGGAGGAAGAGATAAATAGAGCACAGAAGATTTTTGTGGCAGTAAAAATGTACAGATACTAAAATAGTGCATAGATTTCACTATACTTTTATTCAAATAATAAAATATACACTAAGAGAGAATTCTAATGTAAGCTATTAACTTTTGGTAATAATAATGTGTCAGTGTAGATTTATCAGTTATACCAAATGTGCCACACTGGTGGAGGATGTTGATAATGGAGGAGTCTATAAATGTTTGGGGACAGGGAGTGTATGAGAATTCTACTTTCTGCTCATTTTTGCTGTCAATTTAAAACTGCTTTAAAATTAAGGCTTTTTTTTTTTTAAGAGTGACATGTTCAGAATGTATTAAATTCAATTTTTCTTTATTCCTTGAAATTCTCCTGTCTTATACATAGACCTTGCTTTTTCGACTTTTGGCATTACTGTATTTTAGCAATAAATGAACCAACAAAAAATAAACATTCACATAAAAATATTTTAAAGATTAATATGCAATTCTAATACATCATAAACCCAGCCCCAAAAGAGAGAGAGAACTTTCAGAGTCACCATTTCAATATATCACTACAATTGTTCTTATATTCAACGAGAGTGCCAATGGATAAAGATTTGTGCAAGAATAGGTCTTCCTTCCCCTAGTTGCCAGCACTGGCTTCCCTCTGGCACCTGGGACCCGGGCCTTTGCTCTGGCCATCGCCTTCTGCCTTCACTCCGACCATGCCGCTCTCCTGTAGCTCCTTCCACCCCCTGTCCCCCTTCCTAGCAGGTGCCCCACACTGCCCTAGCTGCTCCATGCCTATGTGTGTGCTGCCCAGAAGCCCAGAGCAGACAGGCAGGGCAGAAGGCCTGTGCTGTCGCCTTGGTGACAATGCAAGCATTCTGGCCTGGCCACCACCATCTTTGTTGCATCAATTTGCATATTTCCTCCTTATTGTCTATGGTGCCATCATCTTTGTCATAGAGTGATGGTCAATTTGCATATTATATCTTTATTAGATAGGATTTATTGCAAATAAGATACTCACAATCTTAAGCCATGACACTCCTATAAATAAATACACACACACACACACACACACACACACACACACACACACAAGTGTGATTCAACTTTCCAGAACTTAATTAATTTCTGTCATATTTTTCTACAAAAAAGCAGTTCTTGAGAGATAACCCATTGATCAACATTTTCCTGAGCTGAATTCACCAATATGAGATGCCTTTCTGCAATCACAAGTAACATTGACTTTCAAATAAGTACTACTTCTTATGAATAAAAGTTATGTTTCTCAACTGGTGATGTTTCACATCTGGAAACACAATCAATTTTGGACTGTAATTTTATTTTCTTGTAATGTGTTTGTCATTAAAGTTATGGTATCAAGTTTAGGCTGATTTCATAAAATGAGTTAGAGTATCCCCTCCTCCTATAATTTATTAAAGGATTTGGGTAAGATTTGAATTATTTTTCCCTTAAATGTTTGATAGAATTTTCTAGTGAAGCCATTTGGAACTGGAGTTTTTTCTTTGCAGGAAATTTTTTAATTATACATTCAATCTCTTTTTTAAAAATATAGGGCTATCCATATTTCCTTTTGTTGTTTTGTTTTGTCTGTGTCAGTTTAGGTAAATTCTGATTTTCAAGGAACTTAACCATTACATAAAGTTGTTTGAATGTCATTGTTATGCTTTTCATTCTTATGGAATCATTTATTACTGACACTGTTAGTAATAGTACTCCTCCCTTATCCATCAGGGATATGTTCTAAGACCCCACCACTGGATGCTGGAACTGTGGGTATCTAAAACCTTACATATAAAAAAAAGCCCCATGTTTCTCATACATAGATATGAATTTTCACTTAAAGGAAGCACTTTATGGTTTTTCTTTCAAAAATCCAAATTGCCAGCATCACTTTCCTTGCACTTTGGGGTCATTATTAATTAAAATAAAGGAAACTTAAAACACAAGCACTATGATACTGCCACAGTTGAGCTGATAATCAAGACAGCTCCTAAGTGACCAATAGGCAGGGGATGTATACAGTAGATACCCTGGGAAAAGGGATGATTCACATCTAAATGGGACTGGGTTGGGGTGGCACGTGATTTCATCACCCTACGCAAAGTGGGTACAATTTAAAAGTCTTGACTTGTTTATTTCTTGAATTTTCTAATTAATGTTTTCAGACTGCAGTTGACCATGGGTAAGTGAAACTATAAAAAATCGATATGAAGAGGGACTACTGCAATTTGTACCCTCTCTTCTTTCCTCTCTTCTCATCTCCCTCCCCATCTCCTCACACTATTGTCACCTCTCATCATCCTTAGAAGATGTGTCAATTTCGTTATCTATGCAAAGAATTAACTATATCGATTTTTCTCTTTTGTCTTCTTCTTTTATTGATTTCCAGCTATCATTATCTTCTCCTTTTTTCTTCTTATTTGGGCTTACTTTACTATTTTTCTTCACTTCTTAACTTGAACTATTATTTTTCTAAAAAGAATATTTAAAGGTATAAGTTTCTTTCAATGGTATGGAGCAGAGGCATCCCGCATATTTGGATAGGTTGAATTTTTATTATAATGCAGTTTAAAATGTCTCCTAAATCTATTTATTTCTTCTTTGACCCATGGGTTATTTTATAGTGTGTTACATAATTTGCAAAAGTTTTAAGATTTTCCAAATGCATTATTGTTATTGATTTCTAATTCAAGTCTATTGTGGTCAAAGAACACATTATCAGCTATTTATATTATTTTAGTTATTAAACTTTGTTATAAGGTTCAGGATATGGTCTATTTTGATAAATATTTCACATACATTTAGAAAAAAATATTCT
The DNA here is from genome assembly GCA_963924515.1 of Vespertilio murinus. Classification (NCBI taxonomy): domain Eukaryota; kingdom Metazoa; phylum Chordata; class Mammalia; order Chiroptera; family Vespertilionidae; genus Vespertilio; species Vespertilio murinus. Next base: position 28,889,650 of record OZ004711.1, read on the forward strand.
GCCACTGTTGGAAATAGTGTTCAATAGATAATTCTATTAAATTTATTAACTGTATTGTTTAAACACTAGTGGCCCAGTGCACAAAATTCGTTCAGGGGGTGGGGAAGTGGGATTGTTCCTTAGCCTGGCCTGCACCATCTCCAATCTGGGACCCCTCAGAGGATATCTGACTGCCAGTTTAAGACTGATTGCAATCTGGGACCACTGGCTCCTGCCTCCCTGCCTGATCACCCCTACTTACTCTTCCTGCTGGCCTGATCACCCTCACCTGCTCTCCCCTGCCAGCCTGATCAATCTCGGCTGCCTCCCTCTGCCAGCCTCCTTATCCCCAATTACCCCCTCTGCCGGCCTAATTGTCCCCAACTTCTTCCCCTCCCACCAGCCTGATCACTCCCAACTGCCCTCCCCGGTCAGCCTGCTTACCCTCAACTGTCACCCCTGCCAGACTGCTCACCCCCAACTGCCCTCCCCTCCTGGCCTGATCGCCCCTAACTGCTTCTGCCTGGGCTCTGCCACCATGGCTTTGTCTGGAAGGATGTCCAGAAGGTCTCCTATTCTAATTAGCATATTACCCTTTTATTACTACAGATTCTTAATTTTTATTGTGTTCTTGTGTATTTGTTATATCACTTGCTAATAGAATGGTATTAAATTTTCCAATATTTGTCCATTTATCTCTTTAATTTGGTCCATCCATGTTTCTGGTGGTTTGAAGCTCTGTCATCATCAGGTACTTACACAATTAAGATTGTTTTATCTTGTTCATGAATTGACTCATTACTTAATGCTTTACTTAAGCTCTTGTATTACTCTTTGTATTAATACTTAATTTGTCTGACATTGATATAGCCATAAAAACTTTCTTGTGGCTATTATTTGCATGAAATATATTTTTCACTTTTAAAACCTATTTGTGGCCCTAACCAGTTTGGCTCAGTGGATAGAGTGTCGGCCTACAGACTGAAGGATCCCAGGTTCGATTCTGGTCAAGGGCATGTACTTGATTGTGGGCACATCCTCAGTAGGGAGTGTTGCAGGAAGCAGCTGATGGATGTTTCCCCTCTCATCGATGTTTTTAACTCTCTATCCCTCTCCCTCTCTGAAAAAAAATCAATAAAATATATTTTTTTAAAACACCTATTTGTGTCTTTATATTTAAGATGATACTTCATAAGTAACATATGATTAGGTTTTGCTTTTAAAGCAAATCCATTCTAATAATCTGTGCCTTTTAATTTTTAAAACCATTAACATGCAATATGGCTATTGATAATTAAGTTTTAATTATTGTTTCTTAAGTATAATATCTTAAGTTGTGGTTAAGTTTACCATTAGATATTTATTTTTTATATGCCCTATCTGTTCTTTGTTCCTCTTTTCCTTTTTTGGATAAATTTTTTATTAATCAATTTTATTATCCCTATTGGCATTTTAGCTATACCTCTTTATCTTAATATTTTAATGGATCTTCTCATTATAGCAATACGCATCCTTAACTCATAATCATCTAACTTTACTTAATACTATACCACTTCAAGTATAATGTGAAAAATTTATATTACACTCTAATTTACCTTCTCCCTGTCCTTTGTGCTGCAGTTATTATTTATATATTATAAAGGCAATGTTTATTAAAAATACATTTTGTTTTCAAAATTGAGCTATCAGCTGTTAAAGTGTGTATACATTTTGGGGGGACACCCTGCAGATATAGCATTACATTAATCACATAACCCAAAATAAATTGTGATTATTTTTTCATTAGTCAGTTGTCTGTTAAGGAAAATTTTTAATTTAAATAATCTACTATCACTTTTTATTCCATCTTATATATACACGCTGTGCCTAGATGGGGCTCACCTAATCACATGAGCTCTTTAAAAGCAGAGAATTCTCTTTGGTGAGCAGTGGAGGGGGAAATCAGATAGATTCCAGGCATACAGGAGTTGAAAAAGGGCTCCTGGTTTAAAAATAGATGGGCTATATGGACAAAACCTGAGAGTAGCCTCTAGATCCTGAGAACCAGAAAGGAAATGGGGAACACAGTCCAAGGAACTTAATTCTGCAATAAAAATAAGTTTAGAAGCTGATTTTTCTCCCAAGGTTCAGAACTCTGCTCTGTGAGCACCTTGATTTTGGCCTTCTGAGACCCTGAGCAGAGACTATTCGGTCTTGCTATGTTGGGCTTGCAACATAAAATAACATAAAATAGCTAATCAATGAGTATTGTTTTAATCCAGTAAATATGTGGTGATTTATTATGCAGCAAAAGTAAACTAACATAGCCAAGTCATAAAGATGAGCTACATGAGCAAGACTAAAAGTGGCTTTTGGCAATGGCCACCTGTTTGATGTCTCAATAACACTAAACATTTCACATTTTACAAAATTCTAATCTCTCTCTTTTACTATCCAAGCCACTCAGTGGGATGAACCAACAAGTATGAACACCATATGTTGTCCAAAAAAAAAAAAAGTCTTCTCTTAAATCTCTACCTGTCTTCCTTTATTCTGCCACACGTACACTTAAATTTACAATCAGCAGCATAAATGTGTCAGTGTAATCTGGAGCTACACTGCCTGTTGAAGAGTCATTGAGATCTGAGTGGTGAGAAATACTCCTCAGCAGTTAAAGACACAAAAAGTAAACATTGCTGCTACACGGTGGTAATTTATTGGGAGTCCACTCAGAGAAACGGTTCATCTCTTTCCGAAGAGACCAACAATCTGATTCTCGGGCACAAAGTTGACGTGTGCTCGTACCTACGTATTTTTGCACAGATGGCTCAGTGTTGTAACTCAATATCTGCCTCCAGGGATCGTGTTGAACAATCTTCTGGTTTTAGCTAGACTGCTGTAGAAGATCGTCCTTAATGAAAATCCAGGAGCACAGAGGCATTTTAAAAAACATTTTAAAAAGCATGTTTTCTTCTAGCATCCAGCTGTAGCATATAAACAGTGGTCTGAAAACATAATCGTGATCTCCAGAAGCTTGCTTCAGATCTCTCTGCTCACTTAACACTGTGCTCCACATGCCCAAGACAGCCTGGCGAAGACGGATGGGTGTCAGGGACAAAGATTTTGCATTCCAGCAGATATCATAGGTATAGATGCCAAAGTTACCATTTAATCACTGAGAAAATAACAGCATCTGAGTCTCAATTTTCTCATCTGTCTAAGAAAAAGAATAAATTTCTTGCAGAGCCAAGAAGAAGATTAGTTAAGCAACTAAGTACAGAGCGTGTCACTGTTCTGATCCATTACATAGTGCCTATTTAATTAATATTTTTTCTGAAGTCTAGTTCATTGGATCTCTCCAGTGCATTCAAAATTTACCAAAAAATGTATATTTACTAAAAATTTTCTCTTGATGTTATCATTTCTTCAGAACCCTATTGCTGTTTGTCAATAGTTCTTTATTCATCACCAAAGAATTTATACTAAAGTCACCAGTCTGAGTTAAGGACACTCTCTATAATGGAGCCTGAGTAGCTTAAAGTGGATCTAAAAAGGTATTTAAAAATCAATCCTCTAGCAGTTAATGGGGAGATTTAGCATTTTCAGTAGTGTTTTATTAGTTTAGACTATAGGAATCACATTATATTAATAAATTTTTCTATATTAAGTTGGTGCAACCACTTTATAAAAAAAAAATTTGTTCAGCCAAAACCGGTTTGGCTCAGTGGATAGAGTGTCGGCTTGTGGACTGAAAGGTCCCAGGTTTGATTCTGGTCGAGGGCATGTACCTTGGTTGTGGGTACATCCCCAATGGAGGGTGTGAGGAGGCAGCTGATCGATGTTTCTATCTCATCGATGTTTCTAGCTCTCTATCCCTCTCTCTTCCTCTCTGTAAAAAATCAATAATATATATTAAAAAAAAAAAAAACTTTGTTCAGCCCTAGCCAGTTTTGCTCAGTGGACAGAGCATCAGCCTGCGGACTGAAGAGTTCTGGGTTTGATTCTGGTCAAGGGTACATGCCCTTGTGGGTTTGATATCCAGTGGTGGGAGTATGCAGGAGGCAGCCAATCAATGAGTCTCTCTCATCATTGACATTCCTATCTCTCTCCTTTTTCCTTCCTCTCTGAAAACAATAACAATGTATATATTTTTAATTTTGTTCAATAGTAACCACTGTTATAACAATACAGTAGTATTCATTTTCCAGGCTTTACAATGGCCAACAAATGTTCTTTTTACACATCAAATCCATATTCACCTAGGTAGATTTTATAAGGGTCTGAACTAGGCCATTCAGCATTTATAAATTCAAAGCAAGATTCCATTATTTATTCTAAATGCTTAGAGGTAGGCAGTCTCCACACAAGTAATCTGCTGATTAGTTTGAGTATGCATATCAGAAGCCAGCAAACTCCAATTTGCATTGAATGCCAGCTGCATAGCAACTTATCAGAGAAGCCCAGATATGAGGGTAAAGAAATATCCCTTCCTTAATTATGAGAATGTGTATGCCAGTGCAAACCCACATTAGTATGCCTGAGCATTTTGAGATAAGTTAATGCTATTAAGATTCATTACATATTCCTAATACGCATACCAATGACTCTTAGTAGTAATATGTTAGATCCTAAGCTCCAGGTCTGTGATGACAAAGTCCAGTGAAAATTGAAAGAGGTCCTAAATAAGGCTTTGCAACATTTTACAAAAGATATTTTTTGGTGATCCCACATACTAATTCAATGTTAATGCCAGGCAGTCTTTATTAATTATTATATTTTTAAAAACCCCAAAGGCTTTATGTTTTGTATGTAGGCATCTAAGATTTTTGTACTAATATAAGAAAGAAAAATTGAAGCAAAGTAAAGAGCAAACTGTTGAGCCCTGGTCGGGTGGCTCAGTTGGTCGGAGCGTCATCCTGTACACCAAAAGGTTGCAGGTTAGATTTCTCATCAGGACACATACCTAGGCTGTTGGTTCTATCCCCAGTCAGGATGCAACCAATTGATGTTTCTCTCTTACATTAATGTTTCTCTCTTATTATCTCTTTAAAAATCAATAAAAACATATTCTTGGGTGAGGATTTTAAAAAAAAACTAAACTAAAAAATATTGCAAATTGTTGAGTGCCTACTTTTACTTCACACCTTTTTTTATTTGGCCAAGATTTAAATTTGAATGACATTAGGTGGCATTTACACTGTTCACAACCTATTGCTTTTATACTTTATTTATATTAATTTATATTATCTGACTGGCCCTAAAAGGCATTTGAGCTTGAGACTCCAGTTCTAAATGAAAATCTCTACCAGAGGCCAAATGTTTCCTTAAGGTAGACGGGCCAGGCAAGTGAATTGACTAAATCTTTTATTTATCTGCCATGTCAAAGTTTGACAAAAAAACAAATGCAGGACTCATTTGACTTGAGAGATTAATACCATGGGAGGTGTTTTGCTTTGGGGGACAGAAAACAAGAGTTTTATTCAGCCATTCATTTAATCACCTAGTAATTCAGTTTACCAACATGTATTAACTGCTTAGCGGGTACCACCATTGGGATACAGCAATGAGCAAGAACAATACTATCTTCTAAGATTGTCATAATGCTTGAAAATCTGATAATGCATATGTAAATTGGGTACAAATCTCATTCTTTTTAGGTTCCTTTGACTTTCCTTTTCTCTTTCTCTTGGTCAGCATGTCACCCTGCCAAGTAGCCCCTAGAAGCTAGATGAAATGCCACTCCCTAGGGGTCAGGCTTGCTAACGGAAACCTAGGTGTTAGATAATACTACCTGGAAATGTGAGCTTCTGCCTGTGGAATAAATTTCACCACTGGGAAATGAAAGATAAAATGGACCTACACAAGTAAATGTCTCTTTCTCCCTTCATGGACTGCTCCAAGGTGCAGTTCTTTGAAAATCTAGGGAAGTCCCATATGCCAAGTCCCTGTAGCAAATATACCTGCTACAGGACTTGCTAATGTAGTGACTGACACGTTAAAATAGTTGCATTTCATTGTGTGTTTTTTATAAACTTTTCTTATGTCACTTTCCTCCCTTTCTTTCCCCTTTACTGCTCTGGGCTTATGCCTCTCAATTAAAGTACCAGCGTGATCTTGGACAAGTCATCCAGGCTTTCTGAGCTTCAAGAATAAAATTGAGCCTGGTCAGTGTGGCTTGGTGGTTGAGCACCTATGAACCAGGAGTTCACCATTTGATTCCTGGTCAGGGTACATGCCCAAGTTGCCCACTTGATCCCCAGTGTGGGACATGCAGGAAGCAGCCAATCAATGATTCTCTCTCATCATTGATATATATATCCTTCTCCCTTTCTCTCTGAAATCAATAAAAATACTAAAAAATAATAATAAAATGGAATAATTTGAAGACCTTTTTTAGTTCTGACTTTAATTAGAGTTATACGATTATCTGCAAGAACACCAAAATCCATTACTTTGCAAAATTGTCATGTTCTAGAATTTTTTTCTTTTGCTTTTTACTGTTCTAGGACTTTAAAAGTATCATATTAGAACAGATTTTTTTATTTTAAACTTATAAAATCAGAAATGGCTTTCTCTTTCTTAAAGAGCATTTCTGGCTGAAACCAGTTTGGCTCAGTGGATAGTGTCAGCCTGCAAACTGAAAGGTCCCAGGTTTGATTCCGGTCAAGGGCATGTACCTTGGTTGTGGGCACATCCCCAGTAGGAGATGTGCAGGAGGCAGCTGATCGATGATTCTCTCTCATTGATGTTTCTAACTCTCTCTCTCCCCCTTCCTCTCTGTAAAAAAATCAATAAAATAAAAAATAAAGAGCATTTCTGATCCTCAATGCCTATTTTGCATCTCAACATTTTTTTAAAAAAAAATTACATTAGGCCAAAACCTGTTTGGCTCAGTGGATAGAGCGTTGGCCTGCGGAGTGAAAGGTCCCAGGTTCGATTCTGGTCAAGGGCATGTACCTTGGTTGCGGGCACATCCCCAGTGTGGGGTGTGCGGGAAGCAGCTGATCGATGATTCTCTCTCATCGATGTTTCTAACTCTCTGTCCCTCTCTCTTCCTCTCTGAAAAAAATCAATAATATATATATATAATAAAATAAAAAAATTACATTAGGCAATTTCTAAATGAGCTACACATCCCTCAACATTTTATAATTTTATGATTCTATTTGGACAGTCTTCTGTTTAAACAGCGTCTTTAAAGGAAGGCAAGAAATTACCATTTATTGTGCCAAAAAAATGTGCTAGGGACTAAGCAACTTACACTGCATACATTATTTCCTGTAGATCTTATAAACGCCCTGGATGTTAGGAATTGTTTTCTATATTTTAAAGTGCAGGAAATTAAGGTATGAGGGAATAATACATTGCCAAGTACACACTGCTAATAAAAGATAATCAAAGGAGAAAAGCCATCTGCCCAGCTCCCAAGCCCAAGCCCCCCAAATAAGTGCACTGTCTTTTTCACTTTAATCTTTGTAACCTCACTCTTCTTTCCTCCACCAAAACTTATCCAGCGACCACAGCTACACAAAGTTAATACTCTTTAAATATTAAAACTTTGCCTGTGTGGTGAAACATTTAGAAAGTTAGAATATCTCCTTTAAATAGTAGCGTAATTGTCAGGGGTAATCAACAAGTTTTAAAATGCTGTAATTCCATACATTACAATAGATACTACAATTTCACTCCTTACATTTCAACTAGTTTAATATCCATTCACTGTAATCATGGCAGCCAGCAGTGTCTAGTAAGCATTACATCTTCTCTGTCCAAATACCACTATAAAAGATGTTTACAAAATATTTCTGATATCTCAAAAAAAAAGACTAAGGGCCTTTTTCATTTTCAAAGAAAGCTTTTAACATATTCAACTTTACTTTTATCACAGCTTATTTTATTGTATTTCAATAATTTAAAATTGGTAAGGCACACATGGACTAAGTCTATGCTAACCAAAATATGAAATTATAGTCATATGTCACTCACTAACTTTAAGAAGTATGGCATGAAATAAAAAATTTAATCTATGTTTCTATTATATAAACTGAGAGAACATTTAATTCAGGTTTTCATCACTGAATTACCAATATAATCAGATATTAAAAACTTCCCCCATGGAACAATTAAGTATATTTATGGGGAAAAGTTTTACACTTGGTATTAAATATAATGAAACATTATACTCGGTATTCAACTTAATGAAGCATTGGTTAAAGAAATAATAATATCTCAAAAGTAAAATAATCTTACATTTCTGTGCCGGGCTTTTTATACATCGATTTAATTCTTTTGATTTTTAACTAAAAAACTGGGTCTAAACAATGACTAATTAGACACTCTGAATGACTATTGTTAAGAGATTGTTGAAAACCTTCATACTATTGCATTTTCAACTTATTCCAGTCATTCAAAGTTTCACTGTGAAAAAATTAACATGAGGTTGAAGGATAGAATATAGGTAATACATGAGCAAAATATCTATGATACATTTTTAACAGAAAGCAAGGAGCCTCGTGTACTAAGCTAAATACAAGCAACCAAATTACCTGAAGTGGTTTTTAAAAGCTCAGCCTAGAGTTGTATTTTCATATTCTGTGTGGATGCATTAGGTTTCCACTGATTTCACGCTTACATGGCTAGATGGTCAGATGCCCATATCGAGACAGAGCCCAGATTTGGTCTTTCACTTGGTGGGGAACATACAACTATTTTTAAAGTGCTCTATTTTACCAAAGACCTTCCCATTACTGCCCTGCTCACGCTCACGGTGCCCTAAGTGTGTTGCCTATTTTGCATATTCATAACAGCCAGAGGCAAAAACAAAAAGTGAAGTCCAAAGTGGTCAAGGCTATTTCACAGGCTTACACCTTCTTCCTACATTTTCTCCCCAGCCATCAGCACTCTGGTCCCTTGGCTTCCCTCTAGCTTTATGAATACTAGAGGCCCGATGCACAAAATTTGTGCAAGGGGCTTGCCCATCCCCTGACCCCACCCCACTGCAGCTTCATCTGGAAGGTCATCTGGAAGGACGTCTGATCTAGTTAGCATATTATGCTTTTATTACTATAGATCTTATTTCGGCTTCCCCCAATCAAGCTATGACACCTGATTAGAAGAGGTGGGTAGGTTATTTACTCATAATACACAAATGGATATAACGATTCACTTATTCAGTTACTCAACAAACATGTGTTGAGTATCCATTTTGTGCCATGCACTATGCTAGACACTAGGAAAATATCACCATAGCAAATTTGGCAAACATAATGGTAGAAAAGACAGGCCCTTGGTCAGTTTCCCAAAATCCCACTTTGTGGCATTTTTAAAAAGAGTAATCTGTGCATTGTTAACCCAAAGGAACAGAACCTGAATAAATAATTTTAAGCAGAAATATAAATATTTTAACTAAGAATGACTTTCCTAGAGCACTCAAATCCTAGAGCACACACCTTTTTTCTCCAATCAGATCAGTTCTGAGCACAGCATACAGATTTTTCAACAACATGTTAAATGAAACTTTTCCTGTTACCTTGGAATTTGAGACTAAGCCCTAAGCAGGAAAAGGGGCAATAAATATCCTTACATTATAAAAAGCAGCTGCTAAATACATCCCTGTGAATTATTAAGGGTTGACACAAATCAGGGCTCACCTCCAAATACTCCAAAGAGCCCATATAAAGAATAGACCAGCAACTCCAGGGGGAAACATCCAGATGTAGTAATTACCAGGTCTTAGGCACACTTTAACTCTTCTTTTCTTTTATTCATGGGGTAGAGTGGAGAATGGCATTTCCTTCTAAAGAAAGTAAGGAAGGTTGTGGAGACGACTCATAACAATTGGGAGAGCAAGAAAAGAAGAGGCATATTTCTCTTCATTGTGAGTATTGCGAGCTGCAGCTCAAATGCAGCTGTGAAGAAATCCTGGGAGAGTTTGTCATGTCACCCTTGAGCTTTGGAGGCAACTCGGCCCCTTGAAACTGGTGCCTGCCTCTATCTTCAGAATTCTGAAGATGGGAGATTGGCTGGAGCCACTGTGCAAAAGGATGAGGAGAGATACCAGCTGTGGGGGCAGTCTGGGCTCAGCCAGCCCTAAAGAGTGTCTATAAAATCCAAGTCATCTGGAAGGCACCTGTATTCATTTCCTATTGCCACTGTAATAAATTCCACAAATTGCATGGTTTAAAACAACACAAATTTATTAGTTTAGAGTTCTGGAAGTCAGAAGTCTAAAATAGGTCTGCAAGGCTGCTTTCTTTTTGGAGGCTCTCGGGGAGAATCTGTTTCCCTGTCTTTTCCAGCTTCTAGCAACTGCCTATATCCCTTGGTTCATGGTCCCTTGCTATTCACAGCTAGCAGTAGCACCTTCTCTCCTCTTTGACCTCTGCTCTGTCCTTCTGGCTATGACTGGGACTCACCTATCTCCCTCTTATAAGAATCCTTGTGATTACATTGGATCCTCGGAATTACCCAGGCTAGTATTCCCATATCAAGATTCTTATCTTATTCACATCTATGAATAAGATACCATGTAAGGTTCCAGGGATTAGGAAGTGAATGGCGTCCTATTCAAAAAGGAGGCTTATTGCTTTATAGAGACCCTGGCAATAAGAAGCGTACATGTATAACGCTGGTAGGGGTGAGGGCAGGGCTTGCATTTCAAGAGTCAGGAGAACATGGTTCAAGTCAGAGTCCTCAGAGGACTTCTAAGACACCTTGTAGATGTGTTTCAAGAAGTAGCCAACATCTGGGCCTCTCCCCCCAGAGGTAATGATATTCGATTCCAATCGCTCCAAGCAAGTCAAGACTTCTTTTCCCACGACCTTAGAAGACGCAGGTGTGATATTTGGAGTTGGAGTAAAGGACAAGGAGGAGTGGGAGAGCAAAACAAACCCTGCCCCTGCGGTAGGTTAGGCCTAAATGGACAGGAAGTGAGAAGTTGTGAGTTCAATGTGAGACTGGAATTTTGATTTAGACAACACTGAAACTTATATTTCCCCAATATAGTCTTCATTAATAAAATGCAACTGTTCTAATATTAGAAAAGTATGAATTTTGCCTGCAAGGCAACTATGGGGTAGGGAGGAAAACAGATCCAACAGAGTATGTTTGATGAGTAAGGTTGGGAAATAATTAAGCTCTTTCTTATTTGTGTGACACAAATTTCAGTCTGTTCAATAAAGTAGTTATAATGATGTGTTTGTATATTTATTACATATGCAGACAAGTCATTGGTGTTTATAAGAGATTTTTTCTGTCTCTGATTTCTGTATGCTCCTGATTAGAGGCACTCTTTACATCAAAGGCTGTGCAGTTCCACCAGTTCTATATACATAACAGCAACCTGCTCGTTCCAGATTCATGTGCACGTCTAATTATTCAGAGCAGGCCTAATTCTCTAAATGCATTAACTGGCACTGGATTGACACCTTCTATGTTGTTCAGTAGTTGTTACATTGGCTTCTAAATTATCTCAGCTTGGCATTACAGAGATAATCTGTCACTAATGCAAACTTGTGTATTTACAATATTAGAATCTCTGTCTTGTTATTTTTTCATTACTACTGTCTTTTCTGTCTCCCTCATTACCATACGTATTGTTTCATTCTTTACATTTTGAATACTATTATCTTTAAGACTGTCAGTGAGGCATTCTGAGATAATGATGCTGTGAAAAGAGAATTATCTAAATATGAATCTTCCTGCTCATGCTCAAATAAATTATTGTCTAACGCTTCAGATGCTTCTTCTGGGTCCTCATTAAGATACTCATGGCCTAGGGGAATTATGGAGCATCAGCTGCCTTTGTCTCGGGGTCTGAAGTACAGAAACAAAACTAAAGATAGAGAAACCGACCAAGACTTGAAGTGAAGGACTTTGCTATGATAGAAACAGGGAATGTAAAAATATTCAATGAAATGTGTGTTTAACAACAATGGCCTTGAAAAAGAATAGTATTTAAGAATCTAAAGGTAAAACAATGATTAAGATGAATATAAAATAGATTAAGTATTTTGTTTTGATTTGGAGATTACCTGTTCAAAGGCAGACAATGCCAGGGGACTTCATCCAATGCCCATGCTTTAAATACCAACTATATTTATAATGTTTCTATCTCTGGCCGCTTCAAGTTCAAATCTCCAAATTTTAAAATTTGATGTCTATACCTAGCTGTCTTTTGGCATCTCAAACTTAACGTGCACAGTTAATATAGGATTATTTCCCCTAAAAAATCTGTTTCCTTTGTCCCTTAGCATCCAGTCTCAATACACACCATTACCATGTGCTCTACAAGAACCCAGAAATCCCCTCAACTCATCTTTTACTCTTATTTCCAGCTAATTGATGAAGTCCTGTGGGTTCATCTTCAAAACTCATCCCGAATCTATCTACTGCTCTCCGTCTCCACTGCCACTACCCTTGCTCAGGAAATCATCATCTTAATGGGCACCACCTCCCAACAGGGAGACCAGCTTCTACTCTTGCCCCTCTGCCCGCTTTATAAGATATGCATCATGTCAGATCTCTCTCCTGGTTAAAGTCCTAGTAGCTTGTCATCACACTTAGAATGAGATCTATGGCCCTGACCATGCCTGCAAAGCCCTGAATGGCCTGTTCTTGCCTGCCTCTTGGAACAACTCTCCGCTCACTTCTCCAGCCACACTGGCCTTCTTCCAAGTCATCTCTGCCTATACCCCCTGCACACATCGACCCCTCTGTCTAAAATATTCGGCTCCCAGATATATGCATGCATGAATAACTGTTTCTCCTCACTTGTGTCTCCCTCAGCTTCCTCAGAGAGGATTTCAACTCCTCAGCCACTCTCCCTCCTTCATGGTACTGATCACCCTCTGAGAGAGTCTTGTCTATTAAATTGTTTGCTTATTTATTTGTCTTATCTTGCTAGGTGATAAGGTCCATGAGGGCAGGAATCTTGACGTTCTTGTTCTCTCCTGCATAGGTAGGGTCAAGAATGGTGTCTGGCTCATAGCAATCCCTCAATAAATGTTCATAAACAAATGAGTTATTAGAACCCAAATTATTCATGGCTGAGTGTCAGAGGCCCACACTTAGTTTGCTAAGTAGACTAGCCCTGTCTACTTCCTGCATGTCTGGGAGGATACAAATAGGAGACTCAAGGCCCATGTAGTGATAGGTGCTCAGTGATAATGCAAAGCCCTTATATCAGGCTCTGCCCTGCTGTTATTATCATAGTGAGAAATCAATATCCCAGCTTCTGTTCTATGGTGGAAAAGACCACCCCATTCTCTCTGCCACTGGGCCCAGAGTCTCCCTGCTTCAAATGCTTCTCTCTGGAAAAATCATCTCTACAGACTGCTTTCTCTACTGATTTCCCAGCCATGGTCAGATTAGACTTATTCACCTCGGGTACCATCAGGAACACTGTTAAATGAAAAGATAGAAATGTCTCACTTTCAATACTATTGCCTCAATATGTTGTGGTGGTCAGCAGAATTCAGCTACAGATTTTTGTTTATTTTTTGAGAGGGGTTAGATAAAAGAAGGAAAGTGGGTGGTAGAATGTGCCTCAAAAATATCTCTCAAAGCCCTACTTAACATTCTTGACCAAAAAACCAATACCAAAAAAACCAACAACAACAACAACAACAAGAGTGTGCCCTTGGTTCCTAAAGCTGGTGTTGCCTGGATGTGATATCTGTTTGCTCACAGATGAAAAAATAAATAAATAAATAAATAAATAAATAACAGTAAAAAATCAATGCTGCCTTCTACAATATCAGCAAGACCCCAGAAGAGGAAAGACAATGAAGAGTTATTGAGTTGTTTCCTTGGGGGGAAAATGTAATCTTAAATCATACTTGTGAAGTTCAAAAAGTAGATCAGAATATGGCTCAGTAATGTTTGCACAACAGTTAATTTATATTACAAGAGTGATAATACAGAATAATAATATAGAATATAGGATGATTTTGCAGCTACAAATTTATTTCAACAATTTACAAATCTGTAAACTTCTAAAAGTATTATCTTTCTGAAAACACTAACTTAAACAAAAGTTATGACTAACCATGTGCTTTTCAGGTAGATATAAATTGTTTTTGCAATAGAATTACTGTTACTAGCATTCATATTTACTTTAGCAATTACTTTGGGCCAAAAACCATTGTATGTGCTTTCCATGTGTTTACTCCTGTAGCCCTTAAAATTCCCTGTGAGATAGATACCGGTAACAACACATCTCTACCTTCAGAAGACAAAGAAACAGGAGCATAGAGAGTTTTAATCCGTTGCCCACTGGTACTTGGCTCTCAGTAATTAGCTGGATTTCAAACTCAGGCTATACTTTCTCTAACTACCAAACTATGCCACCTGTGCCCTGCTGTCAATGGTAGTAAAAGGTGAAATTTATTGAGCCTTCCCTTTGTTCCATGGTACACTGTAGGTATTATATCATCAAATCTTCCCTAATAACCGTGGGGTGGAGAAACTATTATTATAAACTTTATTTAACACTGATGATGGTATGATTTTCATGGAAAGATTTTCCCATATTACTCACTGGTAGAGACAGCTCTCTGTTTGAGTACATTTTGCAAAGCATGATCAGCCTTTGGCAACTCAGTTCACACCCCTATTTCTTCAGTAGCCCCATACAAGGGTCTACCAGCTACATGCCATTTCCACTCCTTTGTTATGTGACCTCTATTTTTTCATCTAGAAGAACTTTAACACTTTTGTTCTCAACTGAGGCAGGCATAATTTTAAGATCATGCTGTTAATCTTCTAGCTATGTGAGCCTATCTGTGAGGTTACATTTCTTATTCCAGCCAGCCTTAGGGCTGAACTCTCCACGAGAAAGCTTGTCCCCACCAAGGAAGCTCAATAACAGCTCATTCTATGAGGCCTAGAAATCATAAAATATGAGTCCCTTCTTTGACTAAATTAATTGGACCACATCACAGGAATACCAACAAAGGCCTTTCATAGCTATAGCCGGTGAATCCTTCTCAAAGGGAATCCTGTAATACTCTGTTATTATTCCACAAGTAATCAATTCATGGAGGCATCAATCAATCTTAATAGAATAGTAAAGAAATCTCCGGAACCAACAGAAGAGAAGTAGGAGCTCCATCAAGTAGCAGTAACAGGGTAATTTAGCAACAATCACCATGAACAAGACATGCAGGCATAATTATGAAGGTGGACTATTAAGTACTAAAATTGGGACTTGTTAATTATAATCAAATAAGAGTTAACACCAATTATTTATGATACAACAGGCACTGTTCTAAACACTTTAGATGCGTAATTTCACAATAATGCACAGGGGGAGCTACTATAATTACCCTCATTTTACAGATTACTAAACGGAGGCTTAGATAGGCCAAAGTAAATTGCCCAGGACTGTGTAGCCGGTAAGCAAGAGAGCCAAGTTTGAGCCCAATCATTCTGAGCCCCACATATTTTCAGTCTGCTGTGTTTTGTCATCCTTCAACTGCATGGACTTGTAGCACAACGCAGGCTGGCCACGCTGAACCTTACGCAGTTCTCGCAGCACAGAAGGCTCCTTTCCCACCTGGAACTATTATTATAGTTTCATGTAGCTCCCCTCTACCTGGAACATCTACCCTTGCCAACTCCTGTTTTAGTAAGATCTATATTAAGTGGCACTTTGAGAAAGTCACCATTATGCCAGCCACCCCGCACCCAGGATGCTGCCTGTGTCATGGTGAGATGCCCTTTCTTTGGCTTAACATGCATGCTCCATTGTGAACAAAAAAAGGAAAAGGGAGTCAACGAGGCAACATGGGACTGTAAACAATGAGAAGGAGAACACTGATAATGGAGAGCTCCCAGGGTCTTATACAGAAAAAAACTACATTCACCTATCTATGCTTATGCATCTTTGAGTTTTGAATATCTGAACTGCCAAATAATGTTTATAATATTTGCCTATTTTACAAGTGCTCATGGCTGAAGCTCTGGGGAAATAGGCATCCATTAATTATTTATTAGAGCCTTTGGACAGTTTATAATTCTCCCTTTTTCAGTCCATCTTAATTGCAGCAAACCAAAAGATCATATTATAAAGATAAGCTAAGAGATATTTTCCTTTCCTGGTGTAGGAGGAAAGCAACTGTACGGAGGCCTCTGGATAATAAATGACTTCTCTACCTCCTGCATTTCTTGGCAGGCTTGTGAAATATTTATTGCATTTCTTTCCAAAGGCTTAAAAGTATCTTTCTCCTCCGGAGAATATTATCCTGTGACCCAATGCATATTCCACCGATGCCGGCTTCAGCTGTGTTTCCATCCCCTGCCCCCTCTCCTAACCCCTGTCTTTCAATGCTGCCTCTGGGTTAACTTCTTCTGACAATTTCTGTTTCCTTCCATTTAAGTTGTTACACTCCATATGGCTCCTCTTTCTTTGATGTGGCCCAGAAAGTATTATGAAGCACAGAACACAAATTCTGCAGTGTAATGGTTCACCAAGGAATCTCTGCACCATTCTTCCTTAATACAACTCTAAAGAGATGGAGAACATCTAGACAAATAGAGGGAAAAATCAACCTTTAATTATGAATTTGACTGCTCTGTGTCAGGTACTATGGTAGTTACCAAGAATAAGTCAGTGAAAAAGTGTGTCCTTTGCCACAAGTGCTTATAGTTTAGCCAATGTGACAGGCAGGCACCTGAACTATTTCAATGCCACATAAAGGGAATAATCGGAAGCGTGTTTATCACTATGTCCTTGATGATCTACCTCTGAGTCACAGGTAGGAGGTATTCAGGCAGAGGGATGGCATGTTTTGTTTTGGGCTTTTTAAAAAAAGAACAACAATGCCACATGTCAGTGAAACAGCAGGAGTTTTTGATACAATTAGATCATGAATGTGGCAGTGCCCAGCACAGAGCTACAGAAGAGGGAAAGAGCAGAGCGTGAAGGGCCCTACATGACATGGGGATAAATTGACTGCAGGCATTGGCAGGCCACGCAAATGTCTAAGCTCTGGAGTGATGTGACTTTTGTCTGAGTTCCACTTTAGAAAGATGGCTCTGGCTGCAGTATGAAAGATCAATGTGTGAGAGGCTGTCCCGGGAATGCAACATATCCAAACAGATGGGTTTATACAGACTCTTCTCTAAAAGTTACAAAGAGGAAAAATATAATAAAAGTAGTATGAAGCCAGGAGAACAGGAAAAAAAGGAAGGGAATAGAAGAAGGAATGAAAATAGTGTTTTGAGTTAGGGAAAGTCAATGGGAGAGTATTTAAGCAGTGCAGAGAAAACTGAAATCTACATGCCTACAAGGTGGGATGTGAATGAGGATCTGACTGAATCTCAAAGGGAACACTAGACTCAGGAAATAAGACTCAAGATTTCTGAGTAGGTGAGGGAGAATGGTATGGCTTAAAATAGGAGGATTGGATGAAAACTTTTATGAGGAGTAATTAGATCCCAAGTATCCTCATCAGCTCACGTGGCTGGGCAACTCTGTTCTCGTCTGGAAAAAGACCAGATGTTTATTCTGTAGAGAAATGGAAGCAGAAATGGAATTGCTCTAAAACCAGCACCACATGGTTTAGGAAAAGGTGGGTGTGATATGCCATTCAGAAAACAAAGCAAATAAATGAAATTCTACATCCTGAATGCTGAGAACTCTCTAGTTTGATTCACAGAATACAGAGAAATAAGCTAGTGTGGAGAAAAAAATGCACATGTTGACAGAATGAATGAATTGGTCAAGTTTCCCTTAGGCATCCTACTATAAAACCAATGAAATGACAAACATCTCTCCCCACAACACACACATACATACTCTTTATCACAAACACACATGACACAGCTTTCATGTGGCTTTTATTGACTCATTCTTAAGTATAAACAGGAAAACAGGGGACTAGATATTCAGACATATGAGAGAAGCTTCTTATATAAGGCAGAAAGGCAGAAGGGAGTGAGTGGGAGAACAGGAAATACAATTAACAGAAAAAGCATAAGAGCATAAATTCTTCAAGATTCTATGATGTATATCTTCAGAAAGATAAAAGATGTCACATTCATGAAATAAGAACTGTTAGGTTTGAAGGGAAGCAGGTAACAGACCACCAGGGAATTTTAAAGTAAAGTTTATTCCCTGGTAATGAGCGGGACTCATTACGGAGGTAGAGAAACCAGGATTGGAGGAGTGGGAAGGGGGCAGGGGACCCAGCCGGGCTGCCTCCTCCTGGACATGGAGGACAAGCAGCACGTGTCTTGCCTGGGGGTCCCTTTAAGGGACGGAACTAAAGGGGGTTGGACCCAGGGCAAACAGGAAGGGGTGAGCTCCAGGACAATTTGGCACATGCTGATTGATGGTTCAATATCTTGGAGATGTCTTTGTGGCAGGTGCTAGTCATGTTGTAAACTCTGCCCACCAGTTGGGAGGGGGGAGAACCTTACAAGAACAAGAACAATAATTTTTAAAAAAATGAAATTGTAAGAGACAATAAGAAAAAAAGTTAGTTTTTAAAATAAATACGACAAAAGCATTGAAAGATACCGTATTTTTCGCACCATAAGACACACCCGACCATAAGACACACCTGGTTTTTAGAGGAGAAAAATAGGGAAAAAAATATTCTGAACCAAATAGTGTAATAAAATATTTAATAAAGTATAACAGAATAATATTTGAACCATATAAACTGAACAGCAGTCAACAGTGGCATTGAGAACCATTATCACTGTCATTAACACATAAAGACAAAGGTTTGAGTACTCTAGTCTTCTGAAAACCCCCTGCAACTCAGACCATTAAGACTCAGGCACTTCTTCTATTCGGACCATAAGACGCAGGCACTTTTCCTCCCACTATTTGGTGAAGAAAAAGTGCGTCTTATGGTACGAAAAATACGGTAAGCTGAAGAATTCTCTTAAGTAAGAAAACACACACACACACACCACCCCTCTGCTTTTCCAGGGAAACTGTTGCTAGAATAGTGAGACAATCCATTAAGCCAGAAAAAATATTTGAAAGTCAAATACCTGCTAAAGCACATGTATACTGAATATATAATAAATAACTTTTGACACTCAATTATAAGAAAAGAAAACCTAATAAAAAGTGGAAGAATATGTACCAATGACAAATAAATACATGAAAAGATATTCAATATAATTAGTCATTTAGGAAACTATAATCTAAAACCACAATGTGATACCACTATAATAATATCTAAAATTAAAATGACTTTTCATACCAAGTGTTGGTGAGAAGCTATTAAAATTCTAAAGATAACTGAGAAACAATTTGTCAGTTTTATAAAAAGTTATACATGTACCTTATAAATCAGTAATTCTATTTTTAGGTATTTACCCAAGAGAGATAAAAGCACATATTTATATGAAGACTTCTACATAAATATTAATAGCAGCTTTATTTGTAATAGCAAAAATTGTCCATTGTGAAAAGCCATGGCCAACATGGCTTTCAGGTTCAAAGGCTTGGAAAAAGAGCTGACATGCAAATTGACACACAAAACAAGAAAAATAATTTTGAAATTATGGGGGGAAGCCAGGGAAAAGCTTAAGAGTAGTATTTAAGTTCCACTGAGTCTCCTTACCCAGCTGCTTTGATTTAGGAGAATACACAATTGCCTTTTAGGAATGCAAACAGACATATCAATGGTAATGTTTTGTAATCAGTAAGATTATTAGGTTAGGGGGGAGTTTACTTTAGGCCATTGAGTCAGCAGTAGGTAATAAAATGCAAATTCACCCTGTGGATATCAAAGGAGTCCAAAAGGCCTTCTTGTGGAGTTCTTGCATTTTTATTAATTACTGTTGTTGCTGGTTTCCAGCAGTCCAGTCAACAAAGTGAATAGATACACAAACTATGGTATGTCCATACAATAGAATACTATTTCAGCAACAAAAAAGAAAGAGCTATTGATATATGCAACAACATAGATAAATCTCAAAATAATGAGTGAAAAAGAATTCAGAACAAAATATGTTTACAGTGTCTGATTCCATTTATATAAAATTCTAGTAGAAAATACAAAGTAATCTATAGTGACATCAAGTAGATTAGAGGTTGCCTAGGAATTCACAAAGTAGATGAGGCAGAAGGAAGGGATTACAGGGGATTCAAGGAAACTTGTAGATAACAAATAGGTTTACTTTCTTGATGGTGATAATGCTTTCATAGGTGTATAAATATGTTAAAATTTATCAAATTGTGTACTTTATCTTTTTATTGTATGCCAATTTACCGTTAAAGGGTTTTTTAAAACTTAAAAATAGAAAAAGAAAATTGAGTAAAATTTTTATTATGAAAGGATGAGTCCCAAAGTGGGAAGAATATGAAGCTATAGCAATATCCAAACTAAATATAATGTTGTATTATATTAAGGATTTGGCAAATGGAATGAATAGAACCAGATAGATTTGAAAACACATTAACTGAAGTTTAGCAATCAGGATGTGTTATTTTTGTTTGGTGAGATGGTGTGAAAACATCAGTAAAGTGTGATTCCAGGATGGTAGCCTGGATTCCTAACTGGCTGGAACATCAGTATAAGGCAAGACTAGGCCGAGAAACATCATGAGTTTAGTTTTCAATCAATTGAATTTGAGATATACATTAATGGCATTGCCCAAAGGATAGCTGTGTAATGGATCTGAAATTCCCAAGGGTAAGGTAGAGTTGTAAATTCTCAGCAAATAGATAATAATTGAAGGAGAGTGTTAATTGATTAGATCACTTAAAAAGAGTGATTTAAGATATAATTTAAACACTGAGACCTAAATCCTGAGAAACACTAATAGTGTATGGTTGGCCAGAGAACAGAATCTTCCAATATAAATAGAAATTTATTTTAATAATCCAACTCTCAGAACATACCCTCGGAAATTATAATTCATGAGGCAAATAACTCTCAAATTGTCTAAAAAAAATCAAAGTCTCTGTGAGCTGGTAGATATTATGCTCTAGTCTTTAGTTGGGAGAACTCTTTGATAGACATTTAGGTATGCAGGGAGTCCCCAAAAGTCCATAATAACATCTGCACTTAGAGTAACTGCATAAAAGGCTCTTGTTTAGACTTTACACTAATTACAGCAGTTACAACCATGTGGTTAAGAGGGGAAATTGGCAGAATTCCACATGATATTTTCAGCCTCATAAATTTGAAATAAGAGATGTTTTTAACCATATTGCTGCTAATTTTTAACCTGCCCACACCTGGTATAATATTTCATACTATGTTTAAGTAACAGACCTGGAGTTATTAATACCACCTTTGGCTGGAACCCTTATAATGACTTGAGATTGTTCTTCATGTTTCTTGAAATAGAAAAAAAAATGTCAGATATAAATATGCTATTATGTTTTCATGCAAGATATTACATGAATCCTACTATATGGAGCAGAAAAGCTATAGTTTTTCTCTAAATATAAAATCATAAATAAAAATGCAAATGAATGATTACTAATGCAGTGTACATTAACAACAACAAAAATACGTGCAGTAAAGCTCCTACATTTCATTCGTAGGAGACTACTAATCAGATGCCATTAACTCCTATTTTAGAAATTTCTAGCAAGCTTGGTTAACTGGTTTACTGCCCAAAAGCAAATTAGAAGTAATAAGCTAACTGCAGAGAGACCCTTATTTTGAGACAAGCACATTAATGGCAGAAAGCTGTGATGACAGATAGAGAGGGATGTGAAAGAAAGAAAAGAGCATAGAAAGCAAAAATTGGAACTCCAAATAGACCAGTTTATAGCCATTTAGTGTAGAGTAAGCAACTTGCTATATTTCATTAGGCTCTGATAAAAAACACTATACAATAACTAGAAATCATAATATAATAGTCCTCAGAAGATTAAAATAGTAATATTATGAGAAATACATTTTTTAAAGAATTTAATAGAGTCAAAATAAGCTATTGTAAGACCTGGCCAAGTAGCTCAGTTATTTAGAGCATTGTCTGATGTGTCAAAGTTCTGGGCTCTATCACTGGCCAGGGCCTATTTCTCTCTCTCTTCTTTCTTCTCTTTCTCTAAAAAAAATAAATTAAATTTGGAAATCAGTTAATAATCTGATTCCATTATTTATAGGTTGTGCCTAGATAAAGTAATTTTTCTACTAATGAATGGTCTTAAAATAAAACCCATGTATGAGAAGAAAGAACTTGAAATATAAAGTACTTGTTAATTGACCACCGGTTTAACCCTTTGTGTCATTTAGAACTTCTTAACTTCAACCTAGTATCACAGAGTAGAACTATTCTAGCCACTGTAAGATTATTAACTCCTGGAAAATTGAAAGTAAATATGGACACTTGAATTTATCTTTATATCATGTGCTCTCCAACCACACTCTGTAGTGTCTAACATGTAGAAATTGCTGAATACAAGAAGAAAATGACTTAGAATGTAAACACCCACACCCTTTGTTCTTTTAGTGACAATAAATAATACTGTCAAACCCACAATTGTGTAACATTGTAAAAGGCAAATCCAGATTTTAAAAAATCATTAAATATAATGTAATCTCAAAATTCAAATTAACTGGAAAAAAACTCAGTTCAAATAGGTGAATGAATGAAAGTATAAATTATTGAATATCCTTAAAGAATTTGAATATAGACAGAAACTAATATTGCCTATTAATGAATTTTTGGAATGCATAATTGAAATTGTTTGTTATTATAATATCAATTATATGTCATAGTAACTTTATAGTCTTAAGGGAAATTGCAATTTGCATTTCATGTTGAGTAAAGGCTTTAGAACAAGTTTTACTGTAATATGCTCCCTTACTAAATCTTTTTAAATTTATAATAAATAAGGTCCAAAAATAAATGGCTTTGCCCTATATACATGGGTGAAAAAAAAGTAGTTTATAGTTGTGAGTACACAAGAGTATATTCTTGTATTATTATTTATTAATTGTTGTATTATTTATTTATATTACAACTATGCACCTTCTTTTGCCCACTCCTCTATGTTCCAAAAACCTGGGACTTGGTACTCTAAGACAATTTCTATTTAATCTTTTATTATATATTTTATTTTTAAGATAGTTTGTTAAATAGTATTGAATTTCCTTGAGAGACATACATAAATGTGTTCACAGCTCCAATCTTAAAATGTCATTTTTTATTTTGAAGAATATTTTAATTATCTCTATATAATATTCATGCTCATATTTAGGGCTCAATTGCAATATATTTAACATGGTTTAAAATTTATACAAAAATAAATTGGCAGTTGAAGGTAATTAATTTCATTTTAAAAAATCAAAAAAATTTCCAATTATTGAGCATTTGTCTTTTTTTATGCTTATAGTAAAATACTAGTAGAGAGTATAATAAAGTAGTAGAGAGTAGATTTAAATTAATAAGATCATGCCATATGACTGTAGTCTGCAACTTTGATATCTAGGTGCAGGTCTTAGGTATAAGAAAATGAATGATTTCTGAATAACAACAAGCAAATCCTCAGAAATTAATCACATCAGAAGAAGATTAGAGGTTACCAGTGTATAACGGAAAGTTCTTATTACAATTAGTAAACATAATAAGCATTCTAGTGTAATTCCTAGAGGAAAGAAGATAGCAAGATGTACAAAATATTCAGAGAGCTGAGTCAGCTTGATAAAAAAGTAGTCAATAATTATTACTCTTTTGCTTATTAAATCCATTAAGCCATTTTTATTAATATAACAATGTGGGTGATTCTGTTTTGAATACAGATTAGAGCATGGCAGGCAACTAAGCCATTTGCTCACTTATTCACTACTAAGTACCTAAAATGTGCCAATCACTGTGCCAAAACAGAAGATATAAAAAGTATATGACAGTCTTTCCCTTAAAAACTGTTATCATGCATGAAAAAAAAACCCAGTTGATCTGTACTTCATTAAAATTAAAAGTGTCTGCCCTGCAAAAGATGATGTAAAGAGAATGAAAAAACAAGCCACAAAATTGTAGAAAATATTTGCAAAGCATAGGCTTGTTATCTAAAATGTAAAAAAATAAAAAAGTTCTTAAAACTCAACAATAAGAAAATGAACAGTCAGATTTAAAATTCAGCAAAAGACCTGACCAGATACCTCACAAAAAAATATATATATACAAAAATAAGCATATGAAAAAATGCTCAGCATCACATGTCATTAGGGAAATACAAATTAAAATAGTAATGAACTACTCTTAGACATTTATTAGAATGATTGAAATCCAAAATGCTGAGAACACCAAATACTGGCAAAGATATGGAGGAAGTGGCACTCTCATTTATTGTTGGTGGGGATGCAAAATGGTGCAGACTGTTTGGCAGTTTCTTACAAAATGAATTATAATCATATTGTATGATCCATCAATTGCACTCCTTGGTATTTACAGATAAGTTAAAAACTCATGTCCACACAAAACCTGCTCAGAGGTGTTTAGAGCAGTTTTATTAGAATTGCCAAAACTTGGAGACAACTAAGATGGCCTTCAGTAGGTAAATGGATAGATAAAATGTGATACATCCAGATACTGAAATAGTATTCAAAATGATAAATAAATGAGCTATCAAGCCATGAAAAAGCATGAAGAAAATTTGAATTCACATTGCTAAGTGATTCAAACTAAAAAGGGCTATTTATTATATGACTAGAAGCCTGATGCACAAAGATTCGTGCAAGAATAGGCCTTCCTTCCCCTTGCTGCCAGCATAACCTTTGCTATGGTCTGAAGCCACCTTTCTACCTTCCCATGCTTCCCAGAAGCCAGAAGTGGCTGGAGCGCTGCAGAATGCCTGCATCATTGCCATAGTGATAATGCAAGTGTCCTACCCTGGCTTCTTGGTGCCTGTGTATGCAAATTAACCTGCCATATTTGTTTGGTTAATTTGTATGCTCACTCCTGATTGGATGGTGCACATCGCAAAGATATGGTTAATTTGCATATTTCTCTTTTATTAGTGTAGATTACTGTAGAGAGCAGATACAGCATTTGGACAGGTTCAAGCCTTGGACTAATGAGAGGGCATGGTCCTCTTGTGGTAAAGCCACATACAAGTCCCAATATGGAGGGCAAAGCCCTCTCAGCACAATTATAGCCAAAAGTTATGGTCGTAAACTTGACCTTATAGTCTGATCCTGTGGTCCCAGGTGGCTGAGGGATGTGGGCTGCAGGAGGTGTGGCAAGTGCTACTAAAGCAAAGCTTGATAGAGTTCTCAGGTGCATGTAATTAAGTAGATTTGAAACTTGTGAAAACATTATAAGCATCTTGACTACACCCTTGTTTTGTTGACTATAAAATAAAGACTCAGCTTACAGGCTGTCACTGTTTCCTCATTCAGGTGCAGTGATCCACCTGGCCCCAACTATATTCTCTTGTCTATTTTCTTAAATCCTTCACCACCCCACTGCCCCCTACCTCAAGCTCACCACTGGCTGTGCTGGATGCAGTTCAATTACAACTGTGTAACATTCTGGAAAAGGCAAAACCATGGAGAGAGTAAAAAGATCGGTGGTTGCCAAGAGGTAGGGGGAGGGAGAAATGAATAGGTAGAACACAGATGATTTTGAGGTAGTAAAACTATTCTATATAGCAAATGGTAGATATGTGATATTATACATTTATACATTTGTCAAAGTATATGAGATGCACAAAATCAAGACTGAACTCTAATCGAAATTACAAACATCGGGTGATAAGTATTGGTTAATGTAGGTTTATTAATTATCACAAATGTAACCACTCTAATGAATGGTGTTGATGGGGAGAGTTTGTGCATGTGTAGGGGCAGGGCTATGTGAAAATTCTCTGTACTTTCCAATCAATTTAGCTGGAACCTAAAGCCACCCTAAAAAAAAAAAAAAAAAAAAAAATCTATAAAAAAACAAACTAAAAAAAACCTGTATTGTCTACTAGAAAATGCAGACAAGTAATCAAGTGATGACATTACAAGTTTTAAATGTTATAAGGGAGTCGTGTGGTGGATACCATGTGAGCACAGGGCAAGGCAAGAGAACCTTCAATCTGACTGGAGAGGGGAAGCAAGGATGTCAAGAAGGCAAATCTCTGCTTATTTCCAAATTCCCTACTGCAGGAAAAAAATTCAGACAAATCCTAAGCATGCACAGAAAAAAAAAAAGGGGGGGGGGGGACTGGGCAAAATCTTCTTTTTAAATAATGGAAATATGTTTGTAAACCAAATAAAAAGGGCATTTGGTCATTTTCACAATTTGACATTACAAAATATCATTAGGAGGAAACAAACACAACTAATTCCAAAAATGTTAAATTTAGATGCTAAATCTAGGGAAAAAATTCACTGAAGGGCCAAATATTTTTCAAGTTAATGAAAGCTACAAATCCAAGAAATTCAGTGAATACCAAGAACACAAAATATGAGAAAATTATACCAAGGTATACCATAATCAAATATGTCAAACCAGTGATAAAGAGAAATCTTAAAAGCAAACAGAAAAAAAACACATTACATATGAAAGAAAAGATAAAGATAAAAGCAGATTTTTCATCAGAAACAATGAAAGCAAGACAACAGTGGATCAACATTTTAAAGTTCTAAAGAACAGCTTGTCAACCAAGAATTCTGTACTCAGCAAAAATATTTTTTTTGAAATGAAGGTGCTGAGAGACTAAATAATTGGCAGACTCTAAGAAATTTGAAATGAATTCTTTTGGGCAAAGAAAAATGATACCAGATTGGAGATATAGATCTACAAAAAAAAGAAGAAAGAGCACCAGAATTCAGAGCTTTTATATATATATATATATATATATATATATATATATATATATATATATATAATTTTAAAAAGGTGATTATTTAAGCAAAAATAATAATGTGTTGGGCTTATAATCCTATATAATAAAGAGGTGATATGCAAATTAACCCTCATACCCTAACAAGGTAGCTGCCTAAGACCAGGCTGGCAGGGGGGATTAGCGAGGACAACCAAACTACTGAACAAGCAGGTTGTGTGGGGAAATCAGGCCAGGGGTGTGTGAGAGGGGGTCAGGAGAGGGGGAAGTTGGAGGCAACCAGGCCAGCAGGGGGGTGGGCAGTAAGAGGTGAGCAGGCCGGTAGGGTGGGCAGTTAGGGGCCACCAGGCTGGTGGGGGAATGCTTTTGGGGATGACCATGCCAGCAGAGGTGGGCAGTTGGGGGTGATTAGGCTGGTGGAAGGGGCAGTGAGGGGCAACTAGGCTATTGGGGGTCAGATGGGGAGACTAGGCCAGCAGGGGTGAGGGGGCAGTTAGGGGTGACCAGGTTGGTGTTTGGGGCCTTTGGAAGTGACCAGGCCAGCAGGGATGGAGCAGTTGGGGGCAACCTGGCTGGTAGCAGAGGGCAGTGAGGGTGATCAGACCAGCTGGTGGGGGGCATTTAGGGGTGACCAGATAGGCAGGCGGGTGAGTGATTAGGAGCCAGCAGTCCAGGATTGTGAGAGGGATGTCCAAGATTGGAGAGGGTGCAGGCTGGCTGAGGGGACTCCCCCCCACACCCCATGCACAAATTTCATGCACCTGGCCTCTAGTATATGTGTAAGTGGACAACGGTATGATAGGGAATTAAGTGAATTGTATGATAGCAATGGCATACAGGGCAGGAAGGGGGAGAAATTAAAATATTTTATTATATAGTGAAATGGTATAATATCATATGAAAAATAGGCTTTATTTGAAAATAGACTATGGTGAGTTAAATTATATACTCTAAACCCAAAGCCAAAACTAAAATAAGAAAACCATTATCACTAATGAACCAACAAAGAAAATAAAATGAAATCTTTTTTATTATTTTAAAGTCCTGAGTTAATATAAAAAGAAAGTAGTGAAGAGAGAAAGGGGAATAAAGAATATATGGCATAAACAGAAAACAAATAAGATAGTATATTTTAAACCCAACTATCCCATCAATTACATAACATAAATAACCTAAGTATATTAATTAAATTGCCATATTGGACAAACATGCAAGACCAAAGTATATGCTATCTATAACAAATAATTTTAAAAGATGCAAACAGATTAAACGTGAATAGATTTTTAATGCTATGCTAGCATTAATCAAAAGAAATATGGAATGACTACATTGATATTAGATAAGACAGATTTTAGAGCAACGAATATTAGCAGAACTAAAGAAAGTAATTTCATAAAAGGGCCAATTAATCAAGAGCACATAAGAATCTTAAACATTATATACCTTATCTTAAAGGTTTGAGTAGTACCATGATTCAGTATTTTGCAAAAATAAATGCATTAAATGTTGTCAAAATCCTTTTTTTTAAATATGTGTATATATATATATATATATATTTTTTTTTAATTGATTTTCCACAGAGAGGAAGGGAGAGGGATAGAGAGCTAGAAACGTCAATGAAAGAGAAACATCGACCAGCAGCCTCCTTCACACCCCCTACTGGGGATATGCCCGCAACCAATGTACATGCCCTTGACAAGAATCGAACCTGGAACCTTTCAGTCCGTAGACCGACACTCTATCCACTGAGCCAAACCAGTTTTGCCCAAAATCCTTCTTGAACTTCCTTAGGTGACAACGTCCCCAAGGCCTCTTCTCTAGGAAGGAGTTATTTTAAATACATGAATCAAAATACATGAGTCAAAACCTGCTAGAACTACAAAAAAAGAAAGAAATCCATCATTTTAGTCAGATATTTTGCCACCCGTCTTCCAATAATTGATATAATAAATAGATAATAAGGACATAAAAAATTTGAATAATGCTGTCAAATGATCCAATTGATATTTATAAAGCACTTCACCTAACATCAATAGAATACACATTCATTTCAAGGTATACAGAACAGGTTCTAAGATAAAATATAGGTGGATGAGAACTGCATCTTTCTGCATATTAAAGTGAGATGATTTTGGGGGGACATAAAGTGAGGTAAAGAGAAGGTAACATGAAGGGAAGTCGGAAGTCAAAGTCTGACTTGGAAAATATGGCCAAGGAATTTTATAAGGCAGAAAAACCCAATATTCAACTTCAAGCAATCTGTGTTGCTTATGCCCCTTCCCTTCACTGAGTAACACAAACATTGGTGAATGTCTCCTATTTATTTACAGCTGCCTCTTGTGAGCAGTATGATAGGAGGACCTAGAATAAAGGAGAAGAAATGGTACCACGTGTGACTTGAGCCAAGGCACCATGAAGCAACCTCAGAGTAAGGAGAATACAACAAAAGCAGCAAACTGGAATCAGAAGTGACTAGCACAAATATATATGCAGAAATCCTGAGGGCATTGGACTTGCCATAAAACAGAGTTGCTGGATTTGATGCCACTTTATTCCAAAAGTTTAGGAGCAGAGTTACCCAACTGAATATCTGTGCTACGTTTTCCTCCCCTTCACCTCACTAGTCACCATGAGAGAAAAGAAGCAGTATAAATCCACTTCTGTGTTATTATGCAGGATTCCAAAGCCCTCCTCCTAGGAGGCAGAAATCGTTTATTTTTCAAAATGCCATTTCCATGACACACCTTATCACCCAATTTAATTGGGGCATAGTATCTCAAAAGACACTGCAACACGCTAAGCCCAGTTATGAAACAAAAGTGAGGAAAAGCCGAGGAGAACTGCAGGGAGGGAGGTCAGACAAGCAGGAAAGGACTCCCTTCCCAGGGTGGGCCTGAAGGCTGAGGCCCCGCTGCCGAGTGTCTGTGCCCCTCCGCATTGCTAACATTTTTCAACCGATAGCATATAGGAGCAGGGAAATGCAGATGAAACCCTCTGTTTGGCTTAGGAATACAGGCAGGAAACAAAACAGAACTTGAGCTTCAGGATCACATTCACACTCTGTTTTAAAACAACTCCTTTCTAGAGAAGAGAGCTTGGGGGCTTCGTCACCTGAGGGAGCTCAGGAAGGATTTTGACAACATTCAATGAACTTGAATTTTTGCAAGATACTGAATCGTGGTACTACCCATCAGTTCCCACTGGTCAGTCTCCTTTTGAAAGTTAAAAAGTTACCTGGTCTCATCGCCTGGACCACAGGACAAAGAACATCTGCAGTACCCAAGGCCCCACAATCAGCAACTGCAGTGGGACAGAGGTGGTAGTGACCCCCGGGGTCCCACGGCAAGAAAGACCTTTTAACAGTCTGAAATCAGTATGTAACATAGCCTATTTTGCTCTCTTTTTATTTGTATTGCCCAGCTAGTACCCATAAAAGTCGTGAAGTTGTCTAGATACTCACCTTTGCGTCTCTAGTACCTTGCACAGGGCCTACCCAGCACAGGAAGCTGCTTAACACTTGTAGAAGTTGACTATTCTACAAATTCAGAGAGCACGAACAAGTCTGGAACAGAACAAAAACCATATTTACGATCATGGCCACAGTAGGAGCTTCAACTCCCAAGTGGCAGTAAATCAGGTGTCCCTCTGAGAGCTGGAGTTGTGATTGATTTTTCCCAGCTATCAAAGCAGGACAATTCCTTAAGCTCCAGTGACATGTGGCCAACAGGGTAGTTGATGTTACAGGGATTTAAGGAAAGCATTTGTAGGCTTTTCTCAGCAGAGTATGTAACAGAGTTCAAAGTGTAGGCCAACTTGTGAAGTGAGCGGACAGATTTGCAAATGATCTCCTTCTGGGCCTTTTTACTCTCCTTTGCCAGCATAACTCCCCCCACCCTTGCTTTGCTGCAGCCCACCTTCTCCCCATTCCTTTGCCCTCAGCTAGATAAGGCAGTTCCATTTAACCAGAAGGTAAATAATACTACACATTTCCCATTTTAAAAGACAGAAAATAAGAAAATATACTTTTAGCAAAGTGTCATGACTGCTCAAAACTTCAGCTGTTAGCCTTCTCAGGAATATTTACATTTGCACTGGGAAAGAATCATTTCTGAACTCAAGAGAATGCATGAAAATGGGGATATTTGAGGAGTCAATGAACCTGGATTAAAAAAAGAGAAATGTTTTTAAAAGATGAAGGCCATTTAGCAGAATTTTAATTTTGCACAAAAGAACAATTTGTTTGCATTTAAACTGAGTAGGAGCAAAAGAAGACCAGTGTGTTTGATTTGTACTCCTTTACTGGCCTTCAGACATTTAATCTAGAAGAGAATTTTCAGTAGAATAACAAGAAATCTACATTAAATATCTAGTAACAATACTGTAGAGTTTTACTTCTCTAACAAAATTGCACACAACCTTGCATATTGTTCTTCTTTATTTGATATTAACAGAAAATATAAATCATAGTGTGTCTTATAAAACGACTAAAAAGACATGGTAGAGGATTTTCAATTTCCCCTTTCCCTTCAACCATGACCACACACACACACACACACACACACACACACACTTAATTTTTTCACTACTCACCTACACCTAAACCTTGACTAACAAACAAATCACAAGACTTGCAAAAAAACTCCTGGACAATACAACTTTGACAGTTGGATGGGATGGAACCAAGGATCCTAAAATGGAGGCATGAAAACCAGAACACTCTCCTACTGTAAGTTACACAGCAGCAATCAAAGCCAAAACGTTACCTGAGCCAAACCACAAAGGTACAGTTCCTGCCCCCGGGGCCTTCCTCTATAAACTCTATCCCCTCACCTGGAAGTCACCTGTTGTCAGGTTTTCCCTGTGGTGCATCAGCTCAGTAAAGCTTTATATCTCTGAGCTAAAGCATTTCCATTTGGAAGTCTTAATGTGAGTGTTGAGATTTAATACGAGGCAGGTTGGGTGCACAGGAGTTTGACTGAGGTGTGGCTAATCGTGGGCAGGTTGCAGATTAATTTCTCCCTTATCCAATTTCTCCCATTCATCTAATTCATCTTTTCCCAGTTTCCTTATCTTTGCAGCCTATGATTACATCAAAAAGTGATTTGCCATAAATTTTTAAGATCATTTATTAACCACTTGCAGACATGACAGATCTACAAAACCTTTTGCTTAAAAGGGAGCGATCAATCTGCTTATTCTCAAGCTACAACCAATTGCCAAATCTGCATGCATGACATAATTTTATAATGTTTCACTTAATAAAATTACCTATTTTATTTTGATGGATTCACGGATTCTTCAGAGTTGAAAAGGAGACTCTGCAAGTCGTCATTCATTTTTGCAATGAGATTTCCCACATAACATATGCATACTGATAATAACATCTTTACATTGCAAAATGTGGGTAACAATTTACAAAACATGCACATATGCAGGCTTTCTGGTGTGAGTACAAACACACAGAGAGATGCGGGCACCCAGCCTCTCCTTAAATAGTGCTTACAATGATGGGCGTATTACATTTAAGGCTGTCCGCTCATTCTAACAGAAACCATGCCAGCCAGTGAGAGCAAATGTAATTCTTTGATACGTATAGCTGAATATCAATGGTTTCCATCTCTCACCTGCATGTAACTATAGGAATTTAGTCTTCCTAGCAAATTCCTGGGAGTTCTCAGAGATGCATACATGCCATGGTCCCTGTTCACTAGTCTAGCCAGCCTACCTGCGATGTTTCCATAGCAACTCCAGACATTTCTACCAACACTCTACTCCAGCCTCAGCCCCTGCCCCATCATTGTCACAGTTGGAACTGGATGCCTTCCATTGGAATCTC
Organism: Vespertilio murinus; assembly: GCA_963924515.1. Classification (NCBI taxonomy): domain Eukaryota; kingdom Metazoa; phylum Chordata; class Mammalia; order Chiroptera; family Vespertilionidae; genus Vespertilio; species Vespertilio murinus. The sequence continues at coordinate 28,922,202 of OZ004711.1, forward strand.
AGTCTGGAAACATGTAGCCTGCTTTATGGAGAATGCTCCTTCTGTGTTATTCTCAGTCTCTCAGAGAGCCTGTGGCAAGACGGCCAGGGCCCAGAATTGTTAAGGCAGTATGTTTTTTTTTTCTTTTACACACAGCCACTTTCTCCTCAGGGAACAAACACACAGCCAGAATGCTGTGTCAAAATTAGCCCTGCCAGATAACGAAAACTGTCATTGCTTTCAGCACACAGACCCTGTTATTAAACCTGGGCGAGACTTTATTTTATGATGACTTCTCTCTCGGGGCCACCTTTGTCTTTTTTTGCAATCTGACTCTGACAGGAGCACTCCTATCAGTAATACTTTTATTTTTTATTATAGTTTAAAAAAAACCTGCAACATTCTAAAAAACAAAACAAAATTTACTATTGATACTAATTCCTAAGAGTTTGCTGTGCTTCCCCATTCACAAGTCAAGAAATTAAAGAAATAATTAAATATTTAGAAACATTTAACATCAAAAGCCTTACTGTATATAGTAGTCTCTCAAAAAGCTACAATCCACATTTTTAAAAAAAGAAATCGTTTGTCTATAAAGAATCTTTCAAGCTATACAAAAATCTGTACATTTTTAAATAAATCTTTATTGCTCAGATTATTACAATTGTTTCTCCTTTTACTCCCCCACAGCTCCCTTCCACCTGATTCCCATCCCACCCTCTGCCCTTACCCCTTCCCCCACCATTGTCCCCATCCATAGGTTATACGATTTTAATCCAGTCTCTTTCTGCACCCCAACACCTCTTTCACCCTGATAATTATCAATCCACTCCCTTTCTTTGCCCCTGATTCTATTATGTTCACCAGTTTATTCTATTCCTCAGATTTTTAATTTACTTGATCTTCTTCCTCTTCTTAAGTAATACCTTTCAGCATTTCATATAATACTGGTTTGGTGGTGATGAACTCCTTTAACTTTTTCTTATCTGTGAAGCTCTTTATCTGCCCTTCAAGCATCTCTTGCAGTTTAAGTGTGTTTTCACATATGTTTAAAGCCTAGTTTTGGACAGTGTTGATCTCTCGCTTACCCAGTAAGCAAAAGGGTCCTAAGCTCCTTTGTAAATTGATGAATAGAATTGAATTCGGGAAGATTGTTGTTGGATTACCACTGGAAATCCCAACCTTTCATTCAAGTTTTGCCCTCTGGAGAAGATTTTTCTCCTGGTGGAAGTCCATTCAGAAGCTCAGTATATAAGATCAATTACTATTTTCTACCCTGAGCGTACCAATTCCTTTCCATTTCTCATAGGAAACAGCGGGTAGAACCCATTCCAGTTTGCTAATATGTCTTGTAAAATTCAGTGCTCCAGATAACCTTCAACATCAGCAGAGTAGAGAAAACTGTGTTCCTGCCTTGATCTGGGTACCATATTTCTATCAAAAAGCACTAAGGTTGTTGTTTTCTTGCCTATCTATAATAATAAAAGAGTATTCTGCTAATTAGACTGGACTCCCTTCTGGATGAACTTCCGGATGAGGCCGGGGCTGCGAGGGAAGTCTGGGTCCCTGGTGCCAGAGGGAAGCCGGTGCCAGCAGCCTGGGGAGGGAAGGCCCACTCTTGCACAAATTTTATGCATCGGGCCTCTGGTCTCTTAATACGAGGCAGCTATTGAACTAGTACTTCAAGTGGTTCTTGAATGCTCTCTTAATACCCTTTGTCTAATTTATCAGCAAATCTGGCCAGCCCTTCCTTCAAAATATACCTCAATTTCTGCAAACATATTTCACACCCCGCTTCAGTACTGTCCCGACTCGCAGCATCTCTCACCTGGCTTAGTGTAAGAGCATCATCCTAACTGGCCTGAGTGCTTGCAGACACACCAGCCAAAATGATCCTGTTAAACCACAAGCCAGCTCATGGCACTTTTTTATTATCCTCTGACAGCTTGGCTTCTCTTTCAGAGTAAAAGCCAGGAAGGCTTTACAACGGCCTACAAAACCTCGCAAGCCCTGCCTTCTCCCTCCTCTTGCTATCCCTCCCTCACTCTCTCTGCTCCAGCCATCCTGCCGTCTGGGGGTTCTTGAACACACCAGGCTCAGGTTTCCTAGACTTTTCTTTCCACAGATACCCATATACTCTGCTTCTTGAGCTCCTTCAAGTTTGTATTCAAATATTATTTTGCTTAAAAAATAACTGGAGTCCTAATGGACTACTACTCAAAATTATTTCCAAGAAGAGTAAAAACTCAATTGATTTTCTACCCTATTCCCATTAGAGTGTTTTAGTATTATAGGATGAGAAAGAACTGTTAGAGTTTTAATTAAAAAATTAATAATAATAGGCCGAGACCGGTTTGGCTCAGTGGTAGAGCGTCAGTCCACGGACTGAAAGGTCCTGGGTTCGATTCCGGTCAAGGGTCAAGGGCATGTACCTTGGTTGCGGGCACATCCCCGGTAGGGGGTGTGCAAGAGGCAGCTGGTCGATATTTCTCTCTCATCGATGTTTCTAGCTCTCTATCTCTCTCCCTTCCTCTCTGTAAAATATCAATAAAATATATATTTTTTAATTAATAATAATAGCCCAAACCTATTTCTATCTTTTGATGTTTGTGATAACATTGTTGTTCCCTAAGTCTAATATTTATGTCTTTTCTTTTCTGAATTGTTCTTTAAGTGATATGATTGGCCAAGATTCCTTGTCAAATGCCCCTGTAAATCACATCCCTACCTCCATGGATGTCTAATAGTAGAGCTCCTCACCTCTATACTTCATGCAGGCCAGCCCCTCCACTGGGATTATTCCCCACACACACACTTATCCTTTGAAGTTCTCCAAAAAACTCAGTGACCTAGATCAGATGCTGTGTTCTCCATGAATCTTTCTCCGATCTCTTCTGCAAAAAGGTACTTCTTCTTCCTGGAGGCCCAGAGCATTAATCTGCATTTTTCAGTGTGTCCATTCTTGTGTGTGGTCCTTTCATGTGACTTATGTCCCCTAAATACATGTTATGTGTTTCTTAACATATAAACTATCTTTTATTTGCTATTTTTCCCTGTAGTGCTTAGAAGTACCTCACATAAACTTAGAATTCAATAAAATGTTCACTGAATAATTAAAAATGGAATGAGTAATAAGTAAATTTATATATTTTAAACTGCCCCATTTTTAATTATCATTTCTTTTAATTAGTAATTCCAAGTAAGTGTGTCACTGTTATCTTAAATTAATTATATTCATGACAATAGTACTTGAATTGCCTCCAATCATTTTGAGGTCATTATTTAAAATGTTTTCATTATTAAAAAACAATACCTACTACTAATATTTTCCTTGGCTTTTTATTTTCAGGTGTGGTTGCATTTGTATAAAACACATACTATGTATATTGCATATCTGTGTGTATATATTGGACACAGATTCAGATGCATAAATATTTAGCAAAGGTTTTTCTCTCGGCAAAGAACATGTACATAGACACAAGTTATATTTTCTATGGAGGCTTATGTGTGTTTGTATAAGCACCACATAACTTTTCAAGTAGGACCATTGATCAAAGTTGAGAGTAACTAATATAAAAACCCTTAGGCATTTTCAAGGGCCGGAATACTTTGAAGTATTTCAGCAAGAACATATTGACCTCTTTGGGGAAAAGGATTGTGTGCAGCAATCAGACATGACTATCTAATGTTGAAGATCAAAAGCTATTGACTGGAATCTGTAGTTGCCATAGCTACTGAGCCCTGTGAATTTACTATAGTTCTCTTATTACAAGCACAAGATTTACAGTTAAGACCTGCTTTATTGACTAGAGGGGTTATCTGTTCACTAAATCTGGGAGTTTACTGGAATGATTTTCAGCCCACATTGCTTTGTAAATTGAATCTGATTTGGTGAAATTACAATTAAAATACAATGTTTTCAAGGCACTTATTCATAATCTATTCTAACTCTATTCATCTTTTTTCAGGTATGCAAAATACCCCAAGACCAACTCCAGTCCTAAAGGATAAAATATTTATGAGATATTTTTATATGGGGCTGGATTTCAATTGACCGTTACTCCTAAAACAGACGTTCAGTGGAGAAGTTGACAAGTAGGATCAAGCCAGTACATCTCAAATAGCCTCCCACAAAAAAAGCTTGATGCTTTTTCCCTGGTGACACCAAGTGGATTTCTGAAACTAGGTTTTTGAATCCCAAAAATCTCAATCATCAAAGCATGTCTGGTTATCTAAAGCTGCTTTCCTTCAAATGGGGATTTAAAAAACATAATCCTACCTTTGGCTGCCTTCTTTATAATTGACCTGGTCCTCGATTTTTTATATGTGCATTATTATGAAACCCATTTCATTTATTCATCTAATTTCAGAAAATATATTTGCCTTTTGGGCCACTGCTCCCAATGAAGTATTTTTATAACTAAATGGGGGTTGTTGGCAGAGAGGAAAGATGGAGAAGAAGCCAGCAGGTTTCTCGCTATTAGTTGTGATAGTAACTAGCTTCTACCCATTTCTCTTTAGGATCATAAATGTGCCCTTATGTTGACTTCCTAGGGACTTGGGGTAAAGAATTCTCAAAACTTGAGTTCTTGTTTATTATTCTGTAAATAAAAAATATGCAATAAAAAATTGCTCCTAGATGAAATTCAAAACCATGATCCCAGCAGCCAGGCCAACTATAATTCTTGGTCAAATTACAGAGCCTCAGTCCAGGACAGTGTGGCTCAGGTGATGGGAGCATTGTCCCATAAACCAATCAGGGCACATGCCCAAGTTGAGGTTTGGTCCCCAGTTGGGGCAAGAATGGGATGCAACCAATTGATGTTTCTCTCTCACATTGATATTTCTCTCTCTTCTCTCTCTCTCTCTCTCTCTCTCTCTCTCTCTCTCTCTCTCTCTCATAAATAAAAACATGTACTTTGATGAGGATTAAAATAAAATATCACTGAGCCTCAGTTTCCTCAACTAGAAAATAGATTAAAATAATATTTTCTACTTCATAGTGTTTTGTAAAAATTGAAGGCATTAATATACGTGAGATGCTTAGCTTAGCGCCTGGCACATCAAAAGTGCTCTTCAGTTCTTCTTATTCTGCTAAGAAGTTTTTAAAAGCAAGAAAGGAGAGAAAGAAAAGATGAAGAAAAAAATTCTTTTTATTTCAAATGTCATTTTTAGAAGGCACAAGGAGGTCACCTCTAAATTTATTGTATAATCTCCTATTCCTCTCCCATCAGGCAATGCATTTTAAGTTCTCTTCTTAAGAAACATTAATCTTTTGGAAAATTCCACAATTTTACTGTGGAACTTAACAGAAATACTTCATAGTAATTAGAAATAGTGACTATTCAAGTTTAGATTACTTAGAACAAAATAAAATATTGGAGCATAGTTTTTGGCAACTAATTACAATTAAAGTTTACTCTAGCTCCCCAACTGAAAAGAAAAGAAAAACAAAGTTTTCTGTTCTAGTTGTAAGCTCTTTTCTGGAGTGCCATTTGCAGGCTTTAAAAACAAACACATAACACACTTTGGAACTCCAAGGCTAAGACCATGGTCATCATTTCCTTAGGAACAGTAGTAGCCTAAGTGACTAGATGCATATATATATATATATATATATATATATATATATATATATATATATATGAAGTATGCAGATAGGAAATGAAATTTTGTTTAATATATAAAAGTATCACATCTTCATTGCCTGAAAATAGTAAAAAAAAAAAAAAAGCGTAAGATAATGATATGTAGCCATGCGATGAAAATCAGACCTATTTAATATCCCTTCAGAGCATAACTCATATCTGTATCTGTTTAACATACCACAGGGTATGATCATCAAATAGAAGTTAAACTAGAAAGAAGCATATGGGAGATTTCCATTTCCTTCGACTGGATAGATTCACCCAAGTGCTCATTCATTATTAAGTCAATAATTCTTTCCTCTTGCTCGGGTGATTTACAACCTTCAGAAGATGCATCTAGGGCCAAATCCCTGTATCCCTTTCCAGCACATAGTCTACTTACATTTTTGCCTATATCTCTACATCACACTCAAGGAAAAAGCCAAGCTGGAGTCTTTAAACCAAGTTCACATATAAGAATGGAGAAAGCACATGAAAAAATAAAGTTGCTATTGTGAAAAGTAGAAGTGGGAGCAAGCACTCTGGTCCACTGAGAATTAACATGTTTTGTAGCTCTTCTAATTCTGAGACAGCTTTGTTGCAAGTTGGCAAGATTTTGGAATGTGGGAGGTTTTTCCGGTTGGCTCATGGACAATTTTTATATGGGACAGAACAATAATTGCTGGCCAGAGTATTAAAACCCAGAGTTAATGAAATAATGCAAAAGGAACTTTGCAAACTTGGTTGCTACTTCCCAGTCTCTTGCTCTTCAGAGAACTCAGATTGCTACTCATTGGTTTTATTATATAATCTTGCTGTGAACATCATATAAACTACAATTGACCTGGGGTTTCCATCTAAAAATTAAAATTTGTAAGAGATGTAAATTATGGTGTTGCTTTCAAATCTTCTTAGCTATACAGAAGTAAATATATGTTCTCTCAAGTGCTAACACTTGGGCCTATGATTCTAAGTCACAAAGAAGGTGAAGTTTTTATGTATTCTCCTATTATAATAAAATGGAATGTGTTTAGGACCCAGAGGGTGTGTACACAGATAGAAACTTATCATCAGATACTAAGTAAGCTTAGATATTTTCTGAATAACTTTCTAAAGTTATTAGTGATTTCCAATATTATGACTTTCCTAAATTTGTTCCCTTTTTAACTCTAATTTTATAGATTTTAATTATGTTTGAATCATAAAGTCAAGTTTAAATTTTTTCCTTTCCTGAAAACAGATTTGAAGTTGTGGCTTTGGGATTCCAATGATCAATAAATATCCCTGGACTGACCAAAGCAAAACATATTTGAAAGTGAATACTTATTGCAACATCTTCTTTGAAATCCCTCATTTATAAATATTGCCAGATTTATTCAGATTATTCAGATAAACAATGCCTATGAAGAAAAGTAAAAATGATATAACACTCCCATTAATGATTCAAGTGGACTCAAAATGAGAAAGATTGAAAATAGTTAATTAATACTTTCTCTGGTTTAGTAATCATTAGTCTATTGAAACTAAATTCAAGAATATAAACTATAACAAAAGACCATTAATATACTTATATAGATATATATCTCTATAGAGAGATATTCTTAGTTGATCTGAGGTCAGTTACTACTTTTATCCATATGAGCAATTGCCAAATCTGGACCTGGGTAAACAGAGTATCTTGCATGCCATAGGCCAGCGGGAGAAAAGGATTAGTATGCTAGGGGAAAGAGAACTCAGCAAAGCTATTAATAATCACATAAGCCTGTTTGAAGGATGAGAATCTAGAGACTAAAATGCAGAAATAGTTTTCTTCCTCTGATTCTCTCCTACAAGTCTATGGTGGCTCGGGATGCTCAGTGCTGGGGTTGAAAGCAAGATTTCTCTTGAAGTCCTAATGGAGCTTAGGTCCCAAAATATCACTAGAGAAAAATGTCTATAATACACATAGAACAATTCTTGCCCTAAAATCATTTGATACAAGAGGTGAACTGAATTAATAAAGTTGTAACCTAGCCTCAGACCTAGCTCAGCTCCTGATTATATCAAAGGGACCATTCCCTTTCTTTAAATATCTTATAGCAGACCTTTTCTGAGGAAAATAAGATTTATTTTAGTCTCCATGGTTCTTTCAAACACATTATCTGCCATATAATTTAAATATAATATATGCAAAGAAATAAGAGAATGTGACTATAATTAAGATATTTTTAAAAAATAGATTGAAGCAAAAACCACAGATGATTCAGATGTGAGAATTAGCATGTAATTTTAAACAAAGTTTTGGGTTTTTTTTAATTTAGAGGAAAGGAAGGGATATTTCATTGGCGAAATGAAGATTCTGAAAAGGAACAAATGAAAATTCTAGCAGTAGAAAAATACAACATCTGAATTAAGAATCTGTTAGACAGGCTTAACAGTATTTGGATTCAGTAAAAGAAAGAATTAGATAATTTGTAGACCAGTCAACAGAAATAATACAGACTGAACCACAAAGTTGAAACAGGAGTCGCTGGAAGGAGGTCTTGTCCTATAAAACATGGCCGAACGACGTGTGAACATTCTCTGTCTTTTCTGCTTCACTCTAGATCAGTGTTTCCCAAAGTGTGGTACATGTACCCCCAGGGGTATGGGAAGAGTTTGGTGGGGGTATGCACTGCACCATGCTTAGCTGCACCTAATTCTATGTTCTCATGAGTCAAGTCAAGACAGTCTTGTGAGGTGTGAGATGGTCCAGTGTGCAAATAAGTGTTATTTATGATATAACTTTTATTTATATTTTATTATGAATAATTTTATTTTTCATTTATTATTATTTTGTGTATGTACCAAAAAAAAGAAAAAATAAATATATTTTATTGTTATTAAAATACATCCTTTTTTTGACGAGGGGTACTCAGCATTACAAAAATTATAAAAGGGGTACACATATGTCAAAAGTTTGGGAAACACTGCTTAGTACTATAATGAAAACAATTTTGACCTCAGAGACTCTCTTACAGGATTTGGGGAGCTCCTAGGCATACCTGGACTACAACTCAAGAATAGTAAACTTGGTCAAATTTATATTGTTAAACCTGACCAAGCATAAAGTACCACAATAATAATAATAATAATAATAATAATAATAATAATAATTGCTATGACATGGACTTGTGGTTCTGTCAGAGGAGCAAGCCTAGAGGCATCTGAGTGTCCCAAGTTTTGGAACTCTGATTATCTAAGTCCTATAGCTGTTGCTTTTTGTCAATGTCCTAATAGGCATTACTTGCTTCTCCACTCCTCTTCTCCATGTGTATACAAAAAAAACATATTTATGTCTACAGAATCCACAAGTTACCCACAATCCTCTCTGAACCCCAGCTCAAGAACACACCTTGACTTGCATAGTACCTGAATAATAATGTTACACTTGAAAGTGTGTGGTGGTAGAGGGCAGAAATTAAAAATTCTGATCTTATACCAAGTTTTTGTACTTCATATATAAGGAATTTTTTTCATGTATCTGTATGAAAGGGTACAGGAGACATGGGAAAAGACAAGGAAAATACCTTTTGCCTATACTTTATTTCTATCTTAAAACATTACCCACTGTTTCAGATGTTGGACATTCTTGAATGGCTCCATCAGATTCTCAATTGACAGAGATTTCTGTCTTCTTAAAGCTAGACCTTTGCTACAAAAGAAATATCTAAAAAATGAATGAATTCTGTAAATTTACCAGTTATTTTCACTTATCTAAATCTCTAGACAAATTTTCAAAAACACTTAAAAAAGCACCATAACAAAATCTCACATATTAAGATTTTGAAATGAACTTGAAGCACATATTTCCACAATTATCTGCCTCCCTTTCCCCCCAAAAAAGGAGCAATAATGATTTTTTTCTCTAAGGTGATAAACTTTAGAGAGGGTAACTCAAACTATTAAATAGTATGTGTGAATTGAAGTTTGCGGACTTTATAGACAACTAGATGTTTTCCTGAAGAAGAAAAAAAGTGTTCTGAGTAATCTGATCCCAGGATTATATTATGAGATTACCACCTTATGAAAAACAAAAAACAAACAACAACAAAAAAACATAAGGAAATTAGTAACAGAGAACAAGGCTTGTAAACAGTTTACAAACAGCAAAGAACAAATATAAAAGAAAGATAGTAACCCTAATTTAAATGGTTCAATTTAATTAGCTTTCTTCTGCTTTAAAATATTAAAACTCATACGCTTTCATTCCTGTCCATCTCTTTCATTCCTCGGCTGCTAGAACAAAATCCTAAAAGCTAGGTGGCTTATAAACAACAGAAATTTATGTCTCACAATTCTGGACACTAGACATTTGAGATCAGGATGCCAGCATGGTAAGGTGAGGGCCCTGTTCTAGGCCACAGACTTCTCATTTTTCCTCACATGACCAGAAGGCTAAGAAACCCTACCAGCCCTCTTCCATGAAAGAACTGAGCCTAAAAACCTCCCAAAGGCCCCATACCCTAACACCATCGCTTTGAACGTGAATTAGGGGGACATACAAACATGTAGATCATAGAAATTCCCTTTCTTTTCTTTTTTTAAAATATATTTTTATTGATTTTTTTACAGAGAGGAAAGGAGAAGGATAGAGAGTTAGAAACATTGATGAGAGAGAATCATCAGTCAGCTGCCTCCTGCATACCCCCTACTGGGGATATGCCCGCAATCCAGGTACATGTCCTTGACCAGAATCAAACCCAGGACCTTTCAGTCCACAGGCTGATGCTCTATCCACTGAGCCAAACCAGTTTCGGCAGCAATTCCCTTTCAATGCAAGGAATGAGAACTGTCATTTACAGAGATTGTGCTGTCTCGGGTTCTGTTCATTTATTATCACACTTAACCATCCTATAAGTTGATTTTTATTATTATCCTAGTTTGTATTAGTTACCTATTGTTGTGTAACAAATTAAACCTGAACTTGACAGCTTAAAACAGTCAACAGTTTCAGTGCATTAGATAATCAGGTACAACCCAGCTGGGTGCCTCAGGCTCACATTCCTGGCTATAAGGCCTCAGGAAATACGGCTCCACAATTACAAATGGGGCTTTTGACAGGCCTCAGGTTTTCCCTGGCTATTGCCTGAAAACATCCCTTCCTTGCCACATGAGACTCTTAATAGGGCTGCATGCAAAACGTTTAAGAAAGAATAAGCCACCCCCCAAAGAAAGTTAAAACATCCTATAACCTAACCTAGGAAATGACATCCTGTTACCTTCGCCACATTCTGTTCATTAGAAGAGAGTCACTCAAGCCCAGCCCACACTCAAAGGGAAGAGAATTACACAAGTGTCAAATACCAGGAAGTGGGAATCACTGGGGCTATCTTACAAGCTGCCTCCCATAGAATTCTTATTTTCATAGTTGAGGAAGCTGAGGTGTGGAGGGAGTAAAGAACTTGCCTAAGGTCATTGGACTATTCCATGATGAAATAGAGATTTGTTTTCATGCTGTTGGAGGTCAGAGACCAACATTTTAATCAATATGCAATAGATAAATATACATTTTTTAATAAATCTACCCATTTTTGCTAAGCCTTGTTGATAACCATTTCCCCTTTTATAGGAAAAGCTTAAGACCAAACAATGGCAGGAATTTAGATGTATCAAATGCATTGGACTATGAGATATACAACATGCAGTGCTAGACTTTCAGTATTTTTAATATATTTCAATATCTAGGAATTTTCTCAGATTCGTTGCTCTTTCAAGTTTGTATATGAGTCTTAAACTAAGAAATGACTGAAACACATTTTAGCTTGTTTTATGGACTGTGATTCTCAGAAGTGTTTATTTGACTTAGGGTTAATGTGAAAGAAGAAAATATAATTTTCCACAGAGTCAGCTTGATTAGAAAATGATTACAAACACCTGACCTCAACCTAGTGCTTGCACTACAGTTGGAAAGCCTAACTTTCTTCTTACCGCAAAAAGGAAGCAGATGCAAGACTCTTAGGCAGTGGAGTTTGGTTATTTATCCCCTGCAGAATGGTGTCATCCAGATATTTCTTACTTATGTTGAAATGCTTGCAAAGGGTTAAATGACAAGTGATTCTAGAGAGGAAGTAAGTAAAGGACTAGAACCAGGTTTTCCTAGGTGACAATTTTGCCATAATGCAGGAATTAGCAACGGGGGAGGGGAGAGGGGAACCAGAGGCTTTCTGACAACCCTGTTATCAGTTCATGCAGGCCTTCTGTGCTGATGAAATGGCCTGTGTCCAGGTCAGCACAGAGGAATTATCAACTGCCACCTCTCTCCCAAATGAATGCTGCCACCTTTGAACTCTACTGCATTATGGCTTTTATTTCTATGTACTGTTTCTGGGAAGGAAACATGAGCATTAACTACTCTCTTAAGCTACTCACCTCCATTTCTTCAACACCTAACACCTTGCTGGCTCTTACTAAATGTTTAAGAACCGCCCTGCACTTTCATGAACACATTCATGGTTTGTGCTTTGGATTTTCATCTTTATATTGATTGAGACCAGCCTGTCACATAAGTGACAAAATTCTGAGAGACAGGTTGCCTGTTCACAATATTATTCATTCATCAAAAGGAGGGAAAGGTATAAATTTTTCAAGACAGTTATTCCTTATGGGATTTCCAGGTCTGTAGCATCAAAACTTTGAGGATTATTCTTTAAACCACTTTCCTTTTCCATATATCTTTGACACTGTCTGAAAATTCAATTTGGGCATTCTCATCATAGAAATCAGATAAAAAATATTTTATAACTATGAATCTAGGCATCTGTTTAATAGTACTTAATGAGCCATACAAATTGTTTCCTTTTTTAAATGACATTAATATTACTAAAGAGTTCAATGTAACTATAATCCACATGTCTATATTTCCAATAAATCGATATATCTAATAAACTAAGTATTATTAGTTGGAAGTATATAATTTGCACTCAGTAAACTTCAGAGTATGTGTCCATTTGTCATGATAAAAATGAAACCTGACATTGTCTATGAATTGCATAACAAATCATTACCATATAAAACTAAACATGAAAACTGAATAGTTTAACTGGCTATAAACATTTTTACCATAGTCACTGCTTTACTATTAATTATGTCTTCACATAACTAAATTTAAACTTAGAAAATGATATTGAATATGTATGATGCAATTAATTTGGCCATATATCACCAAGGCTTTTGGCCAAAGTTTGTCTCTTCTTCTCAAGCCATGCCTATTCTACTTTTGCTTGTGTGGAGCTATTTTAGAGGAAAGCAGATTGACACTACTGAGATTTGAACAGGCAGTAAAGAAAGAAGGGGAGTATGTGTGATGCAAGGAACAAGCCAGAAGTCAGTTTGTTCACCTTTAACCTTAACCATGCCTCTACTTGTTGGTTTGCTCTCCATCAAACAGTGTGAAGGCACTGCCAATAATTCCCATTGATCAGTGCATGCTCCTTACTTTGTTTTCAATCATCCAGTCATATCATGCTCACCATGAAGAAGCATAGCTACATTTGTTAACTGACCGCTTGGCACATTATCCAATTTAATATTCACCACTATAACCGCAGGTGGTAGGTGGTAGTATTATCCCCATTTACAGAGGGAAAAAGTGATCATCAGGGCCAAGCAACTTGCCTACTTTAATAGAAGTAGTAAGCTATTCCATTGGAATTAACACTCAGGTCTTCCTAACTCTGTACCTATACTCTGAACTGTTGCTCACATTATTTTTTAATTTAATTTTTTCCATAACCTTTCATCCTCTCTATGCCCTCTTCCTCCTCCACCCATCTCCTACCACCCGTAAAATCACCACACTATTGTCCATGTCCATGAATTTTCTCTCTTGCAAGTTGCTCAATCCCTCCACCCCACATCCCAACACTCCCCAACCCAAGCTGCCTGCTTGCTCTTATCTATAGCCTATCTCTATATGGCTTGGAAGTTCAGTTTGTTCATTAAATTCCATATATGAGTGAAATATGTTACTTTCCTTTCTCTGACAGGCTTATTTCACTTAGCATAAGGTTCATCCATGCTGTCACAAAGAGTAAAATTGTCTTCCTTTCTATATCAGAGTATTCCATTGTATAAATGTATCTACTCATCTACTCATGGATACTTGGACTAAACTGATGCTCATATATTTTTGAGATGGGCACTGGGGAGTAGGGATGCCATTTCTGGATCACTCCAAGGGGAAACAAAGCTAGGATTTTAGGTTTAGTAATGTTATACTTTACCCAATCCACAAATTCTAAAATACCCAATTATACACTACAAAAAAAAGATGAATAATATTCACCTGAATAACTCAGTCAGCAAGATGACATCCTAATTACAGAATTGCCTAAGCATTCTTTAAGAGTGAAACAAAAAGGTTTAGTTTACCTATGGGACTCCACAATGAGATTCTTTGTGGTTTCAATATACACAATAAGGTATTTTCAATTGCATCATTATGTTTTCTCAAACAAAAGTCTACACACAAAATGGCATATCTCTCCTGAATAAATCCAAATTTGAACCTCTCCATGAATTCTAAAATGATAAACAATAGTTAAAATCAGCTGGAATAAGTTTAAATGTTTTCTTACATCTTGGGTTAGTTAGAACAGTTTACATTTCTGTAAATATGAAATTTTTTGCTTTATTTTGTTTTACTTAAAGCATTTGATCCACTGACCTGATCATTAGCTATGAATGGAGCCAAAAAGCTTACCTTATGGCTTTAGTTACTTTTGAAAACACAATAATATTTTCTATTATATGAAAACTATCACATGGTTAACTACATGCAGCCAAACTGCTATGACTCAGATCTGCAACCTGGCATATTCCCCACTCATTAAACTGATTTCCCATTGTATTAGGGAAAGAGCCTAATTAGAGACAAGTATTATATTTCTATATGTATAAATTTTTTAACCCTCTGTTGTTTATGGCCACGATTCACATTTTTGGCTCTGGAGTCCAGAGTCCTCTCACATAAACTTGTTTCACATGTGCTCTACATTTGTTTCCTGGGCTGCAAATGGCTTGGACATGTGCTGACTAAAACTCTTAACACCAGGGGGATTTTGTTAGATTCATACAGTTTGGCAAGCATTTTGCAATGAAATTTGGGTGAAGAACATCAAATAATGCATTTTTCTTGTTCTTAACATCTGAGTATAGGACAGCTTTTCAGATTGTTTACAGTCAACTTTATCCAGATACTTAATCAGCCTTCATACTATAATAAATGTGTATATAAAACTGAGTTAATATATTTTTGGATTAATCTGAGAATAAATTTTCACATCCACTTAAATATATTAACTGATGAGGATGAGCCTTCTGCCTAGAAAACAAAATCTGATACCAGAGGACATAGCCTTGCTCTTCCCCTATCATTCTTACACACTCGGATCAATGATGAATTTATTTACTAAAAGATATATTATAGAATATGTTTCCAGTGTTAAAATGATGTAATTGGCCTTTCAGTTCATGAGTATGTGCTATCTTTCCATTGAATTGCGTCTTTATCAACTTCTTTCATCAATGTCTTATAGTCTTCAATGAACAGATCTTTCATGTCCTTTGTTAAGAATATTCCTAAGTGCTTCATTGTTTTTAAAACTATCATAAAATAAATTGTGTCCTTTATTTCCTTTTCAAATAAGCCATTATTAATACATAAAATGCAACTAATTTTTATATGTTGATTTTACTGTATTTGTTCACTAGTTCTAACATTTTCTTTTCTTTTCTTTTCTTTTTTTGGTGGTGGTCTTTAGAACTTTTTACATGTAAAGAATGTTTTCTGATTTGAATGCCTTTTTTTCTTTTTTCTTATTGATATAGCTAGGACTTCCAGTACTATATTGAAAAGGAGTGGTGAGAATGCACACCTTTGTCTTGTTTCTGATTTTAGAAGAAAAGCTTTCAAACGTTCACCATTGAGTATGAAGTTATTTGTGGTTTTGTCATTTATGCTCTTTATTATGTGAAAGTATGTTCCCTCTATTCCAACTTTGTTGAGATTTTTTTTTTATCATGGAATAATGTTGAACTTTGTCAAACAGCTTTTTCTACATCTATTAATATTACCTTAAAAGTTTTATCTTTCATTATATTAATGTGATGTGTCCCATTCATTCATTTGCATATGTTGAACCATCTTTGCATCCCAGAGAATAATCCCATTCAATCATGGTGTATTATCATTTTAATGTGTTGTTGAGTTTGGTTTGCTAGTATTTTGTTGAGTATTTTCCCATCTATATTCATTAGGGATATTGCTCTAAAGTGCTTTTTTTCTTGTAGTGTCCTTTTTTTATGGCTTTGACATCAGGCAGGGTAAGGCTAGCCCTAGCCTCATAAATTAAGTTTTGGAGTATTCCTCCACTTAAATTTTTTGGAAAAGTTGTCACATGTCTGGGTTATGTGTTCAGACAGGGCTGAAGGCAGTGTTTCATGGCTGTAAAAGACCTCATGTAGTGCTCTAAGACCAGGCAGGCATGCACACTGTGCTGTTAAGTCAGGGAGGGCTATTGGCTGGGCTTTGTGCTGCATCCCAGACTTACAGGAGGAAGATTTTCATGTACATTTTACTAATTTCATTTCATCTCTGACACTTCTATTATAGAAAAAGGGCAAATAGCAATATTGAAATATTCCCTCTAATCAATCCCCTTTTAATGTGCATGAATTTCATGCACCAGGCCACTAGTTTTGAATAATTAGTAAGTTATTTTATAACTGATATTTTAAGGTGAATTTAGCTTTGAAATTTCTAACAGATCAATTAAAAAATCAAAATTTTGACAATTTTATGATTTTGGATATTAACTTGAATTATTTGAACATAGAAGGTATTTAATAACTTTATAAATTACTTAGTTTAAGTCTGACAAGTTATTATATATATCCATTACTACTAATAGTAAATACCCAACATTAAATAGTTTATAAAGTCAGAGTTTTTCTAATATTTCAACACAAGAGCTGTTGAAGAAGTCTATTGCATTAAGGAATTTCCATTAGGTTAAACAAAATAAACCCAAGAAATATTTTTGAGATGGATGATGCTTTCTATACTTTGTTTTGTTAGAAATCATAGCTCAGAGAGCTGTTAAGTCACAGATCACCATCCAGCTTAGTTATAGTTAAGAAATAAAGCCTGAGCCTAGTCACTCTGAACCTAGTAGTCCTCATCAGCTTCATGGAACAATTTCATTGTTTCTCCTTAACATCATGGAACAATTTGACTGTCAAGTGGTACATACTATGTTTCTCTCAAGATTTTAAACATGTGAATACTCACTTTTTTTTACCCTATCAAATTTCTGATGTGATTTTAGCCAAAATTTTATGACTAACACATATTTTTAAGACAGCATATAATTAGTATTATGTAAGCTATAATACAACTGAACTCAAACTGGAATATTTTTAAAACCAAAACACACATCTCCCAAAGTGGTGTCTGTTAGTAAAAACCAATCTGGATATTTAGTTAAAGCTATTCTTTATACCAGATGCATATTTCTTTCAAAGTCAGTATATTTTAAGTCAACCTCCAAAATTCTTTTCTTAACCACTCTGTTTCAGTCTCATCATTATATATTATTTAAACGATACTCTATCATTGTCTTTGTGAATACAAGAGGATTCCAGAAGAAAAATATAACCTTTTGAAATTAAAAGATTTCTAAATCAACCAGGATCAGCACTTTATAAAATAGAGATACATACATGCCACACACATACACACTAATGCACACAATCATGATCACACAGACAAACAAAACATTGAATCTGTTTATCACCAAATAAATAGGAAAAGGCATAATATAGTTCTTGGTACTTCCGAGGAAAGTCATGGATCCTGTAACCTGTTTCTCTTTCCCTCTTTTTAACCACAAGCTCCTATCATTTGTGTGATCCGCAGAAGTCTGGTAAAGGGGAAAAGATTAAACAACTTTGTAGTTATTTTTTAATTCCTTAAAACAATAAATATACGTGTTTTCTTGCAAAGTAGTTAAAATAAAACCATAAATCACAGAAAATAATATCTGTGATTTACTGAGCATTTATAATATACCAGATACTGTCTTAATGCTCTTTACATCTATTTTATTTGAATCTTTCCACATCTTTACAAGGTAAATGATAGCTTCTATTTTTATAGATGACCAAGCTGAGTACGTCAAGTTAAATAAATGTTGGAGGTATATAGTTAGTTAACTTGGGGCATCTGTCTGATTTCAAAGATCATACTCCCTCTTCACCTTGCATTTCTAATCATGATATATGTACTTTTATTCAAATACAGGACATGAAAATTAGCTTTGTGGCATGTCATAATTTGGAGCTTAGGAGTCTTTCATATTCCCATAAGATATTCAAACAACACAAGTCAAAAAAATGTTCACTTTCTGTTCTGTTTTCCCACTATTCCAAGCTTCTATTCTCCACAATGTCAAAGCATCTACAAGATTAGTATTGGCCGAAACCAGTTTGGCTCAGTGGATAGAGCCTGCGGTCTCAAGGGTCCCAGGTTCTATTCCAGTCAATGGCATGTACATTGGTTGCGGGCACATCCCCAGTGGGGTTTGCAGGAGGCAGCTGGTCGATGTTTCTCTCTCATTAATGTTTCTAGCTCTCTATCCCTCCCCCTTCCTCTCTGAAAAAAATCAATAAAATACATTTTAAAAAATTTTTTAAAGACTAGTATTGTTCCATTTTCTAATTCTAGGTTACATTTTAATTTTTTTACCTGTCACTTTCTCCTGAGAATACTTCCCTGGACCCTTCATTCCTGGGGTACATATCTATGCATTTTTGCTACAATTTTATATTTTTTTTTAGTTAAGGTACTCCTCATTTGAATTGCAGCACAGTTCTCAGTGTTGTGTATCTTCCCCAACAAGTTCAGGGAGATAATTAGTCCCCTAGGGAGCTGGTTTGAGTAATTATTTTCTCAACTTCCCCAAGGGAAGTGTGTGGCTAATACCATTCTAGGTGCAAGAGAGATAAGATGATCTATTTCATTCAATGGATTTCTTAGGATATTGGAATTTAATTCCTTCTCTAAACTCTATCGAGGAGATTCATGGAGTGTCTTCTATGTAGTTATGTATACTCTGCATACTCTCCCAGGATCATAGCACTTTTTTTAACTGTCAGGAAAATGTTTTAAAATGCCTCTAGGCTTTGTTTCCCTCATTTTATGCATTTCCTTTTATTTCACTCAATCAGGTACAGACCTTATACTCACAGCCCTAGGAGAGTCTTGTGACAGATGTAAAAAAAGAAGAAATCTATGATTCTCAGAGCTAAAGAGGATTCCATGATACAGCTAACATATCCAGGCATGCAGAGAGCAATGAGAATCAGGGATAATAAAGCTTTCCTGCCTCTTCCCAGAGACGGAAGCAATTCTGCTGGGTTCAGAGCTAAAGGGAGGGCAGCTGAGAGAGTTGGCTTGGGTAGGCAGGCACAGAGACTGGCAGATTTGAAAAATATCCTGGTACCCCAAATGTGATCTAGAAACACAAGAGAGCCTCGGGCTCTGAAGGGGCCATGCAGACCAGTAGACTGGAAGCTCCAACAGCTACAGCTATGGACCCTCAATCAAGGACTCTCTCACCTGCTCCTAGCAAATCCCAAGTCTTAACACCATTTAAGATGCCAAAACTCAATCATAAACTTGGGGGACAAGAATGTGAAATTCCAGGAGAGCCCGGGTAAGTTTCCTGTCAATGGAAAACAATGAGAGCTGAAAGTAAAAATTAAGGTAAATAAAAGTAAGGCCTGAGTTTTGTTGGTATTTAAAATAACTCCAGAATATTAAAAGGGCAGATGCGTTCGTTTTCTTTTATTATATATGATTAAACTGCAACTTGAACAAGTATTTTGCTATAGCTGGTAAGGGGCAGGTCTGGAACCTGAAGCTTTCTGGTTCAATTTACATTCTATCTACATTCTGAAAAAAATGGCTTCAATCTTATAAAGCTAACTTGAGCTCATCATGGAAAATCCAGATATGAAAAAAATATATATGAAGATGTGAGTGAAAATTATCTGAAACCCCATCTGACTGACTATCCTTGATAACCTATCTTTATACATTCTTGGCCTGTGTATATGTGGATACATATTAATGTAGGTAAGATGGTTCTGTAAATGGTTTGAAACCTATTTTCTCCCCTCAACAAAGAATTATGAACATTTTCCATACCGATAAATATAGATCTAAAATATATTAAATAAATGTAAAGGTGCAAAAAGGGTATAAAATACTTGGTCTGGTAGCTGTAAATGTTTAATTCAGTTCAATAAACACTGAGGGCATATTTGATGCCAAACTTCATGCTAACTATTGAGAAAAGAGATCAATAAAATACAGACACTGCCCTGGAGAAGTTCTCAGTTTAGTAGGGGAAGAAGAAGGTAATATGTATATCAGTGTAACCCCTGAACATAATACTTGTACAAAATATAGCCTGTTAGATAATCTGCACCTTTATTTGCATAGTACATCACTTGATGTTTCTACTTCTCTAATTTCTGTTAATACAATTTCCATGTGGATTATTTTTAATCCACCTGAGGATATGCTCTTACTGATTTTAGAAAGAGAGGAAAGGAGAAAGAACAATATCAATGTAAGAGAGAAACATTTATCATATGCCTCCCATATGTGTCCTGACTGGGGAACAAACATATAATCTAGTTACATGCTCTGATGGGAATTGACCTGGAACTTTTTTTTCTTTTTTTCTTTTATTTTATTTAAATATATTTTATTTATTTTTTACAGAGAGGAAGAGGGAGGCATAGATAATTAGAAACATCGATGAGAGAGAAACATCAGTCAGCTGCCTCTTGCACACCCCCCACTGGGGATGTGCCCACAACCAAGGCACATGACCCTGACTGGAATCGAACCCGGGTCCCCTCAGTCCCCAGGTTGACGCTCCATCCACTGAGCCAAACCAGTTTCGGCTGACCTGGAACATTTTGGTGTATGGATGATGCTCCAATCAACTGGGCCACCAGGCCAGGCCTAATTGGATTTTTCATTCTCCTTCTGACAGTCTATCTCCTCCTTTTTAATTTCTAATATCTCTCAATCAAAGAATTCACTTGCTATGCTTTTATAAAAATGATGTAAGTGCACCAAATGTATGCAATTCAAACAATGATTATAGTAATGAAATAATACCATTCAAAATTAAATGACTAGAAGACTTCGAGCCACTTCATTTTTGCCAACAGTCAAAATCAAAATATTAACAATATATTGCATGATGCATTATCTTTAGAGTATTATTTCAACATTTTAAAAGTTACTAATTCATGAAATTCTGTTTTATATGATCCAAAACAATCACATTGATGAAAATTTCTGCCTAGTAGATCACAGAGGTAGCAAACCTATGATACTGATCTATGATATTTACATATTTGAATGTATTTTAAAGTTTATTGTATGCCTGTTAACATTTGCTCAGCATGAATAATGTCTTCTTATATCTGAAGATAGAAAACTTATGAACATATTATGACCTAAGAATACTTACAAAGCAGAATTTTGTTAAGCACAGTATAATTTATACAAATTCAATAAATAATTTATGCACAGAGAATATACAAAATAACTTTAGGTTTGATTAATTGGGGAAAAAATTTTTCTAGAAGAAATAAACTGCCAGCTGCATTTTGAAATAATTGATAGATACAATCATGGAGGAAAACCTACATACAGAGGGATGCGACTGACATGCAATTTATGACAGGTCGAGAGGGTAAACTACTCTTCTGAGAAATAGCTATCATTCAAGAGACATGCAGTAATCACAGTTCACCCTCAGTTAAAACTGAGGATACAGTCATGTAATACAGCATCCCTGCCTTTAAGCTTAAACAGTTTTATGGAGGAAATACGCAAGTGAATATATATAAGAACACAGTGAGATTAAAAAAACAAAAAACAAAAAAACTTCAATTCATTTTCCAGAGCTGTAGGATATAGGTAGAAAATAGAGAAGTAAAATTAGGAGGATGAGATTTGGAGTGCCTAGTGAGGATCAGCTAATAATAACTGATAGGGTCCCTCTCCTTCCTTCTTCATCAAACTTCTCTAAAATGAGGCCTGTGTTTATCGCCTCAAAATCACTCCTGCTTTAAACCCTCACAATCTAACTTTCACTCCTACAGTTATATTATTCTATACAATCAGAACTCAATGACCTCTTGGTTGCTCAATCCCTGGGTTTTTGCTCAGCTGTCATTCTCTGGGGTGACCCCTTCTTTAACCTCTACTTTCCCTTTGAGAAGAACACTTTCTCCATGATCTCCTGTCACCTTAGAGACCCTCCAGGGTATCCTCCTAACTCTACTTTATTTTACTACGTCCTCAGTATAGGCATTCCTGTTGTTCTGCACTTGAGTTCCATCCCTTCTCACTTTACATGTGTGCTCTCTCTTCTGACAATGCTATTAGTTGTATGAGCCCCATTCTATAGGGATGATTCAAAATTTTATCCTTAGAATCCTAACTTTTCCTCAGATACTCCAGTATCTATCTTTAATAAGGAAGTTTTACCTTGATACAATGCCTAGGCAACATATAAATCATGTTTCTTTTGTTTTCAGTATTTTATGATGCAGCGACATCTAGGCCTTGCTTACAAGGGAGAGACTGCCGCTTCCAGAGTAAACTAATTCCTAGTGATAGAAAACAACTTGCATTCAGTGTACCTTTGATATGAGAAACAATTCCAAATCTGTATTAGGCTCCTGCAGCCTGGGTCACTTACCCCTGCTCTATATTACCCCAGGGCCAAGTACCAGGCGAATAGATAATACTACTATATTCAAACCAGCCAATCCTAAGTCACTCAGCCACTTACCCTGCCTTATGCATTTTTTCCCTATGCCTTCTGACCAATGCTGGTGGTTTCTCATATAGCCCTGCATGGCATTCCATGCCTCCTTTTTCTAGGGATTTATAATATAAAAGCTTCTTTCATCATGCCATTCGTCTCATGTATATGTGTCTTACCATAGCTGACTAAAATAACGCAAGATATATTTTAAAACATAATTGAACCTATATCTTCGAAAATAAACTTCTCGCCGAAACCAGTTTGGCTCAGTGGATAGAGCATCAGCCTGCAGACTGAAAGGTCCCAGGTTCGATTCCAGTCAAGGGCATGTACCTTGGTTTGGGGCACATCCTCAGTAGGGGGTGTGCAAGAGGCAGCTGATCGATGTGTCTCTCTCATTGATGTTTCTAACTCTCTATCCTTCTCCCTTCCTCTCTTTAAAAAATCAATAAAATATATTTTAAAAAAGAAAATAAACTTCTCCTCCTCCTATAATCCCTATTTTTCATAGTCCTTGGGATCAATAAGACCCAAACATTCAGAGACACTTTTGATATCTCCTTCTCTCTTGCCACATGTGTTTTATCACTTGTACACCTTCAGCAATTTTCTCTGCACAATTACATCTGCCTCCTTTCCATTGTCACAGCCCTGATGAGAACTCCCATTGTCTCTCACTGAGATTATTATGATTGCTTCCCAACTAAGCTTCCTATCATCTGCCTCTAACAGATCCAATTCATCCTTCAAAATAGGACCAGATTCATTTTCCAAAGCCATCCCCAATCATATCACCTTCCTGTTCAAACCCTTCCGTGGCTCCATTCACATTTACTGCATAAAAAATACCCTGATACTAATTCAAATGAGCAATTATAGCTAAAGAAATAGAAGGCCCCAAAGAAACCAATGTCTTAAAAGCTAAAGGAAAATAAGAATTAATTGGCAATTACTACTAGCATCCATTTTGCCATGCTTCATTTTGTTAAAATATTGCACTAAAATGGAACACAGATAATCATATATAATCAGATGTCTCCAATTATTTGCAGGAGATAGAAGTATAGACACTGTGGGACCAGATAATGCTGAGTTAAGAAATTTAAGAATGTGACAGGCATTAGGTGTCAAAGAGACTCCTGCCTTTAGAGTGATTTTCAGGTTTGTAGTCACCGAGTTCATATTTCTAGAAAAATAAACTATCATTCCTCTTGAGCAGAGGCCTTGTATTCTAAAAGTCTAGAGATAATTCTGTATTCGAACTGGAATACCATAGACCTTGTCCACAATTTTTAGTATAATCTCAAAACAGAGGAGCATCTGTTCATGTGCAAAGTGAATCATGGTCATAATATGGTCTTACAAAGAAGCAGAGATTGACAACAGATTCTAGTTTAACAGTCTATAGGTGTTGGCATGACAATAAAACTACATATAGTAATATGGAAATGCTTAAGTACATTAAAGCAGGAAGCATGCATACATTTATATAGTATATGTTAGAAAAAGATCACTAGTACCAAGCAATACACTAGCTTTTCTTTTTCCTTAGTATTCACTTTCCACCCCTTTAGTGAGACATAGGGCATTATTTGTTATAAAAATTTTGTGGTAAAACTTAGCCTTTTATAATAGAACTAGTGTCCTAGTACATTAAATTTGTTTTTAGAAGTTTACATTCTTACCAAAGGATAAAAATGGCTAATTAAATTTCAGTTAAAAATACCTTGATTGGCCAGCATGGCTGAGTGGTTGGGTGTCAACCTATGAACCAGGAAGTCACGGTTCAATTCCCAATCAGGGCACATGCCTGGATTGCCAGCTCAATCCCCAATGTGGGGTGTGCAGGAAACTGCCAATAGATGACTAATTCTCTCTCATCATTGATGTATCTATCTATCTATTTATCTATCTATCTATCTATCTATCTATCAACTATCTATCTATTATCTATCTATCTATCTATCTATCCATCCATCCATTTATTTTTCATCTCTTCCTCTCTGAAATCAATGTGAAGCACCTTGAGTTTTTATATTGTCAATTATTTCTGGCTTTAGATTTTCCTTTTTCCTAAAGCAGGGCTGAAAGAGCTTTGGAATATTAGAGAAAATGGTTCAGGTCTGGGCACCATAGCTTCTGGCTCTAGGAACTTGGTGAAGGTATTTAATATTTCTGAATCTCTATCTCCTTTAGATGTAAAATAGAGATAATACCTCCTTTAAATGGTCATCATTAGGTGCAGATAGAATGATGCCTGGGTCACCTTGGAGATGTTCAGTTATATTAGTCCTCCCTCTCTTTCTCTTATAGTCACCCGTTAACTGAGCTGTCAGGGGAGGAGTTCTCTAGGTTGGGTCTGGAATACTCTGAACCGTTTTTTCTCTTCCCAATAAGCATGGGGGTAAGCATGGTATAAAATAAAGAATTTCAGTGAATGGCTTATCTCTTGAGGGCATTGGCTGGCAAACTCTATTTGCAATAGATCAAAACACTTATGTAAGGATGCAGTCACACGAGTTAATATAAACATTAATTCAGCCCAGAAATCAGTGAATGTTGGACGTGACTGTGAACTCATTCCTTATCTTCTTGTTTGGGAAGATTCAAAACATTTATAGAACAGATTCCAAGGCTCAGCCACAGTTACACTATCCCCTCAGTACACAAGAAAACCACAAGAAAGGGACCTAGAATGGTGCCGCTACCTCTGGCCTAACTGCATATTTGAACCCAGCTGATGTCATAAATGCACATTTGAAAATTGTAGCTCATAATTCTTCATTTGATAAGGCTCCTCAGAATGAACTGAAGGGCCACAACCTAACAAGCTCCCTTTGTGTTTAAAATGCAATTTTTCTAATTCTATAGAGGTAATGCTGCCCAATTATCTTATTAAACGAGTTGCAAACTAAATTTTATTCTCGCTTGACAATTTTTCCCACCAATAACTTAAAGCCATCACAATAAACTAAAAACCAATAGGCCTGGGACTGTACCTATAATCAAACATATTAACATTTCTACAACATAATACTGCATATAAATATTCACTTTAGTAGCATAAATAAAAACCAAAAAAATCTCACATTCAGTTCATGTTTTACCATAAAATAAATCCAGATCAAGTCAAGTTTCACAATCCAGGGAGAAGTAAAAAAACAGTTTTCAGAACTTTTTGACTTTCAGGTTTCTGGATAAACTATTGAGGGCCTGTAACAGATCTTCCTTTAGAGAGTTTTTTCAATCCTATTAGTTTATTATACCCAACAATTCACACATTTCATGGGCAAAATCCAATATAGCATGTAAGACTCCTCGATCAATTAAAAATTGCATAAATTATTTCAAATTCTGCTATCATACTTAGACTTGATATTGATAGTGCAAGAAATATTCATGCGTATTGGCTTTAAACTTGTTGCAGTGGTTTTTCAGTTATTGGTGGAAAAATTATCAGGTGAGGATAAAATTTAGTTTGCCAACTTATTTAATAAACTAGAGGCTCTGTGCACGGATTCACGCACTGGTGGGGTCCATCAGTCTGGCCTGGGCCCTCTGGCAATCAGGGACCCCCTGAGGGATGTAGTAGTGAGCAAAGTGGCAGGCTGCTGGGGAGGAGCCCAAGCCCAGTGCCACTCCCACTTATCCCAGCCCCAACTGCACCTGCTGGTGCTGCTCAGTAGTGCTGCTGTGGAAGCGGTAGAGACTTGCACCACCACACATGCGCTCCCCAGCCACAGAGCACACTGACCACCAGGGGGCAGCTCCTAAGTTGAGCGTCTGCCCTCTGGTGGTCAATGCATGTCATAGTGACCCATAAAATGGTTGACCAGTGGACCAGTCACTTAAGGGTTTTGTATATATAGATGTTTTCCAGGGTGGAAATTCAAGGATAATTACTTGTTTATAAATTTATTAAAAAGAATACTTTAAAACAAACCACTGAAAAGTTAGCTCTGAAAACCTGTTGAGAAGTGATCATTGAGCATGTTTCCAGTGCACTCACTGTTCTGCTTCAGGTAGCTTTAGAAGCAGTGAGAGCTATGTTGGACTTTTACAGGGCCCTACCATGCAATAATATATTGCTAAAGAGTAAAATAGTTAAATGGGCTAGTGCAAAGGTTTCATGTGACTAATATTTTCTATTTTCTGTGAAAATCTGTTTTTTCTCTTTCTGCCATTTGTTAGCATTTCTCTGTCCTCTGTGAAAGTTTGTTTCCTTTTACCCCATGCTATGTGGCTTTTCTTTATCTTCTGTGAATGGATGTTTTTCTTTCCCTTTATCTTGTGGCACCTTTCTTTCTTTCTTTCCTCTCTCCCCCCCACTATCTGTGAATGTATGCCTCTGGCAGCTCCAAGCCCTCACCTATACATTCCTCCCTCATGGAACCTCTTTATTCCTAAAATTCCCTAAACCTGCCTGTTTTATCCCTAAAACTTCTTTCATGACTAATGGGAAAATAAACAGTGAGCCAGAATTTCCTGGGTGTGATTATAAAAAAAACATACTGGCTGGTTATATTCTGGACTTTTCTAACTCTACCTCTGCTCAGAATATCTTTGAATGTGACATTGAGTAGGGCTCTCATAGGCATTTACTCATTCAACCAATCCTTATTTATTAAGGCACTTATTATTTGCCAGAAAGAGTAGTAGGCCCTTGAGATGCAATGGTAAATAAGAAGGCTTTGTTCTGTTTATAATTCAACAGAGAGATATAAACAGTCTTGAAGGGAAATAATTGAGGTTAGACGGATGAAAAACTAGAGGCATTTGATCCCACAGTCACCACACTTTCTTAACTTGTTCTGCATGCCTTGACATAGTTCAGGATCCTACCTTTGGATAAGTTGAGAGCAGAATGCACCTAATGAAAACAACTACTAGTTACTGAGTATTTTGTACCAGGCCCTTTGCTTAAGTTCAGCTACATAATTATCTCATCCTATCCTCACCACATTCTCTTAGGCAAGTACAATTATTGTTCCTATTTTACAAATAACAAAACCAAAGACAAAGGGAGGACAAGGAACTTTTTCATACTCACACAGCCAAGAACAGTTCCATCACCCTTCAATTATTATTCCCAAATACAAAAAGCTCTGAAAAACAAATATGTTTCTCATAATCACTTAGCACTAAATCTTTTCCTGTACTAGACAGTCTTTTCATTTCCCACTTAGGAAGGAAATTCCTCCATTCATACATTTCTTTACAAAAAGTGATGCACTCGATTAAGGTGTACTGCCCTAGAGCCCGCTGGGAGTATTATGTAATGCATAATATATGCACTGTATTACCTTTCTAAAATAAAAGTAATTCTAATTTATGAAACACATCCAAGAGTCTTCCATAAGAGATATGGAATGTTAGCTTATTTATCTCCAGGTTATTCTGACCAAGCAAGCCCTCACAAATTTCATTTAACAAGTCTGTATTGCTTAGGTAGGGTGGCAACATAATTCACATCTAAACTTAGGAAAGTAAAAGGAAACACTATTAATAATTACTCAGGGACAATGAGCACACATCAAGACAATTCCAGGAAAACCAGGATGTATAGTCCTAGTGACCATGTGGCCTGAGGAAGAGTGAATAATCAGTAATTCGATGAAGTCATTGCATCTCACCTGGACTGCGTTTGCCTCCTCAAGCAATTTGAGGACTTCTACTTCAAGCCCTCAGGAGTTTATAGAAAGTTTCTTGACTTTTAGAAAGCTCCCTCTGGCTCAGTGTGGATGACTCATGAGAATAGCTTTAAGATTATCTTAACAATTTATACTAGCAGAATATGATGAAATTCAAAATAATACAGTATTAGTGTGGACAAAGGTACAATCTAGACTCGAGAAATCAATAGAATTTCAGTCACATATGGAAGATAAAAGAGAAGGCAGAATCTAGGAAATTTCTCAGTGTTGTGACTTGGAAGCTTAGAAGAGGATTTGTTTAAATGGGATACATAGGAAACAGCATTTCTGGGGGAAATAAGCTGAGATTGTCAATTTTAGAGTGTCCTATGGATACTTCTATATCTACTAGCAGAAAAATGTAGGCACAATTGGGTTTATTACCTCTTTTATTTATTTATTTTGAGGAGTGTTTTTTTTTAATGGAAGAGTGTTTCTATTATCCCCACCTCTTGCCCCTAAGGGCCTAGTACCTTGCTTTAAACATGTTAGATGCTAACCAGTGATTTTGTCTGTTACTTGTAAGCATTCTTGAGGTTTTGACCTCTAACCCTAATAAAGGATTAGTCCCCTATTAGGTTTGGTGTGTTGATAGTAAACTTGAACACCCAGTCACATGCTCTGGTCTTACAGGGAGAAGTCTTAATTTGCCTTTTCTAGATAATCCTCTCTAGCAGGGTAGGGTCTTTCTAACAGTACTAGCCAACAGATTCATTGGCACAATGTCCCATTCCAGCCCAGGCTTCATCTTCATGGCATTTACATGGACCTCTGATGCCAGAAACCTAGCTTCCCAGTATATCTAACAAATGTAATCTGTCAAAAGAAATTATAAAAGATTTTGAAATTGGAGAAAAAATTATTACATGTCCTAGCTAGGTTTTTTTCTACATTTCATTGTTTTTTAACTATTTTACAATACCAATTATAGAAAATCAACAAAAATGTAAATGATTCTTGCTCACAGATGTAAATGATTTGCATGTTTAGTAATATGCAATTGGCGATGGCTTTATGAATATAGAACAGTTTTATATCTATTTGTAAATTCATTTCAGGATTTCTGATTGTTTTAATATATGTTTTTTAAATTCACCTTTGAGCCATGTTTAATATCTTTCTGCTGCCCTAGTTGGTTGAGTTAAATAATTTTAGACATGTTCATTTTATATTGGTATGAGAGCAATAAGTTTACCTTTAAAAAATAATATTTTAACAAATAACAAAACACTGATTTAAAAAAATTTACTATATGTAATACTTTCAATAGTAAATATTTTAAATAAATAAATAAAAATTTACTATGCCAGGTGACGTTGTTAAATATTTTGTACACATATTATATATATATATATATATATATATATATATATATATATATATATATTAATTCCCATAAATACCTTTTTGATATTTTATACTATTTTCATCATCATCATTTTATAATAATAAAAGCATAATATGCTAATTACACCAGATGTCCTTCTGGATGACCTTCTGGACAAAGCTGGGACTGCAAGGGAAGCCCAGGTCCTGAGTGCCAGAGGGAAACTGGTGCCAAAAGCCAAGAGAAAGGAAGGCCTACTCTTGCACAAATTTTGTACACTGAGCCTCTATTTTTACAGATGAGGAGACTGAAGCTTTATTAGGACAAATGGCTTGCCCAAACTCACTCAGCCCACTTGACTACACAGTCAACAATTGATACCCACTTTGATACACTGTCTTAGATATTGATCAATGCTGACTGCAAAATTTAACAGAGGTCTCAATAATAAAACTACAAATTTATATATATATTACTTATGTTCATAAATGATACAGATAAAGAATGCCTGTGAACATATGCATGTTCTTCTAAAACAATGGTTCTCAACCTTCCTAATGCCGTGACCCTTTAATACAATTCCTCATGTTTGGTGATCGCCAACCATAAAATTATTTTTGTTGCTACTTCATAACTATAATTTTGCTACTATTATGAATTGTAATGTAAATATCTGGGTTTTCCAATGGTTTTAGATGACCCTGCTAGTAGTTCTCAACTTGTGATAACTAACTATCTGGTCCACATCATGTAATTATGGTATTTTGGAGAGAGCTCCTTAGCCTCACTTGCTCTAATATGAAGATATGTAGCTGTTAATAAAAGGGAGATGAAGATCAAAAAGCATTCCAATTTACAAAAGAAGACTTAGTTACTTCATTGCCCTATCCTTCTTTGAATAATTCCCACTATCAAATGCTTAGTCTTTTATTGTAATGATTGTGATTTATCTATTATTATTTTTGGTAATAACATCTCAGGAGCACTTAAGCCATACTTGAGCTTTACAGTCTGGGTAGACATTTGATTCTTTAGAAGGATTATGTATGCATTTCTAAAAGGCCAAAGTACACAGTGAAAACCAATAAAGGATCTGGTCAAAAGAACATGCATCGATTCATTGGGCAAATAGAAGCATGTGGTGAAACTATGCTTTATCCATGCAGCTAGTTTTGCTAATTTATGCAAGAGAGGGTAGTTTGGAGGATATTCTCTATAATTATCATACTTAGAAAGAATGTCCTCCATTCATCCGTTTGGGGGTGAGGGTTGCCAGTGTGTGTGTGATTGCCTAAAACAGAAAATAGGACACAAAGTATGGCTTTTAAATTTTTATTTGTTTCACCTTTAGTGCCAACTTATAAGTTTCAATTTTTGGATCAGCAAACATTTATTGAATGCCTACTATGGACCATGCACTGGGCAAGGAAGCCCCAACACATAATAATATGTGAAGAGTGCCCACCCACACTGCTATAACTGATTGTATAGTCCTTTTAACTGCTCTAAGCTTCTGAAAAGGAGAGTTATTTTGAGGATGTAACTGTAAAGCTCCAGCTCTTTGAAGTTATTAATAAATGTTTGCGTTTGAACATATTTTTTCTATAAACTCATCTTGCTTCTAGCTGTAGCAATATCCATAAGAACATGTTGACTTCAGGACACATGGCTTTCAGTTATTACTGTACTAGAGGAGTTGGCACGGTCCCAGAAGACCAGGATATTTGATGCAGAAGCTTTGTTTATAAACACTTCTTTATGAAGAGAAGGAAGAGAGCCAGTTGTTTTATGGACTCCATCCTTTTATACAAACCCGGGCTGCATATTTATATGGAGAACATAATGGAACACCTCCATTGTGAGGCTGTGCCACCACCCAAAACAAAAATCCCCACCTCTTGAATTCTAGTCTT
Organism: Vespertilio murinus; assembly: GCA_963924515.1. NCBI lineage: Eukaryota > Metazoa > Chordata > Mammalia > Chiroptera > Vespertilionidae > Vespertilio > Vespertilio murinus. The sequence goes on from OZ004711.1 coordinate 28,953,624, forward strand.
TTAATAATATTGAAACAGATTTAGGAGGAGGAGGGACCAACCATTAGCTGCAGGTATGTGCAAGGAAAGGTTCACAGCTCACTATTCAAACACTTGGGATACAGAAACTAGCTGCATGATGACAGAGCATAGCCATCAGTATTTGCCCTTAATCTTTAAAAGTTGTTCATCAGAGACTCCAGGGCCTTTGAGACAAATGTCTTTTTTTTAAATGTTTATAATGTTAATTTTCAATGTCAACATCAGGGCTATGAACAGGAAAATGTTCTTTCCATGTATCTTCAAAGGAGTTGTAAGAAACCTATAAGCCCTGGCTGGTGTGGCTTAGTTGATTTGGCATCATTCCATGCACCAAAAGGTTGCCAGTTCCATTCCCAGTCAGGATACATGCCCACATTGTGGGTTCCATCCTAGTAGGGGACATGCAGAAAACAGACAACCAATCACTGTTTCTCTCTCACATCAATGTTTTTCTCCATCTCCCTTCCTCTAACACACACACACACACACACACACACACACACACACACACACATGGGGTCCAGTGCATGAAATTCATGCACTGGGGGTGGGGGTCCCTCAGCCCAACATGCCCCCTCTCACATACTGGGAGCCCTCAGGGGATGTCACTCTGATTGGTTATGGGCATAGCGAAGGTATGGTCAATTTACATGTTTGTCTATTATTAAGTAAGATAGATAGATAGATAGATAGATAGATAGATAGAAAGAAAGAAAGAAAGAAAGAAAGAAAGAAAGAAAGAAAGAAAGAAAGAAAGAAAGACATAAATAGATAGATAGATACATAGATACATAGATACATAGATAGATGATAGATAGATAGATAGAGATATATATTCTTTAAAAAAATAAAACTGTGAGCAAACTACAAAACTACTATGAGTCTCAGTTTTCTACACCTGTAGAAAGAGCAAAATAATACTCCCATGAATGGTAAGTGTTTATTGATACACTTGTGATTCCACCACAATGCAAAGCAGATTTCTTATGACAAAACTAATCAAACACCATTCCAGTTTATTAATAAGATCTGGTGATTGACCAGGCAGAGAGATGTGTACATAATTGGAGTCTGGACCAAAATGGAAGTTTAATCTCAAAATCTCAGAGTCCTATTAAAAAACTGGTAGTTGAACTATAAGAAAAGTTGTAATGAGCAGAGCAGCAAGGGTAACTGGGCTTTAGCTTTGTCTTTGCTTTCTTGTCAAATAATTTATGAGAAGAGGCTGCATAAGTGTCAATAAACATATCCAAGATAGATGCCCTGGACAAGCACTTAATTCTCATTTGTGAAACTGGAACATCAATGGCATCTATGGCATAGCATTGATGGCACAGAGTAGTCATTGTCTAAATTGCAGCAAATTATTAATAAGTCATACTATAAAAGTTGCCTCCCCTCAAGTATCTAGCACCTGGGATGTTAACATTACTTCTTTAGTTTAAGGCCTTGTCCCCCTGGGATAAGAATACAAATGTGAAACTTTGGGAGGAGTCCTATCTCGCTATTAGTAGTTATCTTCAGGTCAGTGGAGTCTCAGTTCTAACAAAACAAAGGCCAGGAAATGGAAAGATAATTTGTTGGGGTCCGGGAAGGGATGGGATGTAAGACATTCAGAATGAGGATGGAACAAGAGAAAGCTAAATCATTGATGAGTTTAATTAGCCTCCTCAAATCTTGGAAAGAGTAAAAAAGAAGCCTTCATTTGATGAAGAGACTATCCACATGAAAAGGAGAATTATCATCACAGCTTTACTCAGTGTCCCAGGTTTGCACAGCACCAGACTTGAGCCCTCATCTACGATAGACTTACTAAAGATAAGGCCGTGGGTCTAAATAAAAGCATGTCATTTTCTTTCCTCAGTCTCTCTCTGCCTCTTCTCTTTCTTCCTTCCTTCTTTCCTTCCTTTGTTCTTCCTTCTTGCCTTCCTTTTTCCTTTCTTCCCTATATTCACTGGAATTCAGAGGAAGCATATAGCTGCCTCAGGCAATTCTGAGTCATATCAGTTTTTCAAGAGGAAATGTTTTGAGGGATGGTTTAGAGATGTACACAATGGCGTGTTGGTTAATATCTAAAATTTTACAAAATAAAATGAAGTGAAAGCCATCCACCCAAACATTAAAATTATTACCGTAAACTATCTCAGTGCAGGTAAAGGTAATTGATACGTATTTATAGAAGTTGTGTTGCAGAAGACCAAAGAAAAACCAAGCAATGTGTTTAGAGAAAAGAAGTGACACTGTTTATTTTATGCTGGCGGACCCATAGGAATAACTTCCCAAATCTGAGTAAAGTAACATGCAGGAGGCTTCTCTTTTACATCTTTCTGGGGTCTTTGTCTCACAAATATGGATTTGCTTCCAGTCCTTTTCACGGCTTTGCAGGAAAGCCCACAGGTGCTGGGGGTCTCCAGGCCATATCTGATGGTCTAGCCTGGTGGCAGCATTAATAACCCCCTCCAGGGAAAGGCACTTTTCACATTTTTATGGCCTTAGTATTTAGATAACAGGTTTTGCAAGACCAGTTTCTGGGGCAGAGGTAGTAACTTAATTATAGGTTATCAAGAATGTACACTGGGCTTGCTAGCACAGATTCAGGTTGCTAGTGCCCACTCCCACCCCCAAATATCAGGGTTACATTGGAATTAGCCCTTTTTAGCCTTCTCATTTGACTAAATGATAGGGGCAGAAACAGCACACAATGAATTCAGAGTTCATTTGAAAAATTATGTAGATTTCACTGTATCAATGCTTATCTCCTTTTTACAGATATGGAACATAAAAGAATTTGATAAACTTTCTAGGTTCTATCTTTAAAAGGGGATATTGCTTTTACTATAAAATATTAAAAGAATAAAAATATTAAAGAATAAAAAATATTAAAAGGTAGTATATAAATACTTCCCCCAAAAGGCAGTGTTTATTAAGATACATTTCATTTTCAAAATTGAGCTATCAACTGTTAAAGTGTATATACATTGTTTTGGGATATATATCCCTGATATCCCTGATATCACTGTCCTAAGTTTTTCTTAGGAGAGAGAGCTTCCCCATAGGCTCAGCCATGCCTTCCACACTTAATGACTAGTCATTGTTAAGTACCTGATCATTTGCATATACTGCTGACAACAAGAAGCCAACCACTGAGTGCCACTGTCCAAAGAAAGAAATGAGTCTCCCCAACAGCTTGTAGAAAGACTTTTCAATGAAGAATTATAACTATATTTATTGCATCTGAACTGTAGATTGAGTTTACACTCGTGAACTGAAGGGGTCCTAAGCATACCACCCCAAAGTAGGCCACTCTGGTATTAGGATTGCTTTGAGCTGACAGCAACTGAGAAAAAAAACAGACACAGGTAGAGTTCCATGCCCTCCTTCTATTTACTTACAACCAGAACATAATTCCCATTGTGAATGTGTTCCTCCATTTCCTATACCAGGAAGAGAATAACAACCTCAGCACTAGAGAAAAGGTTGCCGGGAGCCATAAAAACAGAGTTCGGTCTCACTTCCTGGTCAGCCCTACTTCCTGATTGAGCATGAACATAGAAAGCCGGCTCAAGCGCACGCCAAAGAAGCCTGCGTGCGCCAAGGGTCGGAAGAACCTCCCACATCAGAATAACCAATCAGTTAAGGACAGATACCCAGTCCCCAACCAATCACCCCATGACAACTCCTTATCCTACTCCTCCCCTCCTGAGCTCTTAAATACCGCAACGCTTCAATAAAGAAACGAGGCTTGATCGGAACCCTGTCTTGCCTCCATTCTTCGTGCCCCTTGTTTGTTCCATTCTCTTAGATGGTTCCTGCGTGCCCTCGTTGTTGCCCCGAGGGCCGGGGCAAAAGGTGACCCTGACAAGCTTTACAAATCTTATTAACCAGCCCTTATTTTTCATTACTTTCCCCATAGATTTGCCTTCCCATAATATGCTACCCATAGAAAGTTATTTTCCTTTATTTGTCATCTCTACAAAATTATTGATCTTTGCTAAGAAAGATGTTATATTAGCCCAAGTGCTAACCACCCCATTTGAGTTACTCATCACTGAGTATTCCTGTGTGCATGCATGATGCACATGTTAATAAACTATGTTTATTTTCTCTTAGTAATCTGTCTTTCATCAGTCTAACCTGCAGTCAATGAACCTAAGATAGGTAGAGGAAAATGATTTTTCCCCCTACAGAACTAACTTAACAGTTTATGAAACAAGCCCTTCAGCATCTGTTGCAGCCCTGCCAGAAAACAATTCCATATTTAACTATTGATGCCTCTAAGATGTCTTCATACTTACCAATAATTTATGATAGAGGCAGAGGGGAATGAATTTGGGGAATCATATGGGATTCTGGCTCTTTTATTTACCAAAATCTTAAAAACTACAGAAATGATGAAAACAAGAGTTCTTGCTGGTAAAGAAGGCTGAAGATCAAAGGAAAGAGAGGAAATTGAGAGCTTCAGCTTCTCTTAAGTGCTCACACCAAGTTCATCTAGCTACATGTCTATCTTCATCCAAAGCAGAGATTCATCTCTCCAATAGCCGCAAACAATTCCCTACTCGACTCCTGGCTAAGCATATATACACACTCAAATTCCTTTTGGGTATTTGATGGCTATTTAAAAGATAATGGAAGCTCCCACCACAGTCCAAGTATATCAGAGTTTGGCATACACCACTTTCTTATATTCTCATGACAACATTGTGAAGCATAATCACTCCTAGTTTATGATAGGAAACCTGAGGCTTAAGGCCCAAATCACACAGTTGGGCAGGAGAGCCAACATTAAAACCAGATAAATGACATGTGCTTCCAACCACTACCCTCTCCATGTTGCCAACCATGCCTGAAAAGGATGCCGTCCTTTTGCCAAAGAGGATATGAGCATCATTTCCATGTAAAATCATTTCCCCTTGTCTACATCCAGTTCAGTGGATTAATCAAACTGGAAGAAAAGTAAACCTAAGGAAAAGTTTTATGGAAACCATAAGAACTCTAATTCAAATATTTGATGATTATTACGCATCCCACACTCTTCCTATATAACAAGTCCTCTGGCTGTTTATTGAGTCTAGTTCGCATTTGCTGAGGCTACACTTCATTAAGCAGAATTCCTTAAAAATAAAAACATCAAAGCAGAACTTGTTTTCTGACCTATTTTTGATGATCATCAAAACAATGAGGTTTCTATGCATTCCTCTCTCCTTTATGCTCTTTCTTTGTGATTACTCCCATCTTTTGTAATTCATTACGCCCCAAGGCAATTACTGCATTTTGTGAAATGCGCAGCTTTAAAAGGCATTTCCACGCAGAGTTACAGAAACTGAATGTTACATTTCTGAGCAAAGTACCCTTCCTTAGGGCATTGTAATTAGCCTTTTCATGGGCTTCCATGGAGCCAATTTTTTAGCAGTCCCGCAGTGTATTGAAAAGTCCCTGAGCATAATTGTTCTTTTTAGACCAGTCCTTTGGTTACTGCCTAAAACAACTTACATCCTGTGTTTCTTTCCCCCTAAACCCAGCTATTGCTCATTTAGCCACTTAGCTGAGAATGCCAACCTTGCATGGAGATAGAAATTAAACATAGATCAATCTGAAATCGTACTGTTTTTGTGAGGTCAAACTCCACTTCCAGCCAGGACATATCAAAGCTCTGCCCTGAAACCTTAGATTTTTAGGGCATTTGGGCCAGTTGCCATTGCCTAAAATTCACATCACCCATAAATAAAGAAACCAAGACCCTTCACAACTAAATTTTTACTTCAGCCTACATGACCCAAAACTTCATGAGCTTTGTTGAAAGAGTAAAAATTAAAGATTTTTGTCTTGTTTTATTTAACTGAATGAATACTTCCAAGAAGTTGATTATAATGGCATTTCTGTGGCTTTTAAAAAAAAACCAAATTATTTATAAGCTGAAGAGCCATTAATCACAATATTATGTTAGATCTCTAATAAATATTTCATTTTAAAAAAAGACAAAAGGGAACTTTAACATCATTCCAGTGCTTTGCTAAAAAGAACAGCAAAGTGTGTGGTATAGAGGAGAAATCGAGGGGGCCTAGAAAATAACCACCCAAGAGAACTCCTTTCAAATTCATCAGTTTAAGTACAATTGTATTGAGGTCACACATGTTAACGGGAAAAAAACAACAACATTGAAACCTGTAAAGAATTTTTGTGAGTTTATTTGAGCCAAACTGTCGACAATTGCCGGGAAGCAGAACCTCAACGGATTGAGATAATGCTCCGGAGAATGGCATTATGTTCTATATTTATACATTGCCATCAAAGGAGGGACATAGGTGGGTTACATGAAATTCATTGGTGATGGAGTAAGGAGGTGGGAGAAAGCGAGCTGGTGGGAAACCTCTAGGATAGGGTAAAAAGTGAAATGATGGACATGAGCTTCTTTTACAGAGATGGATATAGGACATTGCAACACAATTAACAGTTGACAATTAACTTGATAACAATAACAATGAGGGAATGTCTCAGGGCCATTTGTTGTGCCCTCAGGGGCCCGGGGTAAAGAAGAAGCTACAAGTTACTCAGACATCTTACCGTATTTGCCGGCGTATAAGACGACTTTTTGGCCCTGAAAAATATGCCTCCAAGTGGGGAGTAGTCTTATACGGCGAGTATATAACAAACTCTGTATTTTTAGTGGAAATGTTAGGGGGTCGTCTTATACGCCCAGTCTCTTATACGCCGGCAAATACGGTATTTTTCAGGGCCAAAAATTCGTCTTATACGCCGGCAAATACGGTACATATAGGATATCTTAGAGGCCAGAAGGCAAATGGGCTCAGCAAAGATCAAAGTTGATCTTTGTCTGGGAAAATATTGGCCTAGAAAATGACTGCCCACTATAACCTGTTGGTAGTAAGATATTTAATTTTCAAACCATCCTTTGTGGTTACTTTAGGTCTCTGAGTTTTCAAGACTGCCACGCAGGCCTTCCCTGAGCTCATCAGGTTAGCAAGTGGCTCTTTTCGTTCACACACACAATACTAAATAAGTAAGGAGCCTAAATAATTCACCCTGTCTGACAATACACAAGTTGCCAAACTTTCTGGAACCCTAATTTTCTCATTGATAAAATAAGGCTTACAATGCCTTCTTCAGAGAGTTGTAGAGAAGGTTGTGTGGTTACCTATGTGAAAGCATTATCAGTGGAAACTTAGTTCTTGGAGTGTCGCAAGGAAAATAATTTCCTGAAGCCTGCGTGGGAGGTTAGGGTTTCATGGAGAGCTTTATAAATAATGTAAGATTAAGGGAATTCGGACCTGGCAGGTTTGGCTCTAAGATTAGAGTGTCATCCTGCAGACCAAAGGGTTACAGGTTTGATTCCTGGTCAAGGACATGCACCTCAGTTACAATACTGATCCCTAGTCCCAGTCTCTTTCATGTCAATGTTTCTCTCTCTTTCTCCCTCCCTCTCCTGCTCCTTTCTCCCTTCACTCTGTCTGAAAATCAATGGAAAAATGTCCTTGGGTGAGGATTAATAAACAAATAAATAAAATAATAGACAACAAACACCTCTACTTCTTTGTGCCTACTCTATAAACTAGTATGGTGAAAGAAAGTAATGCAATAATAACATCTTCTCTGAAACCGGTTTGGCTCAGTGGAGACAGTGTTGGCCTGGGGGTCCCAGGTTCGATTCTGGTCAAGGGCATGTACCTTGGTTGTGGGAACATCCCCAGTAGAAGGTGTGCAAGAGGCAGCTGATCGATGATTCTCTCTCATCAATGTTTCTAACTCTCTATCCCTCTCTCTACCTCTCTGTAAAAAAATCAATAAAATATATATATTTTTTAAAATAATACCATCTTCTCCTGGTCATGCATAATTCCTTATAGCATTTGATATTCATGGCCATAACCTCTGACCTTGAAATATCTTTTTAAAATGTCGACTATAAAATTTTTTTTTTTAATTAAGAGGGTTCCCCATCGAAGGTCCCATCTCTGTCCATCTCACCAATCTTGTCTTCATCAGGGCCAGAATTAAGGCCACTACCCAGAATTTCTGTTCTATATTAAAGTCCAATCCAGCATTTGGCTAGCTTAGCTTGTGTTCCCAGCTGCAGTCCATTAGATGTGGGGTCTGCAAGGCCATGGGCCATGCAGCTGGTTAAGGCCACATGGTTATGGAGAAAGAACAGGCAAGCTCACGGGCGAATGCAGGTCACAGAGCAAGAGAGAACAAGAGTGAGTCAGAGGGACCCGGAGTAAGGAAACTCTGTCTGGTGATTTTAACTTTCCAAGATGTTTTGTGTTTGCAGTGGCTCCACCCTCCTAGCCAATGATCTCTTTCCCCGGGCCAGACTGACAGGCAAGCACCTTTCCTTCATTACCTCAACGTCACTGTGCATGCGCCCATCTTCCCCTTTGTTCAGTCCCTCCCCCAAGAGACCAGTGATTCCCTGGGAAGCATAAAGCTGTAGCTTCCTGGTGAAGCCTCCCAGGTGACCATACTTATAATGTCTGGCCTACCTTTGCTCTCTTGTTATTATTAATGTAAATAAGCTAGCTAATTATGATGATAATAAAAGCTCTCTGTAAACGGAAGGGTCTAATTGTGTGTTGGTTTGCTATGATTTTAAATGCACTTGTTTATGGCTTGAACAAGGTTTTGTGATGTCAGAGTGAAGTTGTTTACATTGAGGAAGCCCCATCATGGACATCTGTTGACATTGATAAGCACTTAGTAGCTCCGGTGATGATGGACATGGCTGGGGCTTATTGAGAAAAAACATGTGGAGCAGCTACTGTGGCTAGGGGACATTTAGTCTTTAAACTCCAAGAATGTGTGAGGACTTTTCCTAGAGGGACCATCCTGGGCAAAGCAACTCTTTGCTGATGGAAATCACTGTTCAAAGACCTTGGGGCATTAGCTGCTGCAGGGGTAAAGCCACTTTTTACCAGCACTGGTGAAAGCCATTCAGCTAATGTGTGAAGGAGATCATCTTGCCCACCAACCCCAGCACCTTCGTTCCCCAGCAACATGCTCTAGCAGGAAGGGGCTTTCACTTTGAACCCAGCACCTGGAGTCAGCTCTTGGTTAGCAAAGACAGCTCCTCTGAGAAGAATCTCGTAGAAAGGTAAACCTCAAATTAAATTTGGACTTTATTTCTTTCATCTCCCTTTAACCTGGAACAATCATGTGATTAATCTGGTACTGGTTGGAGTATGTTATTTCTTTGTTGGCTTACTAGGAGACATTATCCTGTAAGTTACTGCCTCGTGAAATATTATTATTATAAGTTATAATTCCCACAGAGAGCCCATGTTAAATAAATTATTGGCAAAGACCATCTCAGACTCTGAGAATAATTTGCTGCCGGAATAAAACAGGTCTCTACAAGAGGAGTACAACCACACTGTCAAGACAGAGCATAACGGAACACTGTTCCTGTCTTGCCTTGAGACTGTAGAGAAAACCATGCTTGGCTCTCCCTTGCCTTCAGCTTTTTGTCTCCCTCTAAACCAGCCGTGGGCAAACTACGGCCCACGGGCCAGATCCAGCCCATTCGGCTGTTCTATCCAGCCCGCTGAACCGAAAGAGCAGAGGGTTCTCTTGCTCTCCCCTCCGCTCCTTCACCAGCATCCCAAGATGAGAGTGCCAGCATGGTCAGTTTGCTTTTGTTCTGGCCCTCCCGTCCAGTTTAAGAACCCATTGTGGCCCTCGAGTCAAAAAGTTTGCCCATCCCTGCTCTAAACCCACCTGTGTTCCTGTGAATGTTGCTCATATGAGTGTATGTATGTTACTCTGCTCCTCAACAATATTTTTCTCATAGTTCTGCTACTGACAGTGTATTCTGCTTGGTAATATTCACTTTTGACTACTCTGAGTTAGGGCTTCTTTAGTTGTGTGCCTGCTATCAGTGACTTGTACTCTTCTGGAATTTTGACCAACTTTCCAAAGAAGTTAATTGGCCCTTCTAAAAGAAACTCTACAGTGTAGTTATTTCTTTTTAAAAAAATATATTTTATTGATTTTTTTTTTACAGAGAGGAAGAGAGAGGGATAGAGAATTAGAAACACCCATGAAAGAGAATCATAGATCAGCTGCCTCGTGCACACCCCCTATTGGGAATGTGCCTGCAATCAAGGTACATGCTGTTGACCAGAACTGAACCTGGGACCTTTCAGTCTGCATGCCAAGGCTCTATCCACTGAGCCAAACCGGTTTCGGCCAGTGTAGTTATTTCTAGTCATGGAATTAGAAGCAGTTTTCTTTTGTGGCAGAAAACATCTTTATCTACCAAAAATGTTGTTTGAATCTCCTTTTCTAAATGAGTGAAAGAACAGTCAACATGCTACATTGGCACTGAAAATAAACTCCTCAACAAAATATTCACAGTCCCTGTCTTTTAGGACTTATAGCCAAGTAATAAGTAATCAGAAAATTAACAATACCAGATAAAATTGATTAAAAGCATACCATATAACAGGGGCTATTCTACGCACTTTACATATATTATCTCACTTAATCCTTGAAGGTGTTGCTCTCACTTTGATCTTTACCTCTTATTCTCTTAAAATGATACTATTCAGACTTTCTGTTCTCAGTATCCATTGAAATTGCTCAAGGTCAACTAATATCCCGTTGCCAAACAAATTAAACCCTCCTCAGTCTTCATCTTGCTCAACTTCTCTGGTGGATTTGACAAAGTTGACCCTCCCTCTTTCTTCAAATACTTACTTCCCTTGTCTTCCTGAATATCACTTTCCTGCTCTTCTCTTATCTTACAGGTTGCTCCTCTTCTATCTCCTTTGCTAGCTCCTCTTTATACATTGCTCTGACATCTTAATGCTGGAGTGCACCAGGCCTCTGCTCTCAGATCTCTTCTCTCCTCTTGTCTCATACTTTCCTACAGGATCTCTTTAAACACCTTCCACATGCCAATCACTCCAGCTTCACACTGTTCCCCTAAACTAGCCTACTGAGCTATTCAATTTGTATTAGTTTGCTAAGACAGACATAACAAAAGAGTACATACTTGATGGCTTAACAACAGAAATTTACTTTCTCACAGTTCTGGAAGCTAGAAGTTTGAGATCAAAGTGTTGACAGGTTTGGTTTCTTCTAAGGCTCCTTCTGTCTTCACATGATATTCTCCCAGTGCATGTCTGTGTTCTAATTCTCTCTTCTTATAAAGGTCAGTCATATGGGATTAGGATTCAGCCATTTTAATTTAATAACTTCTTTAAAGACCTTATTTTCAAATATTGTCTCATTCTGGTATTAGGACCTCACCAAATAAAACTGGGAGAATATGATTCATCCCATAACAGAGCTAGTTACTCAATTTCTCCACTAAAGAAATAATGGAAATTTCAAACTTAATGTAGACAAAACTGGTCTTTACATCCTACTCAACCTCCACCCTACCATACCCTCACAAAAACAACTCATTTTTCTTTCAGTGTTCTCCATTTTCATTTGGTCTCTATTCAATTACTCTCAATTACTCTCTAGCCCATGTCACCCTATATATTTGTATTTTTATTGTCTCTCTCCCACTAGAATGTAAGAAGGGCATGGATTTTATCCTGTTCATTGCCTTATCCCCAGCACTAGAAATAGCTGACTGATATGCAATAGTTATTCACTGGCTATTTGCTGAATGAAGAGAGACAATTATCACAACAATTCTACTTACTAGAATTGTTATTGTCTCCATTTAATGAATGAGGAAATTAAAACTCAAGGGAAATGTGTAACTTGCCTTAGGTCATAGAGCTAAATTTGAACCCATATAATCTGAACCCAGATTACTGATGAGCAATAACGTTTCAATGTGGCAAATGCTTCTTCTAAAGGAGCACAGAGTATATTGGAATCCTTAGGAGGATCACCTACTCAGGAGTTTCAAAAGGAGACTAGTTAAAAAAAAAAAAAAGTAATGCGAAAGAGTCCTAAACTGAGACAGCCTCACATATGCCAGCAAGGTAAGATCCTAAACCAGAGCTGGCCAACGTGGCTCAGTGGTTGAATATCGACAATAAAACCCATTTCTGATATTAAGTATAATAATTAGTAAAATTCCAAGAATTAGTGAAGATACAGATAACAAAAAGAGTTGAAACATAACTTCTGAAGTATGCTTCTTTCAGAAATAATGCTGTCTAAAGTCTGGGTTCTCATGTAGGGTCACTGATTGCCCCTACAGTTAAAGTTAGCTAGCAAATACATCCTATCCCCAATCTATGCTGAAGTGTTAGAAAGTTAATTAGAGGCAAAGTTGCCTGTAGAAGCTAGAAAGGTTGCAAGTGTTATATCCAAATCCAGATAAGTACTTTAAGAAAAAGAAATCATACAACTAACTGGACCAAATGATACCACCCAAATCTAGCCTAAAGAAAATTCTTTATTGAAAAACAGACTATTGGAAGATAATCATTAGACTCCCCATATATCATCCATATTTATGAAGTTGAGTCATCAGCAGTATGCTATTTATTCATTTATAGTCCTGGAAAGCCTTGAAAATATACTCACAGAAAATGCTTGTCAAATTCTGTGCAAAACACTGTGGGAATATTGACTACAACTAGATTGAATGTATAGTATAGATTAATTTGGGAAGAACCATTGTCTTTAGAACTACTAAAACCAATTTCCATGACCATGGTATGTCTCTCTATTTAACCCCTCTTGTTACATATCCTAGAGTTTCTCACACTCAGCACTCCTGTCATTTGGAAACAGATAGTCCTTTGTTGCCTTGTGCATTTTAGGATGTTTAGCAATATTCTTGGCCTGTATTCATCTGATGCCCAGATGTAATCATCAAAATGTCTCCACACATTGCCAATTCCCTCTGACAAGCAAAATCATATTCTGTTGAGAACCACTGCTTTAAGAAAACTTTTTTTTTATATTTTATCAAGAAGACATGAGCAAATACACTTATTGCAGTATTGTTTATAATAGCAAAGTATTATAAACAACCTAGTGATCTATTAGTAAGACTATGGATCAATAAATCTTGGTTTATTCCTACAAAATTTTATTCAGCAGCAGAAAATGTAATTGAAAAACTAGATCTATCTATTTATGCATCTTTAAGTGTGAATAAATCTCTACAAACAAAGTTCAATTTAAAAAGCAAATTGAATAAGTCTAATTTCATGTAGTACTATCTATATATTTTTAAGTACTTAAACTAGTATTTTAATACTTTAAATGCAATATAATTTTTAAAACTTGCATGAAAACGGTGTCCATAAATTTCAAGATAGTTGAAGAGACAAGAAATGGAAATGTGGTAAGGTTTTAGCTTTAGTTTTCTCAAATTTATTTATTTAAAAACAAAAGTGGTCTGAAAAAAATATGGCAAATATAATATGTTTAAGTTGGGATAGTAGGCTTATGAGTGTCTGTTCTATTAGTTTCTGTACAATTCTGCACACTTGAAGAACTTCATAATAAAACATAAAATCTAATTTTAGAATAAATCAATGTTACCTTTTGAGGAATGGATTAAAACTAGAAAGCTTCTACTTTCTCAAAAGTAATTTGTTTTCAAATATTTTATTAGATTTTTGAAGTTTCTGAACTTCCTTCAATATTTATGTGCAAAGGAGAACTAAATATTTGCTTCAAGTCACTATTATTCATCAGTCAATAATAATACAAACGCCACAAGATTCATTCATAGATTAGACGCTAGATTTGTCAAAGGAGCCTATAAACAGTCCAAATATAAAATATTCTCAATTGATCTTAGGAATACTAGAGGGTTCAAACGTTAACAAATTATTTAAACATTTAAATTATACAAGGTAATGTGCTGCATCAATATTTTGGAAGGCTTATATTGCTGAAGTCCATGCCTATCCCTGTGAAAAAGAGAACAGGATACATTGGCTGACTTACAGACCAGCTTACAAATGCCCTTCCCCAACTTCAACAAACACAGTAACTTCATAACTGTAATTAGAACATGACCTTTTATCTTCTCACAGGACCCATTAATTGGTTTTCTTTCTTTTTAAAAAAATATATTTTATTGATTTTTACAGAGAGGAAGGAAGAGAGATAGAGAGCTAGAAACTTCGATGAGAGAGAAACATTGACCAGCTGCCTCTTGCACACCCCCTACTGGGGATGTGCCCACAGCCAAGGTACATGCCCTTGACCGAAATCGAACCTGGGACCCTTCAGTCCGCAGGCCAAAGCTCTATCCACTGAGCCAAACCGGTTTCGGCTCTCTTTTTTTTTTTAAATGGCATTTTAAAGAAAAAGTTTTACAAAGAAAAAGCCAAGTCTCTAGCTATATTTAAGTCAAAGGTCAGTTCAGATGAAGTTTCAACTTATTTTTCAATTTCTACTTTTTAAAAGGCCATGTCACTCAATGCTATTTTTTTCATACAGCAAGAAAATGGAAGGTCTCAAATGATGAGAGTAGATGATAATATTCATAATTATGATAAAAGCACCATCAATGCACTCTCCAGGAAGATTTTCATATATTACAGGAAGAGCTTGGTACAAGAAATGAAAATGAAAAAGTGGGCTTGTACTGCTGGTATGTAGGCATTTGATGTCAATCATATGTCACTGACACAAAATAGCATGTTAAGCAGGTATTAAATTCAGAAATTAATAAGAATCTCCCCTTTATTTTAGTGGAACAAATTGCATACATGTATCATGTATCAAATCCTAGAAACAAGAGATATATTAGTTTCTAATCAGTAGGCGCTCTAGTTAGTCATATTTTTTTAAGATATGTAAAGTGCTTGCCAGTTTGAGTTATTTATCTGTGTTTGAATTTATCTTAACATCCAGATAAGACAATGTACAGAATACAATGCTTGAATTGCTGGTTCATAATACACACGAGACATTTTTGTCATTTGTATTTAAATATTTATAATGAAATCACCATAGGGAGTAATTCTTGTGCGGTCCAAGACCCTGCAGAGAGGCCAGCACTCTGCAGAAGTCTTTTGAGACCCATGAAAAACCTTAGACTTGGCCTCAGTTGATAACAAAGGTTAGGGCCAAACAGAGTACCTCAGGCCAAGGAATCTCCGAGCTCCCTGCACTTTACTGAACATAAGGGGATTAGAGATTTACCAACTGAGCGCTGAGACTTCCAGCCATTTTCCCTTGCTTGGTTTCCAAAATGTTGGCATTCACACTACAGCCAGCCACCAGGTAGGAGATTGGAACTGTATTTTCTGAGGAGTCTCAACTGCCTAAGGGAAGAGACCTGTAGATGCTAACAGTGAAGATTCGAAGAAGAAAAGTCCCAGGCAGAATACCCTCAGTGAAATTTTTGGTTGACAAGCCCAGTCTGGACACAGAAATTCTAACTATTTCTTCCTCCTTTTTTTCTTTTTCTAGTGAACTTCTTGATGCCCTGTTCTTGAATGTGAGCAGTCAGTGTAAGTCACCAGACAATTGAAAAGTGGCTAATAATGACGATTAGAAGTCAGAGACAAACAGACACATTAACTTGAAGGGAATAAATAATATACTAGGAGAGTACCACTGCAGCCTGGGGAGGAAAACTAGCTAACATTTACATTCTTAAAGAGGTAAAAAGATTCTATGTCCTGAGGCTATAAAAAGGGACCATTCTTGCTAATGTTTTCTCTTGTCCTTGATATCAGTTTTTGGATGTAGAAAAGACACTGCTGACATTTACTCACCTTGGTTTCAATCTTAGTTTCAACTTATTAATTTTATTTTAAGCTTTTAAGGTCATGTACTAATTTGTTATTCAATTTTTACATCTAGAAAATTATAACATTTAGTTTTAAGGAGTTTTGAATAAAGTTTATTGCTATTTACAATTAATTAAGTAAGTAAAATACCTTGAACTTTTCAAACTACATTGAATTACATCTTAGTTGTTGTTCTTTTCAATTATCTTATCTAACAGACAAAACTTTTCCATGACCTTAAGTATTTGAAGACGATAATGTATCTGTTCTAGTTATTTATTTGCTATATGACAAATTACTCTAACCTTAATAGCTTAAAATAATCATTATGTTCATGGACTCTGTGGGTCAGTAATTGGGAAACACACAGTGCTTTGTTCCACAATGTCCGGGGTGTCCTAACTAGAAAAGTTCAAAGGCTTCGGGACAGGGTACTGGGAGAATAAATCATCTGGAGGCATCTTATGTCACATATCTGACTTTGGAAAGCAGTTATGAGCTGAGACCTTAATTCAAAATATAGTCATGAATACCTACACAGGGTCTCTTTATAATGGCCTGGGCTTCCTTCCTTACAGGATGGAGACCTCCAACTTATTATATAAAATACCAAATATACATGAATTCTTTAATATCAAAACAGAGTATATATTTTTTTCTTTTAAACTATTCTTTACTTAATTCTGTATTATATAAGTAAAATCTGCATGCCCACTAAGAAGGAAAACATGGTCTAGTCACATAAAGCTAGAAATTTTGGCATCACAGACATCTAGTATAATATAATACCAAGTACCTTTCATGGTCCTATGTCATGACCTATAAAGCTTTAAAAAGAATTGACTTGCAAGCTTACATAGACCACTACATCCAGGTTATTTTTACTACTAGATTAAATTTACAAGTCACACCCATAAGAATTATTTAATTGACCTTTCAAATTTTGTGCACACTAATTTTTCACCTAAAATAAAGCTTCTGAAATAAAATATGCAATCACATTTTCTAATAATGAAGTCTTTATACAAAATGGGAATCCAATGATATGTAAATGGTTTTCTATTTAATGGTAAAGGCCTTTGAACTTGATGAGTCCTAATATATGCAAATGCATTTCCCATCAAATAAAACTGTGGATTTGACTAAGACCTTACCATGTTTTAAATTCTTGGCACCACACCACTCAACTATATTTAGGATGATGTTGAATTGGCATGGCTGGGTCTTATTTGCTATTAAAACACATATGGTCATTTTACTAACAATTCAGAAAATTGAAGAGCTCCCTGAGATTCAACATGTGGTAGCAAGATGAAAAAATTAAATACAAACCTAGGGAGATATAATTGAAAAGTCTACCAAAAAAACAAAACAGATAAGAGGTATAATTTAAGAAGAAAACTTCAGGAAAATAAAGAATCAATCAAGAATGTCCAACATTTAAATAACCTATTTTCCAAAAGGATAAAATAAAAGGTTAAAATCATCAATGAAATAGTTTAAGAAAATTTTCCAGAATAAAAGTACAGAAATTTCCAGCTTCAAATGTCCCTAATAAATGCCCAGAACAATAGGCAAAAATAGACACACATATATAAATGCATATTAACAGGAATTTTCAGAAAAGTGAAAAATATAAATTTTAAGAACATGAAATACTAAGAAAAATTTTACAGGCTTCCAGAGAGAAATATCAGGTTCTAAAACATCAAATATCCAAATGAAAGAGATATCTCACTAGCACTGGAAGTGAGAAGACAATGAAGCAAAGCTTTCCCAAGTCTGAAGGAAAGTAATCTACAACCTAGAATTCTTTACCTAAGCAAATTGATAATCTGCTAAAATGTAGAATAAAGAAATTATAAGATAAGCAATGTCACCCCCAAAAAAATGTAACTGCTATGTACTCTTTTTAACAAACTTATTGGAAGATATGCTCTATCCACACAAAAAGGTAAATCAAATAGAGAATAAAATGAGATCTAAGAAATGTAAGATAACAAAAGAGAAAGGTGAAAGAATGGTGGTGAAGTATGTTTTCAGGTCCAAAGTAATGCAGCAGGCCCCCGCAAAAAAATAACTTTTATAAATTGGTGAAGACCAGAAGGTTCTAGGAAAGATGCCTCCAAGGGAAAAAAAATTAATATACTGTTTGATGGATCTGAATATATTCAAAGATTTACAGAACTGGGAGCATGGTGAGAATAAATTGGTTTTAAGTACATTTAAAATTTTAAAATCCTAAAAAACACCAAAATAAGGTTTTTATCTACTCCAAATAAATAAAAATATATAGCTGAAGAATTATGAATAATAATGTCACTGGTGGAAATGCAATTCTTTCACGGAGTCACAGAAGCATTTTGGGGACTCCTGCACAGGAGGACATGGCACATACGGGGAAGGTTTATTGGAACAAAAACAAAGGACTGGCTCCAGGTGCCCAGTGTCTCATCCATGACCAGGTGGCTCAGCTCCATCCCGCTGTGGAAGAAGCCCATCCTCGGGTTGCAAGCCTGCACCTGTGCCTATTAGGTCCAGGACTCAGAAATGCAGAGCTTCTCTGTGTCTCATTTCACCATCTGCATATCCACCACCAAGGCTGTGCTTGGCCTGTGACTGGCATTGCACTTGGGCCTATACTGGGCCTGTATGGCTGCCCACACAGCTGCTATAAAGAGGGCGGCCATGAACAAGTGAACACACCATGAGCCTTTGATTATATTATCTCGAGCTTTCTTCGTGGGCTTGTGCTGCATCCTCCCCCTGTACCATTTTGGCTTGTACTGCACATGCCTCATAGTAGAAGGACCTCCCCATGCACCATCTGGGCTTCTACTATGCACACATCCAGCAAAGGAATTTCCCCTTTACTGGTTCTCCCTCCTCCCCAGTAATATGAATAAACTAACTTGGTGTCCCCTGGGGAAATTGGAAAGCAGCTGAGCAATGGAGGGATGTTAATCCCTTTGGCAGGGCAATGTGGCTATCCCCTGGAGTGTCTGGAAGCTATAGCTTCCTAGTTAATCCTGCTTAATTAGATGTCTGGCTCCATTTGCTCCCTTTCTTTGTCAACAACTAACTAGCTGCCTACGCTAACAATAATGATGTTAATCCTGAAGATTGACTTAATCAAACTTATTAAAATTGTAATAGAAAGATTGGCAGGAAAGAGAGTGTTTATGTGTAATAGAGAAAAGCAGAGTGCTGAAAGGAATAAGATTCTTATTCTCCAAGTGGAAAGTCAATAATTAATCAATACAATTTTAAAATCCAGGAAAAAAAATAAGCACACTATTTGGATATATGCCATATACCCATATATACTATTTAGGCATATGGAGGTAAATAGCAGAAGAATCAACTAGATATGTTGAAATAATTGTTTCTGAGTAGTAGTAAATGGTAGAGTAGGGGGAGAGTTTATGATAAACATTATAGAATAATGTATTATATATACTGTATTTGCCGGCGTATAAGACGATTTTTGGCCCTGAAAAATACCGTATTTGCCGGCGTATAAGAGACTGGGCATATAAGACGACCCCCTAACATTTCCACTCAAAATACAGAGTTTGTTATATACTCGCCGTATAAGACTACCCCCCACTTGGAGGCATATTTTTCAGGGCCAAAAAATCGTCTTATACGCCGGCAAATATGGTGTGTGTGTATATATATATATATATATATATATATATATATATATATGGCTAAGTGTCCATCCATCCGACTAATAGCTATGACATGCACTGACCACCAGGGGGAAGACAATTAATGCAGGTGCATCCATGACGTGCCATTTAAAAATAAATGACACTATGGACCTGGTGCAGACAAACCAATACCCAGCTTCCCCCAAGTGGGACACAGGCCCCGCCACCACTCTGGAGCAATACCCCACCAAATTGCAGCCAACGCTGCCAAGGCTCCATGGCACAAAATGTGGCCCACAGCCCTGCCCATCCTGGAAACAGTTGCTGTGGGCACCGGGTAATGACATCATGTAACAGCACTCAGATTCCTCTTCCTAGTGACTAGGAGTTTTCCTTGGAGTTTCTTCAGTCCAGGAACCTGATTTGCTTTATAGCCAGGTGCAAACATTTTACACTTTAACCAAATGTCTGTGAAGCATTTTCCCATGACTCATCTCATTTGATCCTCACATAATTCCTGGAGTAGGTAGATAGGAGACTCGATAGAATCCTATTTTCTTTCCATTAGCAAGACATGACTAGCAATATTAAAATATTTCTTCTAATTAATTTCCTTTAAATGTGCACTAATCTATGCACCAGAATATTAGTTACACAATAATGTGCAATAAACATTTTGGAAATCTATCACTTTTAAAACATCTGCACTGTGGAAGAATTCTATGATGACCCGCATTATATTTACTCACCAGTGCTATACACTATGCAATCCCCCTTTGAAGTGTGAATGAAACTTATGACTTATTTCTAGCCTATAGAAGATGGCAAAAGTGATGGATGTCACCCACTGCCTTGATTATGTTACTAAAGGGGCCAAAATTTCTGCAACCCAGAAGCTGCTGTTTGGGATATTGATTTTAAGTTGATTATTAAAAAGACAAAGACTCAGAAATAACCTTTGACTTTCCCTTTTTTCCTGCCCAAGAGATTCAGATGGAGAAACCTGGTTCAGGAAGGAGATCTTAGGATGCTGCCTTAGCCTAATTTGAATTAAGCATGGCAAAAAGAGGGCTTTAGGCAGGGTCTGGTAGCTAGATACTCCGATACTCCTTGTGTTCCATTGTTTGAGTTGCCTAGCAAAGATTTTCCTGACATATGGACTCTAGCTCTTTCTCAAATACCTGCAAATACACATTTTTCACTTCTGAAATCTAACAACCCCAATCCTTGCCCCTTTCTCTTTTGTCCAAAATGTTTTATACCCAATGTTGCAGCACTCTCTTTGGAATTTTCATGGATTTATCATGTCTATGTGGATTCCCCATGCACATGTATTAATTAAATTTTGATGTTTTTGGCTTGTTAATCATTAATTTGGTTGTCGGCCCAGCCAGAAGAACTTAGAAGGTAAATGAAAAAGTATTAATGTTATTTTAGCCCCCATATTACATTATAAAAGATTCAGTCTTAAGGCTGGAGGAGGACTCTGTTGTTGGCCTGGAAGAGGTAAGCCTATTGGAAAAGTTCCTGTGAAAGAAACCATGGGTCACTTCTAGAACCCAAGGGCATCCTCCAGCTAAAAATCCCCAAAAGCTGGGATCCTCATACAGGTGCAAGGAAATGAATTCTGCAAACAACCTGAATGAGTTTTGTTTACCCAACTGAGATTAAACCATTTTGTGTTTTGTCTCTCAGTGAAAACAACCAACAAAACTAACTACTGGCATCATTTCACTAGGTGCAATTGACCTCAGCCCAGATCATTAGCTCTTCCAGAGTTATTTTTAGCCCTGAAAACAATCCTTTTTTCCCCTCTATTCTCTGTTTTGTGACTGATGGGATTACAAACAGATTTCTTCATTCAGACATCAGAATATTCTTTCTCACAGGAATCATATGTGGTTTCAACTAATTTTGTAACTATCAATGATTTCTGACGACTGCACTATCAAATGGAATTTTAAAAAAAAGTGTTCCTTTTTTCCAGGAAGTTATCATCACAGTGGAGACACAGAGTGAAACATCTACACTAATAAAAGAGAAATATGCAAATTGACCATCACTTTGCAATGCCCACCAGCCAATCAGGCATAAGGATGCAAACTAACCCAACAAAGATGGTGGCAGCTCCACTCCCAGCCACTCTGGGCAGCATGCATTCAGGTGCAGAGTGGCTGGGTGGGACAGGACACCTGCTATGAGGTGGAGGGCAGGGGCTGGAGAGAGCTAAACGTGTGGTACTCCGGCCCAAGTGAAAACTGAATGCTCTGGCCACAGTGAAGACTGAAGGCTTCAGCTGGAGCAAAGACTCTGGTTGGAAGGCGGCAGCCAGAGCAAAGGCCTGGGTCCCTGGTGCCAGAGGAAAGCCAAGGGAAGAAAGGCCTATTGTATGAATCTTCATGCAACGGGCCTCTAGTGAATAAATAAAAGGTATGCTCAGTAGTAAATGAAGCCAATTGACTGAGTAAAGTTGTCTATTGATACTATGTAAGTATGAAGAGGGAGAGATAAGTGGACCAGAGCAGGCTCATGGAAGACTTCACAGAGAAGCTGGCATTGACTCAGACCTTCCAAGAGAAGAAGGAACTTTGAAGGTAACAGGAAGAACAGCAGGGACTCCTAGGTGAGATAAAAGAGTGAGCAAAAGCTGGAGGTAAAAAAAAACTGTGTTCAGGACTGAATGATCAGACAAGTTGCTTAGAAATGAAGTAGAAAGAACTGAAAGGAAAAATGGGAGCAATGCTTCAGGTTCTGGAACTACAGCCGTGTACTGTAGGCACTTAAGTATCTGCTAATTGAAGTGCAGGAGTTCCAGGTTTGAGCAGGAAAGTGATTTGATCGTTTGGAGTTTTAGGAAGACTTAAACCAGTCCTGCAGTGCAGAAAGAGTGGAGGAGGCAGTTCCCTCTTTTTCTGGGCATAATAAGATAGATAGAGAAAGGTGAGCTCAGTGGATGGTGTTCGCAGATAGGCTAAGTAGCCATCTCAGACAGTGATTTAAGAAAAATTGAATTATTTAAGAAAAGGGGATGGAGGTTGGGACATCAAAAGGGAAGGGAGGCACAGCACCAAGGGGACATTGGGTTGGTGATGGCAGCACCCAGGAACTGGAGTTTCATCCTTATATGCAGTCACTGGCAGGAAACTTTTGTCTTCAGTGGGTCTGGGGGGCTGAGCTGGTGGACTTGTAATGCGGAGGGAATGCAGGTGTGTGATCAGGTGCCTTCAGGACAGTTTCAATTCCCGTATGGTCTGACCCCTGGTGTCCAGCAAGCTTTTTGCTGTTCTTTTGTTCTCCTGTGGCAGAAAGCTTACAAATGGCCATTAAGGATCATATTGCCCTTCAGTCCTACCAGATAGTAGCTGAAGTAAGATGGCAGCAATGTGAGTGACATGGACAGAAATAAACAAAGGAGAGAGGTAATTTTAAGAAATAAACCAATACAATTTGGTAACATAAAACAAGAGTAAGAAAAATGTTCATTACAATTAAATGTCAAGGATAAGAAAAGAGGTTCTCAATCACAGATGTTTTGCCTCTCCCATCTCCCAGACTGTTGATAAAGAAGGAATAGATTTGGACAGATAAAGAAAATACTGTACTTTGTAACTTGGGGGTGTTGAAGGGAAGCATTGAGCTCTATCTCCATAGAGATACAGTTACTATTTATACATTTTAAGAGAAAGGGGCATCCTAAAGGGCATCTCTGAAAGTTCCCCTATCTCCACCCCCACCAAGCCCCTGATTTCCAGGCAGAGGAAATTATATGCAGATATGAGCATTCTTTCTGGTGGTGAAAATCCAGTCAACATTCTCATTCAAAGCAGATTCCCCCCAAGGCCACACACATCCAGCCTGCCAGCCTAAAGGCGGCCACCACGGTTCACTCACTCTCCCTACCTCCAAGATTCTTTCTCTAAACAAAGTACAACTGGGGGAAGAAAGAGAGGCACAAAAACTTCACAAAATAAACACTAACAGCTGACTAAGTTGTTTTGCATATGTGCATCTGCCCCAAATTAGAAATAGTTGTGAATGAAATACCACAAATGTCTTTGAAGTTCATTACTGTTGAGAATTGTGCACTGAGGGGGCCTTTTCCCTGTTGACCTAGCATGTTGTGGTCTCAGAGAGACTGAGGGAAGTGGAATAACCACTCTGGTTTACATTATAGGATGGTTCACAGACATGAAAGGAATTTGTGCATTGAGTCATACTGCCTATGTCATTACCACCAGGGTAGATATATCACAAAGAGTAAATTAAGTTGATCTGCCAGAGCCTTATGTAGGTCCTGTGTAGGTGGGGATCGTTATACAGGACAACTTCTTGTTCCTGGGAAGATTCAAGTTTGTAAAGGACTAGACAACCTTCTTGATTTATTTTAAATCCATGTGTGTGTGTCTTCATAGATTTTGCTGTGTTGTTTTTATGTTGTGTTGTGTGTGTTTTCTTCTGTTTTGTTTTGTTTTTTGCCATACTTTCTCTCTCCATGTAAGAACTTAATAGCATCTCTATGTTTATTTAATGAACAATTTTCTAACATTAAGTATAAAACAGTATACTCTGAATCTGCAGTTGGGAGGCTCTCAAAGGAAAAAGAGATCAACACAGTCTAAGAAAGAATGAGCAACTCAAATGTCAGGTAAGGCAGGGAAATAGGGATTTAAAGACACTCAAAATCTAATTGTTTTAAACTCCATACTGGACAAGCAAAGCTGTGTACAGGTGACACTGTGTTTAATGAGTCAATGGGTGTAGAAACCATGGAGCCAGAGCAGAGAGCATGTGGACAAAGTCGTAAGATAGATGTTGGTAGGTCCAAAGGGATTTTTATCTGTACTGCTATCTGTAATTGGGTTTCATAGTCTATTTTCTGTTACAGTAGGAGCTGAATGGCACACATTTTTAACACCCCCCTCAATGCTTCCCTCCACCCAGATCCCACCCCACCAAAAGCACACATTTTAAAACACATTTGAAAGGATGATACTCTGAATCTTATGTTTCTTCAGTCCGATTTCACCTCTAAGACCTTCCGTTATAGTTGTTATGCTATACTCTTTAAAGGTGTCTATGGCTCTCTGCTGAACTGCCGCCCCTTTCCCCCACCCCCTTCCTGTCCCGATGAACAAATTTACCTGAGCAAATAGAAAACTCTGTGGTGAGTACTGAAAATATCAGGGGAAAACTTTGTAAAGTAAATGATTGCCTAACCATTATGCTGTGTACCTGAAACTATTACAAAATAATGTTGAATGTAAACTGTAACTTAAAATTTGAAGCGTGGTGTGTGTTTTTTTTAAAGAAAATTTGTAATTTAGTAAAAAGCCTCCTCCACCTGAGAACAAAGTAGAAGAGTTCATCAGAATTCCTAGGTAAGTTTTCCAGCCTAGAAAGCTGCCTTAAATGCAATGTGTGTTTCCCTTAAGGGTTTTACAAAAGTTGACAAAGACAGAGAGTCCTCTTCTTAGGATCCTCTTTCTGTCATAAAGTTTTCCCACTAAGTACTCACAAAGGCAGATAAAATTAGCATGCATCCTTGGAGTATTTATATGAAGTTTCATGCAGAGCATAATTAAAAACCTTTCGGGTTTACTTTTTCTTTTATCACAAAAATTTAACTCAGTTTTTCTCTGTAATCCCTAATATATTTTTCATCACTAATATTCTCAACGGGTATGGGTGAGAGTTGGCATAGACCTAGTCTAAGGAGACAAGCAAAATGTGTTGTCTGTGGCAGCAAGGGAGAGGAAGAAAGAAATAGGTAGTGTGAAAATCCATCCAGATAGCCACAGGAAGGACTGGATAATATCTACGTAACTCACATTTTTCTGAAAATGTTAGGAAAAAGCCTGATTTATGGCAGTTTCAAACAGATCCAGTCCCATATCCTGATCTGACCCTTTTAATTGCCTCAATTACGTTCCATTCCCTTTAATAGATCAAAATTTATTTGTCTCATTCTTGAGAAAAATGGCAGGATGACAAAGCTCAGTCAAAGAGAGGGGAAACTTCTATACAGAGTCAATGAAAGGAAGAATGCTGAAATGCAATTGCTAGGAAAAGATGCAAAATCCCAACATTTGCTGATATCTTCTATACAAGACGGAAATTATTGGCATCTCTACTGAACAAAATCATTTGCAACTTTATAATCTTATACAAGGTTTTATATAGCTTTACTGATTTAGGGTTCTCATCAATAACAAGACAATATTAGAACATCTACCATGGCTTTAAAAATTGAGTGTACATCAGAATCACCCAGAGGACTTGTTAAACCAGACTGCTAGGCTCCACCCCAGAGTTTCCAATTCAATAAAATCAACATGTCAAACAAGACCCAGGTAATGCTTCTGTTGCTGGTCCAGGGGGCATGCTTTGAGAACCAAAGCTCTAGTTTGACATTGAAAAGACTCACAATCATATTTCTGTCATATTTTCAAGTGCCATACATGTCAGAATAAATCGTGAAAGGCTTTGAAATAGACCCACAAGATTATATTATATCTCCCAAAGAAAACGAGGTCTTATCTCATTCCTAATTTTCTGAAGTTTTGAAATTTGCACCTTTCGTTGTCCTTGAGCTATTTTAGAGTTCTGTAATTTGTAGATAATGAATAACAATGGAAGTGATTCTTGTCCTTAGACATGTAACTTTTACCTCTTTGTATGAAACAAGCTCTACATTTATCTTCAGTATGCCTTGGGGAGTGAGTGTGTGTGTGTGTGTGTGTGTGTGTGTGTGTGTGTGTGTGTGTGTGTATGTGTGGTAGTGGTGGTTCTCTGAATTTTCCTTTGAACTGCTTTTCACATTTTGTGGGTTTCCTTAATTAACAAGTTTAATAAAACCATTGGCACATGTTTATTTCTTTCTTGCATGAGTTGTGATTATACCTCTAAAAACTTGTCCTTTAACAGATACTTTTGCTTAAAAATAACTACCAAGTTTGAAATTTCATTTTTGTTGATACTGTTTTCATTGCAAACAAATGAATGTCTTCTTCCAGTAGAAATGGCTTGTGGTCTTTTCATTTCCCAACACTTAACAATCAGTTTTAAAATTTAGTCTACTGGGCCACCGACCAGACTGAGATCCTATGGATTCCAGCTGCCTCTTTCATTTAACAATAACACAGCTGCTCTTACTTTTTTAATCCTTCTTTACTGTCATCATTTATGTAACTCAGAGAATTCATATTTGCTCCTTTCAAGTTGTATTATTTAGGGGTATGTTTTGGCCATTTCAATTTATCAGGGTGTTGACCCTCAGCCCTTAATTAACAACAGCAAAACCACAAAATGTTTGCTACCTGTTTCCAAGCCTGGAAACTCTTAGTTTAGACATCTGGAGTGTGAGGAGGAGGCAGACTTTTGTGCCAACTTAGAATCCTTTGAATTTCTAGGGTCAGCAGGAAATCTTAGTTGGCTGGTGGGTTCACAGATAGATATTTTAAACTGTAAGTTCATGACCTTGGATGTTGCCCAGGTTCAAATATGAATAGCTTCCTTCCAACAGAGCATCTGTATTCTATAAGAGGAGCTCACATCCTCCCCACAGCCCCGGAAGAAGCCTTTCCTGGGCCCCTCAGTTCTGGAATTCATAACAAACCCCAGTTTGACTCTCACAGTTCAGCTCTTCCTCCACCCACTCTCGGCAACTTCATTTGGAAGAGCATAGCACCTAAGTTTACCCAGAAACTATTGTTTGTGGTTTCTTGTTTCCCTGATGACTGTAAAATGCTGTAGAGTGTCTGACGAGGATTATGGAGGCCAAGCTGTGTTCACTCCATGCAATAATTTTGTGCCAAAGAAGAAATGATACCACTTCTGTAACCGGAGTTTGGAAAAGTAAGGACCTGAACTTTTTTATTATTTCTATTTTTTTGCCAGTTGTTTTCTGACAGTTTTTACTATGTATTGGGTCTTTCAGATTAACATTTAGCCTTTTTACCCCAAGTATTTACGTTTTCATAAAAAAAATACTCCTAGGATGCCATATTTTAACTAATATCTTAAGATGATTTCCAAAAGAGGGCATGGTTCACCTTGCTATTGCATTTATGAAAAACTTTTAATATTTTCCTGGTCTCCAAGGGATCCTAACTGTAGGCAAGAGGCCCATATTCTGATATATCGTCTTCATTTCCCTTTGCCATTTTTTTCTGTGTGGTCAGAAAGGAAAGCATAGTGACAAAAAAAATATTGCACTAAGTTGTTTGGTTTAAATGAGAAGGGGGGGGGGTGGAGGTGTGACTTGTATTTCAGAACAGGTCTGCAATCTTTTAGTTGCCTGGGATCACTTTGACCTTTTAAGTCTATAGAACTAGCACTTCAAGCCCATATAAGCAGGTTGACAGATAAAATGTAGAAATGGCCTACATATTATCTGAGACATACTTATATTTAAAAATTACTGATTGTTTATATATATAACCCAAATTTAGTTGGATGTCTGTATTTTGCTTGTTAAATCTGGAAACCCCAGGAAGGGGTAACTCATTGCCCAATGTGTCTGGAGGAAGATCTTTGGGGAGAAAGCAGGCACGTGTATTGCATTCACCTTAGGCTCTCATCTAGGAATTTGGCTGCATTTTCAGACTCATTCATCTCTCTCTTTTTCCACTCAAGCATTAGACTGAAGCATTAGACACCATCTCTGAATATTCAGAGGTACAGAGGCAGGTGGCTTTTGCCTCAGAAAGTCACAGATGTTTTTCAGTCACACTCACCATAGTTCATCTTCGTTCCTGTGGATTCAGCTTCCTGATGAGGTTCTGGGTCCATCTCTGCCCCCAGTCCTAGCTCAGCTGTTTCTCAGCCCCACAAGTTCTTTATATTTCTTACTATACACAACAGTTTGGAGCTCATGCCAGACCCATCTGGTTTGCCCTAAATCCTGACCTCCATGTGCCTAAAGTGAAATTTTATTGCAGCCCTTTGTTTATTTTTTTACTCCCCTCCCTGTATGGAAAGTAATAATGTTCTTATAGAGTTCAAGAAAAAAAAAGGCTCAGGAGAAAAGACTGAGAAAATTAGAATTAAACATCCTGAAAAAGAGCTGTCCAAGGCACAAATAAATCTACAAAGGTACAAAATGTTAAAATAAATGTTAGCAACTAGTACTCCATCCTCATTAAACCTATATCCAAAGGGAAATATTCAAATTATTGCAGGAACAATATCGGCCACCTGTAGAGATAGGCCTCTAGAGTCCGGGTGTACTAGAGATGACATTAAGAGTGATAGTAACTCAGACATAAACATAAGACTCCCAGTTAAGCACTACACACCCAGTTCTGATAGCTTGGTTTGCTCAAGATAACTGAGAGTGGTATCTCCCCAGGACCACTGGTGCCAGTCATTCCATGAAAACTTGGACATTATATTAATAATTGGGTTTTTAATTTTTTTCTATAATTTTATGACACTTTGCCATTTTAGAACTTGGTGAAAGTGAAAGCAACTTGCCCTCCTTGAGTTAGCTATTTCCTTAGAGCAGCAATCTTCATCCTTTTTCATCTCATGGCACACATCAGCTAATTACTAAAACTCTGTGGCACCAAAAATATATATTTTGCCCATCTGACAAAAAATAAATAGAATTTTAATTCATCTGCACTGATGGCTACTGTCATTTTTTATTTGACAATCTAAGGGAAAGTGGTCAGTGGCCCTGACTAATGAGTCAGCTATTGTGTGTTTAACACTTCTTGCACCACACTAGAGCGCCATGACACACCAGCTAAAATTTGCTGCTGTAGAAAGAGTAAAACAACTTGCCTAGGATCACATCTTTCCTATGCAAACTAGCCAGACCACCCTTTTCAGGCTCCTGTGAGAAACAAGCTATTTTTCCTTTTTCTTTTTCCTTTATATATATATATATATATATATATATATATATATATATATATATATATATAATTGATTTTTTATATATATATATTATTGATATATATATTATTGATATATATATTAATATATATCAATAATATATATATATTAATATATATATTATTGATTTTTCACAGAGAGGAAGGGAGAGGGACAGAGAGCCAGAAACATCAATGAGAGAGGAACATTGACCAGCTGCCTCCTGCACACCCCCTACCGGGGATGTGCCCGAAACCAATGTACATGCCCCTGACCAGAATCGAACCTAGGACCCCTCAGTCCACAGACTGATGCTCTATTCACTGAGCCAAACTGATTTTGGCCCTTTTAATATATTTTTATTGATTTCAAAGAGGAAGGGAGAAGAGAGAGTTCAAAATATCAGTGATGAGAGAGAACCATTAATTGGCTACCTCCTGCACACCCCACACTGGGTGGTCAAGACTACAACTCAGGCATGTGCCCTGATTGGGAATTGAACTATGATCTCCTGGTTCATAGATCCACGTTCAACCACTGAGTCATGCTGGCTGGACAACAAGCTATCTTTTCAAAAGCAGTCATCTAATCTGTTGGCCTCACTTCACCAGGAAAAAAAAAAAGTAAATCCCAGGTAGATCTTAAAACAGACGTCTGGGCCAAGGATGCTCTCTCCCATATTCCACTACCACCTTCATGATGGGAAACCAGAAAGGGGGAGGATCTTCTCCCTCACCTTCCTCACCTATGGCCCTGTAGCTCCTGAGTGCCTTTGGAACACAGTGTCCTCAGCTGCCCTACTGCATAGACCTCACACACTAGTTTGGGGGAGCAGGCCTAGACTGCACTCAGCACTCTCCATTCTCACCCCTCTCACCCAACTACTGGCTCATAGAAAACCTCCTTAGCTGAAACCCTTTACCAGGCAAATCTATCACTTCATGCCAGTGTCCAACTCCTGCATTCAGAGAGTAGTAGACTTAACTCCCACTGCAACAGAGGACTCAGCTACCAACAAATATTCTCAAATCCATGTTGTTGAACATGAAGGTTAATTTCTAAGGTTGATTTAAGTACCTATAAGATTTTGTTTTTTGTTGTGTTTTGGGTTTTGTTTTTTTTTTTTTTATGTGTGTGTTTCTTTGTTTTTGTTAATCCTCACCTAAAGGTATTTTTTCCATTGATTTTTTTTTTAGAGAGAGAGTAGAATAGAGGGTGAGAGACAGAGAGAGAAACATCGATGTGAGAGAGACACATGGATTGGTTGCCTCCAGAATGCACCTCGACTAGGGATAGAGCCTGCAACCAAGGTATATGCCTTTGACCGGAATCAAACCCAGGACCCTTCAGTCCTTGGACCAATGCTCTATCCACTGAGCCAAACTGGCCAGGGCTAAATACCTATAAGACTTTGAAAGTATCATAGTCTGCCAAATGTTTGATTGAAATAAGTTATGAAGGGCATTTATGATCCTCTTTTATTCTGTGCTTTGTTGAGTTGTATGAAATATCTATTGAAATATGTATGTTTATACACAATATTGTACACATATGTATATATGATATATTCACAATTATATAAAGTAAAAATATATTCTCTACCAAGTATATGTATTCAGAGAACATGTGACTTGCCCCCAGGACAGGAGCAGCTTCTGGTTCGCAGTTCTCATGAGGATGTAGAGCCGATGGAAAGTGCTGGGCTGGCAGGAGAGGATCTGAACGAAGGCTTGTCTCCAGGAAATTTGCAGCATTTTCTGTTACTTCCTTTTCTCAGGTCATCAAGCAAACTCCACCCCAAACATAATGGTCCCAAAGCAAAACCATAGACAAGCCCTTTCCAAATTCCTTCCCCAAATGAAATTATCTCACAGGCATGATCCTGAGGTACTGAGACAACACCTAGCTATTCGTCAAACTAATATATATATACATATTGCCCTTCTAGACTCTCAGCACAGTTATATTTTTCAGCTCCTTAAAGACAGATATTCCTCTGTCAATGGAATGTGGGTGGAATGATGTGCACCATTTCCCTTTTAAGAAGTGCAACTGTGGGGTGTGTACTTTGTAAGTTACATGAACATTTATCGGAGTGACCACTTTGTAAGTTACATGAACATCTAACAACTATGCTGAACACCTGAAACTAATATAATATTGAATGTCAACTATATTTGAAAAATAAAAATCTTAATTAGAAAATAAAATGAAATCTTCTCTCCCCCAACCCCCCCCCAAAAAAAAAGTGGACCTGCAGACTGGATACTAACTATGACAATGATGGTGAGGGCATAAATATGGAAGGTGCCTGGTTCCAAATGACTCTACCTGGATGAGAGTCGGCCTCTAAGCAGAAATAACTGCTAAGAGTTTAGGTAAGAAATAAAATTTTACTGTATCTGAGCCATTTTATATGTGGGCATGTATTTGTTGCCACAGCCTAGAATTCCTAACTAAGATAGATATCTCCTGTTTGAACAGCTTGAACCACACTTGAGGTTTCTCCACCCTTCAGCAAACACCAAAAATCAATTTCTGTTTCCTCTGGCCCTCCTGCATTGGAATGGTGGAACTCCCACAGGCTGTACGAGTTGCTGAGGATCAAAGATATTCCGTGCCAGGTAACACTTTGCAGACTAGTAGTTAAGGATTCCACTTCAGGGATTATTCAAAGGGTATGCTCTGTGATTGCTTTTAATTGGTACTTGCCATCTGCTTGATAGAATTTTATGAACTGAAGTATAAACATTCATTGCAATCTGCAGAACACAGGGATCTTAAGCAGTTTATGAAATTCAAAGTTCTTTTCATCTTTAGCGTTTGCTGGTAACTCATGAAATGTTACAAGTTCTGCAGCAGAAATGTTCTTTGAAAATAAAAGTGATAATGTAGAGACATTAATGCAGCGAAGGGCTGAGGGTTGCTCAACATTGCACAAAATAGTAACAATGTTTGGTTACAAAAAAACAAAACAAAACTTTACTATAGGCAAAAATAAACAGTCCTTAGACCCAGTGCCTCACAAATATATATATATATATATATATATATATATATATATATATATATATATATATATATATGGTCCTTAGATATTACTACTTTTTAAATGAATAGAACCAAATAGTTCTTTCCCACCATCCCAAAGTCATCAAGGCCATGTATTCTTCCCAGAAACTGACACACGCTCACACACATACACACACAGTTGTTTTTAGAATTTAAGCCTTACGTATAACTCCCCCCCCCCCCGAGATTTCACACTTAATCCAAAGCCAACTTGAGAAGAAAATGTTCTCCAGGTCTGCAGTCCATTTGTTTATCTGGAAAGCAGTTGTACGGTCACATTCTCATTCTAGCAGATCTGCCCCAAATAAGGCAGTAACACAGATCTCATTATGTATGTACACTCTGCAGCTTAAGCACTGATGTGTTAAATGACAATATGGCCAATTAAATCCTAGTTTCTCTCTTGGTTAATATGCATCTGTAAAAATAGAATCAGGTGAATAGGCTGTGGCCGTATTAAAAAGAAACTGGATTAGGCTAACAGAGTGAAAATCCTCACATCCAGGCCAGTTTTTAAAAGCCCTGCCCTGCCCTGTATGTATGTTTTTCATTGAACGGGGAGACAGCTTCCCTGAGCGAAGCAACCCGAAATCAGGAGGTCTTCTTGGAGGCAGTTTCACTACCGCCACTTTGGCAGATGTGTAGCCTGGGAGGTGACATACTCTGCAAGAATTCTCTACTCCGCAGCCTCCAACTGACACCAAGGAGGGGGTCTCTGAGCAATTTGTCAGGGCAACATCCCAGCTGTTGGAAAAGTCCCTTCACCTGAATGTCACAGAGGCCAGAG
Source organism: Vespertilio murinus (assembly GCA_963924515.1). NCBI lineage: Eukaryota > Metazoa > Chordata > Mammalia > Chiroptera > Vespertilionidae > Vespertilio > Vespertilio murinus. The sequence continues at coordinate 28,986,731 of OZ004711.1, forward strand.
TTACTAGAGGCCAATACAACGTTAAGGAGATTCTGTAGCTCTCAACCTCAATCACGACTGCGCTTTCGTATCCTCATATCCGGCTACATTAAAATCGGAATAAATTGCCCTGTTGAAATAATATTTTTCCCATGGACATGTAACTGTGAATTTGCATGTCTAATATTTCTGGAGATAGACACCACTAGCGAGCCTTTCTGGGTTCTTTTACTATGTTGTTCTCTTCATGTATCTTCTCAGCTGGTGGGATAAGGAAAATACTCAAAGGCTGAGCCAGGCACCACCCCCCTCCTGAGGTCTTGCCCTGTGGCTCGGTCTAAAGCTAGTCTTGTTTGCCCAGACCCTGCCTTGACCATCAGAGTCTGAGTGGCCTGTGGCTCCACTTCATTCCTCCAGGCCAGCATGGCCTTCATGCCAACCGGGACCTTCACCCCCACTCTGTCACCTTCCACAGGCATTAGTGCAGGCACACACCGTTTACAAACCGCCCTCTCCCCATTGCCGGGGCAAGGGTCATAGAGTATCACACTGGAGCTCCAGTTTCTGCAATTCAGGGGCTTGGGTGCTCAGCTCTAGAGCCCCTTCTTTGCTCACCGCTATGCCACATCCATTCTGCCAATTTCCTATTACTGTGGGAATGAAAATTGTATTGGCAAGCGCTGGAGAGCTTAAATCCTTGGAACACAAAAAACCTCTTCTCTCTTTCCTGTGGATAAAACGCCATCCTTAGAAATACAACGGTTCATCTCCTGTTCCCCACGCCTGCCTCTCCAAAGCGCCTGATGGTCACATTTTGAAATCCCACTGCATTCAGTTCTCAAAAACTCATCCTGTTCAAATAGGTCACGTAACTTTTTATTTTTAAGGGCTCCACAGCCAGGTTAGGAACGCTTCCCACTGGTGTATATTACTCATCTTTTCCCCGCCCGAAGAAAGCAGTGTCTGGCACAGAGCAGACACCCAGTAAATGCTTAATGAGTTTATTTTTATTCTTCTAGAAAGGCATGTTCTTAAGCACGAAGCACAAATATTACCTATTCCCTGTGTGTCACTTTCTGCTTTTCCTTTCTGGTTGCAGGACTTCAGAGGAGCCACCTCATTAGAAATTGACACCCTCTCTCATCTGTAATAAATTTCACTCTGATCTGACGTGCCAGCAAAATGACTTGGGGAGGGAACACCGCCCCATAATCTAATGGGCAATGTGCATTTAGCAGGTAATAGATGCTTCAAAGATCCACTTTAGCTTCCTTCAGCTTCGGTCACAGCAAAATAAGGAAGAGCCTTTGGCTACTCTTCCTTCTCCAATAAATACAACGTGAATGCAGAAGATAGTAAATTAAATCAAAGCCAGCTGGTTGATCTTATATCTTCTATCAGCCAAGTGGTCGCCAGAGTAAATAACACTCATTTCTCTCCGTGTCAGGATTGCTGAATTCGGACTGCTCAGAGCGTGCCTGCGCTTTCTTCCTTCCCCTCCTGCCTGGGACCTCACCCACAGCTTGGGCTCTGGGTCTCAGGAAACAGACCTCATCTGGTTCACATTTCCTTTGAGCCCCACTCCGAAGGCTAATAGGGAGATTTTAGATTTCTTTGCTAACACCATGGACTAAGTGATGAAAATCCCAATGGAATTCAGACTTCCTCAGTATTTATATATGTCTGTAGGGCAATTGTGAGTTAATCTTTTCCTGAAACCACTTTATATTTAACAATTATTTCTGGCATTACTCTCTCTTTCCCAAAGGAAATTTCCTTAAGTTTATTGCTAGCATGTATATAAAATGGTCAAAATGCTATGCTATTATTCGGCTTTTGAGTTTATTTAAATTAATGTTTTAAAGTAAGGTATTTCTCTGACCATTTATTATGTTTTAATATAAAGATGTATTTAGAAACCAATTAGAAAATAGGAAATTTTTAAATCTTAGTATTAACTACCAAATTATTTGGTGTAAACAAAGCCATAACTTTCTCTGTGTTTGTTTCTCTTTCCATTTTAGTTTCAACAATAAAGATATTTGTCCAAAGGGATTAAATGTAGTTCAGTTTAGAACCATCTTCCTCAAATAACTGTCAAATTATTCAAAATATATACAACTTCAGGTACCTTGGGTATTTAATATTATTTAGAAATTAGGACTTTGAAAGCTTTCTAATTAACCCATCTCATTACATAAAATTCCTACTACTGCAGATTGACATCATTGTGAGTTAATATCTGGACCTCTTGCATTTCTGTTTCTTTGGCTTTTGAATTTTACCTGAGTAGCTCATAAGTGACACCACAAAGCATGGTATTAACTAAGACCAAGGAGCTGCCTCGTTTATCATATATCATTTGGAGAGGTTGATTTCTTCCAGCCTCTTCTTAAGTCTCCTGTCCCCTTTGATGCTTCACAGCAGCCCAGGGAGCTGCATCGCTAGGAATCGGGCCACTTTTCATTTGAAGTCACACATATCAGCTTATCTTGTTTTATGGGAATCTTTTCATGTTCAATTACAGCTATTGCTAACGGGAGCTCTTGTCTACCAGGGTGGTTGATAGGAGGCAGGGCACAGGGGGGAAGCAGTGGATAAGATCAGGATTCTGTGATTGCTTCCACCATTAGGTTGTTATTAAGAGAAAATAGTCTCTTCTTCCCTAGCTTTCCAATAAAAGCACCAACATGAATCTTAACCATTTCAGAGGTCCATTTTAAGGTTAAAAAGGGAGTTGATGGATTTTTAAAAATGTATTCAGTATGTTATTTTTAATGATATTATAAACCTAAGAGAAAATAGATAATTTTAATAAAGCAATTTATAATATAAAAATCCTAACAGACAATAAACACATATAAATATTAACTTCTTTAATGATATAAAGAAATGCAAATGAAAACCAATAAGGTTCTTATAAATTGGTGGGAATAAAAAATTTTGCATAATTTGGCCCAAGAATAAAGGGAAACATTTTTCAAAAGACTAGAATTTAATAGCATTAACCTTCATCCAGGTGTCCTTCTTACCTGTGAAAATCTATTCTAAAAAAGATTGTCAGGAAAGTATGTAAATATCTGTATACTAGTGGCCCAGTACACGGATTTGTGCATATTGAAAGGAAATTAATTAGAAGAAATATTTTAATAGTACTATTCACCCTTTCTCTATAATAGAAGTGTCAGAGATGAAAGAAAAATAGTAAAATGTGTATGAAAATAATATATAAATTGATTAATAGACAATAACAACATAATAGAATAACAAAGACATGATATAAAAACAACAAAAACATGATATAAAAGCAACATTGATACAAACAATGACTGATAAATTGATTAAACTTATTCTAATATCTCCCTGTATACCACATTAAGAGTAAAAATACTTTCAGAGTGCTTGTGACTAATTTACCTTGTTATGAAATATTTACAACTTTAACTTTAATGTAACATGCTCTTCAAACTCAAAAGAAAGCAAAATAGACCTTACCATGTCCATAAATGGGTTCAGGTAGGAATATTCATACTCTGTCTAGAGTTTGTCCTTGTAATTTATTAATAGTCATTGCAAATGCTGGCATCATAGGAAACTGTCTTTGAATTAATTTAAATGGGAAGCCAGTGTCAGATGGGGACCAATCAATTCTTGGAATCATAATACTCTCCTTCCGCAGATCCTGTTAATACTTTAGCTTTGATTATGTTAGGTAGCAATCTTTTGATAATAAATCTAGTGCCATTACAAAGACCCCGTTTATGATTAAGATTTCTCAGTAGCATGATTATTGCACCCAATTTCAATTTTAAT